>CM075854.1:3606600-4301600 GCA_037975125.1 Latrodectus hesperus | reverse complement strand
GTATAAAAACATACATAAATTACAAACATAAACTACGTATAAAGAACTTTGAACTCAGAAGGAATGGTCGGTGCTGGATATAATTTTACATGTGCATTGGTAGCATCGATTTTTGTGCATGTTTGTAATGTCAAAATTTTAACAATAAAACACAAAAAGGCAGATTTATTGCTAAAAAATTCACAAATGAAATAATAACTCCAGAATTTCGTTATGACGGCTTTTAACGCTAACACAGAATGTAGCACGTATTGCAATATTGTCAAAGAACATTTTTAGAATTCTTGAGGCATTTTAGACTTTATGATCATATAGATTTGCTTATAGGATGTTCAGTTTTATAGTCTAAATATTCCCTTGGATTCTCAACAGAAGCCAAAGCGAAAGACCGTGCGTGCAGTGGAGAATCTGAGCATGTCACAAGCATTCTTGGGAAATTGGGTGCCTTCGAGTGGGGTTTCATTGGAAATCGATCCTCAGGAGATGGACATTAAGGGTCAACTCAAATGTTCTAGGATGCTTTGGTCATATCAATGAACTGTTCTTGTTGCGCCAGCATACTTACCTGTACCATTTAGTTGAATCCAAATACCACTGAACTGTTAGATTTCATTGATTCCCTGGTAGTGTCATTTAAGCATCAAAAGAAATGGCACTCCAAGTTAATAGCGAGATAAGGCATTGCAATGCACCACATGAAGGATTTCTAAGCATTGATCATCGAATCTTCAAACACCAACATCTCAAATGACTAAACTGTAATTCGTTAAAATACAATTATCATTAATGATGGACCCAGATTTACTACAAATCAAATGGAGTTGAAAATCGTTTGTGGCACTGAAAAGACTCTCATCTGTAAAGGGGACTCGACTCCATAGATGAAATGTTCAGTTTTTTTGTGGTCTTTGCACCAATTTAAATGGTTGTTCCAATTGCCAACTTTCAATGTGATGCAGCTTTCATGACAGTAGGCGAATACACCACCGTTGTGAAGGTGTATATAGCAAACCACGAGACTTGTCACCGGGTTACTGAACGCAGTTGCTCAGCAATTAATGGCACTTACTTTCTGATTTCGTGCTCTTTTCACATGCAGGACGATATAGCGGTCATCCACTGCAATTGTTTTTCTCGGAAGGCCACCGCCAACCTTTCTACATCTGCACCTATGGCTTGGGATGACTTTATTAACACGTTAAATGATACTTCTATTTCTTCCGAGAAGTAAGCATGTCATTTGTGGTTAGTGAAGATGAGTGTGGACAATTCGAAATATAATTTTTACTGTGTACAGTAGTTTGTTTATGTACCTTGGCTTAATATATAGGATATTTTATTTAATCCTTACTTTCATTAATTCAGACGATATGGATCCTCGTTCCAGATTAATGAACAGAAAATTGAAAATTTGTATTCAATAGGACAAATTCAGGATAATGATCAATGCTTTGCTTAGAATGAAAGCGAAATACAGCTGGGAGGGAATTTCCTTTTCAAATAAATAAATAAATAAAAAATCATTCATTTTGCATTTTCAAATTTATTATTTTTTTAACTACCAGAGAAGATATATAAAAAACTTGATTTTTATATATAGTTCGCGCTTTTGTTGAGCTATTTCATATTATCTGTAAATTGTAACAAGATATTGTTTACTTTCATTACTAGTTCTTAATAAATAAAGCCTAATATTGTATCTTATCATAAATGTGTAAGGCACCAATGTAATAAAAACGACATTCTCCTTAAAATAAGATTTCAAAAATAAAAGATTGGTAAGATGCGATTTTTAATTTTATGAACGAATAACTTTCAAGAGAGAGGTGATCTAAAAAGTTCTCTATATTAGCATCCATAATATTTAAAAAGATAATATTTTACACAGTTTTCCTACATAATAATATCAACATGATGATAATTTTAAACTAATCATTAGGTTAATTGAAAATGGTCTATTACAAATTGTTAATTTTATTTTTTAGCAAACTTTCATAAATTTTCATTAAAGCTATCATGGCTATCGCACTGTTTCTGAATGATTCCTAAGCAAATGTGTTTAACAGCAGTTTTTTGATATTGTCCATATAATTTTATTTCAATTAAAATTTATGTAAGTAAAAGTTAACTCATTGCTTCCGTTTTAGTTCACATAAATGCTGGTAAAAATGAAGATTCACTTAAAAATCAAAGAAATATAATCTTTTTTAATATTTTCCCACCCTTTACACATCATTGCGCTGCAAGCGAGCCTCGGATTGTAACCTAGGTTAACGGGTTTGGTATACTCGACTATCAACAAGCGCCTCGCAATTTTAAACCAAAGTCACAGGTGACGAGATCCTCACTTGAGCCGGCACGTCCATGTCCCCACCAGAGGAAGGACTTTCTATATTTTTGTTTGTGGTCCACCACGTAGTGGACATCATAGCAACTGAAAGTTACTGTTAGTTATTTTATCATCCACCGCGTAAATTGCTTTCCGGCAGGACTTTTCCATAGATTGTGGGCCTGTTTCAAGGGAACGGAAAACTCCCAAGCACTGACTTCGGCAGACGTACATGCAGAAGCCCACTATCCATCCCCAGTTGTTCGGCAGTGGCTGGGATCGAACCCAGGACCTTATGTTGTGAAGAGCGCTGGAGTTTTCCTACCACTAGATGATGGCGAGCTTTAACGTCAGAGATTAACACGGATACGTCCCTAATTCACGGACCTCTAGCGAACTAATGAAGGCGAAAGTGGTTACCCTTCCAATTTGGTGCCAGTGACAAGCGATGTGTCACTTTGCTGATCTCACAGGAAATGGCGTGAATCTACTGAGCCATTAGAACTCTTTTATTATTTACACACTAGAAAAATATTCTGTAATTTCATTATACAATATTGGCTAGCATTTTTTAAGTTTCGTCGGAAATTCGAACAGAATATTTTTGTAACCTATCAATGTGCATGCTACGATTTATTATTGTTTGTGCTTTAAAATAAAAATCGTATTAACGCGAGTAATAATCTCGAATCACTTGAATTTTATCCTTGCTTAGATTATCAGTTAGAAATAATTATCAATGTCATCAACAGAGAAATCCTCTTTGCTTCGTTTTTTGTGTTCATGGGATTTTTATTCCCATGAGATAATTTCCACTTCTTTAAGAAGCTTTAGAGTCTTCGTGTCTATAGATACATACAAAAAAATTTTAAAATGAAGATATTTGTAAACTATTATAAATATCAATAGTTTTCTTATTACTCCTAACTTTTTTAAGATTGCTTTTATTATAATTTTAAAATTTGTAACTATCACAAAATACATTTTTCGCAAAATACTTATAACAGCATAATTCTCTATTTATATACTTTACTATTATTCATATGTAAATCCCCTCAGGGGGTTTACCTTCTTTAGGTAAACACGGGTGTCACAATCCCGAGGTACCCCAGTGATCTGTCCTCTTCTTTCTTTTCTTCTCTCCTCTACTCTTCTGCTTTTTCTTCCTCTTCTCCCTCAGTGTGGTTACCTCGCAAGAGGTTGAGGGCTCCCCTTGAGTAGCTTTCGCCGCTCTGTTGCTATTAGCTACTCTTGAGGACTAAATCACCCACGTGTTTGCCGTGCGTGGAGACCCGTGTCCCTGGAAAGGAGGGTCCTGGTAATTGAGGCCCCAGAGACCAACACATTACTTTGGCCTCTGCTTCAGGTAAACGGGAGGTGTGTTGTGGTCCTCAGCACATCAATCGGCTTTATGGATCAAGCTATCGGTACATCTACTGGGTGACTCGTTAAGGGTGGAGGCCACTTTAGGGATGTACTGTGAGCGTATAGGACCTGACTAGCACTGGTGCAGCTGGTCTGCATCCCCTTGTTGGACTCGGTGGTGGGTGGTGCCGTCAGGTCCCGAATTTTCCATTGCTAATATGGAAACATTTACTATTTCTTCTCTTCCACGGGAGCACTCATTGTCACTATTAGAAGCAAAATTTTATGTTGTAAAACGGAAAGAGGGTACTTTCGATAATGTATCCCCTTTCCTAATACAAAAAGGTATCTGTGGAAATATCGGCGAAGTGAAGAGCATTAGGAAAATGCGTTCTGGAGACTTAATGGTTGAGGTCGCTTCAGAAGCACAAGCTAACGCTATAAGCAACTTGACTATGCTTGCTAACATTGAGGTGTCTGTCTCTCCTCATATGAAACTTAACTTTTCTCGTGGTGTGGTATCCGCAAGGGATTTGCTTAACACGCCTACGGATGAGATCTTAGAAAATCTCAAAGATCAAAAGGTCTGTGCTGTAAGACGCATCACTATCAGATGAGATGGGCAGATTATTAATACTAAACATCTCGTACTGACTTTTGCGACGCCAGACCTACCGCAGCATATTAAAGCTGCGTATATGCATCTACCCGTTAGGCCGTTTATTCCAAATCCTTTGCGTTGTTTCCAGTGCCAGAGATTTGGTCACTCCAAAGCGACTTGCAGAGGCAAACTGACTTGCGCTCGCTGCGCAGCAGTTGGCCACGACAGCTCGTCTTGTACTGCAAAGGAGAGATGTGTCAACTGTAAGGGTGACCACCCCTCCTACGCTAGGAGTTGTCCTATCTGGATACTGGAAAAGGAGATCACAACCACTAAAGTTAAGAACAATTGTTCATATCCTGAGGCGAGACGTACTGTTACATCACGTACACCTCAAGCAGGAGTTAGCTATGCTTCTGTCGCCGCCAAGGTCACCAGAACGACAAGTACATAAACGGATGCTCTTTCACTTCCAATAGTGAAATTACCCCTTACATCTGTACAGAGGCCAAAATCAACCTCCACAACCATTCCCCGTAGAAAAGCTCCGATTGCAAAATCTAAAGCCCTAAAGGCTTTAAAACTAAAATCTGCTAAAGAGGGCAATATTAGGCCCTCAATATCCACCCGTAAAGCCTTAACCCTGGAGGCTGACGCTGTTTCATTACATCCCTCGGACGATGATCTATCGCTCGAGGAGATGTCAGATGACATGCCTTCCAGCTCCGGGAAAGGAGCTTTTCAAATTCAATAATAACTTCCTTTGTTTCTTGGAACTGCCATGGTTTGCGTTCTCATAATGATGACATCAAGTCTATAATTTCAGCCTACAACCCCGCATGTGTTGCACTTCAGGAAACATTCCTGAAGTCTAGCAATAACTTTTCCATGCGTGGGTTTAAAAGTTTTAGAAAAGACTGTGGTGACGATGGTGCAGTGTCTGGAGGTGTTTGCATTTTAACATCCAACAACTTTCCCAGCACTGCCCAACATTTAAATACTAAACTTCAGGCTGTAGCTGTGCGAATTCACACATCATGCTTGTTGACAGTCTGTAGTTTGTATTTGCCACCGCATGGTGTCATCCGCCAAGAGGAACTCGATGCATTAATAGATCAGCTGTCAACACCATTTCTGTTGTTAGGTGACTTTAACGGCCATAATTCTTTGTGGGGAAATGATGATACAAATTCTCGCGGTCGGCAGATAGAGCGGTTTATTTCAGATAACAGTCTCTGTCTGCTTAATACCGACGAGATAACGCCGAGCTGGCAGCCGAATGGTTAGCGCTCTTGCCTTCGGTTCAACAGTTCGTGGGTTCGAATCCCACCTTGGGCATGGATGTTTGTAGTGGTTCGGAATCCACTTTAAACCGTAAGTCCTGGTCTAATTAGCCCTCGTGTCCAAAAAATGACCGTTGAGCGACAAATAAACAAACAAACAAACCGACGAGATAACATATTTCCATATACCCACAAGAACATTCCATTCTCTCGCTCTGGCCATTTGTTCACCATCTCTTCTGCCATTGTTAAATTTAAATGTAGGAAATGATCGTTACAACTGTGATCATTTTCCTCTCGTCATCTCCCAGACTGGAGGTAGTAGTGTAGGACAACGCCTACCTACTTACGTGTACAGTCGGGCAGATTGGACATTATTTTCTCAATTGGCAGTTGTTGATGATGAAATGGTTCTGATCGAAAATATTGATATTGCCGTCAGTAAAGTCACTGAAACAATTAAGAATGCAGCTGATGCATCAATACCTAAGAGTTCCTCTACACTACACAGGCGTTGCAAACCTTGGTGGAATGATGAATGTCAAAACACCTATAAGAAACAGAGGAAGTTATGGGGGCTATTCAGAAGATACCCCACAACGGAGAATCTTATCGCCTTTAAGAGAGTAAAAGCATTAGCTCGCAGAGCTCGTCGTTGAAGTCAGAAGGAATCCTGGTCTCGCTATGTATCCTCAATTACTTCTTCCACATCCAGTAAACAGTTGTGGAGAAGAGTGAAAGCAGCCAATGGAATCTATAGAGAATTTTCTGTTCCTATTTTAAAATCCGGAGCTGCCATATACTCTTCTCCTAAGGACATCGCTGACGTCCTTGGTGAAACCTTTGCTAGCGTCTCAAGCAACGACTCTTATAGTCCTTCGTTCTTAAAGACAAAGAGTCGTGCTGAGCGAACACCAATTCGTTTCAACCATGGACAAGCTTTGCCTTACAACTGTGAATTTCGGATGTTGGAATTGAAGAGAGCATTACAGCAGGCCCATGATACTAGCCCAGGACCAGATGGAATCAGCTATCAAATGCTTCGTCATTTAAGTCCGGATTCCCTGTTGAACTTACTTTATCTATTCAATAGGATCTGGACTGAAAATAAATTTCCATCACTTTGGAGCGAAGCAATAGTGATTCCAATCCTTAAGGCTGGTAAGGATCCTTCTGTTCCTTCAAGTTATCGACCAATAGCTCTGACGAGTTGTTTGTGTAAGACTCTCGAACGTATGGTCAATGCCCGCCTCATCTATGTCTTAGAAATAAATAAATATATCCATATCAATCAGAGTGGCTTCCGTAAAGGAAGGTCCACTCTTGATAATATTACATACTTGGAAACGCAGATCCGCAATGCATTTGGGCGGAGGAATCATCTCGTTTCCATTTTCTTCGACATAGAGAAGGCTTATGACCGTACGTGGCGTTATGCAATTCTCCGTAGGATGTATGATTTTGGCTTTAGGGGTAATTTGCCGATATTTAAACAAAACTTTTTACGCTCCCGTGGTTTTAAAGTTCGGATAGGAACATTTTATTCTGATCATTTTAATCAAGCTGAGGGTGTACCTCAGGGTTGTATATTGAGTGTCACCCTTTTTATCCTTCATATTAGCAGCATACTCCATAAATTATCACCTTCTGTTTATGGTACATTGTATGTTGATGACTTGCAGATATCTTGTGAAGGGTCTAACATGAATTTAATTGAGAGACAATTACAAACATCTGTTAATAAAATTGCTGCATGGTGTGCTGAGAATGGCCATACACTATCTCCTAGCAAGAGCAATTGTGTTCATTTTTGCAGGAAGACTAGCCTCCACAATGATTCCGTCATTTGTATAAACAACACACCTATACCAGTGGTCAGTGAGGTAAAATTCCTCGGAGTGATATTTGACCGTAAATTAACCTTTCTTCCGCATATATTATATCTGCGGAAGAAGTGCGAGCGATCGCTCAATATCCTCAAGGTGCTTTCAAATACATCTTGGGGTGCTGATCGCACGTCACTCCTCCGAGTTTACCAATCACTAATTTTATCCCGCATAGACTACGGTTGTGTTGTTTATGGATCCGCTAGGTCTTCTGTCTTACACAGATTGGACACTGTCCAACATTCTGCTCTGAGAATATGTTCGGGCGCATTCCGCACATCACCCGTCCAGAGTCTATATGCAATTTGCCAACAACTGCCCTTAGACCTGAGACGAATGCAGCAGTCTCTCCATTATTATGCTAAGATCATGTCTGACCCTCATCATCCATCACGTGCCATGATTCCTACATCTGCCCTTAAAAGACTCTATAATGCTCGCCCAAGGAGCATTCCACCTTTTCTCATTAGAATAAAATCTCATCTCATATTGTCTGACCTGCATGACGTTCGAATAACTGCTACAAATTGAACTTCACATCCACCCTGGTATGAGCCACAATGTAGAATAATCAATCCCTTTGCAGAATTCAAAAAATTCGACACATCTCCTATTGTTTTCCATCAGCTCTATTCTTGTCATCGCTGTCAGTTTGATTCTTATCAACCTACATTTACAGATGGTTCAAAATCTGCCGGACATGTTGGCTGTGGAGTTTATATTGATAATATTACTCTTAGTTACAGCCTTAATATGTCCTGCTCCATCTTCACTGCTGAAGCAACTGCTATACTAAGTGCGCTTCAGTATGTGGGTAGTAAAGAATCACATAAATTTTTTATTTACACTGACAGCATGAGTGTATTAGAAGCTGTGGAGAATATTAATGTCAAATATCACCCTGTTGTGTCGGAGATTTTTCGCACATTAGACTCTCTGAAGTGCAAGGGATTTGATATTATCATTTGCTGGATCCCAGGACATGTAGGTCTTGATGGTAACGAGAGGGCTGATGCAGCTGCAAAGTCTGCATCTACTCCACTTCAGCCTTCCGTTCCACTTTGTGATGTGAGAAAAGGTGTGAAAAGTTTTGTGCATAAACTTTGGCAGGAATCATGGAGAATGCAAGTCACCAACAAATTGTATATCATAACTTCATCTCTCATTTCATTTCCAGTTTTACCTTTACGGAGTGCGGATGTTAAATTAACCCGCCTTCGTATTGGACACACACGTTTCACTCATAAGCATTTATTCTTAAATGAATTAAAACCTTGGTGTGAAACGTGTGATGAACCATACACTGTGTTTCATATTTTAATTTCAGGTTCTGATTTTAACCAACATCGTTTTAAATTTTTTAAGACTGATATTTTAACGATGCGGGATTTGCTGGGTGAACCTCCGCATCAAAATATTTTTGCTTTTTTAAGAAGCATTGATTTTATAAATTATATATAATTTTAAATCAAAGATTTTAAAATAAATACTTTTGACATTTTATAGATTTAGTTTAGCCTTTTATTTTAGATGTTTTAGATATTTATTCTTTTATATGTTGGGTGTTTGTCTATTTATTATTTATGTTAATCTTACAAATACTACTTACATTTTTATCGGAATTTTAAAAGTTGATTGGTTAAAAAAAAATAGAAAAAATAAAAAATAAATTTCTGGCGCAGCTTGTCCTTATTTGGACCTTGCGCCATAAAACTCAACCAACCAACCAATCATATGTAAATATTTAACACACTAATGTATCTTTCATATAATATTCAAATTAACTTATATGGATCGAATTTGTGCATCGATTTCTCAGTAACTTATTTAGTACGGTATATTGTTCGGTATATTATTATTATTATTATTACGAGCATTATTTCCTATTTGAAACAATTTTGAACAGTTTGTATTAATACGCATATATTTAGAATTATGTAATACAGAATACAATGCTTATTTGATAAAAAAATCTTAATTTTTTAAAAAAAATACACTATAAAAGAATATTAAAGCAAGACATTTGCCAAAAGCTCTTCGATTTCTGCTTCCAAGAAAATGTTTTATACTTCCACAACATTGTTTTCAAAAATGAAGCATTAGTAAAATAATAGAACGGTAATATAATTCAATTTCTGTATTCTGCCCACATGAAAATCTTTAAACTAACAATAACCACTCGTTGTGTTTTTAAATAGATTCTAGTTTAAGACTTAAATTTAAGGAAATTCAAGCAATATTTTTATTTAATTTATTAATACCTTTCTATTATTACATTGACATCACATAGTGGATAGCCTAACAACTGAAAGGTATTCCAGGGCATCTGGAAATTTCATTGTTCGGTATGCATTAGTAGTGGGCCGTTTCCTCGTATAGCCAGAACCAGGAAAACTTTCTAACAGCCAATCAGACAGTTGGACTGGGTCCTGTGACAGGGCGGTGCTTTCTGGAGCAGAAACTCAATGATTCAATCCCAATCATTTCAAAGAAATGAGAGATAAATATTCTAAAAAACATCTTCCTTGAAGGCACGATACACGATACAAAAAATGATTCGTAGGCTGTCCATTACGCAGTGTCAAAGAAACCACCTCAACTTACGTGCATGCAGAAGCGCAACTCTCGTTGTTCACTTGCAGCTTGGATGGAACCTTCTATTTTCTATGTACATCAACAGAAAGCATTTTTAGTTAGTTCCATTGAATTCAGTTGGACCAGCCTATTTTCATCGACCGAAATCACTAAACATTACCATTGGCCTTCTAATTTTGAACTACAATCAAACGACGAAATCTGAACTGCCACCTTTCTTCCTGCTGGAAATTCCATCTTCAATGTGCATGGAATCTCTCTGCATAATGAAGGAGAATGATGTCTTTCATCGTCAGGTTAATGAAAGGACTTACCTTAAAAAGAACAACTCAAAGGGCTTACCACAGGTTACAACACAATTGTGCAGATAGGTGTAACTGAAAAACATAAAAGTATAATTTTAATGAAATTTTAAAAAGTTGGGATGAAGGAATATACATATATACATACATACACTGCTGGACAATTGCAAAGGACGGATAACACTATCATCCATAACAGCCACAAAATGAAAGGAAGCAAAATGTGGAAAATTAGAATAAGTGCGGGATATAGTAAGAAGAAGTATGCGTATGCAAATTTTTTTCCACGTCTGTTCATCACGTGATATCGTTCATAAGTGCTTTAAAGTTTTCGACGCGTGTGGACAGTTGTTGTTTCAAGTCAAAGTTTTACCGGAAAGATTTAATAGACGAAATTGAAATTTTTGTCATGTCTTCCCGACATCAATTAGATGATTTTATGCGTGGCCGAATTATTGGAAAGATCGAAGAAGGGCGAAAAATAACAGATATTGCCAGGGAGTTCGACATAATTCACAGCGTTGTTTCACGTCTGTGGAAGTCATTTAAAACTACTGGAATGTGTAGTAGGCGGCACGGGGGAGGTCGTGTTAGAAGTACGACGCCTGTAGAAGACAGATATATCGTCCTATCAGCAAAAAGGAACAGGCGCACCACAGCTCAGCAGCTGGCAAATAAGTTTCTTGTTGCCTCAGGAAAGTAGATCTCTCGAAAAACTGTTGCCAGACGTTTGAGGGGAGGAGGACTATACGCCCGCAGACCTGTTGTGTGTGTCCCATTGACCAGACAGCACCGTACTGCCCGTTTGCAATGGTGTTGTGAGCATCGCAATTGGACTGAACAGGACTGGGCATGCGTACTATTCTCAGATTAGAGTAGGTTCAGTCTGTCATTGGATTGTGGACGCCAACTAATCTGGCGCGAGAGTGGTACTGTTTATCGTCTAGAAAATATCCAGGAAAGGGACCGATATCCGACATGCAGTGTCATGGTGTGGGCAGGCATCATGATCAATGGCCGCACGCCCTTACATGTGGTTGCAAATGGGACTAGGACGGGCCAACGATACATTAATGAAGTTCTACTTCCTCATGTTCGTCTTTCCCGTGGAGCTGTCGGTGATAAATTTGTTTTTATGAACGACAACGCAACATGTCATTGAACACTCGCCGTTCAGGATTGTCTAGACAGCGAGGGTATTCAACGCCTCGTATGGCCATCACGTTCTCCAGACCTAAACCCCTTTGAAAATGTGTGGGATGCTTTGGGGAGGCAAGTTGCTGGTCGAAACTGTCCTCCGACAAACAAGAGCACCCTCATCCGTGGACTCCCAGAGGAATGGGATAAAGTGCCTCAACAGCTGCTGGATAATGTTGTGCAAAGTATGATACGACTTGTGGAATGTTGCATCACACTCCACGGTGGACATATCCCGTACTGATACCTTTCTTCAGGGTGCATGCTGACTTTTAGATGCATTGTTCTATTTTTCCATATGCAGCATCAAATGAATATTTTTTTTCTTTAAGATAATTCACACACAGCTTTTGTACTTTCCAGAACAATAAATATTCTTTATTCTAATTTCTGAACGGTGTGGCAACTATATTTTATCCTACTAGGCCTCATGTCTCGCTTAATGTTATGCTACATTGTAATTTGCTATCCGTCCTTAGCAATTGTCCGGCAATATATATATATATATATATATATATATATATATATATATATATATATATATATATATAAAGGGAAGAGCTTATGTCCTCTGGACTTAACATATTAATCAAATTACTCATGTTTAGAAATTTAAGTTTTCACGTATCACATAGAATTCGTTATTAAAGATCTGACATACATGCGTATGCATTTTTGTTCAAAATTTCAGTAATTATTTATCTTTACGGCAGCATTTTCGATATCTGTTTTCTTAAGAATTATGCAGTTCAAATGATCCATCCCAGCAGACGTAATCTCGAAATTCTCCAAACACATCGGCTTAAGAATTTAATTATAGTTTTACATTTTTTACTTCAACTCTGCCCAGAACATTTTCTAATACATTTAAATACGAGAGAAAAATATAATATAAAATGTCTATAATAGAGACAAAACTGCATTGAAAAGGATCACATTTGAATTTAAAAGAGAAAGAAATTATAGAGAATGGTCTTGATTTTAAGAAAATATGAAAGAAATTCGGTATTCGCTTTTAAATTATGAAAAACTAAAGTGTAAAAAAATTGAAAAGACACTTGCTCTATCCGAACTGATGCAAGAGCTATCCGACACATTTTAGTGCAAATTAAAATATATTTAAATCTCTGCACTTAGAGTAATTTTAGATATCAGATATAAAATCGAATCTCATATTCAATGAAAAATTTTAATAGAGTGATATATAATATCATATCATAAATATATTTATATTAATATTATTTATTCATCAAAAGCATTCAATATTATCAAAGCTAATTTGTGCGATAACGAAAACATGAGTTTATCTGTGATGAACCCACTTAAATGCTGAAAAAAAGGAAGATTTCTTTCAAGAATAATAAATATTTTAATTGCTTATATAAGTGTCTGTGTTTTTTATTTCTAAAATATCATGAATTATGTTCACTACTAATTAAAGATAACAGAAGAATAGAGGTTCGAGATAATATAACAGTCTTCGTCAGCTCAGTTTTTCCCTAATCGATGATAAAACAATTCAGTTATTACTGGTATCGAACCCATGAACTTCCACTCTGAAGAATGTGATCCTAACACTAACCCAAACTGTTTATTTCAAAGACAAAACTACTTGCATTTTAGAGATCAAAACTGTTTATTAGAAAAAACATATTTTCTTATTTTCGCTTTTTTCCCCCGAAGGTATGCACAGAATGTGATGTCAAAAACTTATTGCTAGGTACTTACGTAAGCCATTAATGTGATTCACAAAGTAAAGGAATGTGTTCAAAATTTAATTCACATTAAATATTGTATTAATGAACCCCAGGAATTATTATATATATATATATATATATATATATATATATATATATATATATATATATATATATATATATATATATACTAATATTAGGTATCAAATTTACTACTTATTATTTTAGTAGAAATATTATTTAATCAAGAATGATTCACTAATTATATGTTTCAGTTTATTTAACTACTTTCAATGTATCAGCTCTTTGTAAAATATATTTCAAAAATTGAAGAAAAGGCAACAGAAAACTAGAAATTGTTTCTACATTTCATGCGTTCATTTTAGAGTAAAAGCTTTTCATTAGGTTGCTCAGAATAAGCATTTTGCGCAACATAAGCCTATTTTCTCTGGCACTTTCAAATATATTTCCATTTTATGTTTAATCAGTATGTATAATAGAAAATTTTAAAATCTTTAAACTCTTCCAACGACAATTTAGCAATCAATTGTTATGAATTTTAAAATTATATTGTTTAAATATTGTTTATTAGTAATGAAAAAAATAAGAGTTTAACCTATAAATGACAATTGAGAAAATAGATCTAAAAGTTTTGCTAGTAAATGATTAAAATTTTTCTTTATCTTTAAAATAAAATTTAATATCAATTATTTGTGATTGCAAATTTGGTATTTAAGAATTACGCATGAAAATTTTTTTTAATTGGTTAAACCTTATTTTCAAATCAGTTATTGTTTTCCTTATTTTTTCAAAAGAAAATATAAGAAGTTTATCGTAGTTTTATCAAACATGGATAAAGAGTTTATGAAATTTTTCACTATCCCAACAGCATTTTTAAATAGATCTTTCAAAGTTACGCTATTAAATTTTATTTACTAAAGTCAGTTTTCGTGAATTTTAATATTGAACCTTATATCAAAGACCAAGATTAAAAATATAGCGTCTTAGAGTTAAATATAGTTATTTTTAAGGTGCTTTTTTAATTCAATACTTTCTTCAAATAGTTTATCCGAACTTTTGTGTATAAATACACACATTGTAATTAGTTTTAACTTACTCAGTTTTATTTTTTTGTCGACGAGAGAAATTTTTTTTATTCAAATATCATTTATAAATATTCTATAATGTGTCAATTGTACTTTGACATATTATAGAATATTTATCATGTAGCACTGACAGTCAAAAAGACAAGTGTTTCACTTCAAACAGTAATTTTGTTATGTTCACTTATTGTATTAACTGAATGAACATATCATGAAGACATTTTTATATTTCTAGCAAACATTTTTCCTCTTGCATTACTATTATTCCTTTTAGTATTCAAGAAATCGACAAAAGGGATTCATAATTATAAAATTGCCTGAATACCATGAGTTTCATATTTTCGAAGTAATAGGAAGAAAATGTTCGCAAAGCTTATCATAGAATAGGATATTAGGTTGTAATGGAAAATTTTTAATTACGCAAGTTATATTTTGACATTAAGAAAAAATGATCACAGTAGGTAGCTAAGCTTCATCAGTTTAGTCAGGAGCTTGGAGAAATATTTCCCAAAATAAATTAATATTTTCAGCTTTATTAATTTTTAACAACCAACATTAATTATTTCAATAAATAACCTTTATTTATTTAACTGATATGGCTGTCTCACTTTGTTCATAACAGAAATGATGGTGACTCTTAAAGGGTGCTTTAATGATCAGAATTTCTCTACTGAATTTACTCGGAAATCGTAATCATTGAAGATTCAAAAGATATCAAACTTATATCTGCATTATTTTGCGGTGATCAAGATATATACACTTTTGGAAACGCCTGAAGATATAAAATGTTGTTGAACCGTCAGACCAAAATAATATAAACAAAAAATACGTTTAAATAAATGGGAAAAGTGCTTTTTAAATAACTTGAATAGTAGAAATAGAATCAAAAACATTGTCTCCTAGCACTGAATGAAATTTAAATATCATAATTTCAAAAATCTATTGAGTTCAAGAAATCCATAATTTTTTAATCGGATAGACAATTTGAGGTAGAGTTTCATCAGAAAATTAAATTCACTAAGATTCACTGCTAAATAAATCTTTGTTGTAAAGAAAATTACTTCAAATTTATAAACGAATTAATTTATGTTCCTGCTATTATGTATATTTTTATAAGTGATATGTACCAAACTATAAACGTAAGTTTTAATGATAAATGACTAAATATAATGCGGATAATTAACTTTGGTTTTATTACACACAATTGAAGTAAATTGTAAAAATAACTGAAATATAGTAACCTTTCTCGTATGACAAATTTTAATTAAAAATATCTTTCTTTAAAAACATCACCTATTACGATATGTGTGTTTTAGTATACTGTATTTTTGTCTAAGGTTGGGGTTGAATTGAGAACGACTGCAAGCAAGGAAGGAAACTTATAGCAGGAACATTGGCAAACTTAAAACATAGGCCATATTTCCTTTCGAAATTTTGATTACAGCGTTCCTATTTAATTCAAAATGTAGACAATACTGACTTGAACAAACTGTAAATTTGCTTATGCCTTAATGTAGTCTCTGGTCACTGTAAGAAAAAAAAGTACCTACGACATCAAATCTTTCCTTCTTTATACAGTCTCACATATTTTTTTTTTAAATAATAAAAATTTACTTTTTGATTTTTGAAACAATATTGATTTTTGTCCACTACCGGAAATGTGTTTTCGATTTTTGCAATACTCTGTTGATCGGAAATGCATTAGAACATTTAGAAAGGAGTTTCGATTAACTTAAAGTAAGTTTTCAAGATTTTATAAATATTCTATACCTTATTATACACCTTATTTGATTTGTTTTTTTAATTAATTTACGTGAGACTTTATTCGTGGTACAAAACAACGTTTCGAACAAATAAATAGTAAATATAATTATTTTTTACAAACCACACCACAATTTTTTTCTCGAAAGCTGAATACACATTTTCCATTCGAAGTTACGTTCATTATCATCATATATATATATATATATATATATATATATATATATATATATATATATATATATATATATATATATATATATTTTTAAATTGAGCACTAATCAAAAGAGATGATGTAATTTCACTAACCTATAAAAGAAATTTTTTCCCACCTTTAAAGTAATCCTTTATTTTATACCAAGATTACTAACTACATATTTAAAAACTACTGATCATGCAAGGTAAAATGACATGCACATGAAAATCGCATCATCATTTCATATCTTCTGTTTTTTATTTGATAGTACATTTTCTAACAAACGTATAAAAAAAAGCATTTGTTATGCTTGCAAAAATTGATGGTCATTTATTACTTTAGGCCAATATCATGCTTTATTTCCATGAAAAAATAATAGATAAGAAAAAGGGAAACTACTTCACTTAATGTCTGAACTGAGAGCTTTCAAATGTTATAATTTTGGTATAAATCACAAATATATGCAGTGTTTTTTTACATAGATATTGTTGCGTATAAGCATTTCTTATGTCAAAATGTATGAGTAGTTCAGTCAGTGGAGTAGTGAACATAATTAACACCCGGGTACAATACTTTCTTTGGCAGTCCCTCCCCGAAAAAATATTAATATAATATATAAAATATATTCATAATAAAAATATGATACAAATAATAATAGAATGCAATACCTACTTTACTCTCTACATTTAAAAATTCTAATTTATTTAGGCGATATTGCGCAATAGTTGAGTGTAAATATGTCAGATTTAATTTTGTGTTTCCGTTCAGTAGGTAGATAAAATTAAGTACTAAGTATGCTTGGTAACTAAGCACTAGGGTTTGAGTTAGAATGACCACCTGACTGGGACATAATGTTTCGCACCCCAGGGCCTTCTGTCAAACAGATACGGGCACTGTAGGCTTTGGCCCCCTATGCGCTATTGTGGCACAGATTTTAGTTTAGTTTTTCCTAATTTTATGTTATTGAATAAACCTACACAACTTGTAATTGTTGTTGAACTAATAAAGAGCATTTGAAGTGCGACTTCGATATTTGGGAGAACATCTTCACTATAGGAGATCATAAAGATAATAAGCTCTAATGGTGTTTTAAGTTTAATTTCTTTTTCAATGTAGATGTAACATTTTGCAGTCGCTTATTTCGATATAGGCTTCTGTTCTATTAAAAACTGTGTATTTTAAAATTCAACCAAATTTTTGTAATTATTTTCATGATTGTTAAATATAGGACAATTGTTTTACAGCGTCCAGAGAAAAAAATCCAAATTTCAGTTTAAAAATTTTTAATTATTAATATAAGTCTTAATTTATAACTTAAATCAAGTATTTATTTCCTCCGGCCGATAGTTGGAAACACTTTTCATAACCCGGAAAATTTAATTTTCTGTGGAAAGTAAAAAAATTAGTAAATCATCCGGGCATTTTTTGACGCCTTCTTAAACGAATTGTTGTATCATTACCAAATTTTTCATAATGAAACTTAGTATTTTCTTGTGAATCTTGATGTATCTAGAATTTATCCAAGTTTATGTAATCATGTGATCATGGAATACTTCTCTAAAATTCCTTTTAGGAATCTGATCTTTTGCTGAATAATCTGTAATCTGAGCTACATGCTACCAACTCTTGTTTCTGATTAATGAATTCTTGAGAATTCATGGCAGACATGGATTAAACTTATGAAATAAAAAGTCAGAATATTTTGTAATGAAATTAAAGCCTTACCTCTGACGTCAAATGATATAGTAATATGTCTTCTATTGATTTTTCACTAATAGTTCTACTAATTTTTCCACCCCGTCAATAATAACTGCTTGTACTTTGGTGCTCAATCACGTTGCAGATTCTTGTTTAACAATTTTGTTATATATATAAACATACGAAAAAACTGACTTGATGGAAAATCTCTCAGTAACTATAACCTCGTAAATTATTCAGACCATTAATATAAACTAAAATTATTTTTATCGTAAAAACCTAAATCCAGGAACATAATATTGTAAATATATAAATTTCATTTTGATACCATATAAAGTCCATATTTTCGGTTTCGAGAAATTATAAAACCTTTATTACCACTTTAGAAAAGTAAATTATAGCATTATCAAAGCGGAGATGAAGAAAAACAACTATTTATAGGGATAACAAGGAAAACACTTTGCACAGTTTGAATTCAAAAGTTAAAATAAATATCCTTCAGAACACACAAATAATACAAAATTAGCAATTTACTTATTTTTTTAAATAAAATCAGAAATATTATCAGCCAAACAATATAAACTTATAAGAGTAGTTTTTTCCCCGCAAAAACTGATAAACTGAAAATTAGTTTTTCATTAATTCAAATTACCACCAGAAATTGTAAGTATTCAAATAAACGAGATTTTAACATTCTCATCTTATGATTTTATTTTAATAAGTTTTCACATTTATAATTATCTTACAAGTAAAAAAATTTCTACTTATTTTTAATATGTTTGATAAAACTATTCTTTAGATTTTGAAATATATTTCTTTATTGAAATAAGAGATAAATATTTTGAAATAAGAGTTTATTTATATTTCGAAATAAGAGTTTATTTACATTTCAAAATAAGAGTTTATTTATATTTCGAATTGTTTTGAAGATGCTGTTTTACTCAGTGGCACATTTTTTCTTTTTCTTCAATAAAGTTATGATATATAAAGACATTTCTAAATTTCACATTTTTATAATGTAAAATGATAATTCTGCTCTCTGATTTCTTTATATTTCTCTATAATGTTTTTTTCTGAGTTAAAGGGTGTTTTCCTGGGGCCTGACAGCCGTTGATTTTTCTCTGAGCTTCTATTACTATCCACTATTTACCTGGGGCCTGAGCAGCTACCAGGCGCATCGGCAGGTGGTGGATCGCTGATCGTCCTGTAGGAATGACAGAATAGCCTTGAATATAGAATCAGAGGCCGCGAACCAGTTCCCGTAAACCCTGGTGTTATGCGACCCGTGCCTAGGGTTATTTGGCACCGCGGTAATGATGTCTTAACGGAGCCTTTAGTTGCCTGGCGAACTTCTAGAGTATTTTGCCTTGCCCAGTAAATCAGGCCATGCTGGGTGGACTGTTATATTACCTGAGCTTATTAATTGTTATTTTATAGCTTAAAAGACAAAAGATATAACAAACCTTTCTGCATTTGCAGGTGAATCCTCTGAAGTAGACCTTGCTGAAAAAGACAAAGGAACACAGAGGCAATCTAGTGAAGGGGCAGCAATGAATCCTTCACAGGAGGTAGAAATGACCTCCAAACCATCTCCTTCTGGTGAGAGTCAAGAAGCTATCGCTAGCATGACTTACTCTCTGACCAGAATCAAGCTTAAAAAGAGACTTTCTGGCGCCCAGAAAAAGAAGCTGGTAAAGGAACGCAAAATCGCCGAGGGGACTTGGGTTTAAAAACCCAAGGCAACCAAAGGCGAGAAGCGTCCTGCCAACCGGACGGACCAAAGCAAGGCCGGAAAGGCTGCCAAGAGAGAAGGACCTGGGGGATTTACCTACAGGGCGGTTCTCACGGTGATCAGGATGGCTGTGCTCATAGAGGGTCAGCCGTAAAAACGGCTAACAGAGGAACAGGCCTTCGACTTAGAACTCTTGTTAACCGAGAAAATAGGAAGGAATGAGGAGAGTTTTACCCCAACCTTCCAATCCTGTAAACTTGAGAATGGGGCACTTATTGTCAATTGTGCAGATCTAGGGAGATCAAAGTGACTGGAACAGACTGTCAGTTACATAAGCCCCTGGCAGAAGCAAAATCTCTTGGTGGGTGAGGCAAGGAAACTTGTCAAAGCCACCAAGATAATTGCAAAACTGCCGAAAATCTGCAGTAAACTGGAGCCTAAAGAGGTCCTGAGAAAAATTGAGGCACAGAACTGTGGGGTCACTCCAACGGAGTAGAACGTTCTTAACATCAAAAACGACCCATCTGGGCGGACCATCCTTCTTAGTGTGCCTTAACTAGATGCTGCCACACTTGGTGTAAGGGGATATAAGTTTCATATCGGACTTCACCAAGTGCAGGCTAAAGTACTTGGCAAACCCGCTTCTGTTGATGGGGGTGAAGGTAGTTCAAGCCAACCTCCACCACAGTAGAAGTGGTACCACTAACCTCTGTAAGAAGTTTCTTGCTGGGGATATACACCTTACCCTGATTCAGGAACCCTGGCAGGTTAGGGGGAGAATCAATGGCCTCAAAGGAACTAAAGGTAAGCTTATCTACTGTACCAATAGTAACGCTAGAACTTGTATTCTCTTACATAAAAACATTGAGGTTTTACCCCTCTCTGAATTTATCGTTAGGGACCTGACAGCTGTGAAAGTCAGACTCAACATAAAGGGAAGGGACATAGAAATTGTTTTTGGCTCTGTGTGTACCTGCCCTATGAAGAGAAGGTTCCACCTGACCATTCTCTACACAAGCTCATGAACTTTTGCAGAGACAACAACTTACAGGTAGTCCTAGGACTAGACTGTAATGCTCACCATGTTGTCTGTGGAAGTACGACAACAAATAAAAGAGGTAAGTGCCTTTTAGAATTCATTCTAAACTACGGGTTAGATATTGTAAATGAGGGCAACGAACCAACTTTCATTACTTCCAACTGATCTGAAGTAATTGACATTACTATAGCGACAACGCTAATTAATAAAAATATCAAAAATTGGAAAGTAGTTGGCAGACCTTCTGGCTCAGACCATGAAAACATCCATTTTGAAATTCACTCTAATGTGCATCTGGATCGCATATTCAGAGGCCCAGTTAGGACGGACTGGAAGAAATTCCAGGAGGAATTGACTGGGTTGGTTGAGCTCGGGAACAGACCTATTAGAGACAACTACGATCTAGAAGTTACAGCAGACCTTCTGCACGGTAGTATTCTAAATTCTTATCATAACAATTGCCATATTCGCACTAGGAGAGCTAAACTCCAATGTCCTTGGTGGAATGACTCTCTAGCAGCTGAAAGGGCAAATGCTAGGAAACTTTTTAATAAAGCCAAGAAAAATGGTGAATGGGAGAACTATAAAACCGCCCTCACTAATTATAACAAATTTGTTAGGAAAAGCAAAATTAACTCCTATCCAGGAAGTTCTGTAAAAGAGATAGATTCTATTTCTGAAGAAGGTAGACTCCAATAACTCCTCAAAAGGGATGAACCTATTTTGGTTGGCACCTTAAAGAACGAGGAGGGTAATTTTGCTGCTTCCGGGAAAGAGGTTATGGAAATTATGACCAAAACCCACTTTCCAGGAGCTAGATATATTTATAGCAACGAAGGGGAGCACTGCATTGGCTCTTTGCAAAGAGTCAATAGCGATCAATGGACCATCGCTAAAAATATCGTAAACTACAACATTGTTAAATGGACAATATTTGCCTTTAAACCTCTAAAAAGCCCAGGGCCTAATGGAATTATGCCCATCATGATCCCGAAGGCAGAGGAGGTTATCATACCAGTGCTAACTAGAATTTACAGAACTAGTTTAGCACTGGGTTACTTACCAAAGATATGACAGAAGACTAGGATTGTTTTCATTCCTAAACCTGGCAAGGACACCTATGACCAGGCCAAGTTTTACAGACCAATTGGTCTTTCTTCATTCTTTCTTAAAATTATGGAGAAAATCATTGATCGGCATATTAGAGATTACTTGGGTAGTAATAGTCCCTTGCATGCTCTTCAATTTGCCTATCAACCCGGCAAATCTACTGAAACTGCTTTACATTGGCTAGTTTCCAAGATTGAAACCATTCTTTATTTAAAAAAATTGCCATGGCAACTTTCCTCGACATCCAAGGTGCCTTTGATAACACTCCCCATCTATCCATCCTCAATGCACTTAGAGGGGCAGGGATTAATCAGACCCTGTGTACTTGGATTGAATCCTTGATTTCGGATAGATGAATACAAATGAACATCTTCGGTGAATCATTTGAAAAAAAGACTACTAGAGGTTGTCCTCAAGGAGGTTTTCTCTCACCATTACTTTGGAACCTAGTTGTAAATAGCCTTATAAAATATCTAAATGATAGGGGCTATTATGCGCAAGGATATGCTGATGACATTGTTATCCTTATCCTTGGCTAAGATTTCGACATAACTTGTCATCTCATGCAGGATGCTCTAAGTTATGTATATTAATGGTGCATGGATAGGGACCTGATGGTTAATCCTCAGTAAAAAACCTACCTTGTACCTTTTACACGCCAAAAGAAACGGAAGGGGTTTTTCATACCAAGACTTTTTGATGTTGAAATCAATGTGGCTTCAGAGGTAAAGTATCTGGGCATTTATTTAGACCAAAAACTCACCTGGAATAAGCACATTGATGATAAAATTAACCGAGCAAAGAAAAGCATTATGATTTGCAGGCGAATGCTTGGTAAAAACTGTGGTCTACAACCAAAACTGATGTTGTGGATGTACACAGCTATTGTCAGGCCCATTCTCTTATATGCCTGTGTGATCTGGTGGCCTAAGGTGGAACAGAAGACTGTGACTGACAGACTAGGAGGTCTACAAAGACTGGCCTGTCTCTGCGTCACAGGAGCAATGTCCACCGCGCCAACTAGAGCATTGGAAGTTATGTTGGATCTGACTCCCTTAGATATCTTCATCTGCAGCACTGCCAGAATGACTGCATACAGAATGAAGCTACAAAACCAATGGTACGACCAACCTGTTGCCAAAAGGCAAAGGGATATTACCGGGAAAATTCAAGATCCTACTTTCCTGATGCCCTCGGACATCATGGAAAAGTCATACATGTTTGAAAGGACATTTGAAACAGTTTTTCCAACTAGAGACGAATGGGACAACAACATGTTTGAAACTAAAACAGGAGATCTAATCTGGTACACAGATGGATCACTGAAAAATAGCCTCTCAGGACTGGGAGTATGTGGCGTGTCACCAAGAACCAGCCTATCTGTAAGCCTTGGGCGATACGCTACGGTCTTCCAGGCAGAAGTTTTGGCCATTATCCACTGTCTGCGACTAAATATGAGGAAGGGCTACCACGGTAAGCGGATTCTCATTTTTAGAGACAGTCAATCCGCTTTAAAAGCGCTCAATTCTTTCGAAATCAAATCTAAAATGATTTTGGAATGTAGAAACCTTCTTACAGAACTGGCAACTAGAAACAAGGTGATCCTTGTATGGGTGCCAGGGCACAAAGGTATCGAAGGTAATGACAGGGCTGATGAACTTGCTAAACAAGGATCGTCTTATGCTCCCATCGGTGCAGAACCTTTTTGTGGGATCAATTTGAAGACCGCAAAAACCAATGTTCTTAGATGGGAAAAGGGGAAGATGTATGAAGCTTGGCTCAAATCTCCTGGTCAAACCCACGCTAAAAGTATGATCTGTAGATCATCAGCGAGGATTTCCTATGAAATTCTAAGATGCTCTAGGCAGAAGATACGTTTAATCGTAGGCTTCATAACTGGGCACTACTATTTCAGAAAACATCTCCATAAAATGGGACAGTTTCAGCAAGACCCTATCTGCAGGAAATGTCATATGCAAGAGGAAACAGCCAAGCATATCATTTATGAATGCGAGGCTCTTGCCCTCCCTAGATTAACCTCTTTAGGCATCATCCATACTAGAGAGTTACACCTAGACTCCATTAAAGGATTATCAGACTTTATTAATAAAGTGGGTGACCCGAGCAACTGGAACTAGGAAACATTGGGTTTGGAGTTAATGGTACAAAATGCTGATAAAAGCAGAGGTGCCCAATGACATACAAACCCAACTCTAAGAAGAAGGGTGTTTTTATGTAGATCAAAATATTCAATTAAAATAATTATCAAAAAATATTATCAAGCATTTGAAAAAGAAAAAAAAGCTACACACACACACAGATATATATATATATATATATATATATATATATATATATATATATATATATATATATATATATATATATATATATATATATATATATATATATATATATATATATATATAAAGGCAACAAAAAATTATAAATAAAATAAAAATTACATCCAAGAACACTTAAGCATTAAATAACTTGACTTTGAATAAATACATTTAAATAATAAGAAATTTGTTTTTAAATTTCAAAACTCTACAGACATGCTAATAAATATCAATTTTGGTAAAAATTCAGTATTAAATACGCAAATATGAATAAATATCAGAAAGAAAACAAAACTTTCTGTGATAATTTTGTGTCAAAATTTTCATTTCTAACGATGTGCATTCTTTTTAACTAATAAATGCAGAGCGCGAAAATTTGTGAGGGTCCAATTAACGATGTTTAGAAAGCTTACACATTTTTCTAAAATTTGGAAGTAATTGCTTTATGATTCTCAAATTTGTATCGCATTTCAGTTCCATGAAGATATTTCCCTACACGGGACATTGAAGTGAAAAATTCTCATCTTTTCCTGGGAGGTCAGTCTGCTGCTGGACACACATATTTTGGACAAAGGGCACCGTTAATGAGAAACACATCTAAGTAAGGATAATCTTACTAATATAATGTGGCATTGACTACAGTAAGCTTGAGATGAAAATACTATATAGCTTGAGATAAAAATATAGGGCTCTTGTTTCTTCTGCGACTTTTCTCAGTAATTTCAGACAAGTATGAAATCTCAATAAGAACTGATCTTTCCATAACGCTTCTTGATAAAAAAAAAGATTTGTTTATGATGTTTAAATGACTCTTACGAAATTATGATACGAAAATTGATATTTTTAAGTAATTGAGTCAATTTTGATAATTTTCTTTTCCTTTTTCTTGTTGGATGGCTTCTTTTTTTGGTAAGAAAAGGATCCAAATATAATTATTTTAATCAACAGAAGAAAATATTTAAAGTCAAAATCAATAGAAAATTTTTCTACAATATTCTTATTTATTACAAAAAATAAAAGTTTCAACTCACTATTATCCAGATTTAGACTTGCTGAGGTCCTAATTGTTGAGGGTAATTTTGCGTACCTATTTATACTTTTTTAACTTTTTTTCTAGGATTATATTGAATATATTCTATATGGTAGTTTAAAAAGCTAATAAATAATCTAGGAGTTCCTCGAAGGGGTGAGGCCTGAAATATAACTTATGCTTCAGACAAAATTTATGATAATATAATTCCATTCTACATTATTTATAAAGTCTTAGTGAAATTTTAGAGAGCAAAATGTAACATAACTTATGTATTCATAAATATAATAATAGTTATTGCAAAGCAATTTCTTAAAGAAATGTAACGTAAACTTTGCAGACATTTATATTTTTATTCTAAATTTTTGTTACCTATTTGTTATACATATTTCCTATTTATTGTTAAAGAAGTTGATTTTAAGGGTTTCTTAAGAAAAATTCATATTTGCCTTTTAATTACATTCTAACAAGTTTTCATCAATGGTATCTCAGTTTTATGAAATTCCCTGTTTTCTTAATTATGTTATTATAGTCCAATTAAGTTTAAATTTCACAATTTCTTATTAATAAAAGGAAATATAAAATATTAATGAAACATTCCTTGTTAAATAAAGCATTTCGTATAAGAAATTTAACATCACAGGTCAAATAATATTTCATCTCATTAATAGTTTTACCATAATTTTTTTTCTACTTTGAATTTCTAAATAACAAATTACTACATCCAGAGAAATTCTACGAAGGTATGTATCAACTGAAACAATATTAATTGGAAATACTTTTTTTTTATTTTCCTTAGAACAAATTCATTTGCTTAGTTAATTTTATTGTAATTTTTCATACGTATGTAATTTGACATAGAAACCAATAACGAAATTAGTACTTATAAAAAATACTTTGTGAATCTATCTGAATTATTTGAGTTAAATAAGGTATATCTCATGAATTCACCATTTTGAAATATGATGGAATTATTATATATTACTATATAACATCAACGTAAACAATTTAAGAAATTACTTTAAATTAAAACCATATTAAGAGTATAAAAATGAAAGTGACTAATCTAATATTTCAGAAATTTTATCTAAAAAAAATAATATTACTATCATTTACACACGCACAAAAATTTTCTCGAATATAATTGATATTTCAATCAATATAAAATTGAAAGTTTCTGAAAAAATTTTGCTGTTCTGAAATTATTTGACATGCTTCTACAAATGGCTCCGGGCATGAAGACCCCCGTCGCTACGCCACTATGGGTAGAAGGTAAAACGAATATGACATGCTTATAATAATTAGTAAAACAAGGAAAATTTCTTTTAAATTACTTTTTATATTTTTTACAAAGTAAAGTCTAAATGGTGATCATAACCTTTTATATTTTCTCTGTAACTGTTTCTAGTTCAGCATTAAAATATATGTTAATTTGTTCTTACATAAATGTGATCCAAAAAATTTCTGTAAAAATTTAAAATATATAGAGTGTGTGTGTCTGTCTGTCTTTCAAAATTAGAAGACCCACCAAAATATTAATTTAAATAGCAGATTATAAAAAATGAATACTTTTTAACAGGAAATTCACAAGGAAAAACTGAACTGAAAATTTAGTTTTAAAAAGATTCTGGAAAATTTGAAAAGAAAAATAAGTAAGATGCTTAAGCATTCTGAAACTGATGCTCATAATGCTTAAAGTAAAAGAGATTTTTATGTAAAATACTATAAATCTAGAAGAAAAAGATCGACTATCAGACTGAAGTAGTATACAAATTTTCACGATTGTAACTAAACATAACTTGACTACTCGTTAAATAACACAGTAGGCAGTTTAAATTATCTTACATGCAATAATTTAGCTGACGTAAAGATGAAATTCAAATGTTGCTCTTGGGAAAATAAAAGAAAACCAATATTGTAAAGAAGTCTGGATGAAACTGGCTAAGAATGCCATGACCTGGACCGATACTTGAAAAAAAATTTATACGAAAAAATATAAATAAATAAAATAATAAACTTGATTTAAATGGCTCGAACAGTTATATTTTTTGTTGTCATGATTTACAAACAGAAGCTTCAGATTCCTTCAGTAGACCATTCAGGGAAGTAATTGGGGTAGGTGGGGAGCTTTTATTTATCGTGGGAAACGGAAACTGCAACGAATTTCTGAAAAAATAGATTCAGTTGATATTAATCACTGCTTAACTAACGCTATATTCCTTTTAATTGGTTTTTAGAAATATTTCGCTTTATAGATGTTCCATGCCAGGTGTTAAAATCAGTTAAAAATTGGTTTCAGTGTAGAAGAATCAAGATCTCTTATGCTGGCCAATATCTGTAATACAATTAGAATTTTAAAAAGCTTGGAAAAGTCATTGGATTTTTCATAGTTCTGCATATCATTGTCAGTATCTGTGCACGAATTGAAAGTAGTAGTATCATAGTTATATCTTGCTATTGAGGTCAAATATAGTTTTTCTAAATTTTAACTCTTTAAATTACATCTTTATTTTACCTCTTTTACCTTTTTAAAGTAAATATATTTTCCTGAGAGTAATTTCAATTCTTGAATTTGTTGTTGAATGTTAATATGCAAGATTCAAACAGAGTAAATTTTCTTATAGTACAACTTACATTACGTTAACAATAATAATAATAAACAAATATTTTTTGAATTTTCTACTTCAAAACAACTTGTAAAATATTAAAGAATTCAATTGTCATGTATCATTTTTTTAGGAAGATGAGTTAATTTGATAGAAGACATTCTTGTCTTTTATGCTTACGTAAATTTGTTTAAATTTTTACAAAAATTAATCTATTTTTTGAAAAATGTGAAGATATTTGCTCTCATTTCTTTAATTGTATAAAATATTTGTTTTCATTGAATAAGAAAAAAATTGCAAATAAATTTTTTTAAGAGTAAGTTGTTTCTCTTTAATTCTCTAATGTATATGATGTAATGATGAGAAATATGTGCGCATTTAAAATAAATGAGAATATAGAATTAATTCTAGAGAGAATAACTAATATATGGTGCAATATTATTAACTTTCTTAAACCCGCAATTTTTACATAAGCATTTGTATGAATTTAAAATATAAATGCATAATTAATATGAAAACCAATTTTTTGACATTAAGTATTAAATATTAATGTATTTTTAAGTGATTAACTCATTTAAAGGGGCATTATTTCATCTAAAAACTAAATTTCAGAATGCCTAAACTAAGATGAAGAGAGCGAAAGATCTGAATTACTTAATGAAATAAACATAAATAATACAAATTACGTTAGAAGTTATTTTTAAAGTTTATTCTTTAGACTATACACACACACAGGGCAAAAAATTTTTACTATATAACCTATTTCGTTTATCAATGTTCATATTTATGGTTCACATAACTATTTTATTTTTGTTATTTATCAACTCTGTTATTCAACATGATTATTACCTCTTATTATTTCTCTCAATCCTTTATACAATAAATAAATAATACTTAAATAACATAAATTTAGACAAATAAATATTTTGTGATAAAAATAATGAATTACACCGGGAGAACTAATTTCTTGATTAAAAAATATTTGAATTCATAATTAAAAGATAAATTTTTATTAGAAAATTACAATTTTTCTAAGTAAAAATTTATAATTTGTTTCTGAAAAATTTATCTTTTTCGTTTAAATCTAGCAGTTTTTTGAATAAAAGTTTAGTTTTTTTGCAAAAATTTAGATTAAAATTTTTTGGAGTGTAATTTAAATGCCTATTCATAAGGTTGTGTGACAGATTATCGTCAATTGTAAATTGAGTAAGGGGCAAAAGTAAAACACTAATAATATTTAGGCTATCTATTAATTATTTCATTTGTAAATAATACATTTACTTAAATTAAATAGTCTTATGTGTAGTTTAGTATTAAATGTTACAAACTTGTTCTAAGACCTAAGTATTTATATTAATCTGTAAACTCTCACAATTCAAAATGCTGCCCATAACCCTATGAGTTGTTATCTCTGCGAAACATTCCCTTATCAAATTACATGAAGTTATTCAAATCATTTATTGGTACAATATGAGAGACACTGCGAAATACTAAGCAAGCAATTAAGTTTAATAATGGGAACTAATTTACATATTTCTCTGTGAAACTAGCTCAAGTATACAATCAGCTATGCAATTTGCACTTAAGCATTTGCTTAATTTCCATTTATTTATTTCTAAATTATCCTTATTTTCATTCGATTTCTAATTTTATAAGCTGCTACAAGCCTATAAAGTAAGGGAGTTTTTTTTAGTAGGAGCTACAACCCATTCACTTTTTGAGTATCTTATTTTTTTAAAAAATCTTTGATTTTTATCATTGTGTTTATGCATTGCTTTGATTAATTTAAGTATGTAATCAAAGCAATGCATTTGTTTTTGGTGATGCAATGAAATTTTATTACTAGATAATTTAGTTTTAAATACATTGTTACATGTAGTTTGTGTGTAAAAATTCACTTTACTAAACAATCAGGAATTAATGTAGGATTTTAAAGCTGTAATTTTCTAATATTTTCTATTTTTACATGCTTATATACTCTTATGTTAATGGCATAATGCTTAAATTCTTTACTAAATTTTTATAACATAACATAATTAGATTTGTTTTTCGAGCTTAAGTTGGAATTATGATGTATAACAAAATAAATAAATTTTATTGAGTGCATTCAAGAAAATAAATTTAATTACGAATGAAGTTTAATAATTTTTAAGTAAATTAAAATGCAGTTTTTAATTGCTATAATTTTTTGGTTAATTCTTAAAAGATTGATATTATCAAGTTTTTTTTTTACATAAATAGCTTATGTAGCTTTACATTTGAATTTTGCGTTGTATATTAAAAATTTCACAATATTTAAATGGAAATAAAATATCATATATGAGCAGTATCGGACACGCAGTATCTGCATACTTTTTGAGATATTTTTAATAATGTATTATATTTATGATGCCCGTTTTTTATAACAATGGTAACTGAATTCCATTTTTTATTCAATTCGAAGTTAAATTTCCATGCTTGAAATGCATAATTATTTATATGAAGCCTATAAAATTAAAAAAAAAAACTTAATATCAATTGTTATCTAAATAAAGTATCATTTATGAAACTACTGAGTAATATAGCCACCACATGGTACCTTAAAACAATTAATACTTTAAGAAGTAGCCTACAAAAAGAAATATAAGCAAACATGGTCAATATCTATTATGTCCCTTGCCAAAATACTCAGAATCATTTTTGTGAACTGTGTTTACAGTAAAGTATGAATTAGTAGAATAAAAGCTCATTTATATATAGTCTATTCAAATTAAATTTTAAAGATATAAGTAAAAATGTATTATGCAATTAAAGTCAATAGTGCAGTAATACAAACATTTATGATTTTATTTTACAGCTCATATCTACTGATCATTATATTGCTTACGCAATGCTTAAAAAGAATGTTTTAACTAAAATATCATTTAAATGATATTAAACTAACAAAACTTAATAAAGAATTGTTGCAACACTATGTGTGTATATTTTAATTATCTAATAAATTAAAACATTAAATTCATGGGATTTGCTTAATAGAAGCACTGTGAAACAAATTTTTTTAAAAAATAAGGATGTTTAAGAAACATGTGTGTGTGATATTGTTTCTGGTACTGCAAAAAATTTAAAATTGAATGTCTTTAATTATGTTAAAATAGGCTGATATCTTTAAACCAATCATAAGCGCTCTAATAAATATACATTCATTTCCAATAATTTGTTGCAATCACTGACAAAAACATTTTTTCTTGTATTTAATTACTACTAATAACGGTTAAATATTTTTGAGTTCTAAGGAACAACTCTATATTACTTTATAATTTTTTGACATTTACAAAAAATGATTTGATTTACATTTTTGAAGGATTTATATTTTAATGTTGTATATTTTATCAGCTGGAAATATGATATTGAATACATGTATAAAATTTGCGATGCTTCAATTGCGTTTTCTCAACCGATTTTCTTCGTATCGTAAAACTAATAAAGAAAAATATGGCTTCTCACATTAATACAAAATAAATTAAATATCTATTTTTCTTTGTCCATTAAAAAGTATTTTTTTCATCAAACTGAATTAAGATATTGTAAAATTTTACTTTTACTCTTTACTAGTTTGATTTCTTGTATAGAGATTGAAAGCATTATTTGTTGCAAAAAAAGTAGGAATATTTTAAGCAATAAGAGATAATCTTGAATTATAAATTAGATTTAATTATAAAATCAAAACTTTTTCCATCTGTAGAATCTTACTGGTCTATAAATGATGGTTTAAAAAGTTTTTTGATAGTTAAATGGTTTTTGAGTTTTATAATTACAAACTAATAATAATCTATATTTGATAATTATGAAGAGTTCTCTATTATTGTAATTTTCTTATAGTTTTAATTGCTTTAGCATAAAATCGTGACTTTCAAAGTAATGAAATTTCTTTCATAAAATTCAATAAAATAATATAACAGAAACTCCTGGCTTTATTCTAAGAAAGCTGAATCAATACCATTCAAAAAAATTCCGAAGTAATTGACTTACAAATGTGAAATAAAATCAAGTAAATATTGCCTTTTTTCAAAAAATAAATAAATGAATGAATGAAAATAAATAAGTAAAATAAAAAAGTAGTATCAGATTATTATAAAAAACACGATTCCTTTTTACAAATATGACTCACAAATTTGCAATTTGCCTAAAAGGCAAATGGTAAATAGGTTTTTTTACTTTGTATATGCACATGAAATGACCCCTTTTAAAATAAAAATATTTAAGATCCTGAGTTATTTAAATGATAAACTCTTAAAAAATCGGAATTCCCTCAATCAAGACTATTATGAAAAGGATTGCAGTACCTATTCTGTGATACCGCCCTGTGGACAGGCGAAGGATTGTTGCCTAAATCACCTTCCGGGAGGACATTTCATAGCTCCCGTGCAGGAATCTCGAAAGCCTACCCCGAAGGCTATACATTCTTCCGTTGTTTACTAGTAGCTGGGATCGAACCCGGGGCTTTATGCTCCGAAGATCACTGTTATATCACTAGGCCATGGTGATTCATGGAGATAACAGAAATATATATATATATTTTTATAAAAATAAATATTTGTTTGTTGCTTTGAATATTTGGCTTAGGTGGCCGCTTTCATTGGCGGTGGAGCATGTTCCTAGCTTTTGGGGAAAACTTACGATCTTGAAAAATAATGGTATTTACTATATTTTAATAAGTAATATTTTTTCTTAGCTTTATTCAAAACGCTGATTTGCACCCCGACATGAAGTTCCATTAAAGATATTTATTTAAAGCCATGATATAATTTAATGTCACGTAAGCAATCGCGACTTTATTATAGAAGCAATAAATGCAACGAATTATTAATTTAATCTTAAAATGTCCCTTTTTGAGGACTTAAGAAGAAAAATGCATTTAACTTTATACTAAGTTCAAAATTATTGAACAAACAGTCATTATTTCCCCTATGCACTACAGGATATCTGAATATAGAAAGAACATTTTCCCCAAAAATAATAAAGTTCATTCCAAAATACCAAGTAACTTGTGTCATTAAAATTACTTGTTCACTGCAGATTTATGATTGGCGTATACATATGCAAAATATTAGTTCAATTCAAAAGATTTGTAAAATGTGATACACATTTTGTTATTTTTTAATGTCGACCTACATTGAGTCTAAGAAGACTGTCATTGACTCCATAGAATAGACGTCAACGTCTGGAATGGTGCCGGATTAGAGTAATGTGGAATACACGGAGTGACACAAAATCGTCTTCTCAGATGAGTCATGCTTTTGTTTCTTCAGTGATAGTCGTCGAGTACGAGTGAGGAGTCGAAGTGGAGACAGGTCAAATCCTGTAGCAAAGATGGAACGACCCTCCGCGTGACAACGCAGCATTATGGTTTGCGGCGTCATTGCGTTCGATTCCAAGTCACCTCTAGTTGATATTCCAGGCACTGTGACAGCACAACGTTACGTGGAGGATGTGCTGTCACCGGTGACACTCCCCTACTTTCAGGAGGTGCTCAATGCCCTTTATCAGGAGGATAACGCCCGACCGCACATTGATTGCATCAACCAACATACCCTTCAAGGTGTACAGCTGCTTCCCTGGCCACCGTGCTCGCCAGATCTCTCAGCAATCGAGCATGTTGGGATATGATTGGACGCCATTTGCAGGCCCTGACACTGTTTCCTTCAGAAGACCTTCAACCTACTGACCCTACACTGTTCCCTTTCTGTTTTATGTATATCATTTCCTAATACAGATCACTTATTGTACGTTGATGTCTCTGTTTGTCGAATTTCGTCACTGTCTAGCAGCCCCTCGTTGGTGTAGCATTTTCAATGTCGTGCAGTGTATGTTTCATAGATTTTACTCCAGTGGTCTCTTTATTACATATTTAATGTATTGTCAATTATTTTTTGTGTTTATTATTTTCTTCATGTTTTACGATACGTGGAATTGTTTCTTCTCTGCATATTTATGTTCACTCTCATTTTTTCATGGCTGTATTTCAAACCTCGAAGTTGATAATTTGCTTCCTTATTCAAAATTATTTGTCAGACTTAAGTTATGTCTATTTGTGTAATAATGGAGAAACTGAATCATATCTTTTGGAAATTACCTTGTAAAGTGTATTAAATTTTATTCAATATGTATTGCATACTTCATTTATTATTTATCTGAAAAAGTATGTAATTCAAAAGAAATTTCTCCTATTGGTATATAAGAGAAAAAAAATGGAATAGTTGATGACCCTTGTATATTATATTTTACCAGTTATCTCTCTCCCTCTCTTTACTCAAGTTGAAAATTAAATCTTATTCTTTAAACCAAAATAACTTCGAAAAAGAAAAATTTTATGCGATGAATTCTTCTTTTTCGAATTATATATTTTTCTTTTACTTTTTTTGAGTATACTATTCTTATTTCATTATTGATGAATAATTCATAAAGTTGCTCGTATGTTTTTCCTTTAACCTTAAGCTTTTCCTTTCCCTAAAACACTTATAAAAGTATCAATATTACAAATTAAAAAGCTTTCCATATTTTTTCATACTTGAATTAAATTTTTTTGTCAAAAATAAGTATTCTTATGATGTGTTTAATTTTATAGGAAATTTTTTATAAATATTTTTAAGCAACATATTTGCATATACAATGTATAGTTGCTTGCTTCTAAATAAGTTTAACTTATTGCTTAAATTTGGATATTAAGTTTTAAATTAAGGTTTTAGCGTAAAGGAAAGTCAGTTTAATTCTTAAAATTAACTTTTAAAATCGCCATGTAATATGCATAAACCAATAAAATTAGTATTACAAATATATATAGAAAAAAAATTTGGTAATTTTCGTGTGAAAAAAATTTATATAAATACATTAGAATGAATGATTGCGTTTTAATTTTTGTTTTTTTTTTTAATTTACTTAGCACATATCTAATACATAATATTTTTAATTTCAAACTGTGAAGTGGTAACTATAGGCGAATTCGCTGGGCTATAAGGCGAATTCAAACGAGGGCGAATTCGCTGGAGAACTTACGCCGGCAAAATGCCAGTGAAGGAGAGACGATAGGAAACGTCACAAAATGGGCGTTAACTTTAAGTATTCCAGAAAGTTAGAAATATATCTGGTAAGGCACCGGTGACAAAGTAAATTATTTACCTTTTCTATTGTTTTTTCATTCTATCTCCCTTGGAAATAATGTTTGCGATTAACTTTTATCATTTTTTATGATGAAGATAAATTCATGATAAATCTTTACAAAGGTCATTAAAAATAATTTACCTTTTCATTAAATTAATTAAAACTATTTATCAAAAATTAATTCAATTATCTATTAATGATGATAAAATAAATAAAATTACTTATTTTCTAAAAATTAACATTTTTATAAAGTTTTAGGAAGTTTATTAAATTTATACGAAACTATATAGATCGAAGATATCTGAGATTCGACAAATAAAAAAAATTCTCTGTTCTAGGAAATAAGTCATATGCTTTACAAAACATTTGAAAAATCTGAGATGGGTTATAATTTGTATGCATAGAATTTTTATGAAGATTTTGAAATTCTATTTATTTTATTTTCATGAAAAAACATGGATATTTTTATGAAAAGGAAATTGAAATTCAAATCTTTTGCTTTTATATTTAAATATATCTGTTAATTATTTTAGATAAAACACACAGAAGGACATCTTCTACATTTAATATACTTTATTTAATATTATTAAAAACATTGATTCTTGTGTTTAATATATGTAACTGAAACAACAATTTTCCCACATATTGTATGTTGCTGAGGTTGATTAGGGGTGTAACAGATTTTTAATAAAATAATTTCAGTAATAAATTTTAAAACTAAAAATATTGGAATTAATTAAAGTAATATTTATTAACAATTCACGTGTTTATATTGCTATGCCAAATTAAGTTTAATAAAATAATTTACATGAAAAATATTTTAATACAATTTGATTTGTGCTGTTAATTTGCTTGTCATTTATTTAAAGGCTAATAGTTTTTTATTTAAAGATTTATAGTTATTATAAAAAATTATCTCAAATATATTTATTTTAAAAATATTATATTCAAAGCAATGATGTAATTCAATGAGTTTGACTAAATTTAAAATATAAAATATACATTAGTTTTGTTGAGTTAGGATAGTTTTCAATATTTTCAAAGAAACATTATCAAAATATAAAAAAAATGTCAAGAAATTATACTTCCTATGTTTCATCTGATACACACACACACACACACATATATATACATATATATATCAGATGTTTCGATATTCAGCCGTCATAATTTCACAAAACTGATATTGCTCATCACTCAAAATGTAAATAAGAATTCAATATGATGTAATTAAAGTTTCATTAGTTTAACAGAACAATATAACTTCACATAGTTATATTGTTCTGACATGACGCTATAATTTCTTCTCGGTGAATTCGCCGAGCATGGTTTTCCCCGGCGAATTCGCCTGTAGTTTGTGCTGGGCCTAAATTACCCGTATTAAGCAACTACATATATATATAGTTTGTCAGCTTCTCTATTTCTGATAACTGAAATGCCTCTGAACACAACTACTCGCCTTACAGTTTCGAATTACAGTCAAATGACGGGGTCCATATCTGAGTCGGGGTGCACATTCTTCTCTCCTAACCACGAAAATGCAGTTGATAATAAAATTTAATAATAATGATTTCAAGGTTCCTTTTTTATTCTAAGTTATTCTAAACGAGATAAAAAAAAGGAGTGTTTTGATTTCAAAATATAACATATACATCCATTATTACAATTTGCAATCAAAGTCAAGAATAAGCTTCTAAATTAAATAATCAAAAAAATTCAAAAAAAGAATTAAGTAATTCAAGTTAAAGTACTATATTTTAAGGAATAACATTTATTTTAATGTGAGAAATATATTAATAGAAAATTAAAAGAATCATCTATTATAAAAATTTAAAAGCAGCAAGCCTTAAAGAACTATTGTAAAAATAAGTTTTCGATAGAAAAGGCTCTTGATATAAATCCTTATATCAAATGAAAACATTCAGCTGAGTTTTATATAAATGTGCGACTAAATATACATTATTTTCTACAGTAAAAATTATTGATATAATTAGTTAAAGGAATGACTTTCATCTAATTTCTCATAATATTTGTCCGATAAAATCTCAAAGTACTTGTAGTTGCTAAATGTTAGTTATGACATTGATGCATTGTAAATTGAATCATTTTGTTTCTACACAGTAAAAGTACAGCTTTAATTTAAGTTTTTTAAGGAACATAAAAAAATACGTACAAATGATAGAAAGCTATATGAATAAATTTTTAAATTGGATTGTTGAAAATATTTAATGCTAAGTAACAGTCAAATTTATTATAATGCTGCTATCTTTATTAAAATGCTAAAATTTAAGCTATTATCTTTATATATATATATATATATATATATATATATATATATATATATATATATATATATATATATATATATATATATATATATATATATATATATATATATATATATATATATATATATATATATATATAATGGCATTTATAAAATAAATTTCACTACTTCAACAAAAACTCTTGTAAAACAGCCTTTAAATTTGGAATCAAATTTGGAACAACAACAACATTAATCGGTGTACCTTTGGAAATTTGTTTTTGCGATTATAATTCCCATATAATCTAAGAGTAAGAGATTCCTAGAAAGAATAAATTTATTAATTCTATGAACTTGAAACTGTAAAGAGAATAAAAAAGTTCTAGAAAGAATGAATTCCAGAGAGAGGAGTTTCATCTTTGCATTAAGACATATTTCTAGAAAACTAATCCTTATGAAAATTTATCAACGGAAAAAAGACGCGAATTATTTAAGAAAGGGTATAACTGAATGTCTGTATCGTATATAAAAGAAGTTAAATAATTGGGAAAGAATCTGATGATAAAAATCTGTCTGTAATATTCGAATAGGAAATATTAGTTGTTATCTTACCATAATACATATTTCCTAGAGACTAATTTTAAATTAAAAAAAGCACACAATGAATTGAAAATTTCTGTTATTCTTAAAGAAATCACACGAAATATGAAATGATTCAAATTTCATTTTATTTATATTATCACTATTAATTATTTGCTGTATTGCTATAAAAAGAAAAAAAAGTGAATGTTACAATTTGAATTTAATGTTTTTAATGCAGTTGGTGTAAATCCCTAAAATCTCATCAACAGCAATATGCTGCAAACTATTAAGTAATTTTATTCATAAACGAAAAGTTGATTAAACAAAATGACAAAAAATAGCAAACTTCTGAAGTTGGAAAGCTAGCATAAACTGTTATTTCTTGCAATTCTTAAAAAAAGGAAAAAAATTAAAATATGTTATAAAAGTTTACGTTTTCTCTCTCAATCTGCTACACAAAAAATTATTAGAATTCTTAAGTAAAACATTTCCTAATATTTGTTTCAGAGGAAACTTTATGTTTATTATTAACGGCTTTTTTCAAAGATTCTTAGATTCGCAACTATTAGGAAAAAAAAAACTTATATACCAGGTAAACAAAAAAGCTCTTACCATTTTTTAATGACACAAAAACACGACCTACAGAAAGTGTAATCTATTGTTGGTTCTCAAAGTAATCACCATTGGCATCCAGCATCTTATTAGAACATGTCTCCAGTTGTGTAATCCCCTTGAAGTACAACTCAGGGTTTTGGATGCAAAGAAGTCCGTGAGTACTTGACGCAGGTCTGCTTCATTGGTGAAGGGTTTTCCACCAAGATGATTGTCCAGGGAATGAAAGAAATGGTAATCTGACTGTGCAAAGTCAGATGAATAAGAAGGATGGCACAAAGTTTCCCAACCAACGTGCTGTATAGTATTTTTGGCCAACCGTGTGACAAACCACCTCACGTTATCAGCCAAGACACCCTTGCTATTAAATAGTGCTAGTTCCCTCCGTTGAAATGCCTGTTTTACACATTCCAATTGCTGCGAGTACAGGTCCGCAGTGACCGTTTGGTCCATTGGTAGCAGCTCATAGTGAACCACTCGACACCTAGTCCACCAGATATCATTTTAATCACAAAGGGACAAATCTCCGACCTGAATTTGTGAAGCCAATGCCTTGCCGTACGTTCATCCATAGCATTATACTCAAACGCTCGACATATTCAATAACTTGATACAGCAGCTGATAAGCCCACTTTAAAGTCGTAAAGCAAACAGTTACGAACATGCTCATTTCTTTTCGCTAGTGTACAAGTTGCAATTGATGCATGAGCTCGGAGTAATGCTTTTATAACGACTGATATTCCTACTCTCGACTGACCGCTGTCTCAATCAAGTCATACACTAATTTGCCTACTTATTCTTACTTCATTCAGTGGGCAACGCAAAAATGGCAAAAACTTTATTGTTTACCTTATAATAATTATAAAGACACAAACAACTTATTTTAACACAGGCAAACTATTTTATTGTGTGTATTTGCTACTTTTACTTGAATAACCTATTGGATACCTTCTATTTTTCTATTAAGTCGTTTGAGTTTTCTATTTTTCCACGAATAGCTTATATGATATCTATAATAACGTTTGTCGTAATTAAGCCATTTTTAACCTATTTATTAAGTATATTGGTGTACAACTTTATTACGAACCGCGCAATTTGATTCTCATAGAAATTTCCGCTTTCACATGCGCAGACAAACTATATAATACATATTTTTGATTTCAGCTCAGGGAACAGGTGTTATACCTATTGATATTTGCGACTGTATGATATGGCAACGAGAGAGCTTTTCCACTTTCAAGCAAACTACCTGTATATCTTTTGATATTTTCGATTCTTAAGCAAATAAGCAGTTATTAATCGTATTAAACATCATTATGCATTTTTACACTCTAATATCATGACTGAATTTGCACATAAAATTAGCAAAGCGTTTTTTTTACACTATTAAAAGAGTTTGTATCTGAATCACCTTCAAGCAGTTGCATTACACATTAACTGATCAAGAAGCTTAATTCTATGGATAGCACTAATTATACTGAGAAAATCTATTTCATGATATTGCTGTTGTGTTAATCTTACATGATTTTAAATTTTTGACTGGTATACTTTGTGCTTGTTGGACTGAGGAGCATTAAATACAAAGGATAAAATAATGGTATGAATTACAACATTTTTAGATTTCTTAAAAAATTTTATGTACATTATCATTTTTATGGTGAGATATTTACAGGCATTTCTTAAATTTATATTTTACTACGGAAATATTCGGATCTTTAGAGTTTATACACTATCTTGATATTGATAAGTGCAATCCCTAAAATGATTCTGAAAACCATTTAACAAAACATTCTTTCGTTGCATTTGTAATCAGGAGCATGTTTAATCAACGTTCTTTTTTTCAGGGCCCAATGAGATATTGAATTAAATACTGCTCGTATGAATCGACCAATTAACTTTGCCTTTTCTTAAAAGAGACTCTTGTTTAGATCTACTGAATGATACTTAACAGTCAAACATGCGTATAAAAAATTGAACAAGTCGGTAGAGAAGTAACTTCAACATAATTTCCAAAAGAAAAATCACGCAAAAGGGCACGCTTGGGGAAAAATGAAGTAATGGAAAACTACGAAAAAAGTTTACTCTAAAAAACAATTTCGACTATTATAGCGGCCATTTTTCCACCGTTTTTGCTTCTCATTACACGGAGCGCTTCGCTCCTAACAGCTCCGTATACATTGCTGACTTTAGGAGAAAAAGGGCATTTCGCCCTCCCCGCCTAAGCATTTGAGAAAGAAAATGTTCCGTTCTTCTGCTATGAAGAAGAAAGGGGAAAAAGAAGATATGTAGTTGTAAAAAAATGTAAGGAGAAAAATTGAAGGAAAAAGCCTTTGCGCACGCCATCTGTTTCATTACGTAGCACCCGCCAATTAAAGGTGCCCCCAGTACTTACTTGGCTGTCTCTTACGCGGCGCTTTAGCATGTCATATTCTTTTCTTGTACCTTTTATTCCCCATCCTCTCTCCTTCGCTCACTTTCATTCGTTCCTTCTTCATCTTGAGCTTCCTCTCCCTTCCTGTCATTCCTTCTCTCTCTCTCCATTTTCGGTCCTAAGACGCGGCGTCACGCAGACATTGAGGCTATAATGGTGTTTTGGAAGCTACCCGAGGGAGAAATTCTCGGCCGTCTCCATTAGAAGAGAGGAGCACCTTTTTTTTCTTTCTTTTCTCCTCCCTTCTTTTTCGGCGATATGCTTTTCTTTCTCGTTCGCTCCCGCTTTTTCCATCTTTTTTTCTTCCCCCTCCGTAAAAGGAGGGAGCGGCAAAAAATCATTTATTGGCTTTGGCATGTGAACCCGCCTTAACCATTTTCTGTTTCGCGTTTCTCCCATACGCTTAACTGCGGTCTATATAATTATGTGAGACGTTTTATGAGGTGAAGCACGGCCCACACCGATGGAGACTTCCTCGCGAAGAGTAGCTCAGCAGTTTACCAATAAAGGCGAGTCCCTTTTACCCTTTCCACTTGCACTACTTATTTTCACATCAAGTTGACGGTGCATTTCACACCAAGTCTCCCAGTTGTCAGGCTGCTGGGCCGCGGTCGAACCTCTCTCTTCCTATTGCACTATTTAGACATTTCCCATTTTCAAATAAAAGAGAGTCTCCTACATCGTGTTATTTTTAATGGATTCTTCTCTGCGTGGTGCGCAATGGGAGATAAAATATTTTGAAACTTTTGCATCCCATTTAATAAGTTCAAGAGTTTCGTACATACTAATTTTTTTTTTTGCTTATGCTCATTTAAAAATAATAACTGAACCCTCAAAATTCCATTTCTTGGAGTAAAATTTATTCAGTTGAAAAATCATGCAGAAATTACCTTTTCTTTACCTTTTATAATTACCTTTTATAATTTTCCTTTTCGAATATATAACTTTATGATAAATTTTAATATTGAACTAAAACTTAAGCTTAAGCGTATTTAATATTCTAGAAATATGATCATCTTCCTTCCTCACTGTTGTGGGCACTTAAGTACATAAAAATACACGACTAAGAATTTCCTAATATATATATATATATATATATATATATATATATATATATATATATATATATATATATATATATATATATATATATATATATATATATATATATATATATATATATATATATATATATATATATATATATATATATATAAGGAAACATAGCATCTGATTCACAACACATTATTAAGCGTAATTTACTTCATTATTTCATCTTGATTAGAATTCATATAATGAATCTGAAAAAAGAGTGATATAAAGCAATGAAATAAGAATATTTTAGAAATAAAGTTGAGCGAGAATGAGACAGTTAACAAATAATCTTCACATTTTAAAAATGAATGGCTTAATACTTCATTTGTTGTGTTTTCAAAGTATATATATTTTATAAATAAACCACTGAATGCATTTTAGATTAAAACCTTTGTTATGTGCATGCATTTCTATTAAGCTTCCTTTATAGTTGAGTTAATTTTTCAGCATTTATAAAAACATTCATTTAAATTGCTTTATTAATTTCACAAAATGCACCGCGTAATTGCTTATTTCGCTTTCCAATCCGGCTCATCTGCCACCGAATCCCAAGAGGTTAAAGTATACCAACACGAAAGGTTAAAGTAAGTTAAAATAATATTTTTTCACACTGTGAAATTTTTATCACCAAATAGGAGTAAAATTGATTTTCAGAGTTACAATGTATCAAAAATTGACCATACTAACATGTCAGTATGCATTTAATCCTCAGTATAAGTGGCATAATATTTCTATGTGGTTTCAGGGTACGTTTTTGAAAATAAACTGATATGATTTTGTTTCACTTGCTGTTTAAATCCACAATATGAGTATCCAACAAGTTGACCATGGCTAGTAAATGTCCTTGAATATATTTTTAGGAGTGCATCTCAGTGCATCAGGCGCCAATTGCCTTTATATAAATTTAGTTACATGTAAATGCACAAGAAGTATTCAAATATTTTACTAGAAAATGATCATGAAAATATTATTTACTAAAATATGTTAATTACTTTAATATCTACACGTATTTTTTACCAATGCAAAATAAAATCCATAGCTTCCTTTAAAAAGAAAAACATTAGTTAATAATACACTTGATTGTGTAATATTTAATTCTTTGAATTTTTCTCAAATTATGTTCGAAATACCTTTCCTATTTATTCTCAGCTCTTGGACAGTTTTCGATTACGAGATTAGGGATTAAAATCCTTAGTCTCGTAATTCTATTGGACGCCTAAGTTACCGTTTTTATTGTTTCATTTTATTATTTATTTTCTTATTTGAATTTAGATTTAAGTTTTATTTTAACGCTTTTCTTTCCCATGTGTTTGCTTATATTTTAGAAAGGGTTGTTTATTGGTTACTTTTTGAACACAAGGGCTAATTCGACAGAGAATTATGCTTTAAATTTAAGATTAAAGAAAAAAAACTGCAAAATATTGAATTGCAAACCAGTGCTCAAATCAAAAGCATTCAACTGTCAGCTATGATTTTTTATAAACAGACTTTAGATGAAAAATCTATTCATTATTCTAATATTAAAATTTATTTAAATTTAAGCATTTTTATCCTTAAATATATTTGTCACACAGCATTATATTTAAGAAAGATACGAACTATGAAGATTTAAATAATAAAGGCAGTTTTCATTTCTTTACAAAATAACTTTTAAATTTCTTTTTAATGTTACCTACTACACATCTGATTGATAAACGAAAAACAATTATGTAAAAAGACACGAGTGTTCTAATGATAAATGTGACAATAGTTACAAGATTAATAAATTTTAAAAATAGAAAATACAAAATATATGTATAGTAAAATTAAATGCAAATTTGCCGTGTTTTGTTGACAGTAATATATATATATATATATATATATATATATATATATATATATATATATATATATATATATATATATATATATATATATATATATATATATATATATATATATATATATATATATATACACATATATATATATATATATATATATATATATATATATATATATATAATACACCCAACAATAATACTCAAATTTATATAAAAATTTTATCAATTTTTCATATCATTTTATTCATAATTACTGAATTGATCTTAATTTAAAGAACACAAAACTTCACAGCAAAATGTTTAAAATATGAATCTGAACAAAATATTAAAAGTTAATTTACTCAAATTGAAGATCCCTCAAAAATTAGAATTGTTGTAATATAAATAATTAATATTCCTTAAAAATTTATTGTATAATATTTTTTCACGCAGGTTTGAAATAATCAGAAAATCTTAAGTAACTGTGCTTTGTCTATTATAATTATAGTGACATCTATAAAAGAACGAGTTATCTTTACAAATAAATTTATTATTTGGTAAGATCTTTGATCAGAGCTATTAATAGATTTTTGAAAGAAAATCAGACTTGGAATTAATTAACTAATAGAAAATTACATATAAACATATTTCAATCATTGAAATAATGTGCCTTAATCTAAAATTTTCAAATGTTTAAAACTATAAACTATTAAAAACATAGTATGCATACATATATACTGGTATGCTGCTGAAACATAAAACTTTTATAACCTATATTAGCTTAATTAAAGTAAAAACATCTTAATAAATAATATTGATTTTTGAGGTTTTGTATTTTTCGTAATGATTGCTCATACTTGCATATCTGCTTATTGTTTCAGATAGTGTTGTCAAGGTGAGAAAAAAACTAGGTTTATATATTCGAATGTATAAATGCGGCATTACTATTAAAATTTTGAAATTTCTCGAATTTTTTGAAAATTTATAGATGGCATAAATTCCGAAGTTTATATATTTTTTTTATCAAAAATTTATTAAGGTGAATCAAAAAATTTATAACAATTAAATACTAATGAATAGCAGTGTTAAGATTTGGAAAAAATACCGGGTTTTTCAGATAATATAATAAATTTTAAAGTTTTTTCATAAAAAATTTATAAAGTAAATTAAAAATTTATTATAGTTAAATACTGAAATGTAAATTTTTATTAACATAAATAAATAATTTATTATTTATTTTAATAAATTTATTAAAATAAATAAATTTATTACAGTTTAATACTTATGAACCCATTGAAAAAATTTAATGTTCTAAGATTTCAGTAAATAATATTACTAATTATAGTTAAGAATTTTTCAAAAAACATTTTGAGGCATACAATACTTTCTCTTTATCAAAAAAATGTAATTTATGCATTAAAAAACAATTTAGAATAGTTTTAAAAATTAATATTTGAGAAAATAATTTTTTCTTCCTTTCAAAGCATGAAGGTGAAGGTTTATTAAGGTGAATCAAAAAATTTATGACAATTAAATACTAATGAATAGCAGTGTTAAGATTTGGAAAAAATACCGGGTTTTTCAGATAATATAATAAATTTTAAAGTTTTTTCATAAAAAATTTATAAAGTAAATTAAAAATTTATTATAGTTAAATACTGAAATGTAAATTTTTATTAACATAAATAAATAATTTATTATTTATTTTAATAAATTTATTAAAATAAATAAATTTATTACAGTTTAATACTTATGAACCCATTGAAAAAATTTAATGTTCTAAGATTTCAGTAAATAACATTACTAATTATAGTTAAGAATTTTTCAAAAAACATTTTTGAGGCATACAATACTTTCTCTTTATCAAAAAAAAGTAATTTATGCATTAAAAAACAATTTAGAATAGTTTTAAAAATTAATATTTGAGAAAATAATTTTTTCTTCCTTTCAAAGCATGAATTTATAACAAAAGAAGCGTGAATGTCTACATTTATTCCAAGATCCTGAGAAATAAATCTTGATAGTTTTCCTTAAATACTTATTAATAGTTTTTATTATTTTGATTAGTATTTTTTAAAAGAACGAAATATACTAACTTTCATTCTAAACCACGATCAGAGTTTTTGTAGTTCTAGATAACAGAACAGACACTTTTTTCCATAACAATTATGTAGTTGACTTCAGTTCTCTTCATATATGTAAGGTAAAACAATCCATATAATGAAATATGATTATTTGAGTTTATTTCATTATAATTCCCGAGTAAATTTCTCGGAATTTTAGATCTCAAGTTTCGGATAAATAAAAAGCATTATAATTTGTATCTATAATTTTTACTTTAAAAAAACAAATACTATCAGCATGATCGAGAAACATCACACATATGAATCAATTCAAAACATTTTTTTAAATTCTTTTTTACAAATTACAAAACAGAAAACAGTCTTAAAGTTTTTAATGAATAAATCAATAATTAAAAATGATTTTACTTAGATATTAAATTTAATGAAATTAACATTAATATTTTCATAAGCATTTTGTTGAAAATATTTCGTAATTTGTCTCAGTTATTAATACCAAATAATAGAATCAAATTAAAAAATACCATCGGAAAGTATCTCCATATCCTTTAAAAAATAAATCAGAAATCTGATTGCTTAATTTTATTAATTAAAAAATTTCTTATTTTTACTTAATTTAAGTAAGGTGAGAACTAAACTGAAACTCAAAAATTTAGCTACGCGTAAATAGTAACCAAACAAGTCAATACTTTTTCGAAACTATTTTCTTATCCTCCATTCAAGATTTCCAAGAGAAATTTTTAAACGTAATGAGTGGACTGTTTATAATCGTCGCATATATATATATATATATATATATATATATATATATATATATATATATATATATATATATATATATATATATATATATATATATATATATATAAATCTTTGATTTTCTTGAATATCTTGAAATTTGGTGTGCAAATCCATTTATATCAAATAAGGAACTGAATAAATTTCCAAGACTATATGTTACAGAGAATAATTCAATAATACATTCACTTTTAATTAGTATTAGTGATTTCGTATCTAGCATTATATAACGTAAATAATATTGTTTTACGATTTACTTTTTAACATAGTCATCATTGCAATTATTGGTGACAAATAATGATGCCGTTACGACGTTGTATAAATGTTCTTATCAGATAACCAGCAGACATCAAGTGGCAGGTTACACCGAATAATAGGCCATCACCCACATAGCACACAAAAAACAAATTTATTCTAAAGTGTCGGCCTATGTAGTAACTTTTTGCCCATGGGAGCTCATTTGAAAGGGACTTACCACTGAAATGATATTCAGAACCACAACAAATAAGTCCAAGGTAGGAATCGAATCCACAAACTGTTGAAAATGAAGGCCGTTCACCTATCCGCTCGGCTTCAAAGTAGAATTAAGGAGCAGGAAGGACAAGATTCATTCATCCTAAAACAGATTAGATGATAATAAGTCAACCGATTTAAAAAGGCTTTGTTGCTCCCAATTAGACTCAATTGAAGAACATACACAAGAGCTATTAAAAGATAATCTTCATTTTATTAATTTACATGAAAGGTCCAAACAATTTTACATCATTCAACAAGTCTCTTGGATTTGTATTTATAGAGAAATTCGGGAAAATAAAAGATTAATTATTAACTTATATTATGTTGAACAGAAAATGCCTCTCAATTCAGAGCGAAAAAAAGCCTTTATATAAGTGTGGTTATAATTTTTTATGTTTTTTATCTTTATTACGAAATACTTAGAATTTTCTTGCGAATCACTTAGATTTGTATTTCAGATTCTCCATATATTTTTATGCATAAAATGGAAAAACTATTTCTCAGTTGAAGGAACAAAACATATACTTGATATTAAGAGTGATCTCTCATTTTTTATTTTTATCATTCCTATTTAAAAGATTAAATTTTGGATTCGAAAAAATATATAGGTCATTCTATCTTCATGTATCATGTTAATATTACAATTCACAAAAATTACTTGATGGTAAGCATTTTCTTACTTTTTTGTATAATATTTATATAAAATTTATATAAAAGGTTTCAAAAATTCGCTTGATGTGAAAAACTTATAGTATTCGGATATAAATTCGAAAAATTATAAAAGTCGTTTTATCTTTATGTGTCATGTTAAATTATTGTTTCTCAATTTAATGCACGAAAAAAAAATACTTGAAAATAAATGAGGTCTTAATTTTTTGCAAAATATTTTTATAAAAAGTTCGTGAAATACATTAAATTTCCGAAACTTCTAGCATTTATATTTGAATCATAAAAAATATAGGAGTCATTCTATCTCTATGTATTAAGTTAAATTATTATATCGATTAAAGTAAAACAATAAGTATTTTTTGATTCAATGCACAAAAAATACTTGATAGAAAGTTGGTCTTGCTTCTTCTTGAAAGTTGGTCGAATTTTTTATATTTCATAAAAAATTCGAAAAATTGCTTGATTCAAAAAATTTCTAGTATTCTGATTTGAATTCGAAAAAAAAAAAAAAAATTAAAAATCTTCCTATCTCTCTCTATGGATAACTACAAGTGTTTCTCAAGTGAATGCACAAAAAATTCTTTCCCAGAAACGAGGTGTAAGCTGAGAAGCGAAAATCGCTGTAAGATCCTCGCCAAAGCGCATCCACATCGCACGAAGTCGTTCCTTTAATATATTCCCTCTTTCCCCAAATAATCTTCCTTATTTCGGCAGGTCCTGGAGCGGAAGGGAAAAGATTCCCTGAAATTAAACTTAGTGAAGCACATGTTTAAATGGAGGCTCATTAATTGCCGTCCAATGCTTTCACGCTTCATCACCATCAAGAAACGAATATTCCCCTTTTCCACATTTTCTCAGCCACTATCAAATTTTCGGTTTTCCTCTTTCTCTTGTGCAACTGGAAGAGCTCTGTAATGATCTCTGGTGCATTGTTGCTAAAGTGGAGACGGCGCTCCGATTGGTGGAGCGCTATTGATGTTAATACAGATTAAACGCTCTCTACGCATTGCTATAATTCTATTATGGAAGCTGAAAGAAAATTGCCCATTCTCTCTCTGGCGCCTGGAATTCTTTGAAGTGCGGGTATTACTCCACGGATACTCTCTACGGGGGGGAAATATTCGCGGGGATTTGCATAAAAGTAAAAAAGCATAAACCTAGGATCAAATGTGAGAAATCCGAGGTGTCTATGCTTAAATATACTAATTAGAGATTTATTGCTTAAATGTTTCAATTCATTCACACACATGCACAAATAAAAAAAAAATTGAACAAAATTTTTATCTCATTTCTTAAAAAATCTAATAAAGAACATGAAGTTATTTTGAATGTTTTTTTAAAAATTATTATTACATAGTCTAAATTCACAACGTAAAGTATAAATAAAGTTTTATGTAAACAAATTTAAAATAATTGACAAAAATTTGGTCTGATTGAGATATTTTTATTCTGATTAAAAGTTAAAATTTAGTTATTATTTAGGTTTTGAAACCCATTATTGATTACATTTATAAATAATAGCTTTTCAACTTAAGAAGAAAGAATTTATTTGTTATTTTTTTATTAACATTTATCTATATTTATATACCAAATTAGTTTCACTAAAATAGTTATTAAATTGGTTACACAAAATTAGACTTTTAATGCCTTTTATAACTTCGGTAACTAGATATATACCTTTTATATAAATAAAATCGAACGATAAATTCACTTAGGTAGTTTAAAACAATTGATTTTTTAAATTTTAGTGTTTATTAATATGTATTTAGAAATTAAAGGGATTTTATGTTAAAAGAACACGGAAGAAGCTTAGAAACATTTTTTTGTCACTTGTGCTAAATTAATACTTTATATTTAATGTAACTTTAAAATCACAAAACTGTCGTTAGTTAAAATTTTAAAAAATTACTGGCAATATTTTGTGCTCTAAGCAGAGATAAAAGCTTCCATCTATCCTGAAACAAAAGTAATAATTTAAAAAATATTTGATGCTCTGTCAATGTCTAATTATTCTTCTTGTTCAAAAATTTACCACTGGGCAAGAAAGAAATAAATGAAAGGATGCTTTGTCGATTGAAAAGTTAAATGCGTACCTTTTTTTGTAAAGAATTTTGTTTTATTCATTATATAGCACAACATATGTGTTCCTTATATAGTGCTAATATTTAACATAAATTATTACATGAGAAAAATAATCATCCTATTGTTAGTTATTCATTTAATAGAATTGATTTAACTCAAAAATAACAATGCTTGTATAATTTTTATAAAATAATATCATGATCTAACAATTTTAAGCCAGGAAAATTATTTCCGCTGTTTTAAATTAATTTCTTTGGTGTTCTTTTGTTTCTCTACAATTTCTTTCCCTATCCACGAGAGCAAATTCAACATATCTATAGGAGTTGCTTAAAATGGATACCGAACCACTAAAAATATCCCCATCTGAAGTGGGAGACGAACTCCCTAATTCTTGAACTGAAGACCAGAGTGCTGATCATTAAATAGTTCAGCTTCTTTTATTTTTTTTATTTTGGATAATTTAATTTCATTGTATTACGCTATTTCCTTCGTAATTAATCAGTGAAATAACATTAAAAATGTTAAACGTATTTTTTTTTCATTTTTTTACTCTTTAAACCCATTTCTGCAATTGAGGGCATATTTAAAACTCGGATTGAAATATTCTTGATGGTTGAAAAGTCAGTATTCCCCCAATTTTTCTGTATTTTATGTTATTTATTTATTTATTTTTACTATGGATAGAATTTTTGACCTCACTTTTTGAGTAAATAAGAATTGGAGAAATTATCTAGAATGATATTTAATAAAAAAAGACATTTTGTAATTAATTTCATGAAATTTTTTTGAATTCCTTAAATTAATTACACAAAATGTCTTTTTTTATTAAACATCTCATTCTAGACAGTTTCTCCATTTCTTATTTATTCTATTATGTAGGAGATTTTTGAAGACATTTCTTAAGTCTCTTAGATACATTGCATTTATTTTCTTATAAGGATTCACTGTTTTACTCATTTATTTTAGTTGTAGATATGAGAGCAGAGTTCAGACCACAGAAACAAAACCTTCGACCTCTCTTGTAGAACTTTCCTGGTGGATTCTTTTCAATTTTTCATTTTTGCATTTGAATTCACTAATGTTATGTTCTTTCATTATTTTCAAGACTGAACTAATTTTTTTCCCATTAAAACTAGAAAGTTTTTAATTTTAAACATTTTGTGATTCTCCAGATTCTAATGTTTTGCTTATTTTATTTCGATAGAAATATTTCTATTATAATAATTTAATTATAATAAAAATGTAATTTTGTTATTTATTGATTTCTTCCATACATTATATCTTTAACATGTATCATATCAGAAATTTTTATTTTTATGGATCAAAACTATTCGCGCAGTTAAAAAAAAATACATTTTTTCATCTTATACGAAGGAATTTTCCACTTTGTAGTTAGGGAGTAAATTCAACCAGTAAATATACAATTAAATTTTCGATTCCAATAGAAAGCCTAAAATAGAAATAATACTTACCCATTGTTTTGTAATAACACTCTATATTGTTAATTAATATCATTTTAATTGTTGGCTTTTAATTTTCTTTTTTCTTTTGTGTTTAATTTAATTATCCAGTCTTAAAAATTTCTTAAGTGTGATTGATTCTGACTTTAATTGTGTAAAATTTCAAATCAATCTTCAATTGGAATTATTTGTTTTTATGTACAAAGTATGTATGCATGTGATTAATTATCTTCCAAAACATTTCAACTACACACACATCAGCATCTTACGAACATACTGATAATTTTACGGCTTTACTTTTTGCTTTTGATAAAATGTTGTGTGACAAATTTATTCTCGCGATAATTAAGAAAAACTGAAAATAGATTTTTAAATATTTTAATAGGATAAACTAAATATTATCTATTATGATCCATAAAATTTAAATATGAATTTTTTAGAATGAACAAAATACTCGATAAACTAAATACTAAAATCTCGAAATATTCAATGTAAAAAGTTTTACTTTTTCACTCTCTGAATTAATGAGTTAGAATTTCAGTTAAATGATTTTTGTTGTTAGATGGCCAAATATTCAAAATTAATTTGAAATCCTGTAAATTTATTAGAAAAAAATGCATTTAATTTATAAACAGCATTTCTTGTAAAGAGAACCGTTTATGGTCATTTTTTAGTTTTACATTTGATTTATAACAGTTGGAAATTGATTTACAAATTTTCCTTGGGCTTTCTTGCAATTGGAAAATTTCGTTAAGAAAGAATAATTCATATTTTTGAATCTCCAGTTAATGCATTTCCTTTGTCTTCCATCAAGCTTTGCTGCTTCTATTTAGGTTCCTCTTTTGCTCTAAACTCACACAATAGTTATTAAGTGAATTTCTTGTTGCTCTGTGATCATTTTTTTGACAGAGAAGACTAAAGGACTAGAAATAGCTACAAACGACATGAGAATCGAATCCACGGACTTTTGAATGAAAAGAGCACTTACCATTCAGCTCTGCCCCACAGTTTTTTAGAGAGATTCTAAGGTTTTCTATATAATTTTGAATCTTTCTTTGAAGAAGAGAGCTATTTTAGAGGTAATCTGTAGATTTTGCTATACCATGCTATTTTTTCAATTTTTTAAAGTTAGTAATTTTTATGTAAACACATAATGCATTCTGTTCTCTTAAATCTTTAACTATTTTTATTTGTTTGCCTTTCATTTGAATTACACAGAGATGGGAATTTTTCCTTATTTAAATTTATTTTGTTTTTCTCATGTCAAGTCAATTTTTTTAAGATTGCAGGGAATTATTAAATAATAAACTCAAATACCTGGATTAGCTTAAAACAAAGGATCTCCTTTAAAAAATTATGGGATTTATTTTTAAAATAAAGAAAAAATAATTCTGATTTATAGTTTTATAAGATAAGTTATTATAATTATTTCGTTGTAATTTGAAACAAACTTTCGAATAGTATTATATTTTGATTAACTTATTGTTATATATATATGTGTGTGTGTGTGTGTGTGTGTGTGTGTGTGTGTGTGTGTGTGTGTGTGTGTGTGTGTGTGTGTGTGTGTGTGTGTGTGTGTGTGTGTGTGTGTGTGTGTGTGTGTGTGTGTGTGTGTGTGTGTGTGTAAATCTGTCTTACTTACAGTTATAGTTTCTTAAGTTTGTCGAAATTTTTCCTTCATTTTCACAGGATAAATTAATTTCAATATTGGACTATTTTAATGCAGAACTACATTGTAAAATTTTATAATTCATGATAAAGATTGTTGAAGTAATTTCCGTTTCAATTATTTACCTGAACTGTTTTAAAAATTAGTTGTATTAGTAACCTTGTGTTTCTTTAGCTGAATAATTTAATATTTCAGTTTATATGTCAATTGTAAGTTTTATTTTTCAGTTCATATTTATTTGTAGCGATACATTAAATTTCATAAATTCATCCTAATTATTAATAATAATTTAAAGCATGCAGCAACTGCATGAGAGAGACTCGGCATCCCCTTTAAAGAGACAGTCCCTTTCGCCATTGTAACCAGTAAATGAGCGAATACCACTATGTTTTCCTCTACCATTTAGAGGGAAGCTGCTTTGTGGGAGTCTTCATAATTTAGAAGTGGGGCCAAGCAGATGGTCCCCAATACCTTTACCTGACACCCCTAGAGCTATCATTTCACTGGTAGGACATTGCGACCCAGATATATTTAGTGTGACCCAGCCGCCTTTACTGAACTTAACTGATATTCGGTTAAGTCGGGATTCGATCTCACTACCTTCTAACAATGAGAACAACGCTCTAACCAACCAGTCTACCGTAGTCTCACGCTTTGTCCAGTAATCGCTGAGCAACAAACATCAAATCTATGAATAGATTTATGCAAAATTGAGATAAGTTTAATCACTTTTGGCTTGGCCTGCAATGACTTAATTAAAAAAAAAGATTAGATAGGGAAAACAAAAGACCGACTGCTTTCATTCAAGTTGATGAGTTTTGGAGTAAAAGAATATAAAAATTAGATAGACCCACAAAATTCTGATGTGCAATGTCGTTATGTGATGTGCATTTCTGAGAAATAAAAATAATAAAACGCGCGTTTTTTGAGTAGTATTTTTACTCACAGCTGTTCAATCTTTTCACTGGTATGGATTGCAACTAACTTCATTCACATCTTGGAAAAAAAAATTGAGTCATGTTAATGCTGATTTTTTTTCCTCATTACATAAAATGTAATTCAAACAACAATTTTAATTTTATTAATCTTAAAACAAAATGTACTATTGTTCATTGCTTAGCTTTCATATTTATCACAGCATATATTAATAAAAATCAAATTTGAGAAGGAATTTTTTTTTTTTTTTACGGAAGTAGATATTTTGAAAGATGAGACAAAATAGTAGCAAAGAAATTTTGGCCAGGAAATTTGATGTAATTGATATTTTCAGATTTCTACCCTAAAATTTAAAGAAGTATTGGGCATCTTCTCTGATGTGAATTAAATTTCTTTCACTTTATGAAGTAAATTGTAAAAGTGATTAAGAGTTTATAAAGAGGCATTATAAGAAAGATTCATGAAATTTATTAACTATCTTATATTATTTTTATGAAATTATAAGATTCAAAAGCAATTCTCGAGGGTATTTATAGAATTCAAATTATTAAAAAGATGGAAAAATAACTTAACATTTTTATTTCAAAGCATCATTTAATTTTCATCCAAAAGGAAAAAATTTCAAGTTAACGTTTACAAAAATAAAAAATTAATGAAAAATAAAAGAGTTGAAAAAATTTATAAAAGTTTCTGAATGTGTTCTAAATTTTACAAAAAAAAAAAAAAAAAAATCTCCAAAGAAGACTTAAAAAAGCTTTTCTTTTTCTTTGCAATCTTTCTGAAGACGCTGCTTACTCGTTAAGATATAATCTGGAATTTCTTAGCAAGCAGGTTTTCGTAAAAAGGTTTTTCTAATGGCCTAATTGTACTGGACAATACACGGAAATATAAAAAAACTTTTAACATAAACATTTTGATTTTTTGTACTGACATTTTATAATCATTGTAGGTTTTAATGATGTCAGTAACTCTTAATTTTCTAAACGGAAATTAGTATTCTTAAGGTATATGTTTGTAAAAAGCAAAACACACTACCAATCAAGAAGATAAAGCCATTTCTCAAATTAATATTTAAGTAATTCTAAATAAATTATTAATGTATCTAAGTTTTCAAAATATGCACACGGCGAAACATTATTTAAAATCTATCGCAAATAAAAAATATAACCGATCATTCAATCATCTGAGAATCGGTTTTATTTACGTTAAATGAGATCTCAAATGTTTCAATGACAAAATATTTATATAAAAATGCATCTATATCACAGGAAATTGGTATAGGAAATTTTAACATTGGTATTTTTATAGCTAGTTAAAAAGTATGGTGATAAAATTATTAATTTTACATTCAAGCCATTAAGAAATTATTACTAGAATTACGGTTCTAGAGAAGGAAGGAGCAAGGAAGACGATTTATCTGACTTTAAGAGACCTTATTGAAAGCGGAAATAGAATAAAGAATGTAGTCCTAAGCGAAACGCCGAACTGAGTTTTTGTTACATGTCTCAGAACGTCCAAGCTCAGCAAATTTGTGTAATATGTTGCGACACATAAAATGAATGAGTAAATATTCAATAAATCTGCAATCTACATGTGTAAATCTATAAGCAATGCATTAATATATAAAGATATTCAACAACTGATTCTATATAAAATTGATTGATGAGAAATTCTTTGTAAGGATAAAATAAATAACTATGTTTAATGAATTGAAGCGATAGAGGTCTTACACTCTTACCAGAAAATCAATTGTTCATTTTACTTTTCAATTTTTTAGCATTTTTCGAATAGTTAATTTTTCTTCTTAGATTCAATTGAAATTTTAAGTGCAATGAAATTCACACCCAGAGTCACTGATTGAATTTAATCTAAAATTTTGCTCCTTACATACAGTCGTTCATGCTTCAACCGTCACACATTAAAAAATGCTTCATATATTTTAATATATATGATATAATATTTTAATTTTTGTAAATATTTTTAATGTATTTTATGCAATTTTTTATTATTTTTTAGTTGTCTAACTGGGAAATTGTAATCGCTGATATCAGCATCCCATTGCTCTTTACTGATAATGACACAAATATTTTCATAAGTCTACGAAAATACGTGCGTAATAAGGAAAAGGAGTAACCGACTTTATAAAGAAGTCTGATTGCATCGAACAAAACACATGAGCTCTGATGAAGAAATAGGATGATTTCTCGTTCCGTTAATTAATGTCATATGAATAAGAAATATGATAAATCAAAAATAAAGTAGATCTTAAAAATAAAGAGTAGTTTTCTTGTTTTAAAATTTCTTTATAAAAATTTAACACAATTCTTTTATTCTTAATAAAAATACAACAAGTTTTAATTATTCTTGATAAAAATACAACAAATCTTAAATATTCTTAATAAAAATATAACAATTCTTAATTATTCTTAGTAAAAATACAATAGTTTTGAACTTATAAAATATTATCGAATAAACTACTGTCATTTCTTTCATTTTTCTTTGACAAAACCCAGTCCTTCATTTACTTTTAAGTCTTTTCTTTAAACAGTTGAAATATTTCTTTATTTTAAAATAAAAAAGAAAGCAATTTAAAATTTCTTTAAGAAATACAAGATATTCTCGATATCTAAATACACAGGCTAGAGTTGTTTTTTTCACTCGTTGTAAATATCTCTAAGAACAGATAAGCGAAACATTCTGTAGTCCTTAAACTATCTCTCGATCAAGGTGTTCCCATTTTTCTGCCCACTGCTAGGCAGCTCTTAAGAAGCCTGCGTGGGAGATCAATAACTGTTAGCTTTTCTTCGCGGCGGATCTTCGCTCAGGCGATTCCAGATAAAAGTGGCTTTCAAGAAAGGCAAAACAATTCCACGCTGTGTTTAGTGATTGGGAAAGTCCCCCTTGCAATTACTAGCATCAGCGGCGAGATCACTGGGGATCTGGAGGGGGAGGATAATTTCCCCCACCACCGCAAAGCACAAGGATACCACTGTTGATCTCTCATTAAACTGCTTTCGCTTTCAACAGTGATTGACCAAAGGAGAGGAAATTGAAACATTGATGTACTGTTTATCGGTCTTATCGTTCTCTATTTGGCTCTGTAAACGAAGGAATTCAATTTCAAAGGAACAGATGGTGATACAATACTTAAATATTACCCTAAAACATGATCGGAAATGATAATTTTTTTCTAGTTTTTATTTTCACTTAAAATTTTCCGCATTTTTAGGATTTTTTTTTCTTGAAGATGAATTATGATTTCCGTGTAAGATTATTTATATAAATCACATATTCCGTGTAAAATTATTTATAATGCACACACATTTTTTTAATGAATGAGCTCATTAAAATATTTTTTACGAAAAATAAAAAGTATCAAAATTCAAAACACTCTATTTTATATAACAACAATTCTAAAGTTTAAGTTAAAAAATGTTATAGAGACAAATGGTGGTGTAAGAATATTATGTTTTAAATTATTTTCCAAAGATGGAATTTCTTTTAGCGATATTTGGCGTTGCTACAATTGGCAGAGAGCCTTTTGTAAGATTTTCTAATATCCACTACGAATTAATTATGTACATATAATTAATGTGTGTGTATTCAGTATCGCATCGTATGAAACCTGAAAACCCCTGAGCAACTACTTCGACAGATGTCTATGGTTCCTTGATGTTTCCATAGCGACTTCAATCCAATCAGGAATATTTAACCTTAAATTGAAGCGCAGGAAGAGTGTTATGGAAAAAAACGCAGAAAGATGTTGATTCAGGAAAATTTTGATGACAAGCTGCAAAACAAATGCATGAAGTTTAAAGTGAGATAACTGAAACAATTCAAATAAATATTAAAGTGCAATAAACTGTGTAGAAGTGAGTTATTTTAAGCAAAACTATATAAAATTATAAAGTAAGTTTTATATAAAGTGTTATGAGAAATATTATGTTTATTACTGAAAATTTTTATAATAATCTAATTTAAATAATATCTAAAATCGAAAGAGAGGGCATTCAATACACAGCTCGGGAAAGTAAGCAACATATCATAAATTATAAACAAAAACAATTTTACTAAACACAAACGGTATACACATTGAACAATTACACATAAATTCAAAACAATCAATTATCTTCAAGAAATCTAAAGGAACTTCTTGTTCCATCGAAAGGTTGGGAGAACTTCCTTTCTCAATCGAAACAAAATCTAAAGTGCGACGAAATCATATATAATAATAGGCGACAGCGCCATCTATTCACAATTTTTTCTTCACAAATATAAGATTGCTTACTGTCATTAAATCTTTCTGAAAGGAAAAAATCGTTTTTATATTTCTTGCTAAATTCCTTTGATTTTGAAAAAATATATTGAAGCTAACAATCATATTGATACTTAAGAAAAAACTTTAAAATCAAGTTTCATTACAATATAAGTGACTGAGAAGTAAACTGAAGGTTGACCGCTCTGGTCTTTAATTCCCGAGTTCGATTTCAAGCAAGAATCTGGAAATTTACACGCTTCAGGATCAAGAAAAGCTCGAAAATTGGGTACATTTTTCCTTCATGTTATGTACGGGTTAATAAAAAACCGAATAACTTGAGTCTTTTTCAATGTTTTTATTTTGAACCATAAAGAATTTGTTTCTTTCGTTACAGTTGAGATGAGGGCTTCATCCCTTTATTACAATTCTCACTGGTTTCAAATATCTCTAACGTCAAATAACGTTTCATCTACGTCCCATCGTATTGAGACGGTGTCGTAAATCCGACTTGACAAATTTGCTGCCTGAATTCCAATCGCTTTCAGCAAACAAAACCAAGTTCACCATCGAATGCCTGAGAATAATGTTGAAGTTCATTTTGTTAATAATAGGATTTCTTCCATAAAAACCAAAGCATCGGCTTGAGAAGCCGTTTTCCATTGATTCAAGCCATTCAACAACAAAATAGAAGAAAAGCAAATGAAAAAAGACAAAACATCTACTTCATGGTTAATTTAAATAGTCAAGGACGATTTACATTTTTAAAAATTTCATTTATTAATAGAATTCTTAAGTAATAGCTGCAATATTTGAAAACAATCGCTTTTAAATCTAATTAATAATTTCAATATCAGTCTGTAAAATCAGAAAAATTTCAGAATTTTCAGAAAAAATGTATCGTAGATAAAATATTACATCTGGATTTATATCTAAATTGGCCATATTCTTTCAACCCCTCAAAATCATGTTAGACAAACAAAAGGGATTATTTCATAATGTATTTAAGTTTCAGATTTTGTGTTCTGACTGAAATCATATCGGTTGTGGTTTCACCGACATTTAGTTAAGTTTACGATCATGCTTAATTACTTCCTAACAAAAACGACATCATTAGATGATGTGTTAAAATGAAATGTTTCTAAAGTTTTAAGATAAAATATTTGAAGGAAATGTGTTTATAATAGTGTAAAAAGGAAATTATGACTATGCTATATTAGCTTAAAGTTATATAGCAAAAGAGTGAGGCAAAGCCATACTTTTAAAATATATTTTTCTAAAGCAGTTCTAGTGCAACAATAGTAATTTCACAATTAATTTTTTGATTGAAAATAGGATTCTTAGTAAGATGCTAATCAAAAACTACTACAGCTTTATATTACATTTATTTAATTCTTAAATGAAAGGAAATAATTAAGCATAAACGTAAGAAAGTTCTTTCTGGTAATACGTTAAATTTTGAGCTGCGATAATTTGTTTAAATCATATAATCTTGTTTAAAAAATAAAAAATTATTTTTAAAATATTTAGCGAAAGCATCAAATATATAGTAAATGCTATACCAAATCCTCATATGTGAAATCATTTTTTTTATAAAAACATCTCTTGAAAATCTTTCCGAAAACACTTCTAATTTCCCTACCCCAAAATAATACCTTCCAGTCCGTAAATCAACTTCTCAAATCAAAATAGCTACTGAAAACTCGAAACCTTTGAAAAAGTAGCGTATATACTTTTAACTAAGTCTCTTTATTTGTTTCTTTTTATATTTTTTATAATTTTATTATTATTGTATTATTTGTATTTACAAGTTATGTAATATCGTGCTTAATTATGCACTATTATGGTTAGCTATGCTTATGCTTAGCTATTTATGAAATTAAAATATTATTATGCGTATATAAATTGCCATATATAGTCTTTTATTTTCTGCAAGGAATGCATAGCCTATAGGGAAGCACTAAACATTTCCAAATTGAATTTCTTGCTTTTCATGATTGGAACATACAATCCTGGATACCCAAATTGCAACACCAAAAAAGACAAAAGATAACACAACAAAATTTATTTGGTAGGTATCATCTTGACACAGTGTCAAATGATTAAATTTAAAGACTTTTGTGAAGTGTGGTTCCTATAAAAATCAGTAGCCATAGTAGCCGCCATTGTTGGAGATCACTACTGCAACTACACCTCGGCAATGATTCAAAGAGACTTTGGATGTGTTCTTGGGGCACAGTAAACCAAGCAGCTTCCACACGTTGCCAAAATTGATCTGATGGGGTAACTAGGGATGTAATCTGGGTCAGTCGTTGAGCAACCATGGACTACATGTTTTCCATCGGTGAAAGATCTGGAGAGGGAGCCGGCCGATGAAGCAATTCATTCTGACGATGGACAAAGAACCTTTGAACAATGCATGCCACGTGTGGTAACGCATTATCGTGTTGAAATATGTCTGTGGGCAAGCCCAGAATGTGAGGAAGGACAACTGGTTCCAACACCTCTGAAATGTAGCTCTGTGCCATCCACATCCTTCTTTATATTGGTGGCGTAGACGTCTGTGATTCCTCGTCAAGGGTAGACGAAGCAATGGACGTCTTGCGTACTGACCACTCTGCTGTAAACGGCGTCGAATGGTACGCGCAGACCCTTGATGATGCATTACAGACTGAATGTGTGGTGCTATAGTTCGTGATGTGGCTGAGCAATCCGTCATTGCCACACGCACAATTTGCCTGTCATCACGTGAAGTGGTGCACTGAGGTAGATGCGATCAAACACGTCGGTCCGTCGTACCCTCTTGCATCCAATGATCACATATCCGCATTCAAGTTGTTTTGTTTCGTCCAACACGACTACCGATTTCCCTGAAAGATAGTCCACAATCTCGGTAAGCCACTATCCTTCCTCTGTCGAACTCGGATACTTGATCAAAAAATGATCACTGTTTTCTAAGAGCCATAATTGATTTAAAAAATATATATATATATTTGTCGAAATTGAAATCGTCGAAATCTCCAAGCCTTAAATATCACTTTGAAGTGGGCCACAAGCATGCGGATTGTGCGTCTGCGCGGAAATTCTAATCATTTACATGTCTCGCTTCCGCTTATGCATACTGTAAAATTCATGTTATTTGCATGCTTCCTTCTCTTTGTCCAGCAGTGTATATGAAAATAATACGAATGTGTGTGAAGTAGTTGAAGCTTTATCAATCTCTTGTTTCACACGAAGGAAACTAGTTTTACAAAATATATTTCCTCCTGTAAAGATGACATTTGGAATTATTTAAAGTCTTAAATACAATCATATATTTTTTAAATGCATAAACAGAAACTTCTGAATTTATTGTAACGTTAACGTAACTTTTTTTACTATAAAAACTTAATATATATAAAATAATTTTATTTTATTAAATTTTGTATCCTTTACTTGTAAGTGGATTTGAAAAAAATCTTAGATTATGCCCAGAAAACTTGAAAAAACCCACTTGTATTTTTATAAATAACTTTACTTTATATATTTATAACTAAGACGAAATATTATCATGCACGCACACACAAATTAGTAACTTGTCTATACATACGGGTTTGCTGTAATAACTATTTTTGAGACACCTAAGTCTAAGTTTCTTGCTTTAAAAAAAAAAAAAAAAAGAGAGAGAGAGAGAATTTTTGATATCTATTTCCTGGCAGATATAAGAAATTCCATGATACATGGTTTTCGGTGCGGAAGAACTCATATTTGATCTCAGTTTTTTTTTTTTTTGAACAAATGGGAAATGGGAGCTGGATATATTGTCTTTGCTTTTTGCATGTATATTTTCCGGTGCTTGAGAGTTTTCTAGGTTTTCAAACGCTTTAGCATAAATTTAGACAATCTGCTCAGCAGTGCCAAACACATCAGTTTGATAATATTCTGTAACATAAAATGGGGTTTATTTAATGTCAGAGCTTATATATTTTTAACTCATTTTTTTATTCTCATTTTTGAAATACTCATATTTAACCCTTAGTTTAATATTATTTAAGCCCGAAAAGTTAAATTTTCTAGAGAATTTGATTTAAAGGAAAAATGTATACTTCTCGAAACTTGTCCTAATTACTTGAAATTCCTTATGAATATTTGTTACTCATTTCTTTTATTAAGTGTACCATTTATTACTACAAAGCATCGCCTAAGGAATATTTTTAAATTTAATTAGTTTTTAAATTTTCTTTTAACAAGTTTCATATAGATATAATTTAGTACTCATATATACATTACATACTTACATACATGTACATATGCGTGTGTCTGTGTATATATATATATATATATATATATATATATATATATATATATATATATATATATATATATATATATATATATATATATATATATATATATATTACTAATAATTTAAAATATACATAAAAAATAATGATAAAATTTTAAAATTAAAAGAAAACAACTTTTCTGATCAAGGTCCAAGGCGGTGAAAGAAATTTCAAAACTCGCAAAAAAATTATGAGTAAACTAAATGCATGGAACTTGAACCTAAGTTCTTGGAAAAAATTATAAAATTAAAAATTTTAAAGGAATTAAACTTATATAAAACTATGCTTGCATAAACCAAATGTGTATATTACCTAGTACTTAGTCACGAACGAACTTAATTTCGGTCGTTTGAAAGGAACCAAGGAAAATGGTGATAGAGTTTACAATTAGAAAAGAAATTATGAAATATTGATAAAATCCTAATGGAGGAAGGAAATGCCAAATAATCAAATTAATTAGTGGAATACACACAAACACGTGTGTATATATAATAATAACAATAATAATAATAATAAAATATATATATACGAGTCATATGTCTAAAAAGTTAATAGATGATTGAAATATTAACACGTAATTTTCTAAGTCAGAAGAATTGTAAGGAGGCTAATTGACACGAAACATTTTAAAGCTTTAAAACTAAACAAACCGTGTATAAAAATCTAAATATTTTTATTAGATCTTAGTTTTATGAACTGGTTATTTCTATAAGCAATCATCGAAACAGATTGTTCACAAAATATCTGCTTACATTCGGACATGTTTTACTGGAATTGTATTTATTAATATTTTTTTTTTTTGCAAAATGTAATTTTTGAAGAAAATATTTTTAATTAGATGTCTGTAATCAAACCAAGAGTGCCCATGAATAATTTCTTCATTTAGGTTGGAGATCCTGCGATTCACTAGTCTATAGAAAAATGTGTATTTGCATTTCTACTTGGTTTGTGAAATTTGAATGCAAAATGGAAAAATGATCAAGGAGAAATTTATTTCTGATGATAATTCAATAATGCTTAGTTTTATTAAAGGGCATATTATCGTAAATAAGATATTTGAGAAGTTCGTAAGAAAAAAGTAAAAAAATAAATAAAAGAAGAAAGTAGAGAAACAAAGTAGAATGTTTTGCAATAAGAATTCTCATCGAAGCTATTATATCATATTTTTATTTAATGTGTATATGTACATATAGTAATTATATTGCATATTTATATCGAGATTATTTCCTCAATTAATTCTAAGATTAAAGAAGAAGGTAAATGTTTGAATTTACAATTAAAAATCTTGAGAAGTCTTTTAATTTAAATATATATTTCCTACTATGGATAATATTTTAATAAATTATTCTATTAAAAGTAAATTATTATTTTCTGTAAGAAAAATGGTACATCTCAATCCCAACATAGATTAGTATGAATAATTTCTATTTTAATATGGCCATTTATATCGTCTTATATTCCCTATAATTTACGTCTAAGAGAGAGAGAGATAATATAATTATATGCAACTATAATATTTTCTATATTTGCCACTTATATATATTTTAACATTTAAATTGTACAGATATAGTCAAGAGAAAATTGGAGATATCAATGAGAAATATATATTTATGTTAATATTTCGCTTCAAAGTCGACAATAATTCAAATAGGAATTTATTCAAACAAATTTTTGAGCAAAAATGTATAGTTTAAATAATGAAACATGTTACTTTATAATCTTTTTTGTAATTAATAAATAATGTAACTTTCTAAATAAATGACAAATAAATCATAAAAGGGCTCCCTGTGACCTAGTAATAAGATGGTTGCATTCGGACCAGAAGATAACTTGAATTGAAGGCTTGAATTGAATAAGGATTCAATTTAAGCCACTTTTACACATAGGAAATAGTTGTTGCGTTTATCCTGTCTGCTAGCACATATATTTGTTGAAATGTATCCTGGGGTGTCTCAAGAGTTACCTTCCTTGCAATACGTAAATATGGAACGCTATCTTAGAAAAATCCTCTCAGAAAAATGTGCAGAAGAGAAATCTTACAACAGCTATTAAGTTGTCCATAAAGTCACCACTCGAAATCCAAATATCCACAAGGAAAGCCATGACCTGGAGCCAAGAGGGCACACTTCGGAACGGAAGGTCCACCACTGAGGAGCAAAAATCAACTGCAGTAACACGTCAGTTGCGTAGCTGGCAGACAAATGGCTAGTCTTCGGTTCAACAGTTCAGGGGCTCGATTCCCATCCAGGGTAGGGATATTTGCAGTGATTCACTTTAAACTATAGGTCCAGGATTAATGAGTCCTCGTGGGGAAAAAAATTATCGTGGAGTGACAGACCAAACCACACCCGTCTGTCACAGTGTTTTTCGCTCGGGAGTCCTTCAGGTTTCCTCGATTAAGACATGTAAGAAGGGCCTACTGTTTGTAAGTCCTCCCAGAAGGTTATTGATGCCGTGGATGGTAAAAAGTTTCAGAACGTCTCAAAATTACTACCCTTTATAAATGATTGTTTTATTCATTTATTACAGTTAAAATGTTAATGAACGAATAACATTCATAAATATTTTAACTTCATGTTGTAGGTAGTCTAAAAGGACAAAGTGTTTCTTAGGATTTGTGAATATTTATAATATATTGTGACTCCAGTGAACCTAAAAGTAAGAAGTGGAAGAACCATTGTTCAAATCACGTCACTATCAGACAACCTGAACTAGGTATTTTCGCTTTCTGTATACCAATGAGATTCCAGATGAAGTCGATGGCAATGCCTGAATAGGAACTATTATTTAGGAAAAGTTCATCCTGAAATATTAGAATATTGTGAATGGTTACAACAGAATAAGAATAGTTTTATTAAATGATAAAAAATATCCTTGTTTTTTTTTTTTTTTTTTACCTTAAAAATTTTTTTATTTTTCATTACTTTTTATAATCCTTCTCTCAATACTCTTAATTAATATTAAAATAAAGTCAGAAGAGAAATAAAAAATTTTACCTCGTTTCTAAGAAATTCTTAAAATTAAATTTTTGAAGCACAGCAAATTAAATATATCATCTCATTTCTGTTTATATAAAGCTTCTACAAAATTTCAAATTAAAAAGGATACAAAAAATAGATCTCACGCTTTATCATTTGAACGTAAAAAGATACATTTTTGTAAATTTTGTAATTGAAGCGGAACGAGGCGAAATAAGGAGGATCTCAGTTTGCCGAAATTGGCGGCGAAGTTCTCCTGCAAAGGCACATGTCTTTCCGCTTCAATGGGCCGGGTCTCACCTTCTCTGCGCTGAGCTCGAAACCAGCGCGCACAAAAGACACCGTTGTTAGAGGTAATAAAAAACGACACTTATTAGTCAACTGTCGGTGTTTTCTCATCTTTTATTTAAACACAATCTAATAGGTTTATTAACTGAGGGATCCAATTACAAAAGCAGCATATTTCTGCTACACCACTTCAAATACATTTTCAAACTTGTATCAATTAAGAAGAGATTTAGAACCCACGAGTTGTGAAAAATATTGGAAATAGTTCTTTTCGTCTATCAATGAATGAAAGTATCACTTAATGGTATATGAAACAGTAGAAAGTGATATTTGAAATATAATTTATAATAATGCTTCGAGTAAGAGGCGCGTATAGTAAAATATAATGTATAATTAAATAAAAAGTATTACGAATGATTAGCTTTTTTTTTAATAATAACACTTTTTAAAGGAGTTTATATAAATAATTTGTATCTCTGGTAATAAGCGATTTTTTTTCTCGAATTTACTTTCTTACTTCGTAAGAAATAAATTATAAATTAGATACATTGTTTCTAAGTGATTTACAATCTAAAAAATTCTTTACCGTTATTTCAATTCAAGTAAATTAAAAAATATATATAAAGAAGGGAATTCAATTCTTTAAGTTTGTATTTTAATGTGTGTGTGTTTAATATTGAAACATTTTAATAAGTATACATATAATTTTATTGCATTTTGATCAGTTTAATTTCATTATTCTAAAATTAATGGAAATATTAAATTTTGAAGAAAATACTTAACTAATGCAAATAAATTATCAACACCGAATATATTTTGTATTATCAAATGTATGTGATGAAGCATTATTTTGGAACCTAATTGCTCTCCATATTCTTAAACTTTTTTTTGTTTCAATCATTTTTTAATGAATATGCTTGAATGGTTTAAAATAAAAGCATGAATATAAAAAATCTTTTTCAACTGTCTTCTGAAATAAGCACTACAAATGAAAAATATTCTTATTATAAGCAAATAATATACATATTTAAATCTAGAAATGTTTCCTATGTGATAGAAGAGCATTCTACGGAGTGTTTTCCTTTTTTAATTGAGTAACATTTCATTTCAATTATTTTTTGAGGATTAAAGAATAAATTGGAAATATATTTCATATAAACAAAAATTTCTTATTCTTTTTTGGTGAAGAACCAATACTTTCGACTAATAGAAAACTTTTGACATTTATGCATACATTTCAAATGAGAATTGAAATAAGACTGCCATAATGTACAGAAGCTTGAAATGACAAGAACATTCTTTATACTGTGTATTGTTTTTTTAAACTCATTTATTACCTATAATTCGCACATTTCATTATTTTATGTCAAAATGTCAAAGAATAGTAATATTTAGCTTAAAAGATATACAAAATCGTGTAGAATGAAAATTACTTGGACACAAAATTTCGAAAACAGAATTTTATGGAATATTTTTGAATTTAATTAATTAAAAGTTCACAATATATATATATATATATATATATATATATATATATATATATATATATATATATATATATATATATATATATATATATATATATATATATATATATATATAAAGCAATAAGTACAATTTAAAGCAAATAAAATAAAAAAATGAAATTTTAATAAATACAATACCTATTAATAGATATTATTAGCAATCTAACCTGCGCCAAAACAGCTAAAGAGAGGAAGGCTAATATAAATAAAATAGAACACGAATAACACTAAAATAAGTAAGACAAAATTTGAAAAATCACTGACAAGAACAAAACAAAACTATACAAATAATAGGAAGAAAGCATACTTCTTCGTCAGGAAGGAAATGATCAGCCTAGCAAATTAAACATTTTTTCTAACATGCACGAAGGACATACGCTTAAAGACTTTCGAGCAATTCCCCCGAAGAGTGTTTGTATTAAAGGAAAGTAGCATAAAATGAAAGAAGCATAATGGCCGTGGTAGACTTGTGGTTAGAGCATCGGACTTCCTCCCGATAGGGGGGTGGGCTCGATTCCTAATGCCGCCAAAGACCCACCGATTACATGCGATATACGTTCTTGTTAAATCTGTGGAATTGAAATTTTTGAGGTCGGTCGTAGACCAGTTACCATAGATGTAATGATCTGGAGAAAATTTCCTCCCCATCAGATCACTGTCAAAATTGAGGAAGTGGATCCTCTGGTGTTGAGATCTATTGGAGGAGTTTAGTGCAAAGTTGTACTTCGTGGTGCTCTGGTTAAACGAAAGACGCATCCTATTGTAATGTCTCACCATCACCACTTCCGATTTTAAGAGCATATGTTTTTTTTTTTTTTTTTTTTTTTATTTTTATACTGAGACTCTCGTTGTACGCGAAGCAGGCGAGAGATTGGAGCGAACCCAGATATGACTCCTTTCTAAATTTTGTACTTTTTTTAATTAAATGTGTATGTTTCAAAATTGGAGTCATTAGTTTGTTTCATAACAAACTTATGTTTTTGGTGGCAGCGATGAGATGCTTTTATAATGCATTGCATTGGTATCCACTATGGAAATTAATTATGTGCACTATAATGGATTACGTGCCGAAATGTTGGAATACAGGTAGGCCATTTTGATCAATCTTTCTCTGGCTACTATTGAAAATAAATAGTTTGGAATGTTATATAAATTTATAGAATATTTAGTTCCAATCTTATTTACGTGGTTTTTCATGTTATATCAATTAATTTTGTTTATAAGTTTGAAATGGTGTATTCAATATTACTAAAGCTAATTTCTGTATTTCGTATATTCGAATTTACAGTGTAATATTTTTTTATAAGAAAAATGTATCTTATTATAAATTTGCATTTCATAATTTTTATGTGGTTGATGTATTTCAATTCACGTAGGAATATGTTAAAATAACTATGTTGTTATAGATTAATGTGTAAAATCGAAAGTACACTTATATTCATAATTTTTTTGAATGTTGCACTGATATAGAAAGTAGATTTCATGAGAGTAATATATTTTAGAAAGGTGTTTTGATTTCGTTATGTGAAAACGAAAGTACATGATTACAAATAGGTTTGAATTTAAAGTAATGTGAGATTTATTGATGTGGTTTTGATTTTTGTTTGCAATGTATCAAAATGATTTATTTGATATTTAAAACGCATTATGTTTTTTTTCATTGATAAAGATTTGAAAAGATATTTTCTTAATGTTTAAAATATCGTATGTTATTATCATTTTGATGTCGTGTATGATTAACTAACTAAATTTATTGATTTGAAATCGAAAGATGATTTCTGATTTAGATTAGTTAAAGCTTTTAATTTATATTGTTGTTAAGAATTGTAGTGTTCTATACTTTGAATTAAATAAGGATTCAAAAATAATATAATTTCATTTTCTATTTTAATATAGTAGTATTTGTATAAGAATCTGATTTTATGAAATTTATACATTTTTGATTAATAATTCAATTTATCTGAGTATCAAGCATTAGCTTGGTGATAAAAAAAAACTTGAAATCGAGAGTAGAAGATTTAATATTAAACTTGTTCTTCTTTTCAAAATATATGATTTTCTATTTATACACTATTTGTTGTATTACAATATAGTTTGTTTTCATTTAAGTTTTTTTTTAAATGTAATGGATATATGTTTTATATTAGTAGAGTGTGTTAAATAATTTCTATAGTTATTTACGAAATTTTGTCTATAGTTGGGTGTAGTCTGTTTTTATTTTCTTATTGCATCTCTTCTGAGATAAAGCGTTAATAAATAAAATGGCTTTTTTAGCACGGGGGAAAAAGGGAGATTTAGTAGAAGTAGCTGAAGAGTTAGGGGAAATGGTTCCATATTCTTTTAAAATCCCGGATATTAAAAAATTAATTTTAACTAGTAAAAACATTAACGAGGAAGAAGTAAAATGTATATTAGATAGGGTAATTGAGGAAAGAGTTAAAAGGGAACAGGAAGAAAAAGAAATTATTCTTAAACGATTCAAGTTAAATAGCGAAAAATTAAGACAATTGTTTCTTAAACACCAGAAAACCTCAGAAAAATCATGGAGAAATTATGCACAAGAATTGAATAGTTACTTTACGGAATGGCTTACGGAATTAGAAATAACGACCTTTGAACAGCTTAAGGAACTAATGGTAACAGATCAATTGAAACGTCGTGTGCCAATTGAAATTAAGGAACATTTTTTGGCGGAATGGCTTAAAATAAATTCTCCGTATGATCTGGCAGAGAAAATAGATGAATACGAAAGTTTAAGAGATAGTTTTAAGATGAAAGGTTTTACAAAACTCCCTCGAAATAATTTTGGTTTTCGTCAACAAAATGAAAACCGTGCCTTTAAGTTTAATGAAGTAGTTCGGAATCATAAATCTAATGTTCCTAAAAGAGTCGAGAATAAAAATTCTAATTATTCACATGAAAAGGAATTTGGAAAACGAAAACAACTCCGATGTTATGAGTGTGGTTCTTATAGTCATTTGCGGTCTCAGTGTGACAAAATAAAAAAGAACTTAGAATCGGTAGCATCTAACGAAATTGCTAAAAGTATATTTAATGAGTTGATGGCCCCTTACACTAGTATTGGCTCTGTTAATGGAATTCAAATGCCAATCTTAAGAGACACTGGAGCAACTCTTGATTTGATTTGTGGAAAATACGTGAAACCTGGTATGTTCACGAAGGAAAAGGTTTGGCTAAGAACACCTCTTGATGAAACTTTAGTATCCTTACCTATTGCCGAGGATGAAATAAATTGTGAATTAGGTCACATTTTGACAAAGGCAGCAGTTCTTCGAAATTCTTTGGATCAAGGAAGATATTTACTGGGAAACAAAACAGCCGCTTTCTTTGAGGAAATTAAAAAGCATGAAGAAGTGAACATACATATGATAAATGCTATAGAAACTCGAGCTCAAAATAGACGGAAGGAAAATAGCACGAATAAAGAGATTATTGATTCTGAAATAGAATCCTCTAGGTCTTGTGTCAAAACTAAACAAAATGAAGAATTAGAGCAAAATACAATTTTGCCACCATTAGAAACCGAAGTTGAAGGGATGGATTTGATAAAGACATCTCCAGAAGAATTTGCTCGGGAACAAAAGGTGTGCGAAGATTTGAAACCTCTTTTTGAGCAAGCTAAACGACAATCTTCAAAAAACTATAAATATATTATAATAAATCAATTGTTGTTTTATAATAAAATGGACAATGATGGAACTGTAAGAAGATTATTAGTTGTGCCCAAAAAGTTTCGCAACCAACTAAAAGAGATCTGCCATGAGATAACTGCAGCTTATTTAGGTATAACTAAAACAAAAGATATGCTGTGCAAAACTTTCTACTGGCCTAACTGCTTTAAAGAAATTGAAAATTTTGTTAAATCTTGTGACAAATGTCAACGAGTAGGAAAGCCTCAAGATAAGAAAAGGGCTCCTTTGAAACTGGTTTCAGTAATTACGGAAATATTTACAAGAATTAACGTTGATGCATGTGGTCCTTTACCTATAACTTCCTATGGTAATCGGTATATTATAACAGCCATTTGCATGTCTTCCAAGTATCCAGATGCCATCCCAGTACCAGATATACGTTCTACTACCGTGATTGATGCTTTTCTTCAGATATTTAGCCGCATGGGTTTTCCTAGGGAGTTGCAAATTGATCAAGGAACATCTTTCATGAGTGTCCTGACATCAGAATTTTTAGAAAAATTTGGAATTAAAGTAGTACATAGTTCTGTTCAGCATCCCCAAAGCAATCCTTTAGAGAGATTGCATAGAACTTTAAAGAGAATACTGAAAGTCCTTTGCTTAGAAAAGGGTACAGATTGGGAGAAGATTTTACCTCAGGCACTTTTTGCACATAGAACTTGCATTCATGATAGCAATGGATATTCTCCTGCAGAATTAGTCCATGGTCGGAATTTAAGATTACCAGTAACACTATTATATGAAAATCTAACTGGTAAAACCATTGAAGAAGATAGTGTGATTGCTTACGTTTTTAATCTTTTAAATAGAATGAAAAGATGCCAAGAATTAGCTGTGCAAAATATGACAGATGCTAAAGAAAAACAGAAACTTTGGTATGACCATAAGGCTACGAAAAGAGAGTTTAAAGAAAATGATCTTGTGTTAGTTGTTGCACCTTCTAGATCAAACAAATTTTCCGTTCATTGGATAGGTCCAGGAAAAGTAGTAAAACGACTATCGGACACTAATTACATAATACAATTTCCCGATAAGGAAAAATTACATGTATACCATGTGAATATGTTAAAACCTTATATTCAGCGTCCAGAAGATGTTAATTTAATTTTTACCTCTAATTCTGATAATGAAGATATTGATTCTGAGAAAGAAGATATCCCAAGTTTTGAAATTCATTCATCTATCCTTTTAGAGACTTTTCCTGAAAGCTGTTTTAAAGAAAAGTTAGAGGATGAGCAGAAGAAGTAATTGAGTAGACTTTTGATTCAATTTATTGATATTTTTTCAAATGAACCGGGTTGTACAGAAATGGCTGAACTGGACATCCAGTTAGAATCTAATAAACCTATTATAGCTAAACCATATCGAATGTCCCCACGACAGACAGAAATTCTGAAATCGGAAGTTGACAAGATGTTGAAATTGAAGGTGGTGGAACGAGGTGAATCCGATTACACATCACCTTTAATATTAGTTGAAGCTCCTGGAAAAGAACCTCGTCCTTGCATTGATTATCGCAGGTTAAATGAGGTTACCAGAACGCAATATTATCCATTACCAAATATCGAAGAGCGTGTTGAATCCGTTTCGAAAGCGAAGTTCATATCTTTATTAGACTTAACACGAGGTTATTGGCAGATACCTTTGAGTCCTAAGGCTCAAAGATATGCTGCATTTACGACGACATTTGGTGTTTATAAACCTTTGAGAATGGCATTCGGTTTGAAGAATGCCCCTTACTATTTCAGTAAGTTAATGGCTGATCTATTAAAAAAATGCGAACATTTTGCTGTGCCTTATTTAGATGACATAGCTATATATTCACTTACCTGGTCTGATCACATCCAACATCTTAAATGTGTTCTGGAGAAGATTCGATTTGCGAAATTGACTGTAAAACCCCTTAAGTGCAAATTCTCTCAACTTCGTGTTAAATATTTGGGACACTTTGTAGGACAAGGTCAAAGAACACCAGGTGATATTAAAGTGAAAGCCATTACCGATTTCGAACGTCCCTCAAGCAAAACCGAAGTACGTGTTTTCCTAGGTCTTGTTGGGTACTATCGCAAGTATATACCAGAAATTTCGGTAGTTGCTGCGCCTTTAACCGACCTGTTAAAAGGGAAGTCCAAGAGGGGAACTGTAATATGGAATAATAACTGCGAAAAGGCATTCATAGAATTAAAGAACACTTTAACAAGGAGCCTGTACTTTACAGTCCAGACTTTCAAAAACAATTTGTTATTCAATGTGATGCCTCAAACTTAGGAATAGGTGTAGTTTTATCTCAGAGAGATCAAAATGAAAATGAACACCCTATCCTATTTCTGAGTAAAAAATTTTCAAAATCTGAGAAAAATTATAGCACTATAGAAAAGGAATGTGCAGCAATAATTTTTGCTGTTACTAAATTAAAATATTATTTAGATGGTCAGTATAAATTTATTATCGAAACTGATCACAACCCTTTAGTGTGGTTAAAACATCATACAGGATCTAATCCCAGACTTTTAAGGTGGGCTTTGGTGCTTCAAAGCCTAAATTTTGATATTGTTCACAGAAAGGGCAAATTACATCAGAATGCCGATAGTTTCAGTAGAATGCTGAATAACCAAACTTAATTATTTTCCTTTTTTTTCTCAGATATTAAATTAAAATGTTTTTTTAATACAAATTTCAATTGTTGTTACATGCGTACATAATAAAAAAATGTTTTTTATAATAACAATGTGTCTATTTGTAAATTTAGTTAGTGTTGAAAATTCTGTTGTGTTATATAATTATTTTGTGCTATTTTGATATATTTTTATTTTATATTTAATATTATATAATTCCATATAATTTTGCGTATCAGCCAGAGTCCGATTGATCAGGGCTATCTGTAATACTAAATTTTTCTCTTTGTTGTTTGTGTGTGTTTTTTTCTTTTTTATTTGCAGGTTAATTTCCTTAGAATGAGAAGAAAAAAAAAGAAAGAAAAGAAAAAAACTCCGGGGAAGGAAGGAATAATTTAGTCTCTAATTTCTCACCATCGGCACTTCCGATTTTAAGAGCCTACGTTTTTTTTTTTTTTTTTTTTTTTTTTAAAAAATACTGAGACTCTCGTTGTACGCGAAGCAGGCAAGAGATTGGAGCGAACCCAGATATGACTCCTTTGTAAATTTTTTTCTTTTTTTAATTAAATGTGTATGTTTCAAAATTGGAGTCATTAGTTTGTTTCATAACACTACTAACTTAAATTTGCATAGCCAACGCCATAGTGAGCTTAGCTTGTCCAAGTGTCATAAGTAACAACAGCATAAAAATATTCATATCAAAAATTAAAGTTAACAGTATACCAAGATAAAGTAAGCGAATCCATTGTAGAAGGAAGTAAAAATATACATTGAAAATGTTAATACTATTCAAAAATTGGGATAAAGATATAGTTATCAAAAGTAATTTAAGAAATTAGAGGTAAATTCAAAAAGTTAACGTAGTTAGGAACCAAGAAGTATACTCTAATTTATATTTAAAGTGAGAGAGAGAGAGTAGGTGTTTTCGGGATTCTTATAAGAACTTCAATGCTTGTGAGTGGACCTTCTGTAGTTGTAAAATCTACTCAAACACACATTACTTCAATCTTACAAATGATTCCCTACTTCCTACATATTTTAAAATAAAATTGATTGGAATATCATTGTCTTTCAGATAATTAATTTAACGTTTTATTTGAATTTTAATGAATTTATAATTATGTCAAATATTGTAGATGCGATTCAATTCATTAAATATAATATTTCTATAAATTTTTAAAGAAATATTTTAGTTCCAATAAATTAATATGTTAGCTTTAAAATAAATTGATCAGAGTCATCAAAAATATCAATATAAGTAATCGAATTTTCAATATTGATAAATAAATCTAAAAATTCAGTACTTTTATCAAAAATATAAATTTTAACTGGACAAAATTTTTTTAATAATAATGCACGGTTGCCCTTCGGCCTTTTCAACTCTATAATGGGCAAAGTAATGGCATCTTATATATTGGTGCACCAAGTGGGTGTGCCATCTTCGTCCCGAAAGTGTGAAGTGATAAAGACAAACACTAAGAGAGAGAGAAATAGCCATGCTCAAACCAGGATTCGAAACCGGGACCTACTGCTTCAAAGTTAGGGCCGCTATCCTCACCCCATCTGTCGGGTAATTGGAGAAAGTTCATTAAGATAAATTGATTTAGAATTGTCTCCAAAATTTGATAAAAAATAAAAATGATTGAAATATTAGTAATCTTTTCAAAAAATTATATTACATTTTTGACAGTTTTTCTGGTATTTCATTCTTTATAATTTGTGAATGACTAAGACCTGAAACTTAAAATATATAAGCTTCTTTAATAATGTGATTATTGAGATGCTGATTTAAAAAAGAAAAAGAAAAAAATTTCGTTTTTTCTTCATTTTTTTAATGAATAAATAAAAAGTTTTCCAAAAGTCATTCAATAGAGATTTAATTTTTATCCTTAAAATTTCAAATATAAAGTTCTAGAGTCGTTTATAAGCTCTATGGAAAGGTGCATTGCCCAAGGGCATAGAAGGGCGCCTAGGAAGGGGAAAACTGGGGTAAAATACTCTAAGCTAGCTGTTTCAATTGCCTCTGTAAGTATAAGAATAAAATATGCAAATAGGGTGTCTGAGGGAACATCGAAAAGAGTTTTTCTTCTAATCCCAAACAATTCTAAATGTTTCTACATTTATAACCCTTTTCCTTAAGTTGTATGAGTTTCAATGTATTAGAAACATTTGCGAGTATCCCATTTAAGAATATTTTAAAATATCAAATGTTCAAAAATAAATTTAAAACGTTCTATTTTTACTATGGTGTATTTGTAACTTACAAGGATTCCAGCACAAAATGTATTTTTAATTTTACACATAGGTAGAGTATTTTACATACCTGTTAGAAGATCCTGGTGACATGATTGGTTAGGCTGTTGTTCTAATTATCGAAAGGTAGTGAGTTCGAGTCCCAGCTTAACTGAATATCTTTCATGTTCACTAAGCACGACTGGAACACGTTAAATAGGTCTTCGTTGTAATTCTTGATTTCTATGCTTCTAAGCTGCGAAGACACCCACCCGGTTGCTTCCACTAGCCTAATTCTTGGATCTACGTATGAACAAGGAGGGATGCTTGTATAACAACTCTGTCAGATATATAATTTTGTAATCGAATAGATAACACAGATACATTATATTTATTCAAAATACAAGGATTAGCATAGCATATAACTTTGACATGTAATATGCTAAAAAGTTTTCATTTTCTTTAGAATGAAATTAATCTCGAAATAACCTTAAAAAAACACTATAAATACATGGGTGAGAGATTATTAAGGTTGCGATACATCGATATATTTGGGCTGATTTGTTCATGTTTTGTGACTGCAATTATCAGTTTTTACTGACTACCTTGGGCATGGATGTTTGTAGTGGTTCGGAATCCACTTTAAACCGTAGGTCCCGGTCTAATTAGCCCTCGTGTGCAAAAAATGACCGTTGAGCGACAAACAAACCAAACCAACCAACCAATCTGTCTACCTAGATTAAAGCTTAACCGACATTTGTGAGTGTCTAATATCGAAATCTACTCAGCAGAATTTTGAGAAAATTAGAAGGTGACGTTTGAAATGATAAACATTTTGTGTTATTATTATTAGTAAAATGATAGTTCTAAAATCATTTCTATGTAACATATTATCTTTGAACAAACTTTAAAAAAAAATCAGTTTTATAAAGAAAAATCATACTCAGTTTGCTGTTCATTATAACTTATTGCGATTTAATAGCACAGTTGCAAGACTCTGGATCCTTACTTATATGGTATGCTGTATTCTAAAGGTAGAAATAAAAGTGCGATCTGTGTGTGCTTTTTTGTTATATTTGGAAACAGCTTTAAAATTTCTTTCATATCTAATCTCTTTCATATCTAATAAAATTTCTTTCATGTCTGTTCTATTCTAAATTTTCAATCGTGAAGATTCTTCGACGATCTGCTCGAAAATTTCACAATTTTATGTTGACTCAATTTTTCCTCTTACATTTAAATCTGCTATACTTTATTACTCTTTTTATTATTAAATTCAAACTGCAAAGATAAGAGATTTCATACATACTTTCATTTCTGTGTTAAGTGACTGTATTTGAAAGTTGTTTGTCAAATGATAAAATACAGCAGATTTTTAAGATTCGGAAATAGGATAAGCTTAACCAAAATATCATTTTCCCCTTTTTTCTAATAATCAAATACTGAAGAAATAAATAAACATAATGATGATATATATAAGTATTTGACAATTTAATAGATGTATTTTTTTTAATTTGAATGTTCAAGGGTCATAGAACGGAAAATAAAATTTAAAGTTGTTAAATCATGAAAGAGGATAGATCAATATAAAGTAAAATTTATATTTTTTTTCTTTTAATCACAAATTGGGAAGAAATGAATAAACACATAGATGACATACGCATTTAATAATTTAATGAATGTGTTGCCATTATTTTATAAATATAATATTCAAGAATCATAGAACAAGTGGTAAATTTTAAAGTTGTTGAATTACATGCATTACAAAAATTTTTTTGCTTTTGAACTGATAATTAGTCATGTGTCATTGCTGTTTATTATCGGGAAATGAATGGAAGCTGTAGCAGAAATCTGATTTAAATTATTAATTATTTAACAAATAGTTTCCTAAACACTTAAATATAGTTTAAGTGATTATGAAAGAAACACTTCCACCTTTCATCTCTTTCTAACTTAAGGAAATGTTTTGAAGATATCTCGATGGGATGTGTTATTTGTATATTATCTTCATTCCCAAGACGCAGGCACGTGCCGATACTCTCCCTATCTAGATAAAATCGTTTGTTTTTTCCTTCGAAAAGACTGTACGGGAGTTGGTACATTTCCTTTGCCACCGTAAATAAATCCCAGTCGACAGATGATCTTTCTAACAACTAAGAGGAAGATGAAGTAAATAGGAAGTAACAAATGTCCTAGAAGGAGAACTTCTTCCTACATAAATCCGTCAAACAGTGTGACGTTCCCCGTCTCTCCCCTCTCCAATTTTACACCCCTTGAAGTTGAAACGGACACTTCCATCAACCACTTTGTCATTTCGTCGCACATGTGCACGCCTTTCGTGGGAAAGAGAATCTACTCCAGGAAAAGACATTTTCCTTGTTTTCTGACGAAAACCATGTTGAAAAAACGAGATGAATACTTTGGTCATGGGGGTTCAAACCAATTAGTCCACTGCAGTGGAGACTTTATGACCTCCTTAGCTCTGGAAGCTCACGTCTTGGGCTCCCTTCCTCTGGTGGGAAATGAAGTTATCCTTGTCATTCGTGGGCGGCGTTTAAAGCCGTTTGGAAATTCGTTCCGCTCATCATTAAAGACCTGAACTCCCCCTCATTATCCCTGAGAAGGACACGGAATTTATAGCCCACATCAGGATAATGTTACTAATGTAGGAGCGATTAAGCTCTTAGTGGAGGAAAGGCTTCGTCCACTCAATAGAAACACATAAATTTATGAAATAAAAGGGATTTGAAAAGGATGCACTTGTTTTGGAAAATTCGCAGAAGAAAATAGTTTATTCACAAGTTTTCTAAAAGTAATTATGAGAATAATATAAAGTTAAAACACATAGAATAAAATTTAATATAAATTTAAGTTTTGTCATATATTATTTATTAATTTATATTTTTCAAGGGATGTTCATTGGATTTTTTGATTATAACTTTTAATATTCTCACAAAATTAAGAGTATACAATATAGTTTTTAAGAACTCTGATACCTATACCGCATTTTGAAAACAATAAATTTTGTCAAAATAATACATTGATACAATTAAAATACAAAATTTCATTGATACAATTTTGTAAAGTAAAGATCAACACATTGTATAATTCTTAGTTTTAAATACCAGAGAAACAAAATTAACTTTTAATTATTGTAACTGTAAAATAAATTTTATAACATTCTAAGCAGAGATGAAGCCTTTAAATCAGTTAATTCTGAAAAAGATTTGAAGTTTTAAAATTTTAACCATATACATATTTTATCTAAAGCTAACATATATATCTGGTAAATGAAATAATTTGCTAAACATGAATGAATTACAACATGCTGTTAAGAAGTAAATGCTTTGGTCTTTTTCTATGCACTGAACCTTATTTTTAAATTCTGACTGTATTTTGAAGTCGTATATTCTTTATGAGCCATTTTCTTCTCATTTTAATTCAATTAAAAATTTTTAATAGTAGGAAAAGAAATTACATTATTTTTCGTTTTTGTTCATCTTATATATGTAAAAGACTGATGATTAAAAAACTTTTAGAATTAATGTTATAATTAAAATTTTAAATATGATTTATAAAGTTTTAAAGATTTACCTAATATTCCTAATTTAAACAATATGCACTCCTTATTTTTCTTTATTTTTGTATTTTAATATTTTTAACATGAAAAATGTAACATTGTTGTTGCTTGTGATCTTATATAGACATTGCTCAAAACAATAAAAGAGTCACCTGTAGAATTGTTTGGTTGATTGAAACATTATTGACTGACGTATTTGAGATAAAAATGATATTTGTTTGGCAGAAAATCCATTTTATTGAGCATTTGGCAGCAAAAGAAACAAAAAACACACTTTGTGAATTTGAGAAAAACAAACAAAAATGGTGTTTCCCTAAAAGAAAATCGTTTTCAGTAGGTTTCCCCAGTCGCCCAGCAACGTTGAACACCTTTGAAACATCGAGTCAATAGGGGTATTTTGTACCCCTCCTCCACAAGAGACCTTTCCAGTTCTTGGAGAGTTTGTGCGGATGGTAGGCGTCCAGCAGCTCGTCTGCCCCAAAAATGCTCTCTTCGGCTCATGCACGGAGAACATGGCCCATTCCATTCTTATGATTCCGTCCTCCAAAAGAAAATCATTCACCATGTTAGCCCAATGTGAGCTATAATTAACATAAAGTTATCTCTAATTGCTGCAGCGTAAACTTATGTTAGAGGTTCCCTCCCATTTCGAGTGACATGGAGATTGGAAATGTCAGCATAGCAATCGGGAGCTTTCCTACTCGAGCGCAGGATTGAATCTAGGGCTCTCCACATGAAAGTATACCTGTTATCAGGATGAAGAGGAAAACGGGAATCACTGGATAAAAGAATATAGCGCCATTTAATTTTCCCCCAATTCACATGTTTCGTGGCTCACTCCCTGCGGGCAAGACGGTGCCTTACTGTTAACGTGGGACGCACATTGGTCGGCGGAAATACAGCCCTGTAACACGTAGGCGGTTTCGGAAAGTTTGTGTCGAAACCAGTAGCCGAATAATCGCGTTGTTAAAGAAGAGTGGCATTCATATTTCGGTGTCTTTGAGCCATTAGCATTAAATAACTGTCTTTATTGGGTGTCGTTGCGGGTCTAAAGCCCGCCACACACGATAGGATTTTTCCTATGGATTTGTTGGACGTGAACAAGTTGTACCGTGTGTGGGGAAGTTGGACAGGTTCAAGAAAATTCAAACAAGGTCTGATTTTTCTTCCAACACAGGAAGTAAGCAATTGCTTCCCGTTGTCGCGTGTCTGTTTCGCAGGGTTGCAAACTATTTCTTGGCGATACTTGGGAAAATTAATATTTGATTCCTTTTTTAAAAATGTCCATGAAGCAAATATTGCAGGAATTTATTGAAATCTATAAAGATGAGCCTTTTTTGTGGCAAATAATGAGTGTCGATTACACAAATAAAATAAAAAGAAAGTTAGCTTATGAAAAATTATTAGAAATATACAAAAAGATAGATGAAAAGGCTTCAATTAACGAAGTAAAGGAAAAAACTAATGCCCTCCGTAGAACCTATAAAAGAGAAAATCAATTAATCGAAAAAAAGTGGTGTAAGCATGGAGGATGCATATGTGTGCCGACATTATGATACTTTGAATATATATCATTTCTGGACGAAACTGCAATTCCACGAATTTGGACACAAGTTTTGTTGAGAAGGGTGATGAAATAAGTTAAATAATTTATTCTGTAAATTTATTCTCTATCTGAATGAATATATATAATTACACACTTAACGTAAAATTTAACTACGAAATTTTATAATAAGCTTTATTAGAAAACAATATTTTTTTTATTTCAGAATGCTTACAAATCTTCAAAATGAAAATTTTAAAATTTTAATTTTCTATATTTTTAAATATGAATTAAGTTTAAACAATAATATAAAGGTATTAGTTGCGATTATTCTGTTGTTTTCTTTAAATATTCTTTATACAATTGAACAATAATAAAATTAGATAATTAAAAGTAATAAATTGATTAATAATAACAAAAGAAAATTATTCATTTTTAAGCGAAATTGAAATTAAATACATTTTAGTTATTATTTATCATTTGGTAAATGTTAATTTGTTTTCTTTTTATTTAAAAATCATTTAAGAAAATATTATAAAATCTAAAAATACTTGGATAATAGATAACAAATTAATAATTCATTTTATATCTTCTAATAAATAATTAATACTCGATAGATAAACTTTTTGATGTACTAATGGGGATCTTTAATTAATACCGCTTGTCAGAAAGCGCTAAGTTGCACTTAATGGTTCATGAGAACTTAAAGATGAGCGCATGGATGTATATTTTCTTATAATGAAAGGTGTTACCTTATCCAACAACGCTGCATACAATTTTTCATTCATCCTCATGTAATTAAAGAAATCTTTATCTTCCGACTGTATTTCTGTAATCAAATTTAGATGTGAAAGAGTTTCACGCTGGAGCAACCAATTTTTTGATTATTTCTTTTTTATTGTTTGTTTGCTTTTCACCATCATCCCAGTCCAAAGCAACAGCCAATAATACTTCTGTGCTTAATTTGCTCATGTTACTTAACTTACTATGATAACATTTAATGGCAGAAATTACAAGCAGACAAATGAGTACAACAATAAATACGTCAAGTCAGAAAAAGTGACTGAACAACAAATTATTGAAATTTTTGGCGATTTTTGATTGCCATTTACAAGGCACACATTTTAAGCCAAAAGCAATAAATTTTGAAAAATGGCACCCTTAAAAATAACTTCCCACTCCAGATGTGCCTCCCCTACTGTGGTCAGCAGAGTTTGAGGGGACTGTGTGCTTAATTACTTCCTACCCCTTCCAACAAATCGTAAGGAAAAATCCTATCGTGTGTGGCGGGCTTAAGACCTTGCTCTGATCTTCGGCCTGCATTTCCAATCTCCAAAGAACATTTCAAGATTCTGTAAATCATATTTTGTGAAAATCCAATGACTTCTGCTACTTCGGATTGTGTTTGATCCCCTTCTAACCGGCCAACAACTCTCCAAGCTTTTGATTTAATTTAATGATTTCGTTGAAATATCTCACTCATCGAAACAAAGCCCTCATTGAACTCTTTTCTGCTTTGCCTCACTTAAAGTTCAAAGCTCATTCTCTTCTGCTAAAATGCTAGCTTCGACATCAAAGTTTTAATACAGTGAAGTTTGAAAAGGCGAAAAATTTGCATTTGGAACTTTCTTCTTCCGCATATTATGCAAAAAAAGAAGCTTATATTGTTATTTTATAAAAGACTTACTAAATTCTTCAGAGCAATGTAGAAGTATCATAATACATTTCAACGAAATAATACTTGTAAAAAATTCTCTCATGAGCTATCATTTTCATCTTTTACTGCGTAGAAAAAACACAATTAAAAAAATTAGCCTTTTTTAAAGTGTATAATAATTTAAGGCAATTTTAAACTTAAGAAATGCGTATTAAATTATAGAAATGCAACTTGTTTAAGTAATTCCTCATTACAATAAAATCTAGATATATATAAAGCAATAATTCTTAGAGTGACGTAAATTTGAATGAATAAGATGGAATGTGTATGTAAATCAGATCTGTAACCAAATGATAAAATTTATACCGTCCGATATTTAATTGTCTTGAATTTTATGAAATCTAAATAACTTAGAAAACATCTCAAACTTTTCAGAACATAATAAAGATAACCAAGTGTCCAAAATTTATGAAAAATTTATTCTTTATTTTTTATATTGAGTATGTCACATCAGGTTTAAGTTTATTTAAAGCAGTTAATATATTTTACTTGGGGCTTAATTGCTATATGTCAGGCATTCTGGTAATGAGAATCAAGAAAACTGTATTCACATTTTATGTTTTTTTTCTTTTCAAATAATAAAAGAGAATAGCCTTTTTAAAACAAAAAAATAAGTATAGCTTTCAGTTAAAAAGCCCTTTAATATAAAACTGCTCTCGCTCTTAATAGAAGATGTAATCCTTTGTTATTAAAACATGAAATGAAATACAATATAAATATAATCTATCGGTATGAACGGGACATAATATTGTATATCATAATATGATCTTTCAGAAAACTATTTTTTAATTAATACATTAATAATTTAAGAAAAAATAACATAATAAGTAATTCAGAACTTCAGATTGTAGTATCTATAGTGCTTGAAACTAAGTATAGGTTTGTTCGAATTCATGCAAGTAAAAGCATATGAAATATCATCTATAAGTACAAATGAGTGCCTTTTCATTGGATAATTTCTCCTTGAAGTGTAAATGTTGCACAGCTAAACATATTTTATTTTTCATGTTGATGTGCCAATCCTATATACGCAGATTTCTTCTATAAAAAGTGCACAAAGATTCTTAAGATTTAATATAATTGTGTTGCTGTAGAAAGTTGTAAATTGCATTCTCCTTAAACGCTAATATATTTTTCGAAAATATGTGTTATAATATTTTTTAATTGAAAAATAACTCTGATAACTGTTTGGAACTACATCATATTGGTCTTTGTATGAACAATTCATCATCAACTATTTTAGATGCATCATGGCCAATGATCCTGAAAATGTGAATCGCGGTCCATTGGTGGGTTTAGTTTCCTTTGATTACGATATGATGGCAGTTGTTAAAATCATATCACCGAATATAACCAAGTTGCTTTGTTGTAAATGAATTTACAAAAAGAAGCTTATAAGTGGCTATTCAAAGTAGAAATTTGCTAATTAGTTGTAAGCTGGCAAAAAAATATATATATATATAAAATAAATAAATAATCTATTGCAGTAATTAAACTTTGGACCATGAATAGCATATAGATTCATAATGAGCTCATCTTTAAGATATTATTTTAATTTTGTGTTATTTATTACTTTAGTTTTCATGGAGTCTTTCATTTATCATATCTTTACGCCTTCACAACACAGCATTCAGCATTTCATACATTTATATGTAAATAGCAAACCTCGATTTTCTGAAATAATGATGACACAGTGTTACGAATTTATGAACTAGGTAACTCTGGATAAGTTAATTTTGTTTCACATTGGGCTTAGGTTGGTTTTTTGGTGGAATACAAAATTGTTTTAATAAAGGAAGCTTGCTGAAACCCAGAAACATACTTTATGAAAACTGAAAACAATGATGATGATAAAAAATTGTTCAGCTTTATTCTAATTGCATTTTTTAACATGCTGTATCATGTGGTACGTTACTTTTTGAAAAAAAGTTAATTCAGTTATATAACATACTTTTCATGATGCTTTTTAACTTTTGAAGCGAATTTTTTTATTAGTTATTATTTTAATAATATTGGGTAGCAGCTGCAAGCTTCTGACTTTCATTAATTTTCTGCTTATTGTACGTTATGCACTTTTTATTTCACTTGTACAATGGACAATAAAGAGTTACGCATAAATTAAACGATAAATTATAATTGAGATTTATTAAAACGTTTCATCACTATATGTCATACCAACATTGACTTGAATACAGAGAGATAATGCTGTGGTAATGAAAGTTTGAGATTTACAATAACTGACATCTAAAATTGGTTCTGTTAATTCGAAGGAAATGTGGACTTAAATATGTCTGCTATAATTTGACATTATGTCAGTTTTGTTTTAAATGTGAGCATTCTATTCCATTCATTAACAAGTTTATAATATTAACGATATATATTATGGATAAATAACTAACTAAGAGTCTCAAATATTTTTACTGTAGAAACAAAAATGCTCTTTCCCCAGAAGGAAAATTTATCGAAATCAAAGCTTTTGTATGTTTTACGGTGTTTTGATTTCTATAAAATACATCCGTTTCAATATCATTAAGTTCGTTAAGCACAAAATTTAATTCGAAACTGATAAAAGCGTGAAATATATATTTATTTTGTAAAAAAAATTCTAACTTTTATAAGAATTGTTTGACTTGTTGGTTAGGAGAGCTAAATGTAAGACTGTTTCTGTGAGGCCAATTAATTATTCATATATCAAAACTTTCCATAATAAAGTATAAATCATAAAAAAACCTTTTTATATTGAAGTATTTTACTTTAAAATAAATGCAAATACTGCTTACATTGATACTATTTTTTCCTTGATTTAACTTGTCAATATGAAATTTAATCTCAGTTGTTAAGAACTTAAATCAAAATAATTAAATCAAAAATTAACTGGAAATAGTTAACTGTAAGAACATTAAAATTAATAAATTATAATTAAAAATATCTGTAGAAAATCGGAAATGATGAAATGTTCCTATGATAATTGCTTCTATGGTATTATAAGAGTATGAGACTAATTATGAAAACATCATTTTCTAAAATGTATCACACACACACGTTCACCTAAATAGAATAACAAAAAAATTCAATACAAATATTATATATCAAAAATATTTATTTTTCTTTGGTATTAACAATATTTTAATTAGCTTGTTGAAAATATACTCATTATATTAGGAAAAATCAATGTATTTTTTCTTTATAATAGGCAATTGCACAATTAATATTTACGTCTTTAGTATAACTAGTTTTTGATAAATTTATGCATTGAAAAAATTTACTCCAACCATTTACTAGGAATTGAGGTCAAATTTGCAACAATTCAAATTTTAGAGAAATATATTCTATAAAAAGAATAGCAGAATTAATATAACCATTTATATTTCTAATGATTGTAAGTAACAGGTTTTTAATGCATTCTTTTAGCAAAAAAATTTTCATCGATGTTTGATTTATTGGCAACATTTGCTGTGATTTGAATCATTATAACTGATTCTCAAATTTTTTACAGCCTCACATTTGAATTACTTTCGCGATAAAAGATTTCCAGCGTGATATAGCCAGGAAAGGAATACTTTTGAGAAATTATGTATAAGTTTCATGTTTCTCTAATCCATCCCTTTCTGGATAGCTTGTAGAATTATTTGATAACTGAAAAAAAAACACTCCTGAGAATGAAGACGATATGGTTATGTACTACATTTATTATTCTCTTTTGTTTCCCGCCAATCAAGTTCACAATCTGAGACAAGGAAAAGGAAACGTCTTTCATGGCACACTTCCCCTACAAATTCATCGAGAACGATGTTACGACAAGCAGTAAATTAGGAAAGTGCCACTAGATTGCATATCAGCAGCTTAAAAAGCAGGTGCAGTGTAGACAAGCTTATCGTGGGAGTTTTTGTAAATGCGAAAGAGGGTGGGGTTCTCAGTTAACCCCGCGTTTTGATGACAAGGAAACCATTGACAAAAAAGAAGCTCTCGCTCTAAAAATCTGACATGTGCAAATGCTATTTGAGTTGGGATCTTAATGACAAAGCACATCGAGATATCCAGTACAAAATCACAAGTGGCTTATTGCGTCTGAAGTTATTTCCTCTCTCTGTTGGTTCACGTCAATTATCTCTTTTAGGGCAGCGTATTGACTTTAGTATACCGACTAATGGCACGCATTAACTTTTACAAAGTTGACATTATGTTTTTGATTCAGTTAGCCCATTAAAAGGGAATGTTATTAATTTATTTGCTTCTTTAATTGTCTTGTGAAGAATGGTGGCTGTTTTGTTGGTTGTCTCCGCTTGTAGATAGAATTATAATGTATTTTGAATAATTTTTAGATTCATGAGAAACCTTTTTTCTTGATTAATCCATGACAAAGGGAATCAATTTTACTGTCAAATAAAGTTTTTAAATTGTTGAAAACTAGCTATGCAAACATAGACGTTTTTAAAACATTTACAAAATAATTACTATCACAAAATAAATCGTTATTATAGCATGAAAATGAATGCTAGTGTAACCGTGACCAGAATTTTTTTGGGTATGAAGTTTTCGTAAAACGTATTTACCTAATGACACAGAAACTCTTAAATTTACAAAACCATTATATTTTAAATGCGCTTTTTCCTCCAAATATATCCCCTTAGAGACTCTTTTTGAAATGTAAATCAGTGATTTAAAAATAATCTGAATTTAATATTATAAGTTCGCTTAATTGCTTAATTTACTAATAATATTCTTTTGTATACAAAGCTTCCTGTAAGTTATACTCAGTGACTTTTGGGCTTACAGAGTTTTGGTCTATCATATTTAAATATCAAAGTAAAAAATGTGATATGAAAACGACAAATTATAACAAAAATACATTTTGAGTAGACTTTTCCTTAGAGAATCAAAAGAACTTCGAGTAACTAAAATTTTAATTTATGCGTTTTGCAACTTAGCAATTAAAACTATGGTTTTAACAACATTTTCATGAGGAACATAGTGAAGATTAATTCCAGGACCTTGTAAAATGATAAGTAATAACTCATGGGAATCTAATAACGAAAAATAGATTTATAAATGTTACATGAAATTAATTATTTTCTTTTTATAACTTTTGGAGCGTATCGGTCCCTTGTCAATTAGTCATCCAGTGAGAGAAGTACAAGTTGCTAGTGTTGAGATAAAATACTCGTGTGCAGCAATCAAGTCTTCATTAGAAGGGACAAGTCGCCTCATTAGTCGGTTGGGAAGCAACTGGCATTCCTTATATCTGACAAGTAGGGGTGTCACAGCTGCAATAGAAAAGCCTCAATAACAAAATGCATAAAATACAAGCTCTTGAGTAAACAAGAGTTACTCGCTGTTGACTGTGAAAATAGATTAATACAGACGTTTGTTAGTTGACGTTACTAGGCAAAAAGTTGTCATGTCTCACTTTTTTAACGAAGTCTGTTTCTCATTTCTAGTTTTTTAAAATTCTTTCCCTACAAAAAAAGCTGAATTTTCCCCGTATTTAAAACTAACGTGGTTCAGTTAAATAACTTTTTCCCATAATGATTTCAATTCAATTATCTGATGACTTTCAAAACCAAGTTTAAAAAAAAGCAAAAGTAATGGATTTTTGATGCAACTCTGATGGCATTAAAAATTAGCATTAGTGTTTCATATTTTACTGATATGAAGTTCTATTGAGACTGTAAAATTTTAGAAGCATTTCACTTTTAAACATAAGATGAAAAAAATTTAAAAATATACAGTCGACTTTATTACATAAATAAAAGGTATTGGTAAATTTAAAATTATGAAGCAATAATAGAGTTGCAAATTATTTATTCTGTATAGTAAATTGAATACAAAATAAAATATTTTGCATATAACTTTTAAATTCAAAAATGCTAAATGTTTTTGTCAATATTTAAGTAATTTTCGAAAAGAATTTTTCGCGAATTTTTTATATGTGCAAGAAGCAATGCTTAGAAAATTTCGACACATCAGAGATGATTTTATTATGGAATCTCATTACTACAGGCACTTGTAAATATATTTTGAAACAATATCTAAGTTATAAAATGGAGATTAAATATTTTGCAGTTCAGATTGTTATAACATTATTGTTATTTGAGTTATATATAAAGGTGTCATTACTAAGAATGTAAAGTAACATAAGTACTTGAAATAAAGTGTAATAAATGGTGTTCTCTTTAAAAAAATGATGTTGTGCTGAGTATTTTTCTGTAAAGTTGCTTTCAAGGGGAATAATCATCCAAGAGTAATTTTGAACCTTGAAAATATGTTTGGTGTACGTTTTTAGATGTACAAATATGATCTGTCTTTGCATATTTTATTAATGTATGTATTCAGGCATTATTTACATCGTTTGATCTGTAATAACATTGTATTTAATAATTAATAAGATTTTTTCTGCAATCTTTTCAGAGAGAGAGACAGATAAAAATAAGATAACGATATTTCACGCACACATTGTTAAGGTAAGTGCTTGAGCAAATGTCTCCTCAGGCCATAATCATCAAATATAAAAGTTAATTTGGCGAAAAGATGAATCTAAACGCTGAGTAAAAAGAGATTGTTTAGTCTCTTGATGGGAAATCAAAAAAAAAAAAAACTTTTGTTATGAGAATCTCTTTCTGAGAAATTGCAGCAGAAACTTTTAGAAATCTTCCTCCAAAATAAATTGGTAAAAAGATCTTCAGATTCTTAAGTTTAAAAACATTTCTGAAAAAATATGAAAATATTTTTTTAAGAGAAGGGAAAAGATAAGAAACTATATAAATCAAAAGTTGCAGTGCGTTGAAGGGAAAGGAAAAATCTGTTTGTATGCTCTTCATATAAAGAAGATGTATTAGATTCAGACATTTCTATGAATGCACACATTTAGAGTATGAAAATTACACGAATTGCTCAAGGGATCAGCATTGTTTTAATCGAAAGAATACAAAGACATGCAAAACCTGAGTGTTACAAAATAGATAATTTTGTCATGGTAATTTATAATAAAAAGAAGAATAAACAGTAAAATTATTAAAATATCAGAATCCACAGTAATACTATCAGAAAATGGTAAAAAAAATTATTTTAAGGAAAAAAAAAAGAAAAACTGCTCAAGAAATATTACATTGCAAGGCATGTAGTTGTTGCGTCGAATTAAAGTTTCTAAAATTATTTAAAAAAATCTATTTATCATTCCCATATTTAATTTTATTATAGTGATATTTAATTTTATTATCCCATATTTAATTTTATTATAGTGAATCAATTATTAGAACTTTAAAAAAATGTTAATATTTAATTAATTAAAATAAGTTTAAATTTTTGATATAATTATTTTTTAATTCTTCAAAAATATTAAGCAATAGTTTTTGTACATTTTATATTACCATATTAAATTATTTACTATTTTTGTATACATGCAATAAAAAAGGCGTCACTTTTTAAAAAAAATTTAACAGAATATATATATATATATATATATATATATATATATATATATATATATATATATATATATATATATATATATATATATATATATATATATATATATATATATATATAATATATATATATATATATATATATATATATATATAAATATAAGATGGTCACTCTGAAATTTTTGAGATACAACTAGCTTTTTAAAGTTATACTTACAAAATTTTAGGTGTGTTCAAAGTAGTCTCCTTCAGCATCAATGCACTTTTGTAGACGAATTTTCCACAGATTAAATGCCTCGAGCCATTCATTTCTTCGAATAGATGAAAAAAATGCATTTATAGCCACATCAATCTCTTCTGAATGAAAACGACGTCCACGTAAGTTATTTTTTAGATTAAAGAATAACCAAAAGTCGCCCATAGCTAGATCAGGTGAATACGGCGGATGTTCGATCACTTTAATTTGTTTTTGTTTAAGAAACTCAACTGTTAATCCCGCTGTATGTGAAGATGCATTGTCATGGTGAAGCATTAGTCCCCTAACATTCAGTTCTTGTAGAATTTCTGGAAGACATTTAGTGGTATACCAGTTTGCTGTTACTGTCTTCTGTCCTTCCAACTTGATGGCTTTGACCAACCCCGTACTTCTGAAGAAAACGGCTACATCACTTTTTTCAGTGCGCGTTGTTTTTTCACCATTGTCGGCGTGGGATCATCTTCAAAGACCAATACCTTGCTTTTTTGACGTGTTGGAACGTCAAAAAACGGTATGTACGTTTCATCACCTGTTACAATTTTAGAAATGATGCGGTGGCCACCATCATTCAGTATATTAAGAGTTTCTTTACTGATTCTGACAAGCTTCTCTTTTGATGCTCAGTTAGATTATGGGGGAACCCAACGGCAAACTACTTTTTTCATACGTAATTCTTCATGAATGATTTTGTGTATGGCTGCGGATCCAATGTTAAGTTCCTTCTGTATCATTTGATAGGTACAGCGATTATCATCCATTAACATTTTTCGTATGGAAGACACATTATCCGGGATTACTGCCGACGGCGGCCTTCCTGTGTGTTCTTCATCCTGAAGAAAATTGCGACCTCTTCTAAATCCTCTAAATCTTCTGAATACAGTAGCACGAGCTGGAGATTCATCACCAAACGCTAATTGCAACCGTTGAACGCATTCTTCTTGATTTAATCCTGCTTTAAAATCGTAGAAAATCATAGCGCGAAAATGTTCTCGCGTCAATTCCATTTTCTCTCCTGTTTAAAATTTATTCCACGCTAAACTAGTTGAAGTAAGTCAGTAAAAAATCGTCTTCTGTGTTAAAATACTTTGTACTTTAAAATTAAACCGTTATTTTTATTTTATAAATTCTCGTCTGCGCGTATCTCAAAAATTCCAGAGTAACCCTCGTATATATATATATATTCTGTTAAATGTTTGTGTATTCTTTGCATTTAGTTTTCATTTGCAAAAAATATAGAGAAAAGAAGGTCATTTTAGTTCTTGATTCTAGGAGACGGTAAACTATTTTCATATCAATTTCACAAACTCTCTGTAACTCCTCGAACAAATTAATCGAAACATAAATCTTATAGTCCTCTACCAAGCAAGTAATTAATCTACGATGGTTTTAATTTTATGAAAAGTAATACTAAGAAGATATTTTTCAATTAAAACATTAGAATTGGCATTTTTAATACAATTAAACATCTAATAGATAATAATATTTGATAGCAATTTGCTTACCTGATGAACTTATCTGATGAAGATACTATCGAATCTAATAATCGCACAACCTTATCAGATGACTTATTAAAGACATAAAAATTTGAGATTCTTGAGTTTAGACACATTATTAAGCAATCCCAACTTCGAAATCTCTCTCTCTTTACTTAAATATTAAAGTTTCTTTAAATTAGTGTTTTACTCTACAAATTTTCTTTTCATAATCACTCATAATAATATGTGATTGCATTTAATTTGCTATTAAATATCATGACAGCCATTTAGAGATGTCCATGCTTGAATACAAGTCAAAGAAATAAATAATGCTACAGTAAAAGATTGGAAAAAAATAATTAGGAATATAAAATAGAAGAGAATATAATAAAAGTGCCCATTTTCGTTAGTAAAAATATTGATTAACTTAATTTTTTCTTATATATTATGGAATAAAATATATATATATATTATGGAATAAAAAATATAAAAAATAATGATCAATAAAAAGTTTATATTATAAATGATTTTGTCGCGGTTAAAGTTTTTTTAAAAACAAAAGATAAAAACTCAATGCATAATTTATCTGAAATTGACTCTCTATGACCTCTCTCTAAAATTTTTAAATAATCCCATTCCAAACACGATAATAATGCGTAAAACTGTGGTCAGGTACTAGAAACATGATCTTTGGAGAAGCCATTCCTGAATAATGGGAAATTTTATGAAAGTAATTAGGTTAAATTGTAATGAAAGTTCTAATATAAAAACAAAAAATAATTAATAGCTTAGTTAAGTTGATAAAGAATTTTATTAATCATAATTTTTTTAATTCTATTTTTACAATTTTTGAAGCTCTCAAATTCAGACTTCCTTTCATTCATAATTTGAATTACCATTTGAAATATAGCTAAATGAATTTAACTGATATTTGAAATTTAATTTATTATTACAATAAGTAAAAAAAACTCTCTATTATTATGTTATTATAAAAACAAGGGAAATTCAAGTGATTACGAAATAATTAAAAGCCCGCCTGAAAATAATAAACACACACGATAGTAAAACTGCTTACAGTAAAATAATTTTATACAAATATGTATTTTTTGGTAGCAAAGATATTTTTAAAATGATAGGTGGAAAACTTTGGTGATCGATGATAACTGTTATTTCAACGGAAACTATAGATTTATAATCTACTTATATTAAAATTAATTGATCTCTTTTAAAGAAAAAATATTCTATTTACATAAATTTTTCAAACCAACAATTTGAACAGAATATTTTAAGGAGAATGACATTAAAAAAATATTTATTTTTTACAAGCATGAATGTATTTATCTAACTACACACACACACATATATATATATACTCTCAAAAAATCAAAAATAGTCTAGAATTAAGAGTATTTCAGATTTCTTCCAATTTTCCCATGATAATGTAAGTTAAATGATTAAATTTTTTCGATAGTAATAATTTAGAATTTCCTTTATTACAAGAAATAATGATAAAATGCTGATTAAAAAATTTGCAGTTAGACTAGGTTTTTAGAAGTTATTTATACTTATAATCTTTCTTTCGCAGTGAAATGCAACGCAATCTAAATAAAATTTAACTCTAAATCAAATTTCGTTTAAAATTATATCCAATTTAAGAGGAAACTGATTATCATTTTCAATATTTTAATAGCATTTAACACTGTTGTTGAACAAAGTATCGTTGTTTTTTCTTCTGTTCATTTAGAAATTTCAGCGCATGTCTTTGATTCTGAAAAAGTAAGCTGTGGTGTTTGAGTTGTAAATAGCCTTCGACAGTTTCAAAACACGGATTAGTTTCCCCCACAGTTTTCAACAAGGCAGGGCATACTAATAGTTGTTTGACCAAATGTCATGCACCCTTCGCTCTGATGGATGAGTCAAGCTGCTTCCGCTGCCCTATTTCTAAGAACCGCCCTCTTATATTTCAAGAAATACAGAGGAACACTTCAATGGATTTTTTATGTCCTATTTTATTTATTTCTCTAATGATGCTATACATTTAGAAAACGAATGTGTGGTGGGGAATATTTTAATTAACATTATAGTTAACTGTATATTATTTTTTAAATTTAAACAATAATTTCAAACAAATAAAATTTCCAAACTAAAATCGAAGATAAGAGCTGAAAATGTATTTAGGCGCTTTCACTTCCTTCGCGCCTTCATCGCCGAATTCGCTCTCTGTTCATCATTCAACAATTCGTGCTTTTGTGTCATTGTTCGAACGTTAACATTTGTAGTAGTTAAGAGTTCATTTAAACGGTCTCTAAGTTCGGTGGAACTATTTTATGCCTAAAAAATAGGAGCAACAAATAAAAAGGTATGAAAAAGTCTCTATTTTATACGCAGCATACATTCATCATAATTTTTTAATTTATATATATGATACAACCATTAGCGGAATAAAGAGCACTCTAAACTTCACCCTACAGTTTAGGGGTTCCATCTCTAATTTCAGTAGTGGTATGTAATCCTTTTTTTTACTGTGTTAGTTATAGTCAAATTGGCTTTCGAATGCAAAAATAGTCATAATGTGACAAACAAGCATAATCATTATGTGATATGATTTTAATTACTTTCATTCGTCCATTTTTTCTCTTCCAATAACTAATAGGTAAGTCATCCTTTTAATATTTTTATAAATGAATTAGGTTTAGTTTGTTTGTCACTTCCCCTAAGCTGTGAAACCAAGCTACCAGCATTCAGCTGGCATATTGATAAATTAATTGCAAATTCGGCAGATTCTTAAAATTTTTAATATTACTATTTTGAAATTCATAACTCCTTTGAAAATCAGTTCTAATAAGCTTATGTTAAATTAATGTCATATGAAACTATAAAATATTCTAATATTTATATTGTTTCTTATAAATGCTGAAGCTGTTTTGAATGAAGCACGCAACCTTTCCTCCGTTGTTTACAAACTTTAACTTATTTTATACTTTAAAAGTATTTTTTTTTTCCGAATCATTCTTGAAGTCAACTTATGAAGAGATGATTTATCCAAATCGTTAATACATATTTTTATAGTATTTGGAAAACACTCTGTGAGTTTAGTAATACCTCATAATATAAAAGTCAGTATATGTTTGATTTAATAATATTGTGTGTGTGGGTGAACTGTAGTTATCATTTATAAAAAACAAATGTGTTCAAAATGAAAAGCATTTTTCTTTATAATTTTAGCTAAAAATATAGGAATCTGAACTAATTTGTTACAATACGTCTGAAATTTCATCATTTATAGAAATGAAATCCTTATTTTGTATTCCTACCATATTTTTGACCAGGATTAGAGTGAAAATGACGATTGGAATAAAACTTATACTCGGATCTCTCGCTAACATAAAAATGGGCTATGCTTCATTTGAAAATTTTGATCAAGGCATTTGTAATGAACTTAAGCCGTAATTATTACTAATTTGAATTTCCTGTAATGTTGCAATGCATTAATTATTATTATGTTGCGATGCGCACACTGTTTTGAAGCTCTGCTCGCTTCAAGAATGGAGGTTCTTTCAAAATGTTCCTGGATGTTGGAGAAAACAGATCTTCTTTCTTTCAGCATTTCCACAGAGTAATTTTGCTTAATTTATTTATTTATTTATTTTATATTTATTTTTTATTTTATTTTTTTTATTTATTTATTTATTTTTACTTTTTGAAAAATTATTGTTTTTGCACATTGCAAGGAATCTCTTTTCAGTTCTTCCACTACACCGATGATCAGAAATGCATTGGAGTGTGGGTTAAAGGAATCCCTACTTCAATATATAATAACTTTTTCTGTTGGAGAAAATTTTCAGATTCCACAACTCATTTGATTTGCTTTTAGCTGATCTATGCTCGAGATCTCATTTTGTGCTGAAAGCAGCATTTAAAACAAAGTAAATAGTTAATATCATTTAAAAGTAGTAATTATTGTTATTTTCTAAATCTTAATTTTTCTCTGGAAACTACGGACTGCTAATGTTAAAAGGAAATTAGCTTTGGTAGGTACCAGATAGTCTTAGGATTCATAAGGAAATAAAATATTGTTGAGCATGAAATACTTTATTAATTTTTCTTGTTGAGCATGAAATACTATATTAATTTCATATGCGTTTCCAGTTTTTTTTAAATTAATTTTTTAAAAATTTTTTTTAACCTTTAATTAAAAAAACTTTTTTAAAATTACCAAGGAAAAGCTTATTCATTATTATTCGTAGAAAAAAAGAAGAGTTGAATGATTCTGATTCCAAAATTAGTGGTGCATACCCAAAACTAAATTTTATATGCAAAAGTAATACGGGGTAAAAATCATTTATTTATTTTTTATATGGAGTAAGTAATAAATTATAAGCATTTTACTACTTTCAATAAATCAATATAGACTACATTAATTATATTCAGTTTTTTAAATTACCTATTCAGTGCATTTATGCACACCATACAAAATCCTATTATACGGATAAAAAAAAGGATCAAGTATACTGAAGAAAATTCTTTCGACCGTATGTTTAATTCACTCAAAAAAATTAACTTTTACTTACTATAAGAAACCGATTATTTTGATCACTTTATGAAAACAAGTGTTGAAAACCATTTAGAATACTAAAAAGAATATTACCGCACAGTTATGTATAACATGTATAGTTTATATATATATATATATATATATATATATATATATATATATATATATATATATATATATATATATATATATATATATATATATATATATTGTAATTGAGGGAATTGCTATTGATAAAATTCACCTTGAGCAACAGCATTTTTTACTCTCTGTAAATACCATGGAGGGAGCTCTATGAATTTTGTTACATAATGCTTTTTGAAGAGATCCATTTCAATTCATGTCAACTCACTTCTGGGGCTGAAAGCCAAAGGGTGGAAGAAAAGAAAATCGATGACAGCTGAAAGTGGAGAGCTGAAATTGTCGTCCAGATTCGGAACGATACTTCCTTCCCCCCTCTTTTCTCAAAGAGTATTTTTTAGGAAGAATCGCAGCTCTTTTCCTTTCAGGCCCGGTCTGAAAGATTGGATTGTGCATTTGGGGTCGAGAAAATAAGCATCTCATTGACTCCCCTTTGTTGTGCTAATTATGTCACCTCAAGAGTTTCTTGCGTAGAATTCAGCATTTTCTATACCTGCAAACAGTTTTTTTCCCTCAGAAGTTGTGAGGAGATTTTTTAGGAAGAACTGGCCATAGGAAATATTCATTTTTATTTCTCATTCTGTATCTTTCCAATCTCTAAAAACATTAGAGGATAAGGTAAAAATTATTGCTTATTTTGATACAACTAGTTAATTTGGAATCATTTATTTGCCCATTCTTAATTTATAAAACTCTTAAGAATTTAAAATTGTGACTGTAATGGATAATGAAAAATGCTGTTAATTAGAGTTCAGGCAATATATACTAGTATTATAATGTTAGTAAGATTCTGTCTCGTTAATGGAAAATAGCGTTATTTTTTTTCGTATATTTTACGAGTAATAAGATGAGACAGAAGCTGCATACTTAGTGCTCTGAGCTTCCGGCTAAATGCTTGAGAATTCCCATATCAAGCGTGGATGGTCAGCCTTTGTGTTCCAAAAATGATCGTAAAGAGCGATATTTTTTATACATTTTAAACTGTTAAAGCGCCAATGTAAAAAGTTTCTAAACTTAAGAAAGTGTACATAAATATCACTGCTTAAAAGATAAAAATATGAAATATGTGAAGAGATGAATAAAAAGTACAAAGATATATTCAGAAAGTTTAAATTTAATTCATAAATTGTAAAATGAGTGAATCATATGAGAAAGTAGTTCTTCATAAGAATTATCCGCTACTTTTATTTTATCACTCATGTCCATAAATTAAGGGTAATTCAGAATCAAACAGATATTGAACTCTAAAATAAAAATTTCACATGTAGAATTATCTCACACATCTTGAAGAACAATAGGCAAATTACAATAAGCCACCAGATGTCGCCGATAGTACGTCACAAAGACGAGAGTGTAAGAGAGGGGTATATAAGGAATGGTTGCAACGAAGTAATATTGTTCGCAAGCGCTTTAAATGCCTTTTAATGCAATAACCGCATAGTTATGACACAAAGGAAGCATTTGTAATGTTTTACGTGGTAGAATTTTCGGCCGTCTGGAATGTGGAGGTACCCAGCTGGAAGTATCCGAGGAACTTATAATTGCCCAGAGTGTCATCTCCAGGCTTTCGCAACGTTTCCAAGATGACAGTAATGTGAGTAGACGTTACAGCACAGGTCTCCCCCGAGTTACAACGCCAAATGAGGCCCGGTATTTGGCAATTACTGCCAAAAGAAACAGACGGAGCACAGCATCAGAGCTATTTCGTCAGCTCTCTTCAGCTACCGATACGACAGTTTCAAGGCAGGGCATGTACAGACGCTTAGGGCACATTGGTCTATATGCTCCTAGGCCTGTCAGATGTGTCCGCAACTCACTGTCATCTGCAGTTAGCCTGGAGTAGAGAGCATGCATTGTGGACACAACAGTGGTCTTGTGCGGTGTTTTCCGACGAGTCCAGGTGTAGCTTGAAGTCTTATTCTCGCAGGACTTTCATACGGAGAGGGCCAGGAACTCGTTACCACCAACAGAACACCATTGAACCGTTACGGTGGTGCAGGATTGCTAGTTTTGGGAGGAATTATTCTGGGTTTCAGAACTAACCTGCATGTTCAGAACCATGTAACCATGACAGGCCATATCTATCGGATGTTATTCTGGAACAACATGTACGTTTGCTTCGGGACGCCATGGGTGCAGAATTTCTGTTTATGGATGACAACACCTGTTCTCACCGTGCAAACATTGTAGACGAATGCCTTCAATCGGAGGATATCACCCGTATGGACAGACCAGCATACTCACCGAATTTGAATCCAATAGAGCATGTGTGGGGCATGCTTGGCCAACGAATTGCAGCCCGTCAACCCCCTCCCACATATCTACTGGAACTTCGGAGAGCATGGCTAATGTGAGTGGTGTAATATTCCCCAAGATCAGATTGATAATTTGATACTCAGCATGTATAGGCGATGTATTGCATCGTCTGGGGACCTTACTATGTATTAACCATCGTACCAACCATGTTAAATTGGTTTTTGTAAATAGGTTCTATTTTGAAATTTGCACCAGGTAGTTAAAATCGTAATTTTTATTAGTGATGTCAAACATATAGCATCTTTTTTGCTCTTTACCTTTTGTTTAATAAACAGACTTTACAAATAAGTCACATTTGTTTTGCTTCTGTCTCGTTGCCTGAACTTGCATTGTCCTTAATTAATGGACACGAATGTATGTATATTTAAAATATTCTCGAATAGAATATTTTTCAATAATGTAATTTTTTTTCTGTCAATATTTTTATTTGCATTGCATAATGTTTTTTTTAACATATCATTAAATTCTGATATTATAAAACATTTTATTCTTCGCCAAACAGTTTCGAGCTAGTAGTTGAATAGTTAGAGTTCTAGCCTTTGGTGCAACAGTTCGTTTGTTCGAATCCCATCTTTGGCTTGGCTGATTGAAATGGTTCGGGTGATTGACAAGTAGACTAAACCTTCTTAATACAGAGTCTGAATTTTTTCACCCTATTTTTTTAAAAAATATATAATACAGTCAATAAGCAAAACATAATTTCACATACTATAATATAATTTTAATAAGTATTCCTTACTTTTTGCCTAAACTGGTTCTATTTACTAGCACGTTTTAGTAAATCAAATTGTGCTTTATCTTGGAACGTTAAGTATCTTAATACATGGTGATTTAGAAATTATTAGTTGACTTAAAAAATGAACGCAAACATTTTAAAAGCAAATGAAATACTGACTGTATCATCTGTTATAAAGAGCGTAAGCATAAGATTTCATTTTTCAATGTACTTTTTGAAGATAACCATGTATCAAGATACCATCGTTGGTAGTTTCCCCATGACTTTCTTCAGTCAATAATTTTTTCTCCTCGCAACAGCTGAAGCTCTTTTACTTGCCTACCGTCGCACAAATAAAGGAGCATAGCCAGGTGCAGCAAGGGAGGGAAACTTTTCGAGAATTTTGTATGCAGAAAGGAGCAAATCGACACTCATCTCTCGTGGTCGAACAGTAGCACAGATCGAACCCATGACTTTCCACTTCAAAGTTCGGGGCCATAGTATTAAGCTAAAGTGAGCTCTCCACCAGTAAATAGAAATATGTGAATTCTTATCAGAATTAAATTTTAAAGTTTATTCATTTGGGATTACAGAAGTCCTTATATTTCCGACTGCCTAACAGAAAAAAATGGAATGTCAGTGTATGAAATGTGAGTAGAAAAGTCTTTACAACATTTCTAAAACAAGATATATGTTTGCAGGATCAAAATCTCAAAATATGTGTTCAAAACTAAATATTAGTTCATGCTCTCTAAGTTTCTTCATTACGCACAGTATATAAAATTTTTTTACAGTTAAATAGTTAATGTTTTAGGTCGTCTAACAGAGCTTCTGCCGTATTCTGCTTGATAAACTAAATTAATTTTAGAGAATGATGAAAAAATTTTCAGTATCATTCCGTGAGCTGTAATGCAGTGAACTGTAATATTTTAAAACATGCTGCATTATTTTGGCAAACTTTAAATTTAATTTTTACAGCACAGTTATAATTTTATAATTCTCAAAACATATTGAAAATACTTAAATATTTCTGCTGAAAACAACACTGAGAATGCCTTATGTAAGTTTTCTTTCGTTGCCTTAAAAAACGGATGTCAATCATGATCTGGCATGTCGTAAATCACAGACTAATATAATAGAGTCCACGGGCTATTCAAAATGGAAGAATTTCTCGTCTCAGTTAAATATTCAGAGGGAAAGAATAACTGATAGAAAACCGTCATTCTAAATTTAAAATATACTAAAAATAGTATTTCTGTTTATTTCTTTAAAAATAAAATAGAAGATAGTAATATAGCTATAATATAGTTCCTGGATATTTTTTACATGTTCTAAACATTTCCACAGGATAATCGGTAGATTATTAAGAACGAAGCAACTGTTTTTATATATTTCCATCTACGTATTATCACCAATCTCATTTGAATAATCTTCTTTCTAAAAAATGTCCATCATTAAATTTTCTGACGAATGTTTTTGTACTGTGTTTTAACTTATACCTCATTAAAAATACACTAAAGTTTAAGTTATTTGATATTCATTTAAAATGGACATTGATCATTTTTGAATAAGAATTCAACTAATTTTTCAAAATCAGCAGCACTTGTAAAAATAACGTTCCCTAAATTTATCCCCTCTGAAACATTTTTGTTGAAAATATTTTAAGTAACTTTCATTGAGGTTTTGAAACATGCAACGACTTTTAGTTTATAATTTCAAAACTATCCTAGAAATAATTTATTCATTTTCTCCATTGCTCAATATCTACTTAAGGACTGAGATAAGCTCTTTTTGTGACAGATTTTATGCAATTCTTTCTGGAAATTTGTGTCGTATTTTCGCTTATTTGTCCTGAAAGGACATCTTTAGATTGCATTGGAATGTGAATGTGTTCCAGAAGGAATATGCTTCCAATTTTTTAAAGCAACTGTTTCAAAACCACGCATCGAAAACTTCCCACCTTAGAAATATTTTCAAATTCAAAAATATTAATAAGATTCCCAGTTCATGAAGCTGGTTGAAGTGTGAAGGAGAGATTCATAATAACTAATTGTTTATTTTTTAAATTTGAAATACAAATCTTATTCAAAAAATTAAGAAAGGTTAACTTTCTGAGTTTGTTGAAAGTTAATTAATTTTATGAAACGCATCTGATCACTTCATAAATGATTTTCGGCAGCAATGTTGAAACGCTTCTTATTAGGAAGTTCAAGCATTTTAGTTATAATTTCCTTAACTGTATAGCTGGAACCTTTAGAATGTACGAACATTAATGAATAAAAATAAGCAATTAACCACATGTATTTTAAACTTTTTATTGAATACTGCACTATCGGAACTTAACTGTATAACAATTAAGTAGATCCACGAGAAAATGGTTTCAATTTTCGCAAAAGATGCGTAACTTTATTATCTATTCAAATAAGTCTATATTATTTAAACAAGTTAAAGGCTATGTGTAACCTTTTAGAGAAATCAAAAAATTAGGTGCCACTTAAAAATTAGTTTTTTGCTGTAGAGAGTATAATGAGTTTTTTTGATTTAATTTTATTGAACATATATATTCCGAAACTTTATTGTTAAAATTTTCCTGAAATTAAAAAAAAAAAAAAAAAAAAACATTTAAATTAATTACGCAAAATGGGAAGACAATGCATAGATATGTTTTACAGTTATACAAGAAGGACGCAAAATTGAGGAATATTTTTTATGAAAATGTTTTGTTCCTGAAAGTGCCAAAATTCTTATTTTCAACTGTAATAAACGCTAAGGATATGTATATATAAAGAGACTGCTAACAAGGAAAGAAAAAACTTTCATTACAATGTAAGACGGAATAGTGTCAAGTTTCAGTTTTAAGCCAGAAAATAAATTATGTAATATAGTATTCCTTGGGCAGTAAAATTGTTTATAGGAAAATTATTTTTGAGAATAAAACTCATTTGATATTTTATGGTATTTTATGCATTCACTGAATTTCAGTGTTATTACAAGTTTCCCTTTTATAAATATTATTCCTCAAAATATATTCCTTAAAGGAAAGTTTCGCAGTTGAAAAGTAAGTATGTCTAAATAAGTTGCTTCTGACGATTTAAATCTAAAACACACAGTTTCAGTTAAACATACTTCCTCAGTAGTTTCTGGTAAAAATGGACTAAATAGTAATAATTTTTTATTCTGATAAAAAAAATTATGAACACTTTGAACTAAATAAAATATCGTACTACTTTAATTTCGTTCACTGTGTGTTAACACAAGCTGAAGAATTTTTTAGAATCCTGAATTCAGCGCAAAACTGTTTTTGGTTAGTCGGTTTAAGTTTGCTTTTTAAACACAATTATTCAATTGATAAAGATTAACAATTGAAAGTCATAATAGCCCAGAAATGCAAGAATTTAAAGCATAAAACTATCCAAACTTTCTAATAATTTTGCTAAATTGAAAAGTGTTTTCTATTTCTACACTTCATTTTAATGGTTATTATGTATAATGGTGCGAAATAAGTTATTATAACTAGAAATGTATATAAGTATTTGAAAAATTTATATATAAAGAAAAATCTGCAAACATTAATTCCCAATAAATGGAATAAATAAGTAAAATATGTTTCCTCAGGAAATATTAGGAAAACTTTGAAACTTGTTGAAAATAAATCTGATTAAAAGAAATGTGATCTGATAAGATATGGTGTAAGGAAAGTAGAAAAGGATTTTTCAAAAAGCCCGCGATAACGAACAGCTTCATGAGTTTTCCAAAATTTAAGTACAAAATACTTTACTTTTTTATTTAGATAAATAATTTTCAGACGAATAATGAAGACCTCTCATAAATAAAATATAAGCTTTGTAAAAATAAACTTAAAAGTGATTTGTTAAAATGTATAAAAATGTCTTAAAACTATAAGTATAAATGCTGTAAATGTATAATGACACAAAAAGTTGGTTCTTACTTAATAATGAAACTAAATATCATTATCACTGTAATATCACTATTTTTTTATGGCGGATGGGCTTTAAAATGTAGCACTCTGTATATAAATTAATAAAAATAAAAGACCTGAAATGTAATAAAATGATCGTAAGTTATTGCATTTTGCTTATTTTTCCTGTATAGGAAAATAGTTGAAAGGCTTTTACTCTTTAGAACCGCTGTAAACGCAAAAGATGCAAAATCGGAAAATGGTTAAAATTTGATACTTTATGTAATTTTCTTTCTTTATTTTATTAAAATTAAGGGATACTATCAATTTAATCAGTTTTAATTCACCTATTATACGTACTAGCCGCTAATATAGTAATTATTCAAAATAATGGTATCCGAGCAATTATTATTAATTTCAACAGAAAGTTCGGTTCCCATCTTGGTTATTTGTTTGCAGTTGCTCCGAGTTCACTTTAAACTGCAGGTCCTTGGGGTTTACCAGGACCAAGGATTTTTCTGTTGCTTATTATTCTTAAAAGCAATAGGTCATCGCTGAACAACGGAAGACAGATGTTAAGTTTCTCTGTTTCTGCATGCACGTGTGTCAGAATGAATGCTTGAGAGTTTTCTGGGTTTTTCTTTGCGACACGTGAATACGGCCCACTATACATGAAAAGCCCTCCAAGAAAGCCATTTCTATGGTGGATGTTAAGATCATAGGATGCTACATGGTGTCAAATTCTAACCCTAATCAAATTAGCCACTGGATGCAAAGAAATGACCATGGAACGACAAACTAAATCGAACTTCAGAATAAAGAGAAACCAATTATGAAAGCATTGTTTCAGAAATTTGGGAATAAAATTATTTGGAATGAAGATGTGCATTAAGTTTTCAGCGTGCTGTGTAAAATACTGGGAAGCAGATATTTTTGGTGGTCCTTGCACATCAATCCAAATATGTTTACCAGAAAAAAAGTCTCGGAGAAATCTTGAAAGTTAAAAATAGGTTAGATAAATAAATGGCATTTGTGAAGTTTTCACTTTGCTATAAAAATTTTACTTTTTCTATTTAAAAGAAAAATAGTTTTTAATGGGAAAAAAATTTTCAATCATGAATTTTAAAAAAAATCATACCATAATAAGCATTTAAGACGGTTTTCGCCAAGCAAAGAAATTTTATTTATTAATAACATTTGGTAAATTTTTCCAAGAAAATTAATTATCTGGAAAAATTTACACTTCTGGCCACACCGTAAATGCAAATTTCAACATTATGAGATTTAAATTTTTTTTTTAATTTTTACTTAAAGTGTGTGTACTCACTATTAATTAACAAACACAAGTTAAGAGAAATACACACTGCTGGTCACCGTAAATGCAACACCCTGAAGGAAGTATGCAAATAACATGAAATTTACAACATGCTATATAGCGGAGGTGAGATTTGTAAATGATTAGGATTTCAGCGCACATCACGCGTTCTTGTGGCGCCACCCCATTCTCTCGATTTAGTAAGAAAAGTAACTTTATGTTCGATCTATAGAACCACTCAACCGGCTGGTCATTTTGAACCAATGACGAGCTTCTCATTTGAACTACGTATTCCTCTCTGCACTGCACAGCAACATCTGAGGAATATTGGAATTACGGAAAATTTTTAACATGCATAGGTCTTTTCAGCATGATACTCTTCGGCTGGCTCATATACCAAAAAAGCTTCCTTAAGAATGTGAGAATGAGGCCAAACTTCACATGACTTCACGATTTATGTTGGTTGATAATGGTGATCAATTTTGGAGCTTTATACTGACCAAGGACTTCTAATGAAGGAAAGACGCATTTTTCACGAATTGAGAGATACAATCAGTGGAAATATTTGAAGGTGGTTGAAATATATATATATATATATATATATATATATATATATATATATATATATATATATATATATATATATATATATATATATATATATATATATATATATATATATATATATATATATATGTATGTGTGTGTGTGTGTGTGTGTGTGTGTGTGTGTGTGTGTGTGTGTGTGTGTGTGTGTGTGTGTGTGTGTGTGTGTGTAACAGTATATATATATACATATATTTTGCCTTGGATACAATGCAAAGTTTCTTTCAGTGCGACATGAGAAGATTTCTGCTTCAATTTGCGAAGCATGAAATGAAAACATTTCCCTCTCAATTCGGTGACAGACAAAGCACTGCCGATTTTGTCAGTCTGGATAACATAAAACTCTCTGGTTACATGTGGATGAGAGTCTATGATTTGGGAAAGCTGTTTCTAACTCAGGCGAAATCCTCTTATGATCGTCCAGCGTCTAGGCACTGCGAACCCTATCCGATTACACAAATATTTGATCCTAAATAGGGTACTCCACGAATAGAACACGGAAAAAACTCTATTCTGGAAAGAATTGAATTCGACTTGAAAGTGCTCCACGAATCAGAGGGGAGCAAGGAAGGTGGAAAAAAAAGGACGAAGAAAAGGGAATTTCATGCGACGATTGCGTGACCATTATCTGAGTTATTCCATCTCTATGGAGATAAAGTCGAAAAAATTCCGCTTGCCCCCAATATTCCACTCGGCAGTCGTTAGGATGACAGATCTGCGCTCGGCTGCAGGGAAATGCGTTTCACGTATTTCAGGGGGATGACTTATGGCGATGCCACGATACGAAACGCGTTAGACTGTGACTGACTGATTGTGCTCGGTATGTCAGACATGTTGGGAAGAATGCGGGGGAGGAGGGGGTGACGGCAAAATGTGGTTGCTTCAGCAAGAAGAACCCCCAGTGGCTCGGCATAGTTAAGGCAATTACTCTGTAAATCTGAATTTCAGGGATCATTTTCATTCTCGCCTTTCTTCCCATTCCAATCTAAGTGCGAGTATCCATTTCCAGGAGGGAGAATTCCTTAACAAATTATATTCAATTCGCTCGCTTCTCTCCTTCCCTATTTTTTTCTTCACAGCGTTCTAGGATATTTCTTTTTTCGTTTTTAATCAGAGATTCGAGGAAACGTTTTTTACTTATTTCTTTTACGAAAATAAAAAAAGCATTTTAAGTAACTGTTAGATGGAATATAACTCAAGATAAAAATAATAAAAGATAATGTCTTCTTTGTGTAGCCAATAAAACTTCAAATTTAGGTTTCCTTAAAACTTAGAAATGTTTTTTTCTTTTAGTAATTATAACGATTATTTATGATGTAAAGTTGTTAAGAAAGAAGAATAAAAAAAGAGTAACAATTAGTGCACGTAATAAGTTATCTGCACTCGTATTAATATTACACTAAGTATTTTATAAATAAATGTGAAATACAGATTATTCCAATCTTATTGTCACACCGTTTTTCTTAAAGAATATTTGTGACATCGCATAACTGACAACCTAACAGCTAGAAGATTTCTTGAGGAAATGAAATAAATGTTAGGTAATATTAATTAGGGAAATGAGAGAATACGCAGTGCGATTGCAGAGGAACAGGCGGGCAGTGCATTTTCTAGACATATATATTTCCTATGAGCCGTATCGTAAGGAAGGAAACCAGGAAAAATTTCTTGTATGCAAACTGCAACATACATCTCTCCGTTTCCTTTTCAGAGGATTCGATCCCAGCCACTGGTGAACAGCGGGAGCTACTTTCTGCATGCAAGTCTCTTAGGAGAGATTTTTCCGGAGTTTCTTCTCTTGGGACCCTATCTTTACACTCCACAGTTTTCCTGTGGAGCAATATACTACACAGGATGTAAGAACACGAGACGTGGATGTTAGAACGCGTTATAACAATCTTAGCGCGCTCGGTAGTTCGCAACGCAGCTTTAAAGTTGTCTTCCATTTTTAAATAGCGGTGGTGATTGGACTCGTGACCCCAAAAAGTGCAGTCTTACTAATAGGTCACACGTTAAATATTTATGATATAGAAGGGTTATGTTTTGTGTATTTACATTGCAATATAGCTGTTTAGTGACCTCCTAATATTTGCTTGAGAAAATCATTAAAAAACACCCAATAAAAGACGTGGTCGGAGGAAGCATAACTGTTAACAACGATATTTCTCTTAGGATACACGAGCCCATAACGAATAAACTGAAAATAAACTCGAAAAGCTGTTGTCGTTTATTTAACACTTCATAGTGTTAACTTACTGGTTAGCATTTCGATAATTTGACATGCAAGCTTATTATTGGAGAAATTAGCTGTGTAATGCATATTTATGCACATGACTTTATGTGACGCTAATAAACAGTATAAGAAATAAAATTGTTCTTGAAACTGGACACTTTTAGAGTAAATATCTCACAATATTCGACTTGAGATGGTTGCACAACGATCATACACAGAATTCAATGAAGTTTAATACCCTTCTTTCGTCAAAGCAGTCTTTTCTACAGAAAATATGGCTGGTAATAGAAAACACAACTGCTAAAGTTTTATTCCAAATCAGAGAATTTAGGAAGCTGGATATGTGTGTGTGTGTGTTTCAGTTTATCATTATATATTTTAAAGAATTCTTAAACATATCTAGCAATTGTTTTTAAGAAAGTTATAATTCGCACATTCTCTAAAATGCCTAAGAGGTTTGAACAAAGAGGAGTTGATCAATCCGATTTAGAGGTTGGTTGGTTTGGTTTGTTTGTCGCTCAACGGTCATTTTTTGCACACGAGAGCTAATTAGACCGGGACTTACGGTTTAAAGTGGATTGCGAACCACTACAAACATCCATGCCCAAGGTGGGATTCGAACCCACGAACTGTTGAACCGGCTAACCATTCGGCTGCCAGCTCGGCTCCGATTTAGAGGAATGCTTCAACAATAATTCATTTTGCTTTTCCACGAAAAATATTACCGTGACAGTGTTTTTTTGTGAAGGAAAACCTTATAAGCAATGTAGAATTCTGAACAATTTAAATTGCAATTAATCTAATATAAAATGGAATTTCAAAATGTACGTAAGAAATTTTGTAAAATAACTTTAATATTATCAGCTTATTTTTGCAAATTTTATTGCAAAATAAAAGAAAGTTAAAAGATCAAACAAATTATTTTTGATAAATCATTTATAGATCCTTTTAATATTTGTAAAATATTTTTTATTGCTTTTCGGATTTTTCGTTGTTACTTGTATTTTATCTAAAAATCATTATCACTTTTTAATTAGTGTATATGATACTAATTCCCTACAAGATGGTATAACTGTAAATTATAATGCGTACCCTAACACAGCTTAACATGGTACCAGCAAGAGAAGAGCTTGCTTTGAAGAGAATGAATAGTATTTTAAGTATGATCAACTTTGAACAAATGCTCATTATAAAAGTTTACTCAGGTACCATAATAGTTGTCGAAAATAGCCCAAAGCGAACACTTAATTTTGACTGTAACCGAAACCACACATGGCACGAGAGATATATTTTGTAAACAGTCTGGCAGTTGAATGAATGTAACCAACCAAAGAGGTTGTCTGTGAATTTTATTATGATCTATCTTTGTTAATTCTAATTAAATCATTTTGTTTTAAGAAGCAGTTTGTTCTTTTAAATGAGAGTCTGATTTGCATTGTTAATGACATTTTTGTTCAAAAATAGAGTAGCAATCTTTAGCGTCGAAAAACTAAAAGTGAGCTAACTAGGATTCACCCCGGAAATCAAGAAAGGATTGCATACAATAAAAGAGAGCCCGGTAAGATGATTTTGCCTTTTTACCTTTATTTAAGACTGCAATTTTTACTAAAAGAAGAAATTATAAATTTTTGTCAAGGCATCCCTGCCGGAATGTGAATACTAGTTAGTTTTTCTTTAAAAAGATTGTGTAAAAGTAGAACTGTTTAATAAAAACAAAAATGTCGCCAGATGAGAAAATTAAATGATTAAAGAGAAAAAGAACATCACTAAGATTAAGTGATACACTGATTAAATTAGATAACGAGCTTTCGAAAACAGATGATATAGATATATGTCAGTGATTTAGGAGAATTAATCGAAACATTAACTAATAAATTTGATTCCTTGGGTTGTGTAGATAATGAACTGGAACCAATTTTTGAAACATGATGAGCTTTAGGCAGAATTTGAGAAATCAGAAGAGTATAAAGAAAAGGTAGTTGCTAAATTTCGAGCAAAAAAGAAAATTAATCAAATGAAACTATCTATATAGTCAATAATGAAATTGACAGTTTAACTTTACAACCTAAATTATCTAGAACAAAAATAAACGAAACAGTAGCAGAAAAGGTGTGCATTCAACTCCCGAAACTCAGTATCGCAAAATTTTATGGAGACGTTAGCCAATGGCTAACCTTTTGGAATAGTAATACATAATAATGAGTCGAAGCAGTCTACGATATGGCGATACATAATAATGAGTCGCTAGAAAAAGTAAATAAATTTAAATATCTTAAAGCACAATTTATAGGCGGGTCTGATCTAAATACGGTAGAGGTATTTTCAATTTCAAACGCATCTTATGATTCCGCAATCGAATTATTAAAAGATAGATTTGCTAATAAAGATTTACTTATTCCCACACATATGAACGCAATTTTAACTATGCAACCTCTAAAAAATTCAGATGATATTCGCGCTTTTAGAAATTTTATAATTGCATGACACATATACGAAGTTTAGAATCGTTAGGATTAAAATAGGAAAATTATGGAAGTGTATTGTCTTATGCTGTTAAAAATAATACCCCAAGACCCAGTATTAGAAAATAATAAAAATTAAAATGTATATTCAGATATAAAAGAGCTTTTATATTTTCTTTGTAAAGCATTAAGTTGCAGAGAATGCTCACTTCAGATGAATACATAAGTGACCTTGGGTATAAAAATCCAACCGATCACAAAAATCCTAGACAAAATAGGAGGCGTCAGTAGGAGGAAAGAAATTTCTCCCCCTCTAGTAGGAAGATTAATATGAGTTCGTTTGATGAAAAAAAATATGCAGCGGCAGACTTATTTAGCCAAGAAATGAAACAAAATAAGAATAAAAGAGCTTCCTGTGTATTTTGTGAAGAACCGCTTTATTATTAGAAGAAAATAAGGATATTTAAAAAAAAAAAAAAAAGACGAGCTTGTTTTCGATGTTTAATTGTAAATCATATATAGAGACAGTGTTATTCAAAAACAGTTTGCACTAATTGTTCTAAACGACATGTCTCAATAATGTGTAATAATAATGATTCAAAGAATAATCATTCCGATAATTTTGAAAATAACCAACAGGTCGAAACTAGTGTTTAAACTATAATTCTTGTAAAAATGAAGTTTATTTTCGAATTTTAACTGTGTATGTTAATGGTAAGAATTCAGAACAATTAATAAGAATAATTTTTGACACTGGTAGCCAAAAGTCCTCTGTGAGTAAATATGCAGCTAGAATAATGGGTTTAAAATGCAAAGGAGAGGAAACTGTGACATACGGACTTTTTGGTTGTATTGAAAATATTGTACAGCATAAGCGGTATCGAGTTAAGTTGACTAGCCGTGATGAAAAATATAGCTGTGAATTTGAAGTGATGAACCAAGAGCAAATCTGTGCTCCCTTTCCTAAAATACCAATCAAATTAGACGATTGCTAACAGATGTCGTCACACATATATACAAACATAACGAAAGCGTTACACGTGATATTTTATTGTTTGACCTTTGATACTCACGTTTAGCTTACATTTGGACGAGTTTCAGCGTGCATTGTGTTTTTTTAATGTGTTGAAAATGTCGTATTTTATGCCTTCCGACCACGATTTGCGGACAGCATTGTTACCATCTGAAGAAATTTGCTGCCGAATCGCATCAAACGCTTGTAAAAAGATAGGATGGCAAGCTCTGAGGTGGTTTGAAACTTTTCAAAATGGTGATTTCGATGTAAGAAATGAGGTGCTTGGCAGACCAGTAAAAAAATTCGAAGATGCTGAATTGTAAGCATTACTCTATGAAGATGATGGCCAAACGCAATGACATCTTGCAAAACAACTGAATTTGACCAGAGCACTGTTTCCCGTCGTCTCAAAGCAATGGGCAAGACAATAAAGGTCGGTAGATTGGTACCACACGAGCTAACGGACCATCAGCAGGAAAACCAAAAAATCGTGTGCGAAATGTTGCTTTCCCGCTACAAACTCAAGTCATATCTCCATCGTATTGTGACTATCGATGTAAAATGGATTTATTTTGAGAATCCCAAGCGTAATCGATCATATGTTGATCCTGGACAGCCATCCAAATAGACCGTAAAGCCGAATCGCTTCAGACGCAAGACAATGCTGTGTATTTCCTGGGACCAGGAGGGATCAATCTATTATGAGCTTCTCAAACCCAGCGAAACCGTTAATACTGATCACTACAAACAATAATTACTTGATTTGAACGATGCTCGAAAAACACGAGCAATACAAGAAATGGTAGCACAAAGTGATTTTCCTTTATGACAACGCACCAAGCCACCGTGCTAAGCCGCCCAAGAACATGTTTAAGGCTCTCTCAGCTAGGAGCCTTTAGCACATGCGGCTTATTTTCCAGATTTGGCTCCTTCCGATTACCACTTTTTTGCATCATTGAAACACCCATTGGCTGACTAGCGCTTCACTACTTACAAAATCGTCAAATCTTGGCTTGATGACTGGCTGGCCTCAAAAGACCGATCATTTTTTTTTGGTGTGGTATTCACAAACTGGCCGAAAGATGGGAAAAATGAGTAGCTAGCGATGTGTGTGAAAATTATTTCAAATAAATAAATATTAACAGTTTTCGCAAATTTATTGTGTCTTTTTTTGAAACAATCGTCTCATTTCATTTGCATACACCTGGTAAGTAATGCCAAGTGTAAAAATAAATTAAAAAATCTTGGTAATTTTGCCAGCGATCTAGAGTTAAGAGGAAATTCCTGTTTATACGAAAGGAACCCAAACGAAATTCACTTACTCATAGGGGCAGATCAAATCGGTAAATTGCTTACTGGGAAAATAGAGCATTTATCAGAAGGGTTAGTGGCTATAAATACACGTTTAGGGTGGATGGTCATGGGAAAAAACAGTACGAGAAAGCGCATTGAATAACTCTCTATTACTATTGACTTTACACGTAGATTATGCTAAAATATTGGATCTCTGGGAAGTAAAAAACGTTCAAAAACAGAAACGCAGGAAATTGTTTTAAAACATTTTCAAGAAACAGAAATCAAAACGGTAGGTATCAGGTATGTTTACCTTGGCTGGAGAGTCATTTGCCATCGTCTTATCACAAAGAACTAGCGAAAAAAACACTAAGTGTTGTTGTTACAAATCTCAACCAGAATTGCGGAGCTACACCAGATCCATGAGCCCTTGCACTTCCAAAAAAATCAATTAAAAAGAGGGGGTCTCCAAGGAGCTCCTCCATCGAGAATTAAGTACACTCAAGTAAGTGTTGAGGACTATCCTCGTTGGAGTTGCACTTTTTACAGATAAGGAAATGCTTAATACGATGGTCAAAGAATTGGCAATTGATGTGTCCACTAATAACCCTCTACTGATCCACCCTTCTACACATCGCTGTCTGGTCAGCTCTGCAACCCACAAAGTCAAATGCTGCATACGGCAGTACCAAGTATTTGAAATAGCATTTTTACAAGCAGAGTATAGTTCTGAGTAAGTAAGATCCAGATCTGGAGAAGCAGTAGAGGAAGAGCCCTCCTTCGTCAGTGCATCAGCTCGCTCATTTCCGGACAAACCTACAGGAGAGGGAACCCACTGGAAGAGAATCAATCCCTCTCAAATCCTGCTGATGGCCTCACCGCGGCGAGTAGGTGTTCCTGGGCCGAACGGGCGAAATACGTTGGGAGTGTATTCTCCTGGTAGGGCCACTCAAGGCGTGAAGGCCGTTCCACTATGCCCAGCTAATATCTGCAGGTTAATCCAGGAGCAAAGTCAGACTTCTATCACTGGTGCTCCAGATCTTGTATCAAAAGAAGCTGTTTCCTTCTCCTTTACCATGAGCTTGTCTCCAAAGACTAATACCGTGAAATCCTTTAATTCTAGTAATATGTTGAAAGCCTATTAGGATATATTTGATGAATGGAAAAAGGAGAGCATTATTGAACAAATTAATCCCGATCAAAATGGCGCAATTTTTGTAGATTTCTCGGAACATTTCTTGCCTCATAGACCACTCATAAAGGTATATTCAACTAAAATTCGTCCCGTGTTTGATGTGTCAGCCAAAACTAGTAATTCTCTATCATTATATGAGTGTATTGAAAAAGGACCGAATATGATAGAGCTAATACCGTCAGTTTTAAATCGTTTTAGGTGGGGTAAAATCGGAGTAATAGAGGATATTCGCAAAGCATTTTTGCAGATTAGCCTACATGAAAATGATAGGAAATTTTTAAATTTTTTATGATGGAGAGATGGAGATCCTCAGAAATTAGTTACTTACAGGCATTGTCGCGTTGTTTTCTGTGTTTCATGCATCCCTTTTCTGCTAGCTGCCGTTTTAAACCACCATTTGGAAAACGTGCCAGAAAACATGAAGGATTTGGCTGAAAAACTATAAGACTCTATGTATGTGGATAATTGTGTCGCAAGCGTTGATTCAGTCACAGAGCAGGAATATTTCCATTAGAGTCTCAAAAGCTATTAGTGTCTGCGAAAATTGATTTGCGTGGTGGGATAAATAGTAAATATTCTCCAAGAAATAATTTTGAGAAAAATTTACAGATTTCTGACTCTGAGAACTTTAACATCCCTGTTTTAAGCCTTTCATGGAACTTTGATAAAGATGCTTTATCATGTGATTTTAACGATGTAATCACTGATGACAAAAGTATTACCAAACGGAAAATCTTCTCCTTCGCTCATAAGAATTTTGATCCCATAGGGTTCATGTGCCCAGTGACTCTCATACTGAAATTGCTTCTCCAAGATTGTTGGAAAATTCCAGCCTCTTTTAGAGTATGCTGATTTACCTGACGACATCGTTCAAAAGTGTAACATTTGGAGAAAGCAGCTCTCAGATTTAAGGGAAATTTCAATTCCTTGAAATTTATCATGCTTGGATTTAAATAATTCAAATTTGACTTTACATGTTTTTTGTGACGCCTCAAAACTTAGGCGATGAAGTTACTTGCCAGTTAGTATAAGCTAGATCACGAGTATCTCCATTAAAAAGCGTGTCTATTCCGTGACAAGAGTTACTCACCTGCAACATTGGTGTAAGACTAGCAACATCGGTAAAAAATGATTTCAATTTAAAGGATCTTAAGACAATGTATTGGTCTGATTCAATGGACGCATTATATTGGATAAAGAAAAAAGGTCCATGGGTTGTATTTGTAGCCAGTAGGGTGAAAGAAATTAATGCCTTGTCAGAAGCTAGCCAATGGAACTATGTACCAGGAATCCAAAACTCTGCTGACTTGCCTTCTAGAGGATGTGTTCGGGGAAAACTCTCATCAAAGGAAAGTGGTGAGATGGACCGCCATGGCTGAAGGAATCTAAAGACTGCTGCCCGGATTATAAGTTGATTCCAGATGAAATGGTGGTAAATTCTGAGATGAAGAAAACTGTGGTATCTTCTATGAATAGAGTAAAGGACGAATATTATAATCAAATATCATCATATAAAAAATAATAAGAGTAACAGGTTGGATTTTCAGATTTTTTCAAAATGCCAAGATACCTGGAGATAAAAAATCTGGACAATTATGTGCTGATCAATTGAAAAAAGCCGAACTTATTATCATAAAGAAAGTCCAAAATGAAGAAAGAATTCTTTAGTATAGAAATAACAACAAAATTAAGTCTCTAAAAACTATAATGGATACAGAAGGACTCCTTTGGGTTAAAACCAAACTTTTCCTGAGAGTTGACTAAGAAAATTTTAGATTTCCACTGCTTTTACTTTCAAACCATAATGTGGTAAAGAGTCTAATAATTTAAAAACATAAGGAGCTAGGATATTCCGGAGTACCATTTTTAATGTCTGCATTCAGGAAAACTATTGGATTTTGAAGAGCAGACGAACAATAAAGAAAGCCATTAAGACGTGTTGTATGCCAAATATTCAGTTCAAGACCAACAAATATTCCAGAGGGACCATTACCTGCCAATCGAGTGTAGGAAGCTTGTATGTTTGAGATAGTTGGAGTAGATGTCACTGATCCTTTATATTGAAAAGAAAATCAAAAGGTGTGGATGCTCCTAATAACATGTGCTATTTACCGAGCAGTTCACTTGGAACACTTTTGACTTTCTTCTTGACTTCTTTCTTGACTGCTATATCCACTGACAACTTCTTGTTGGCTCTAAAAAGATTCATATCACGACGTGGACGACCTTCGATTATCTACTCAGATAATGGAACTAACTTCGTTGGATTCAAAAACTTGCTGAAATAAGTTGATCTAAAGAAATTGAAAGGTGTAATCTCTCCCATCACTTGGAAGTTCATACCACCTGCAGCTCCATGGTGGGCTGGATTTTTGGAGCGCTTAATGGGACTAATGAAATATATTTTAAGAAAGGTTTTAGGAAGAGCTTCACTAAATTATGAGGAAATGAACACTATTCTGTGCGATTGTGAAAGTCTTCTCAACTCGAGACTATTTTTTTACCCATATTTCTGACGATGTAAATGACCTGAATCCCATTACATCAGCAATGTTTTTGCAAGAAAATAGAAACAACGATGTGTCTGACCTTGATCAAATTGGCCAAAAACATGGGAAAATTATGAGCAAGCATATAGCATATTGGTTAAGAATTTTGAAGGATGTGCATTCCAAATTTCAAATTGAATATTTGGGACAGTTACGGGAAAATTTCAAGAAGAAAAATAATTTCCATGTTCCTAAAGCAGGTGATATTGTGCTAATGTGGAGTGATAATATAAAGAGAGTTAAATGGCCAATGGTTAGAATTTTAGAAACTTATTCCAGTAAAGATGGACTTGTCCGCCTGGTTAAAATAAAGACAAAATCTGGTGTCTTTATTCGACCGGTCCAAAAACTCTGCTCTATGGAACTGAATAATGATGATGCTATTGTAAATAATACCACTACGCATGATTGTGTTAGTCCAAATCATGCTGGAGAAAACCCAATTGATAATGTCCGAAAAACTAACCCTGTGACAACTGAATCTGGTAGAGTTGTCTGAGTGCCTCATTGCTTTGGATTATAATTTATTGAGTTTGAGCTTGAACTGAATCTGAAACTCAAGAGGGTAGTTTCGAAAACAGCCCAAAGCGAACACTTAAGTTTGACTATAACCGAAACCACACATGGCGCGAGAGATACGTTTTGTAAACAGTCTTGCAGTTGAATGAATGTAACCAATGAAAGAGGTTGTCTGTGCACACAGTTTATTATGATCTATATTTGTTAATTCTAATTAATTCTTTTTGTTTTAAGAATCAGTGTGTTCTTTTAAATGAGAGTCTGATTTGTGTTGTTAATGACATTTATGCTCAAAAATAGAGTAGCAATCTTTAGCTTCGATAAACTAAAAGTGAGCTAAATAGGATTCACCCAGAAATTAAAAAAGGATTGCAGTACTAAAAGAGATACAGGTAAGGTGATTTTGCTTTTACCTTTAATTGAGACTGCAATTTTTACTAAAAGAAGAAATTCTTATAAATTTTTGTCAATAGTTATTCACCTGAGAAAAGACAAGCTGACATTTGAACGATTAGCGCACTCCTGTCCATGTACTTGATTCCAACTTTTAGATATGGATATTTATAGTAGTTAGAAATCTATTTTAAAATGTAGATAATGGTCCAATTACTCCTACTAAACCAAAAATTATCGTAAAACTATTAAAAAATAAAAAGCTTTTTTCTTTTTTGATATAGTATACCTTAAATTTTATTTTACTTAAAACATGTTGATATGGACAATGAAATTCAAAATGATTTTTTAAGGGTTTAAGAATTTCTCAAACTTTAAACGAGTATTCTTATGGAATTATTAATATTAGTGTTTTTTTGTGTTTCAATTTCCTCATTTTAAATAAATATACTATGTCTTTTTAATAATTTCAAACACACAAATGTTCATTTACTTTTGTGCTTCTTGGTTTTAAAACTCATGAGTTAAGTGGTTAATCACACAGTTTTTCACTACTGAAGGTTTTTTTATCTTATAAGCCTTTCAAAACGATGCATTAGTCGATAGAAACCTTATATGAGAGTCTAAATATCCCATGATAAAATTCATTGAGAACATCGATGTAAAGAGATTTTGACATTGCGTGCAGAACAGCCTTATGACCGTTTTGAAGCATTTTAGCATCTTCCCGGAGGATTTTTCATGTTAGAAAACACGGTAAACTCCCACCTCGATAGGCATGTATGCAGAATCCCGACTTTCAATTTTCCTAAGTCAACAGTGGCTGAGATCGAACCCGTTCCCCTATGTTGTATTCACTGGCTAAATAATTTTTATAAATTAAACTACCCATTTTTTCTGGCTGGAAATCCTTTTTTTAAATTTAATTTGATTTCCTATTCCCCAATTTTGACGAAGTGGGATGCCCTAACGTAGGACTTGCAGGAAACCAGTTTTGCAAGGAGAGAGTGAGGGAAGGAGGCAGAAGACAGGTGTCAGCAGAAGGAGTAAAAAGAAAAGGCTGCAGCACATCGCCTCTAAAAAAAGGCCCTGTTGGTTATTCAAGTCTGACGCTTTATTGGAATCTATAAACAATAAATTTGAAATTTCAAAATAATAGAATCCTACAAGCTTATACGGAAGAAGAAGAAATATATTTCTGTAATATGAATCCAAATGAATACTTTTGGAACAAGATTCTGAATAGAGGAAGCTTCGCTGAATAGTTAATCTACCAGGTTTTCGAAGCCCTCTAAATAGGCTGGCCTGGTTCCTGAACTTTTCGTATGTATAAGTCAATGTTTTTTTTTTTAATTTATTTTACCAGCCAGTTCTTTTTAGTGTGGTACCACCTATTTTATAACTTTAAATAATGATTATGATATCTAGTGTAAATTATGAACTCCACGTGAGTGCTTAAACATGTTGTTAGCAAAGTTTATAAATATTTGAAATAATATAAGTAACTAAGTTTGTGTGTATGTGTGTAAATAGATTTGTAATTTTATGATTGAATGAAAGGAAATTTTTAATTATTAAAACAAAGCCAGTTTCTGCTTCTATTTTTCAGGTTTGAATCTGGGTAGAAAAAAAATAAATACACAGCGCAATGTGTTTAAAAACATATAATACATTATTTTAATTTAAAATATTATTTGTAATAGTTATATTATAACAGTAATCATATACACAACACTCATGCTCTAAAGAGCGCTAATGAGTTAACACTCGGAGAGTGTTAAATCATTAGCGTTTATAAAAATATTAAGAGCATTATAAAGATAATTTATAACTCGGGAGTAATAAATGCTCTATTAGTAGCAAATAAATAAAAAATTTCAATCAAGCTTCCAACTTAACTGATATAAAATGAGAACCCTTTTAAAGAGATATTATGCTTGTAATTATATCAGAAAAATATTTAATAAAGTATAAAATTAAAATTTCATGTACTAAAAAATTAAATACTCTCTCGAAAAATTTTAAGCAGTAAAAGAATGTAACAAATGTGTGTGTGTATGTGTGTGCGTCCGGCTTTTAAAATTAAAGTATAGTACTTCATATAACCCCCATTTGCGTTAAAGATGGTCTTGGTTAGTTCTTGGATTGGGCTGAACTTAGCTGTGAATGTTGTTGTTGTTGCTAATCCCACAGATGATCAAGCAATGCTAGACCATCTCCACACACATAAAGTCATCTCCATTAGTCAGAATCCAAACATCCTCATAGTCCAGCTCCGTAGCAGTTTCAATTAGATGCTGGCCCTTGTAGATTGCCAGTAGTTCAGACCTGAACACTGAGCAGAAATCAGCATTTCTAATACCAAGATCAATTGTTCCAGTCGAAGTAACAATATGCACACCGCTACCAGCGACACCATGATCACCTCTGCTGCCCTCTGTATACATTTTAAGAGCAGAATGAGGAATGCTATGAATAGTCTCAAGTGCTAATTGTCTTGCAAAATGCGGTGACTCTAATGTTTTAGAAAATTTTGACAAAAGTTCGGTGTGGAAGTGAATTTTTTCAGCATGAACTGTAAAATCAGGAGGTTTCAAAGAGTACGGTTCAACTTTAGCGGAGAGAAGGCCCAATTCTCTCACCAGTGAAAAAGGACTTTTTAAAAAAAGAAAGGCCTTTTTAGTCGCCTGTTGTTCTGCCAATTTTGAAGATAAGTCGAAGTTCTATGTTGATCATGGTAACTGTAAAGTTTATTGTAGTATTTAGAAAGGCAATATCTTCGTCTCAATGACAAAGGAGGAAGATCACATTCAAAGAGTACAATTTCGTTCGGACAACAATGTCTGAGGCCAGTAATTACCCGAGCAGCACTCAGTTGCACTCGTTCAAGCTTATTCAGATTTGACTCTGAGGCACAGAAGTAAATGGGGAAGCCATATTCTAAGATAGGTCTGACTAAGGAGGTGTAGGTTGTTTTAAGAGTGCATCAGCTCCCCAGTCACGTCCAGAGATGAATTTCAGAATGTCGAGTCTTTTCCTGCCTTTAGCCACAAGAACATCGATATGCTTATTACTCAATATTTCTTGATCCAGGATGTATCCCAAATATTTAGCGTTTTTGACATAAGTGAGGAAGCTGCCATTCATGGATATAACTGGCTGATAATCATAAAGATGTTTGTTAGTGGTAAAGAAGCTTACTGGTGACTTTGAAGCATTGAATATAAGTTTATGCTCCTCTGCAAATCCACAGACGTCTGAGACAGCCGAATTGAGGTGAGACTCGATTTTCCTCGTATCAGAGTCAGAATGCCATAATATTAAGTCATCAGCAAAAAGTCCCACATTACAATGTTGAGCAATACTCCTTTCAATGCCAGAAATATACAAAGAGAAAAGAAGTGGGCTTAGCACAGATCCCTGAGGTACGCCATGTTTCAGACTAAATAAGTCAGACAAAGTATTTCTATATCTTACTCTGATGGATCTGTGCCTGAGCAAATCTGAAATCCAGGGCAAAGCCTTACCCGATATGCCAAAATTGTCAAAGAGTTTACTGATCAACTTTTGCCTCCAAACTCTGTCGGAGGCACGAGTCATGTCCAGGAAGACAGTGGCAGTGTGACCAGTTGGTCTAGAATTCTGTGCATCTCTGAAATTCTGACCGAAAAACAGGATCTGATCAATTGTGCTATGGCCCTTTCTGTAGCCGTATTGCTCCTTGGGAAATAAGTTATTTGAGAGAAGGGGATTATTCATTCTAGCAAGGATAAGTCGCTCCATGAGCTTACAAACAAAAGACGTCTATGCAATAGGCCTGAAGCTCTCGACAGAGTTAGTTTCCTTTCCAGGCTTTAGAACAGGAATGATTAAGGCTCTTTTCCACTCCCGAGGAAGACGACCTATTTTCCATGACAAGTTGAAAATATACCAGTGTCTCTGTGTTCCAGAAGGACCCGTAACTGATCATCAAGCCATGAATGCCATCCGGGCCAGGAGAAATTCTATGATCCATAGCCCTCAGGGTGGAAATGAAATCCTGCTTGGTAAAATTGTCTTGAAAAACTGGAATACTTTTAAAAGAGGTGTGGCAGTTGTGAATCTTTTAGATCTATTTTTTATGACTTTATCCTGATCAAGAAATGCCAATTCGCTTATCTTTTTGTAGTGATCTCCCAGAATATTGGCTGCAAACTTATTGTCCTAAGAAATTCGACCACTAGAGTCCAGAATAGTATTACATCTCTCTGTTTGAGACTGTGCTCTGCTAAAGGACTGGGTGAGTCACCATAATTTTGAGTTTGGTGTTCTAGCGTCAATACTGGAGCAAGGATTTTGCCATGCTTCTCTCTTTTTAGCAATATAAAGTAGTTTGATTTCAGCATTAATTCTGCTAAGTTCAGCTCTTACAGAGGGCAAGTCTGAGCAAGTAAGCAATTGGTACAAGGTATCTCTCTTTTCAAGCAGAGCCTCAAAAGAAGGGTCATAATGTTGGAAGAAAGGTGTATACCTTTTGAACCTTCCCCTGGGAATGGCCCGATGGGCAGCGTGAAGCACAGTGTCTTTAAAGAAAGTCCATTCCTGTTCCAGATTGTCGCTAAGTGATTGGGAAGAAAAAGTAGATTCAGTGAGAAAGTGAAAGTTGTCCCATTTAGCTTTTTTAAAGTTCCAGAAATTTCTACCAGTCTCCTCTTTTGTATTCTTTGCAAGTTGAATCTCAACCAAGATTGGAAGGTGATCGCTGCCGATGCTGTTTAAAATAGTCCATTTGCAAAGGGGTTGCAATTCAGGGCTGACAAAAGAGATGTCCAGTGCTTCAGATGTGTCATAGCTATAGGAGGTATGCGTTGGTGAGCCATCATTTAAAAAAATAAGAGCTGTATCATCAACAGCATGAAGCAGGTAATTACCTCTAATGTTATTTGAAGAGCAACCCCTATGAGTATGTTTTGTGTTAAGATCTCCAACAAAAATTTAGTTTCTGTCAGCAATGTTGAGAAAATCCTCTTGTAGAATTGCCTGGTTTGGTGGGTTATAAACGTTGTAAATGTTGATATGCTTTCTCTTCCAAGGAATAGAAATTCCCTGCAGTGCAAGGTCAGAGTCTCTTAACTGAGTAGTGATTTCCTTGTAGTTAATATCTCTAATCAAGAATGCCAGTCCACCACCTCCACCACTGTCTTTATCCACTCGAAAAATACTGTGATTTCAACTACTAATTACTCTAAGCGTGGAGTAGCCTTGAGCTTCGTTTCCTGAAGAGCAATGATGTGCACTCCATTTTTGTGAGCCAGGTCCAGAATCTGGTCCAATTTTATTTTTGTGGCCGGGGTAGATATGTCATTAATATTGCACTGAAGTATCTTCAGGGAGTCGTTGTTGCCAGTTGGAGACTGTAACTCATCTTTTGAACGAGGCCCTCTGCCTAAACCTCGGACGTGCCTCTGATTTACCTGCGCGACAGGCGATGCAGCATTTGAGAATGGAAAGTCTGGGTTCATGGTATTGGGAAAAAGAGCAGCTTCGTTAAGTCCGAAGACCTGGGGCACCAAAGGTAGGATACTGATTTAGCCCCTAGAGCCTGCTAGCTTTAGCTGAGCATAATGGAGTGGCCTTCACGCCTAGGGTAGCCCTACCAGGAGAATATACTCCTGACGTACTTCACTCACTCCGCCCAGGAACACCCTCCCGCCACGTTGAGGCAGCTAGGCAGGACTTAGGGAGGGTAGCTGTGAATAGAATGATCAATATATTTTAATTTTTCCTTTAGTTGATGTTTCAGTTCCTTAGTGCTATAAAGTCGACTTTCAGAAATTGTTCAGACCGTTCGACTGCAATCAAGTATGATCCATTCCGTGGCACTTATTTTGTGCATGTTTTATGCCATCCATTCACTTGATGATTCATAAATTGTGTTTCATACCTTCCTTCTAATGATAATAATTTAATGCTTTTAAGACAAACCAAAAAATCTGTTGAATAACCATGTAATATCTTCATGCTGGTAACTTATCGGTAATTTCAGATTTTCTGGGCTCATAACACGATAGACAAGTTCAAGCCCATTTATGTTTTCGACTTTATTTCTGTGTGCTGTGTACAACTGTGCTTTATTTCTGCTGCAAAGAGCTTTGATGGCTATCCGCACAAGGTAATCTTTTTGCTTTATGTAAGGTATGTTAGAAAGGAACTGCTTTTCCTCAGACCTTTTTTTTTCACGAAATCCTTCAACAGGAATCTGGTTCCTGTAATATAAGAAAAGATATGTATGTTTAACTCATTTTTATTACTTCTTGATCACATTTTAGGGATAAGAACAGGTATTTATTTATATTTATTTTAATCAAAATGTATATCCATTAATTCTACATAAATCTTTTTTTATCATCCAGGTAAATCAAAAGTCATTCCAATATTATTAAATTTATTTATTATATTTTTGTATCAATTTGTATATTTAAAACCCTTTTATAGTTTTTAGTATTTATGTTTAATGACAGTATATGCTTAATCTATATATAATTGAGCCCTAATACATAGTATAATTGTCTTTTCTTAAGCATTATTTTTATTTACTTTAACTGGTACTAAAGCTTTAAGAGTATATTTTGAAGACTAGCATTAATAAAAATATTTAAATAAGATTTTGAGTAAATATAAAAAAAATCCTTTTAAATATTCTAATAATCCTAATAAAAATCCTAATAAAAATGTTATTTAAAAAAAAGGATTGAAAAGTGAGTATTTGTGATTAGTTCTTTTTTTGTAGCGGAATATTTTTGCTTAATTTAGAATAAAGATTTCATGGTTAAGAATTTCTCGACAAGGATTTCTTGATTAATTACTAAGATTTCTTGCCAGTGAAACTTTGCTTAACTATATAATTAAACTAACTATAGTAATTTTTATAGAATACTATCATTTAATTGCTATCAGTGTAATCTTATTCTTTAAAGAAAAAATATATTTTACACAAACATACATTTGTCAATGTTTTAAGTAAAAAGTAAAGAAAATATGTCATTTATTTGCATCTTAATACTTTTAAAACAAGAAATTTAATAATGCATTAAAATTAGTCTCCCCTTTTGTTTCTCTTACATTTTTGAAACTTTATACAACGAGATCATACAGATTTCGTGAAATTTAAGAAATTAGTTATAGAAACAATCTAAAAAATTAATTTAAATTTAATTTTTAAATTATAATAGCAATATTTAAAATATATATTATATGTTTTACAATAGTATGTTAATATATAACTATATAAATAAGTCATAAAAAATTTAATGAATTAAATACAGAAACAATTCAGATGTAGTAATCAGATTTGTTCTATTTATTTAGTGTTTACCAAAATTTCTAGTGACATGGATTTGTGAAATTATGGAGAAATACAGAAATAATCTAATGGAACTCTAAAAAATATCAAATATATGCCCATAAAAAAGCACAGTATGTATCGTAAGTTATTGAAAAAAATTATTATGCAGTCGTCGATGCAGCAGATGTATTAAAACAATTCATCATCAAATATCTTGTGGTGGATCACTTTCATGGATGCAAGTCAATTTGTGCATAGTAAAATTTATGAGGATTTAATTAGTTTTAGACTTAAAAGTAGAATAGATCACAAAGTACATCCGAGGAAAAAAGCGTAGACCATTCTTCGATCTTTTTCCTACAAAGCTCGTCTAAGCTATCAAAAAACAATTATAACTACCACCATCAATAAAGTCATTATAAGAGCTTGACATTATTTTTCATGATAGTGCAAAAGCTCTTTATCTAAATAAAACACTAATGTGAAAAGCGTCTGCAGTTTGCAAGCTGAAAGGAATTTCTGAGGGTTTTCTGCCAGTTTGCTTCAGAGATGAGATAACTACTTTTTTAGGAAAACAAGAAAAAAAGAAAGAAATATCTTCCGAAATTTACTTTATAGATGAGAAAATCAAAATTCACATCAAAGCAACACTCATAATACTAGGCTGATAGCAACACTCATATTACACGGAAATAACTCAAATGTGAATGTGCGGTGTAGAATCAATTGAAATTGGATCTTTGATTCACTTTTCTCCAACGAGCCATCAGTTGAGAAAAACCTTTACTTTGAACTTAAGACCAGTATTAATTGAAGTACTATACTATTACTGAGCATACAATTACTCATGAATGGACTCCAACATGAAATCTTTCCTTGATTAAACGTTTAGTTAAGAACCGATTCTTTGACTTCCTGGATATTTTTATCCTTTACTTTGGTCATGTCAAAGATACAGTCCGCGGGCCGTATCAATAAGGCCCGCAATTGCAATATATCACAGAAAGAAGAATCATGTTTTTTAGAACATTTAGACTTCACTCGATTAAGTAATTTCAAGGACAGAGCGTGCCTAGACAAGCAAGAGAGTTAGACAGTAATGCCATCTCTTAGCAACCAGCGGAAATACCCTATCATTTTTGTTGAGAACAATAGAATCTTCCACACGCTTCGAGTCTAGACTAGAACCTTCCTTATCGATGTAAAAGGAGTGCGACGGCGGAACGTGAGTCAATTGAGTCGAGTAATCGAAGCGATACGGTTGAAGAAGGATTTTAGTTGTATTTCGAAGTCGTGATTGTGAAGGTATTGTGCATTTGATTGAATCGTGCGCGTGTAATATCCATAATTGTTACGTAAAGTTGACAGTGAGTGCAGAGTTTTTCTGTCTAAATGGGAAATTGTATACTTTTTCATAGAATGAAAAGGTAAACCACTGTATTTGATTTGCAATCAAATAGTTGCTGTTTGTAAGAAGTTTAACTTGAAGAGAAACTATGACACGAACCATAAATCAAAGTTCGATTGTTACATTGATAAAATAAGAATGGACACATTGTCTTCTTTACAATCTAAACTTCAAGGTCAACAATCAATGTTAACTAAAGCTAACACTGAGAGTGAAGATGCCCTGAAATCAAGTTTTGTTATTGCATTAGAAATTGCGCGAAGAGGAGAATACCCAGAATTATATATAAAAAAGCATATGACGCATTCTGTGCATGTTTGCTAGCACCCATTTATGTGAGATGTTTTCCGTCATGAAAATAACAACATTGCACAAGACTTACGAGAATAAACATCTCCAGTCCATTCTTAAAATAACTACAACGAATATGATACCTATAATCAATGAGCTTGTCAAAAACAAGAGAAGTCAGGTATCTGGATCCTCGAGCTCAAAATAATTACCCTCTTTTATAACTTTGATTTGATTTTTAACAGCCGTATATTATATATTATGTATACAATTAAATAAATAAAATGTTATTCATTACATTTTTTATTTGAATCTAGCCCACCTACACATTATAAATTTAATATATAGCCCTCTGCAAAATTGAGTTCGACACCTCTGCTTTACTTCTTTCTAAAAGTTTATGCTAAAGATATTATGTTTCAAGGAGAAATATAAGACATGTACCTAAAACAAAATTTTTTTCGATGCAAATGGCAAAATATTAAATTTTGTACATTTCTCTTCGTGCAACAATGGTCTATTGACAGGCGGAAAATAAATTTTGAGATGAATTCTGAATTTGGTATATTTGTCCGTTCATTTGTTTGTGTATTAGGTTTTCTGAAAAGTCCGTACACATGCCATAAAGACAAATCTGAATATACCAGAAGATTTAAAAACAAATAACATCGGAATATTCTAAAAGACGGTATATCTGAAAGCTACTCCGGTTTCAGGCATATCTGAAAGCAATTTTGGTTACGAGAAGCTCTTCCACTGCGTATAGCTTTCTTGTAGGACTTTTCATAAGTAGAGGGTTATATTCAAATATCAAGAGAAAAACCAGAAAATTCCAAACCATTCTCCCAGAGAGACATCGTGCAAAAAGCAGAAGTTTAATACCACTCTCCATTATTCAGCAGGTGTTGGAATTAAATCCAGTACCTTCAACTCTAAGGAACTTGGTCCTACAACACAGTTAAATCAAGCAATATCCCCGAAGCTGATGTATAATTAACTGAAAAATGTTATAATTTACAGCTTTTTATAGTTTGAAATTTAAATGAGTTTATATATAACAGATTAATCCGCTTTTTTTCTTTTTGTGTCTGACTTGTCATAATAATAAAAACAAATTCTCAATTCATCATTGGCATCTTTTTTCCTGCTAAGTGTTCTTCAACATTTCCCCGATTTCTGCAATATTAACTAATATCTTCAAAATCTCTTTAATTTAAAAAGGGCGCCCTAACACTCTTACAACACATCAAGTAGAGAACAATGTTAATTAGTGATAAATCAAATCACTTCTTTTGTTAGTAAGTTTTCAATTATTTATTGTGAACATTTTTGCACAGTTAATTGCATTAGTATTATTTAAAAATTATGACTATTTGGATATAATTTCTTTTTTTTCTAGAATTATATATTTAAGAAATGCCCTTTAATTCCTAAATTAAATATTTATAAATTAAAGGGCAATCAATAAAAACGCTTAAAATGAATAGAATACTTACTAAATCGAGTATTTACAAATCACTAGTATATATATAGTTGGAAAAAATTATTTTTTAAATTCTTGTTAGATAGATTAAATTTCCTTTATTAACATTTTTATTCATCCATATTTTAAAGTAGTTTTTTTAAATCTAGAAATCTAGATATATTTAAAAGTCGTTTTTTTAAAATCTAGATATATATAAAGACAATTAGAAACACACATATTTTCAAATTATTATGTGTAGATTCTTTTGCACATTATTTTTTATTAATATAATTTTTTATCATCATTAACTGAATTAATCTATATACATAGGATCGAATACATTTTAAATAAGACCAAAATTAATATTTAGGCTACATTAATTTTCGTAATTATGCAATTTTTTCTTTTTTTGCTTTTTTAATTTAGATACATAATGGTTGACAATTTAGATGAAAGTTGATAACAATTGACACAGAATGAATAAATAATCCAACTTATATATACTTTCTGTATTCCTCTCTTTTGTGTTAGACAAATCAACTGCCTTTAACTTCGTTCACTCTTGCGAACAATGAATGCTCTTAATGAATTATTTCATGAATGGATACATATACACGCTCTGACTGTGAAAATAAGCAAAGTAAATAATTGAGGAATATATAATATCAAAATTGTTGTAAAGCTGGTTTGAAATTTTTTTCATGTTCCTTAAGAAAATTAGCTTCCTTAAAAAAATTATCTTATAAAAAATCTTTCCAAAACAGACTTTAAATTTTAAAAATCTTTCTTATGGTAAAAAATTTATTTTCTTCCTCATTGGAAAAAATAGGAGATTTCCATTCTTATACAGTGAGAGAATTGTGTTTCAATTGTCATTGATGCCCAGAGACATCAAAAAGAGCGCTGCACTGTATCTTTCAATGCGTTTTTGATTCCCAACTGTTCAGAAAACTAAAGGTAAACTGAATATTAAATAATAAGTCCAAATTTTTGGTGGGGTAGAAGCAGTTTTGATTTATAGAATTTTGTTTATTTGTTAGGTTAATGAAATCTAATTAGAGGTATTGCTTGGATTCGCTTGTTTGTATTTTAACGAGCATTTTTTGTATTAAGAACCAGGACCAGAGTTTGGAGTGAATTTCCAACCACTACAAACATCCATTCCCGAGGTGGGATTCGCTTCCACGACCATTCAGCTGGTTTAGCAGCAGCAGCTCGGCTTATATCTCGATTGAACAATATCACTTGTCAAAATGCATACTATATTGAGTACTATATTCCTCCCCTTTTATTTTCTTACAGAATTATTGTTTCATAAAATTGTTCCTGTAATAAAACCTTATTCTTTAAATTTGCCTTTTTAATAATGTCTCTTAATAACAATTTCCCCAATACAAGGAAATAACTACGTAATACACACACACACACACACACACACACATATATATATATATATATATATATATATATTATTTTAAAGCTTATATATATTCTATGAGTATATAATTATTTTTAAGTTCTTTAAAACCTTAGTTTTTTCCTTACATTTCGTTGGTTTATTATTTAACCCAGATAAGCCTACTGTCCTATATTTAGGACAGTAGAATATAGGACAGTAGGCTTATCTGGGTTAAGTCTCAGGCATTCATTTATAAAACCCATATTGACCTGTAATAAAGCCATTGATTCATGGGACTCCATTCACAAATTAACCCAGATAAGCCTACTGTCCTATATTCTACTGTCCTAAATATAGGACAGTAGGCTTATCTGGGTTAATTTTTTTTTTTTTTTGGAATCTCAAACCATAAGAATACATAACAATTTATTTTTATTGAGGTTTTAAAATCTAAAATTAAATATATCTCGGTGAATATTGGAATTTTCAATATTTTTAAATTAACAAAATTGGTAGATTTCACATTTTTTATTAAAAATATACGTCTTTGTTTTATCATATATTTTTTTTAATTCTAGGAAGAGCTTCGAAATAATTACTTTTATCCAAGTATTTTTCTTCTTATTAGTGTATTTAAAATAAAGATGAGGTACTTGTGTGTGAATCTCACAAATAGAAAAAAACGTTCGGTTAAAAACTTATATCCCGAAAATTTTCTAATTTCGTATCTTTTGAATCCTAAAAAAATTTAGTAAAATCTGTGATGTTTTAATCTATCTTGTTAAACTTTTTAACTCTGCGTTTTAAAATTGCAAACTAATTAATCCTGAAATTTTTATCTCAAAACTTCAACATGACTAGTAGTTCACTTACTGGGACTCTCCTTAAGTTTGGCTTTAATATTATAATTTAATTTATGTTCAGATTGGGTCATAGTCATATTATTTTGATTGACTGTAAAGTATAATATTAAAGCCTCTAAAATTTATCTGGGTAAAACAATTGTTTTCCCCCCTAAAATATTTTCGACATCAGTCATTAAATTGCCCTTAGTATTATAAACAAGAATAATTCAAGGATAAAAGTTGAAGTTATATAATTAATATTTTTGTTTGAAATGAAATAAGAAAAAAAATGTTTCTAGCAAAAATATATAATCACGGAAAAAAATTGCAACACTTCCCAAAAAGTTAGTTTTACATTTCAAATATATAGAATGAAGATTAGTCAAATTATAATACACAGAATGTAATATTGCATTATGTTTCATTTCTAAGTATAAAATCCTTTGTTCAAACTAAAATAAAACTAGTTTTTCATAATATATAGCATAGTTTTTCAGTCTTATTTAGGTTTCCATAGTTTCTACGTTGGTTTATTTTTTGGTCATGTGAATTAGAGAGATTCCACATTAATTTTAGTCCAAAATGTGGAGACTTTCTCCCACCATAAAGTGTTGAAAATGAAGAACAGGTAACCCGATCTCGCTTTGCAAGTGAGTCAAAAATAAATAGAGTTACATAAAATAGCTCACCCTTTTCCGCGGAAAGACGATCTGAATCGACGTAGATCAACATGACGCGACCTCTACTAAGAGCTGTATTTAGCTGCCATTCTCAATAGAAAACGCTCCAAAAGATCCAGTTACTTATCATTAATCCACGTTTTATACGCGTCTAGAGATTCCCAGTATTTTGTTTTTACACATAAATCGGGAACGAAACTGGAGATGACGATCGAGTTCTTTTCGATTTTCAGTAAATATAAACGGCCAGCAGCTCTTAAAAAATGCCTTTTACGGCCATTAATCTTTGGTGTTCGTATCATTTTAAACTTACCAAAAATATATAAATAGTGGGATCCCATTCTTCTCTACATGCTTTTGCATCATTTCAACTGAACCATGAAACGAAATGGTTTAAATTACTTAAAGAATACTTAACAGCAAATATTACGTTGGTTTTTGTGATAGTTACTGTTTGGGAAAGTATATTATTTTCAAAATATTTTCCGTAACTTTTTTAGTATACCCTGATTTTAAGAGGGTAAAAAAAAAGTAAAATCTTAAGTAAAACTGTCACACAGGATTTAACAATAAATTAGGTGTATTCTTTAAAAATTGGAAACACGGATGTTGGCGAAACTTTTGCTATTTTAATATATTTTATGGGAGAAACTAAATATACAGTAGAATATGTTATGGAAAATATCACTGAATTTTGCTTAATGGACTCATTATGGCACAGTTTTTTGTCTGCTTCTCAGGTGACTGATCTAACTACCTATCAGATAATTGATCCAACTATTTATAAAATGTTCTCTTATATGGTGAATTCCCAGTGAATATTCACAAAGGACACTTTACAACAGTTTTCAGGTGTTAAGCTATTACTTTATAGTTGTTAATAAATTAAATTTATATATATTATCTTTTTTCTTACATTATAACTGACTCTGCTTATACTCTTCAGTGAAAAATTAATTTGGTTTTAGTTGAGTGACAAACATATTTTATGCTAAGCTATAAAGTATTAGTTAAATATCAGTAAGTATTATAACTTTCTATTATATGACTTTTCTATTATTTATTATTGCTGTTAACTATACCAAATATATCAGTATTTAAGCTTTCACTACCAAAAACGTTAATTTCAGTTAACAGGTAAAAATAATTCACTGGAATGACATATTACGGGTTGTAGAGATGCCGTATCTGCATTCAAAATCTTTTATTCTGTAATTTCAAGAGTAAAGCAATTTTTCTCTCTTTTATTTAGACTCAAATTTATTTCTAAATAAATCCCAAGTTATGGATTTACAATCGATATTTCATATAATGAATGACATAGAGATTTAACTGTATATAATATTGGACAATGCATATTTTATTTTCATGTATAATGAATTTTTCCCTTTCTTTCTTTGCTTTTCACGAAGACAATTTGCATCATTTAAGCAATTAACTCGTTTGAGAATTCTTTTTTTACAAATCGTTAATGTCTTTCGTGACAAGTAATAATGCTGTTTCAATCGTTTACATCAAAGTCATAATAGTTTTTATATTTTCTTCGGCTTTTTTTGATGATATAAATACTTTACTTGAAACAATGAAATTTAAAATTTTCTTTTAATAGTTGTAAATATCTCCAATAAATGCAAACATCCATTCAGTTTTCATAATTAATTTGCTTTTATTGCACTCTCAGCTTTACTCTTATATTAAAATAAAGAAAAATAAAAACAAAAAATTATGAAAAAATTTGTATGGCAATGATATTCTAATATTTAAATATTTCTAACAAAAATTATATAAAATTTAAAATTGATCAAATTCGGGAATTTTTGTAGTTCCATGGTACCACAAGGGGGAATGTTTCTAAATAGTTGCTGATAATTCATATGTGTTTGTTATTGTATCAGTTGGCCTGTATGTATAAACAAAGAAAATGAAGCATTAAAATACTGTTCCTTTAAAAATATTACTATACAGTTCCCCGGTTCTTTCACCGTACTCACAAAATATTTCTGTGGAATATTTTCCATAGAATGGTTCCACTGAACAGAAAAGAAAAACTTTCTTCGCTGGAAACCTATTTTAAGGCTTTTACTATTTACTTACTTTTTTTGCATGTTACGGTTCCATTGGCTCCAAAATACCCCTACAATTATTCACGACATCTCACCCAGGACATTTTTCGCTGCTTCCTCGGGTATACATTTCCCATTAGGGAAAAGTGGCGACAACACAAGTGCTCTTTGTTGAAGCATTCAAATCCTGAACTCAGAAGCTCAACGCCAACATTAATTAAGTTGTACATCACCCTTCATGGAGTATTAGAGAGCAAACTGTCCTGAACGATCCGTGCTTCGTGAGACATGTTAAAAAGCACAGTGGAGCTTTGTGTCGCTTACCTTTAGCGGCAAGACACGTTGGCAAGTGCCATGTAGAAAACAGCATTCCACACCAAATAGAACTGCATTCATGCCAGAGTCCAAGCAATTACACGTCGATTAGCGGCTCACTATATCTCAGTGCTGTTTACAGGGAAACTAATTTACTGAGGGTTGATTTTTTTCATGCCGACAGCGATTCGCAACGACCCATGACGGAATAAAATGGGTTGCTGAGGTTTGTTTCTTTGTTTGCAACTCTTACATCCCTTTTCTTCAATCTTGTATTTTTATATAAATTTTCTACGTTACACTTTTTTCCTGCTCACATCCAAATAAATAGAAATGCACGGATTGAGGTATACAGAGCGTATAAACTAGCAGTTACACACTTTCTTTTAATTGCACAAAATTTGAATAGAATTTTTTTTCAATTTTATTTATTTCAATGCTTTCCTTGTTGCATTTATATTTTGTATAAACTAATTTTATGCATGGGGTGTACTAAAAACATTTTCTACATATTTGAAGTCCTCGTAAAAAATGTTCGTACTACATTATAATATATTTATAATAATATATAATCCATGAATTTTAACTTATATCTATTTAATCAGCGTGATTCTTATCTATTTGGATTTTGTATTCCAATTTATTTAATCATCTCAATCAAATAGATAAGAGTGTTCACTCCAAAGTAAAATATTACAAGTTACATCATCTACTCGGCAAAAGAAATGAATATTACATTTCAGTAACCCACTTCTTCAAAAAGAATATTTTTTGGAATTTTTCTGGACCTCTTTATTTCCTGTTTAATGCCCCTTGATTACATCCAAGCACTTGTATCATGTCATATCAAAAGTCTCGCCATCACGAAAGTTACAATCCCAAAATGCCTTAAAACTATTATAAGTTTCTATGTTAGCTCCTACATGGAGTCATTGCAAACTAAATAATTCTTTGAGCCTAGATTTAACTAATTTTAAGTTTCGTTCCTAACTTCACTGAATATTAAGTATTTATGGTATTAATGTAATAAACATAATTCTCTTTTTCATTTTGTTTATCGATCATTAAAGTTTCAGAACCGATGTCTTTAATAAACAATAACTATCTGGTGTGCTTCATAGAATTTTCATATGCATATGAATTCAGACGTGGTTGTTTGCTGCTGCTCGAAATCCATTACTCCTTGTGTGCAAAGGTGACTCTAAAGCAATAACCAAACTAAAGCACCAGTTTTGGTAGTAGAATCAAGTAAAATTGGATGGATGTTGCAGATAAAATATTTCAAAATTGATTAAAAATACTTTTAATAGTTTGAAAAAAATACAGTATTCAACATTGATTATAGCTTAAAATGTAGGGCAACAACAAAGCGAAATAAAAATGCAAAACAAATTTTAAACTGTATCAGAATAAATATACAAAATTTTTTACATACAATTTATTCAGACTGTCGAAATAGTTCGAATATATCGAAACTCTTTTGTGAACGCAAGTTACTTTTGCTTTCTTAGTAATTACAAACATTTTACCAATTTTTTATCACCATGCTGATTTTATTTCGAAATATATAATTATTAAATTTTGAATAAGCATCTCAATAATCATTAAAAGTTTATCACTTGAATTAAATTGTCTAAACTATTTATTGACGCTGAGCAATTTTGAGAAATAATTAGATGGTGAGTATGTATTACAAAACATAGGATATAGTCATATTCTAGTATAGAAAGAGGTAGTCTGTTACTTCATGATTTAAAAAAGATTGTACTTTCATGCTTCATGCTTTAAAAAGCAAAATTACTCATAATTTCCAGTGAGATTTATAATGATTATTAGTAAGATCAAAAACATTGAATTATATTAAAGTCGAAAGATAATAAATGTATGATATATTACCTTTCTTAATATAGTAGGACTGATACATGCAGGGACAGAATTCTAAGTATTTAATCTTATTCCTTATAATATTTTTTTAAAAAAAATTCTACAATTTTTAATTAATCAAAAACAACTTTTTCATACATAATCATAATTTATTTTCTCTTCCTTCACCAAACGCTCCCAGTGTGGTTTAAAAAATGGTCGAAAAGATTTTGAAAATGGTCGGAAAGAAAACTGGAATATTGGTCGGAACGAATACCGGAATTGAACCGAAAAAAAATCGGCTTATTTCGATTCGATATACTTTCAGTCATTTTGTTTTACTGTAACCAACTTATCAGTATTTTCTAATTTAACATTAACCAGATAATTATAATCACATATATATTGCTTCTTAGTTCCTGTTTTGACGTTCACTGTTATTATTCTGTCTCAGTTTCGCAAACTACTTTTAGAAGAATGAACTAGAAGTATAGATGATTTTCAAGAAAAATATCAATCTGAGTTGTATTTTATGTATCTCAGTATGAGATCATTTACGGGTATTTGTATGGACTGTGTAGTTAGATAACGCTTCTGGTCATAAGGAAGTATACAGGGCAGCGCCACCCTAAAAAAGAAATAATAATACGTGTCTTTGCGTAATTGGTCAGAAGACTCTTCATACTAGAGTAAAAAGGTTAGTAACAGACGGATTTAATTCATGAAGAGTAAGTACAATGTTCAACTAGAAGTAAATAGTCATGTAAAGAATGAATTAAAAATCCCATTTGCTCTCAACCTGCTCTCAATTCTTTTGCTTTCCACTCAAACTTTCCAAACTCAGTTGCGTCCATTGCGTTCTAATAAAATTTTTATATATAACATGTTAAAATCTTTATTGTGTGTTGCAAGGATTTTGACTCATTTCTTTAGCATATTTAGAATATTATTTAGCAGACAGAGTAAATGAGTGAAATTAAAATTTCGATGCCCCATAATCCCTAATGGAAACAAATTTAAAACTAAAAAGGGAAGAATTTACTTTGAACCCATTGTAAAAATTAAGAAATTTTAAAAATTTCTTTGCATATATTTTATGTAATCAGTTATCAAACAGAAAAGCATTCTTGATAGAAAAAAGGAATCTTGATCCGCGTAATAAATCTTGCTTTCCAAGTCACAAAAGGTACAGATTATGCAAAATTTAAAGAATGCTTCGAACAAATTGCAATTTTTGGAAAAATTTATTTCATATGTAAATGAGAAAGCAAAATCTTCTGAAAGCGATGGAAACATTGAAAATTTAGAGACCTCTTTAAAAGTAAACAATTGGCAATAAAATACATAAACCCACTATTTCTAACGAGATTGACAGTGAATTCGTTTTCAATAATTTTGACAATGAACAAAGTCTCGATATAAAACAAAATATATTACGTTTCTTGGAAGAGAATGAAATTACGTATCCACACACACTTGATTAAAATTGCAATGGTGGTTTTGGCAGCTCTAGCTATATACACGTTAAAAAAGTGTTTTCAGGTTTGAAGTTTATTCTCCCAAACGCTAAAATCAGTCTCAGTGCAGCCACATTAGAAGGTATATCAATAACTAGAGGCAAATTTCATGTTAAAAAAATATGCTTAATTTTTACGTAATTATTGCAAGGCCAATTGCATGATGCGAGCGACGAGGGGGCACATAATCGAGAAAATCATGAAGATGCAATTTTGAGAATGGATAACGATGCCAATGCTTACCCCCGCTGGTATCGTTCCTTCAACGTATTGATTCCCACAGTACCGATTCGGAAAGAATAAAATCTCAATTTAGATGGAACTATTTTTTTAGTTTATGATAGAATATATTTAGTATTATAATAAAAATGTGCATGAAATAAAGTTATTCATTCAGAACTGAACCGAAAACCATTATTTTTGGAGGAATGAAAACCGGAACTGAATCAATATATTTTATTTTAGTTGAGCTGGAACGAAAAAAATTATGGTTCGAAGCTCTGGCTTAAAATTAATTTTTAATTGCAACATTATGACACTATACCTTCTGGTTTATAAACAATCAAGAATTTTACTATACATCCTAAATGAAAGGATTAAAATGAATTCAATTTTAGGTATTGAAAAAAAAAGGAATATAACATTTTCCAGTTTCAAGTAAAAAAAAAATGCTAAAACTTTACAAATTTTTATAATAGAACTTTAATTAATAAATGTTTAATAATTCTAAACAATAACAAAATTGATACAAAACAATAACACTAGTTAATAACATATTTCAAGAATTCTAATTGAAATTTGTACATATTGGGTTATACAAATTTATTTCTTGGGAATGGGAAAAAAATGAAAGTATATAACATTTGTGCACATATTAAATATACAACTGATTATGCATTAAATTTTCTCTTTTACTCTTTACTTAATTGCTTTTGATTCAAAAAATACGTATCCCATTGAATAAATCTTATTCCATTAATTATTTTAATGGTATTCATTTTTGTAACACCTAAAATGACAATTATCTTCCCAATCTGTTCTATACTGAATATAGTAGAACGCAGCTGATTATTGACATTTTTTATAGTAAACAGCGTTAATTCGTTTCTTTCCATTGTATCAACATTAAATAGGAAATAAAAAAATTGACTTTTGAACATAATACGCGTCACATTTATTTCAATAAGGATAAAGAATATCATTTTACACTTTCAATTGAAATACTATGAATATAATAAAAAGACTCTTTTTTTTCTATACTTAGCATAAAAATATTAGTGCTATCCTTAAATATAAAAGGGTGAATAAAGTAGAACAGTTGCTTTTATATTCTCTTTATGAGAATATGTAAATTTATGCATATAACAAAAATTTTAAACACAAATTATCTTACTATAAGCAAATAAAGATAGATTTACTTTTCAAATTTAAAATGTTATTTTTCAATACTAAAAACACTAAATTACTATTTAGTATTTTTTCAAGCTATTTTATTTATTAATATGTATTTGATAAAATGGTGTGATGTTTGTAATTTTTCTAAATTCCTTATGTAGTTAAACTTGAATTGAATTTAAAGTATTAGTTTGTATTTGTTCTGAATATATTTGATAAAGTCAACATTTTATAAAGCAATAATTATCTTTCTGTCGGTGATATTTTTAAGTGCCAGGTACTTCTCTTATTACAATTATAGTAAATAATAATTTAAATAATAGAAATAATTTAAAAAGTAGAAATTCAATCAATTTACTTATGTTTAAGCAATAAGGAATGAAATCTAAGAAAATAAAGACTCTTTCCCCCTCCGTGTGGGAGAAAAATGAGTTGAAAAGCTTTTATATAAATTGGAAACTTTCTTCTGAGAAGTGCATGTTAATTACTTGGGGATGTTTGATTTCGGCGAGGGAAATTTTGTTCGTCGCCGGAAGAAGAAATCCCCAGCGCGAGGGAAGGATCCTTTGATCCCGGAGATATTGAGTTGCTTTGAAGGTTTCGCTAATCTAGATATAATAAGTGTGGAGTGGAGGGAAATCTCTTCGAATTAGGGAATTAACTTGTTATGCAGAAAAGCAAACGAAGAAACGGATCCACGCCAATCACTCGCCTTCCCTGGTCGCCATGGCGACGGGAAGTGGTTCCGTGCGCAGTGATGCGGATCTTGAGTGTATAAAGGGAGCGGGGATAAGCAGTGCATCGAGAGAGAGGGCTCGAATAATCAGGGTGATGAATAGACATTTGGAACAAATTGGCTATTGTATCGAGCGCCGCTGCTTTACGCGTGCAACCTGACGCAAAAGGTTCGGGGGTTGGCAGGGGGACTAAATGATTGGCTTTCCCGCATGGCAGAGCGGACGCTAGCGGTGAGTGGAAGCCTTTTATTCTGGCCGACGCAATGCCTCCATAACCCTAGTAATTTAACGCAATTTGTCACCAAAGCCTCGGCGCAAAGGCGCGGACCGTCGGACCCTTTAATTGGCTCCCAGAGCGCGGTAATTTGAAAATAAAATGGCCTCGTGAAACGAGCCTTGTAATGGGCTTAAAACTGAGCATTAGCAGTCGCTCAAAGAGCGCGAAAGGAGTTGGAGGGGGGTGCGTGGAGAGAAAATCACGAGGAAAACCTCTTTCCAAGCCACTCGATCCTGAGTTCCGCTGAACTGAAAATTTTAATTTCCCTCAAGTAAAAGTAGGGAACTTAAAGATGATGCTCGCTCTCTTCTCCTGGGGGGAGAGAAAAATGTCTCGAGGGGGGATGAACTTGGGAGGGATGGAGCACAAAGACGTTTCAAGGCTGCCTCGCCCTTCTATTATGGTTTGAAACTTCTGTCATCAATTGCTGGATATTGAGAGTATTATGGAAGGCAAATATCTCATCCCTCCACTAAAGACCCAGGGTTAATTATTTAACCTAACGTAAACATTCATTAGAAAATGTTAGGCCCGGTTCATTGCTGGCAAGTTCGCAATGAATATTCGAATTGCCGCAAGGCGTTGCTATTTGTTCTTTCATCAAGGATAAGCATTATAATGTGAGTGCTAATTTACAATCAAGGGTCGCAATTAAGAAAGAGACCCATTAAGGCTAGCGAATCAGCAATTTATAAGTAAAAGTCTCGGTTGATTAACACTAGAAGTACCTTTATCCAAATGACAATTATAATCTTAAGCAGAAATGGAAAACTTTATTTGAAATTTTTCACTAACTCATTGCCTCAAAAAAATTATAAAAAAGCTGAAGAATTGTTCAGATGTTATTAAATATCATTACTTTTCACTCATACTGCTTTACAATATCACCTAACGTGGTAATTATCAACATAATAGCTTTAAAAAGAGTTATTAAAAGACTTTTTAATTTGCGAACCAGTTCTCAAACAGCTGTTTGAAAATGTTAACATTATTTTATGTGATATTTCACATATTTACATTAATTTTTTTTAATAGATAAACTTTTTAGAAACACCATTAGACATTTAAAAAAATAATTAATTACTTCATTGTTTATGACGTCAAAAATAATATAGGAATTGTTAATAAGAGAAAAGCCATAAGTCATTTATTATTTCTCATACACAGAGAAGTAATTTTCGCAGCCCTAGAAAATTATTTTCTTAAATTTTATGCCATTTATAATTGAAAAACAAACAGAAATTAACAGCATAAGCTTTGATCATCAAATTATTTCTTTAGACATGAATGTTCATTGAATCTTTTTTATGTAGCTTTGGAATTAAACAAATAAACGTTTTGAAATACAAAATGAACTTCAAAATGTGTGGTTTAATTTTAAAAATGAATTTTTTTTACTAACTTAAGTATACGTAATTTGCTAAATTTAAATTTACCAAAATACCAAAAGTAATTTGCATAATTTTGCAGCATAAAAAATTTATTTTCGTTTTTATATGTAACATTAAAATCACTTCAACTATCTATATTTTAATATATAATAGTTACTGAAACCAGTGGCAGTTTTTCACAAACAAATTTGAAATCCATCTAAAATTGTATTCAATTTATTCATATTGTAAGCCAATTTATCAAACATATTTAGTTTTGAAATACACAGATATTTTGTGTGTGTATCTATGTGTTTATATACATTTTATGAATGAAAAACACATAAAGGCTAGTTATATTAAATTTATATAACAATTTACATTTCGTATCAGAATATAGTTTTTTTAAATTAATATTTAAAGCATTTTTGATATTTCTGGATATTTATGAATTGAATATTGCATGGAGCAGCAATGATAAACTTCATTCTTTTAGAAGTGAACTCGCTTAAATAATATTTAGTATTTAACTCTTTTTAATGGAGCAGAGGGAAATGTCATAGAATAAGTATAGATCTTTATTGTAAATAATGAACTAAAAATGAGGTATGTGCTGTCTATTTTCTCATCAATTCAATCAATATTTATTAAAATCGAGTTCAGTAGTCATGTCAATAAAATTTAATCCCTCATAAATAGCAATGAGATCCGACCTGAACACAGAGCAGTTGTCGGCATTCTTAATCTTTATGTCTATTATATTATTTGGTGTCATAATATGTATGCCACTACCAGAAATACCTCCGTCGCCCCTACTGCCATCAGTATACACTCTTAAATCTGAGACTAGAATGTTATGTATCATCTCCAGGGCTATCTGCCTAGTCAGTTCTGGGATGTCTGTACCTTTACACACCTTAGATAGAAGCCCAGTCCGAAAGCGAACTCGAACAGTATCCAACATATAATAGGGGACGCGTTTCAAGGAATGAGGTTCCACATCGGCAGTAAGCAACTGCATCTCATTTGCCAAGGAGAAAGGACTGTGTCTCTTTAGGCGCCTATTATTGTGCCAAGAGTGAAGGTAAGCAGAAGTTCTGTGATGATCATAGTAGCTAAGTAGCTTATTAAAATATTTTGAGAGACAATAACCTCTTCTCAAAGAAAGAGGTGGTAAGTCACTCTCGAAAAGCACAATATCCCTAGGGCAGCTGTTACGAAGACCGGAGATTATTCTTGCAGCGCTAAGTTGTACGCATTCAAGTTTGTCAAGATTAGCTTCAGAGGCACAGAAATAAATAGGAAAACCATATTCCAAAATTGGCCTAATCAATGAGATGTATGTTGTTCTCAGAGTATCAGCGTCGGCCCCCCAGTCTCGTCCTGAAATAAATTTAAGAATATTAAGCCTTTTTCTGCATTTGTCCACCTGGGCCTCTATATGCCTGTTGCCCAGAATCTCCTGGTCAAGAATGTAACCAAGATATTTGACATTTTTGGTTTTATGGAGTTGGTGTAGCAGAGCTACACCAACTGGGATTAGTAACAACAACAACAATATTTATTAATATATCTTTTTCTTTTGAATCATGAAGTGGAATCATGGTCTTATTAATTTTTCTTTAATATTTCCTCAACTTTATTTACTGAAAATAAATGTTTACCCAAGTAGTTTCTTCTACTGACAGATGCTGCTCACAGTAATTCAATCCATCCTCCACCTTTCTGATGGAAGCTGCGAGATTCTCTGAGCACTATCAAACATTTACATTCCAATCATTTCAATAGACGAATAATCTTTGAACAAATTTTAGACTTATTCTTTTCCGTTGTACAGTAATAATAAAATTTTACAATTCCATCTTTTCATTAGTATTTAAATTTATTTTATGTAATTTTGTTAGTAAATCTTCCATTAATTTAAATTCATTTCATTTTATTAACATAGAAACAGAATTAAGACGAATTTTTGATTATTGTACAACAAAGTAAAATTTATTATTTACTATTCGTTATAAAAATTTATTGTCAAAAAATTCTTTTAGAAACAAAAGATACTATCTAAGAACTGTTTTGATTTAGTTCGGATGACATTTATCTAGTGGATCCAGGGATCTTTAAACTAAAAAAAATAATTGGTGTTTTATTAATAAATGTATTCATTCGCAAATTTCATCACAAAAACTGAAGTTTTAATCGCAAATTTTTTGGTGGAAGCTGAAATGATAATAATAGTCGATGCAAGCGCTATTTTAAAGAATGTAATTGCTAATGCTAGGTAAAAGAAATTAAAATTCATTGAGATATTTGTTTCCCTTACAAATATGTGCATGACTACAAATAGTCATGCACTTTACTTATAAATAAAAAATTATGACAAAAAATGTGCCAAATATTGAATTAAAAAAATTTTAAAATATTTCGAACATAGATTTATATTCACAAGGAACATAGGTCTATCAATGTTTGCAATAATTCTGCATTTTAGGTCATTTTACATGAGTTACGGCCAATTTTCGACAAACAGTAATTAAAAATCACAATAAAAGACTAATAAGTGAAAAAACACTTTTTATGTTCATGTATTAGACAAATTCGCTTCGATAAAATTGAAATTTTAAATTTAGAAGTAATTTTACTGCTGAAAAATTTAATTTATGCTGGTAAAAATTAAAATGGCACCCATAAAATACGCAAATTATTTGCATAAAATAAAATATTATGCTTGTAAAATTAAAATTTGCATTCATAAAATTTTTATTTTACGAATATAGCTTTTAATTTTACGGTCACAAATTGTTCTTAAAGGTGCAATGTTATCTTCTTTTTTTTCCAAAGCAGAAAATTTCATAATAAATAAATATGAAAAAATAAGTACAATTATTTCTACTTTTTATTTCATTCTTCGTCGATAAAAATAATTTTACATAGCGCAAAATAAGGTGACAAATGTAAACTGTATTACAGAAATGATGCTATACAAGAGAACTATGAGTAATGTGTCATATATATTAACTTGAAATAAAATTCAAACTATTTTTCACCACACGTTGAATTATCCCAAAGCATTTTTATAGGAGAGATTATTTTTGAAAAATATTTTTTTTCTTTACAAAAAATTTCTTGACAAGCATAACAAACCATTAAATGGCCGTTTATATTAAACTTTTACATCGGTTAAAATTTTTCTGAAAAAATGGAGAAATTCTGTGGGTGTCTTAATATTGCCTGAACAATAAAACAAAAATTTATTTTGGTAGTTACTCATGTCAACTTTAAATGAGTTATTTTTTCATAAAGATCTTTTTCTTGCTACTTCTTCAAAAAATCTTAAAATGTTGCACATTTTATTTTTAAAAAAATCAATTCTTGAATTTTCTTTATTATTGATAAAGGATTAATGAGTGAAACATTTACTTGCAATCATCCCATAATTAATTATCAATTAATGTCGTATTCGACCTTGCTTAAAGGTATGTTCCTTCTTCTCGAAAACAAAACATGCAAGGCTATCAGGAGCATTTTCATTCACAATCGATTGTTTCGAAAAAACTTTGAATTGTGCCAACTGAATAATTTAACATATTTCAAAATTAACGTACCCATTTCCTGTAATTCAACATATTCATATGAACAAAATTGCTAAGAGCATGAATATAGATAGTTTAAATTTTTTCTTTGAATTTTGTCATCATCTGTATTCAGAAAAGTGGGGAAACGTAGACTGTGCATGTATGTATGGGTTATATGTATATGCATCATTAAAATTTTTCTTTTTAATTGCATTGCATTTGAAATTTTTTTTGTTCTCTTAAAGTATACTTCAGCAGCGATTGCTTTATGAAAAATTAATAACATATTTCTAGAACTTATACAAGCTTAAAATTTACATGAGCAATAAGAAGTATATATTTCTTATTAATATGCAACCTTTATATATATATATATATATATATATATATATATATATATATATATATATATATATATATATATATATATATATATATATATATATATATATATATATATATATATATATATATATATATATATTTGTGTGTGTATTTCGTTGTGTATTCCAAAGATCCCATTAGTCAACTAGGATTATGCAAGCGTCCGTTTAATTAGTTATTTCATAAGTGTCATTTTATTTGTGCCTAACTCATTTATGTATATCAATATTTTCTATTGTGAACCATTTTTGTGACATTCTTTTTGATAGTTTCGTTTCTTTCTCCAGGTTTTCTTTTTTAAATTATAACATATTAAATTTAAATGAATGCTCTGATTAAATTAGAATTGTGTTGCTTCTAATTCTAGACTACTAATATTTTTAATTTTCACCACTACAAGGGGGGCGGAAGTGTAGTGTGGGAAGTCCAATGGACATGCGATCGTAGTCCCGAAAGTGACTCCTCGTAATTTAGAAGCAAGGACCAAGTTGGAGACCCCCAGATTTGGCCGACCCCCCAGAGGTATCATTTCATATCGTGAACATTGCGATCACAACGTACTTTACATGCCCCAGCTACCATTAGTGAACTCAATGTATCTTTGGTTGGATCGGGATTCGAACTCTTTGTCTTCCAATAGTGAGAATGACGGCCTAACTAAGCAAGCAACCGAAGCCTCAATAAGAATTACTTTATTTCTAAATTAATAACATTGCAAATATAGGATCACACTGAAGCCAGTAAAGTTGATTTGTTATTAATTTTTATCTTTGTTGCTTTGACAGATCTAGAAATCAATAATTCATTCAGCTCTCAATGTAAATATTTCCTTGATGTTTTCTATTATGTAAGTAATTGCAGATGTAAGTAAGTTATTTCCCATTTGCAGAGAGATTTATTGAAAAAATTATCGTGTGTAAAAAGAAATAATCATCGAGCTACAAACAAGCCAAATAAGCAAGCTGATTTAATATTTTATCGATTTTTTGATATTTCAAGCCAAGGATAAAACATTAAGATGTGAACATTATTAAACCTATTGCATTTAAATTGTCATTTAAAAAACGTAGTAAGTATATCATTTCTCCCCATATTTTTCCTCCTGTGTTCAAATTCAATCAGAATTCTATTTTTCATTGGCTTAGCGAGAACCTAAAATCACAAAACTTTTCTATAATAAAAAATTGGTGCTCATTTTTAACAAAATAATTTGCAAAATATTTTTTTTTGTATCAGTGTGAGAGGTTTTCTTTCTGAGAAGCGCAAATGAGAATCTAGCATAAAATTTTGGTTAACAGTAGAAATGGATAAGAAGAGACATTAAGACTATGAATTGAACGGTACTTGGGAAGACAGATCCATTGATAATGGTAAATTTAATTTTACGATTTTGTTTAAAAAAATGTGGTGACACGGCATAGAAAATTAGTGCCCCGAGTACATACTTGAATATTTATTGTCCTAGTCATGCATTTTTACGCTTAAACTGTGACTTTCATTGAATGCTATAAGTATGATTTTTCTTGGGGTTAATGTAGCCACGTGATAGGACTTGGCGCTTTGGCGCATAAAATCCAGGATTCTATTTCTGCTAATCTTGAACAGCAGAAGATAAAAGTTCTGCATGCACGTCTGTCGATGAGGATGTTTGGGATTCTTCCAGTTTGACTCAGGAACACGAGCAACTGTCTATGAAAAGCTCTCTTGGGAATCAATTTTCGGGGTGGAAACAGCAGCCTTTGTCCGTTAGACTGTACACTACGCGTATCAAAATATGATTTTGCTTATCTTTTTAAGATACATTTGTATTACCTCGATGTTTAATATTGATGCATAAATCACTGGAAAGTTGATTTCATGCTATCTATTAAGGCAGGTATACACCCAATGGTGTAAAAATTATCCTGTTTATAAATTACTGTTATTTATTTATACATATATTTGTGAAGTGTACAGCCCCAGCATACTTGTTAGCACGAGTATGCTCAAAATCTTCAACTTCTTCACATAAAAAGTTATTTGTATTTTTATAAGAATTAAATGTATAGGTATAAATACCTAGATACAAATAAATGTAAAGTTGTGCATTTATTGTGTATTGTCTTTCAATATTTATCAATTTTATCTTTATTTCTAAAACACTGAATTGATCGATGCATCTCACCGTAAATGTTCACTAATTTGCTTAAGTGATACTTCGATTAAATTTTCAAGACAAATATTTTATAAAAATGCTAATATATAAAGATACAATAAATAGATTGGAAGAATTCATTTCTACACAATTTGAACCTCTTCGCATCTTATAATGAAGTACAATTTGTTCAAACTTAAGTACTAATTTCAAATCATTAAATTATAAACTGGAAAATTCTATTATGTCCGACTTTTTCTAGTTTTACTCAAAAATATTTGTACATTATTATGTGAAATAGCTGTAAAAATTTCTGCAGCTTTTATTGTATTTGTTTTTATATTTAAGTACCAATTTTTGTAAATATTTTTTGATTATTTTCAATTTAAAAAATCCTGATATAGCTGATTGAAAGGAATATTTTTACTAAGCTATTTTAATTATTATATTGTTCACATTTCTAGTTACTCTCTGAATGATAATTTAGTTACTATAAATTATTAAAAAAGTTATTAATTTGCAATGAATGTTTATCGATTTAAAAGAGAAATAGTCATTAATGATAACCTAGCAGTAGTAAATTCTAGCAATTTAATGATTAATTATTACTTAAGTAATTTAATATAAAAAAATTAAAATAGTATTTCTTAAAAAATATTTTTTGATTAAATACTTTTTTCTTGTTTTACAGTATTTCAATTTTTCCTTACTTAAGTAAATATGAAATACATTTATATGTATTCGTACATTAAAAAAATGAGGATATAATATATTTTTGAGTTTAGTTTATCGATACCTGTTTGATACAAAATAAACTGAGTGAAAGCCGTGGTGGCCTGATTGATTTGGGTATTGTTCTTATTATCCGATAGTAGTGAGTTTGAATCCCGGCTTAACCGAAGATCCGTGGTGTTCGCTAAAGACGGGTCAGTTAAAACTGGGCGTGATCGCAATGTCCTCCAAGTGAAAGGATATTTCTGGGTGTGGCAGGAGGTTTCAAAATCATGAAGACTCCGCGCGACTGCATATACCTAATTAGTAGAGTCAAACTCTGGTACAGGGAAGCTGCAACAACAAAGAAAATTGAAATGTTTATCGCTTCTGTTTAAAAATAATTAATTGAAAATAATATATGGGGAGAAGATTGTAAAACGATTGCACCAATTTTATTGAGAGAAATATTCTTTTTTAATGATTATTAACTATACGAATTTTTTGAATACATTATTACAAGTTATCTGTATATTATGTGATTTTGTTTAGAATGCCAATGAGATTACAATTCAAGATAACGATTACTACAGATTTTTGTAACAGTTAGAAATTGTTGTTAATGACGTAAAAAATAAAAGAATTTAGAAATATTCCTTTAAATCATTCAAAACTTAACTATAAAAACAAAACTAAATCAATGACGAGTTCATAAGGGGATACTGAGAGTTTCGAAGGTAATTGTCCCATTTATATGGTGCATCATAAAAGCATTAAACTTCCCATGTACATTTTGAGGTAGAAATTAAAATAAAATGTCATGCATCTATATTAATTAAATGGTTATATGATTGATTTGTCTGAAATATTCAATTTTATTCATATTTTTGATCAAACACAAATTAAACAAAAACTTTCCTAGAAAACTTCGGTAATCCTTTATTTTGTATATGTATATATAGATACAGTTTTAATTTATCTATAATAATTTCACAAGCCTTCAAAGGCTATTAGTTTCAATTTCTTAAATTATTGTTTCAGTTACTTCGGTCTATTTCAGTATTATTGTTATTATTGCTGAAAAGGCTGTTCTACCATCTGTACATCGATGGCAGCGAAATGGGTATCGCTTTTGTCTTCCCTGCCACAGTCCGTGGATTCAATCACCACCTTTTTAAGCCGTAAGTCCCGGTCTAATTAGCCCTCGTGTGCAAAAAATGACCGTTGAGCGACAAACCAACCAACCAACCAATCAATCACCACCTTGGAGGATTAAAGTGGTTTAGAACCCATTGTTAATTGTTGTTCGGATTGTATTACCTCTGGCATGCAGGAATTGATCGTTAAGCGATAAACAATCTTCCATTGACTCCAATCCCTAGTTTCAATGTAACGAGATTTACATTTATTTGCTCTTCTTCCCTCTCTATCTTCGTTTATGCCGACAGTCTTTGACTTGCAACGTACACTGAGGTTAGCTATCAAAATAAATAATTGGTTTAATAGATTATAATAGGATTCATTATATGTAATCATTTCCAACTGCTCTCAGTAAATTTTGTAATATTTTCCTAATGAATATTTTTAAATTCTCTGATTTCATAAGATAACTTCTACAAAAATAAAAAAATTTTTTGAAAGCAATAATAACAAAGATATATATATATATATATATATATATATATATATATATATATATATATATATATATATATATATATATATATATATATATATATACACTGCTGGACAATTGCTAAGGACGGATAACACTATCATTCATAGCAACCATAAAATGAAAGGAAGCAAAATGTGGAAAATTAGAATAAGTGTGGGATATAGTAAGAAGTACGCGTATGCAAATTTTTTTTCCACGTCTGTTCATCACGTGATAGCGTTCATAAGAGCTTTAAAGGTTTTGACGCGTGTGGACAGTTGTTGTTTCAAGTCAAAGTTTTACAGAAAAGATTTAATAGACGAAATTGAAATTTTTGTCATGTCTTCCCGACATCACTTAGATGATTTTATGCGTGGCCGAATTATTGGAAAGATCGAAGAAGGGCGAAAAATAACAGATGTTGCCAGGGAGTTCGACATCACTCACAGCGTTGTTTCACGTCTGTGGAAGTCATTTAAAACTACTGTAATGTGTAGTAGGCGGCACGGGGGACGTCGTGTTAGAAGTACGACGCCTATAGAAGACATATATATCGTCCTATCAGCAAAAAGGAACAGGCGCACCACAGCTCAGCAGCTGGCAAATAAGTTTCTTGTTGCCTCAGGAAAGTAGATCTCCCGAAAAACTGTTGCCAGACGTTTGAGGGGATGAGGACTATACGCCCGCAGACCTGTTGTGTGTGTCCCATTGACCAGACAGCACCGTACTGCCCGTTTGCAATGGTGTTGTGAGCATCGCAATTGGGCTGAACAGGACTGAGCATGCCAACTATTCTCAGATGAGAGTAGGTTCAGTCTGTCATCGGATTGCAGACGCCAACTAATCTGGCGCGAGAGTGGTACTATTTATCGTCCAGAAAATATCCAGGAAAGGGACCGATATCCGACATGCAGTGTCATGGTGTGGGCCGGCATCATGATCAATGGCCGCAAGCTCCTACATGTGGTTGCGAATGGGACTATGACGGGCCAACGATACATTAATGAAGTTCTACTTCCTCATGTTCGTCTTTCCCGTGGTGCTGTCGGTGATAAATTTGTTTTTATGGACGACAACGCAACATGTCATCGAACACTCGCCGTTCAGGATTGTCTAGACAGCGAGGGTATTCAACGCCTCGTATGGCCATCACGTTCTCCAGATTTAAACCCCATTGAAAATGTGTGGGATGCTTTGGGGAGGCAAGTTGCTGGTCGAAACTATCCTCCGACAAACAAGAACACCCTCATCCGTGCACTCCCAGAGGAATGGGATAAATTGCCTCAACAGCTTCTGGATAATGTTATGCAAAGTATGATATGACGTGTGGAATGTTGCATCACACTCCACGGTGGACATATCCCGTATTGATACCTTTCTTCAAAGTGCCTGCTGACTTTTAGATGCATTGTTCCATTTTTCCGCATGCAGCATCAAATGAATATTTTTTTTCTTTCAGATGTTTCACAGCTTTTGTACTTTCCAGAACAATAAATATTCTTTATTCTAATGTCTGAACAGTGTGGCAACTATATTTTATCCTACTAGGCTTCATGTCTCGCTTAATGTTATGCTACATTGCAATTTGTGAGCCATCCTTAGCAATTGTCCAGCAGTGTATATATATATATATGTCTATGTAAATCAAAAATCTTTTAAATGATTTACAATCGAAATATTTCTCTTATAGCAGAACTAAATTAAAAGAATGGCTTTTAAAAATATTACTTAAAGCTGATATAGGTTTACTTCTTTTAACAGAGAGGGAGATTTGGAAAGTAACTATTTTTATATTTAATATAACTATTCTATTCTCTCGTTAATGGAAGTTTATAATGGAATAAAATCCTGTCAGTATGGTTTGCTGTTTAATTTTTTCAAAAATTGGCTGAAAATTAATAGGGATATAAAATAAATTGAAAGATATTCATTATATATATATTTTTTAAATGCACAAAGACTTTATTTAGAAATATTTTCTGTTTAAATGAAATTAATACTCAATACTCAAGATACTTATTCTAATTTTGACTTTTGCTTTTATAATTTCTAAGAAAGGAAAAACGTTTGCAATAAGATAACTGAAACCTGAATAACAACAAAAAGATAACTAGAAAACATTTCTTTGTGTGTGTTCCCACATATTTACCAATTTAATTACTTAAGCTTACTAAATTAAGGTAGGTGCAACGTTTCTTGGTTGTTTTTTATGATATATTTACTTTAAAAGCAATTTTCACAGATTCAACACGGTATTCGTGTTTCAAAAAGAAAACCCAAAAATATCCTAAGCACCTCACATGAATGTCTGTGCCTGTATAAAGTAAAAACCCAATACAGAATTAGTTTCTCAATAACTGTCAAAATGGAAATTGGAAAATTACATCCAAAATACATCACACATCACTGTGCTAATTTTAACTAAGCTATAATAAGCCGTATAATATCCATTCTTTGAAAAGTGTTAGTACAAATCTAAGTAATAAAAATTTTGTATAAGACAAAAGTTAGGAGTTCATTATTTTTAATCTAAAACTAATATAAGCCAAAAGATAAGTAACAATTAAATTTTGTTCAAAATATTTATATTCTTGCAAGAGACTTTTATGTTATTTCATTTATATAATTATATTTTCAATGACGAATAAATAGTTTCATAGCTTCATTCAAAGCAACTTACGAATTGTCAAGAAAAGAAACACTTATTTACCAATACCAGGCATTTTTATCATCATAACATTGAATCCATCACCATTCAAACAGTTCCCCGAAAAAGTCTCTATACATGTTAAGAATACTTTTTTAAGTGTTCGATAAAGATAGCATAAGAATCTGCAGCTATTTGCTTCTTAAAGTGACAAAGAAACAAAATTCTTACCGAAAATCTCAGCTTCCTCCCTTTCCCCCTCTTCGCTCGCTTTCTAAGAGCGCGCTCGTTCTTTCTCTCCGCTGTTTTACATCGGAACAGGAGTCCTTCCAATGCTTCTTTCGAAGCCTTTTTCCTTCTGGAAAACTCATTCCCTGCAAATCGATGTGGAGTCTTCATCTTGTAAAATATTAATTGCAGGGCACGGTTCCCCGAAAACGTGTTTGTCACCTTAACTAAGTTTAGAACGAGGAAAAATTCGAATACTTATAGGCTACTTAACCAAACGGGAGAAAATTTCCTCCCTTTTTTAAATCCAACATTTTTCTCCGCTAATGACAATAGCCTTCCTATGTTAATTAACGAAAATGTTCTTTTATCGATCGGATTTGCTTTGTTTCTTTCTCCTGGCCTCAAAGTTGGACCGAAGATAAGCAGTTGAGATTTGCATGCCTTGACAAAGAGCAAAATCGATGCTACCAATTTTTAAAAAAGGACGTCTTTTTCGAGAGAGACACAGTCATTAAGCGGATTGTTTTTTTCCAACTATTTTTCATTTTATACATTATCATTTTATGTATTTATAACTTATATTTTTGTTTAGGAAAATTTTCTCAGGTATTATTATTATTATTTTTTATTTATTTTATAAACTCATTATGTTTCTCACTTAAACGTTTTTAGGGTTTCAATTACATTTAATTTTTATTATTTTCAAAGTTAATATACACAATTTACTTATAGACCACTGTTAGCTGAAATTTCCATTTATTGTCCAATATAGTATATCATAACATATTTCATTAAGATTTTACACATAAAATCCCTTAATGAATAAAAATACTTTTCTTTAATTTAATTTCTATAAGCATATTGTATAAATTTTTTTCTATTTAAATGAGAGGAATCTGCATCATAATGCTAAATTTATTAAATAAAGAAAATTATCCATTATTCCTACAACATTTTATTATTAAATAGGAAAATGTAATAACGAAAGTAATAAATTTGAAGAAATTTCACCGATCTAAAATTATGAAAAAATTCATCGAAATTAAAATTAAAGAACTCGTATAGAACTGCGATTATTTGTAATTTGTAAGTGTTATAGGAAGGGAAATTATAAGTAGTAAAAAATCATACGTGGTAGCACTACTTTTATATGAATGAAATTACAGTACAGAACAATAATTTAATTTTAATCGCTCTTAAAATTTTATTTTTTGATATTTGTCACAAATAGCTTATTGGTTTTTTATTGATATCTTTTACGAAGAATAAGTAAATGTAGAAGTCTAGTTAATATATAAATATTTGCATAATAGTAATGAAGTAAATTAAAAATACTTATTTGTATGTATTAAGTGATCAAATTTTAATTTATTAAAAAATAAAATTGAATGAAATCCCTCAGTAAAATATTTTCCTCAATGATTACTCATTTTCTGGCACTCTTTTTAGAAATATTTCTGTTGCAATCAATTATAGTAATCAATTGCATTTTACCCAGAACAAGAAATTAACATATCAATAGAATTATGCAGTTTCAGTTGAAATTAGCTATTTTTCTCCTCAGTATTTAAATTTTTAATGAATTCTAAATTCCTTTCTTATTGGGTACACAAAAGAAATTGCATAAATTCTTACTAACATGACTAATTCTTGCGGTAATGCCTTTTGATGTAGATAATTATCGAAATTATAAAAAAATACCACTGGAATTTTATAAATATAATGGAAAATTATAAAAAATTATTTATTTACTCGGGTAAGGTCATTTCGAATTTAAAAAAAATTGGATAAAATCTTTCAGAGAGGAGGGGGAATTGAATTGTTTAAATTTTACATAGAATGTAAAGTAATATTTTATTAATCCTTTTTAAAATCAAAGTTTCCAAAGAATATGATGCCTGTAAATTGAGGTTACTAACTCTGTTCCTCAAAGCAAACACCAGTATCACAGATCTACTGACGTTTGACAAGGAAATATATTGCTGTCCTTTTTTTATTTTATTTTATTTTCGATTTCGTCAACGTGTTTTTTCAAATGACTATGCAAATTGGTAGTTATTGCACTGGAACTCAGAACTGGATGTGTTTGATTGCTTTGCCTACAGTCATTCCTTTTTTTAATTTTTTAAATCTTGAGAATCCCTAAAAACTTTGATATTTCTTTGCAAATCTAGATGGATCCATTTCCATGGAGTGCAATTAAAGAAAAAGAATCTGGCTGCTGCACTTGTGACGGCGTTGTCCTAGTAAACGTACTCCTTATTGTTAAAAATAATGTGTACAGTTGCTTAGTAAATAATACCATTGGTCAATCTAAATGGTCCTAGGTGAGCTAAGAACATTACATTTTTTTAGTTGAAAACGGTTTTAAAATTGTAACTATGCTATACATTTTTTGTTTGCAAAACTCCCTTTTGCAGTCATAGGAAAGCCTTCACTTGCGATGTTGACTGAATTCTTCCTTTACATTTAAGTTGTGTCGTCATCATTTTGGTCGTATTAACCAACTTTAGTATACAGCCTTCCGTTTCAGTCATATTTGTCGTCGGTCTAACTTATATGCTTTGCAAAAGTTAGTTTTAACTCTATGTGCAATAATTTCTTTTATACCGCTGACCGAGAAGCACCTAGTACGATAATATCTATTGCAAATGGTAGAATCAAATGAATGCTAATAAATTACACTTTTTCAATCTTTTTAAGTATATCAGTAAGCATCCTCTAAAGCATACCAACAACTTCATAACTGGTAGGGAATGATGGAAATATGTGTCCTAATAGAGATATTCTCAAAAAATGCTAGTTATTATGCATGTATAAATCATCAGTAAGAAACCTTTCAACAGACTTTGTTTGCTAAGGGCTGAAAACTTTTCGGTACATTTAAACCTTTCGGCATTACAATGAATGTAATTGATGGTTTCTTCAATAGGAAGCACCCAAAGGATATGCTTATTTGAATCATACATTAGCTGAAAGAGGGTTCCGATAATTTATAAGACAGTATCAAACAAAAGACATTCTGGCTTGGTCAGCCATCACTAGAATTATTAATTTATCTTGAAGACGTTACGATCTTGACTTATTTTAATGTGTCCATCCGCTATCAGTGAATGCAGTAGTCTTCAGTTTCTTCATTGATAAACTCTCAACCTTACAGATATGAGCAACAAGTATTAACTCGATAGGCTACCAAGACCCACTTTTTCCCATGTATCATTGTTCCCGATTTTGATAAAATTTTGTGACTTCATGTTTTGAAAAAATAATGCAAGTAACTGAAAGTGCAACAAGCTTTTATGCTCATAGCATATTATAAAAATTTCTCTTGCTCTAAATTTCTAGGAATGCTTCTTCTGATAAATATCCTCAATGTGCAGTTTCATAATAAACACAAATAATTTTTGATTTTTAACATAGCTATAATTTGAATGACTCAAGCCTTATTTGAGTCATGCATCGTAGAGTCAAATTATTACAACCACTTGCTGACACTTTCTTACTTAAATACTTTGAAACCTTATAGGTAACATGTTTCGTTGCATTGCAATCTTGAACACAAGTCGAAAAACTTTCGGATCCATTCAACAAGACACAACAGCCTTGTTAATAAATTGACCTATTGTCTATGACTTATGAACGATCGTGATCTATGAACTACTGTATTTCCTATTCGTCGGTTTGTGCGGATTTAATGGATAAATGTAACATTGAATATTTAGTTGTTGTTTTTTTCAATAAATGTAAGAGATGAAATGATACCAGCCCCGCTAATTAATTGGTGTAGTAAGGAATACCTCATCATTTCTAAATGCTGAAAAATCCTCATACAACGTCTCAAACTACGTTGTTCTCTTACACCCATGATATATGGAGCAACAAAGTTTCTACGACGTTTATTTTCAATAACGACTTTACTCCATCCTTGATACATTTTAACAAAACAGCAAAAGATAAATAATTCAAAAAGTATATAGGTATGTAACTGATGAAATGATACCAGTCCAACTAATCAACTGGTGTAGTAAAGAATACCTCATCATTTTTAAATGCTGAAAAATCCTCATACAACGTCTCAAACTACGTTGTTCTCTTACACCCATGATATATGGAGCAACAAAGTTTCTATGACGTTTATTTTCAATAACGACTTTACTCCATCCTTGATACATTTTAACAAAACAGCAAAAGATAAATAATTCAAAAAGTATATAGGTATGTAACTGATGAAATGATACCAGTCCAACTAATCAACTGGTGCAGTAAAGAATACCTCATCATTTTTAAATGCTGAAAAATCCTCATACAACGTCTCAAACTACGTTGTTCTCTTACACCAATGATATATGGAGCAACAAAGTTTCTATGACGTTTATTTTCAATAACGACTTTACTCCATCCTTGATACATCTTAACAAAACAGCAAAAGACAAATAATTTAAAAAGTATATAGGTTCAGAAATATTGCGGACCTTATTGCGAAAGTCAACATTGATCTCCTTTTGCTAGCAGTAAGGGTTTTACTTATCACTTACCTTAATAATGATTTACAGTCCAAAATAATTAAAATTTTCAATTTTTGTATCCAACACACTTCAAAACATGGCAATATTTCAGTGTCTGTGTGCTGTTAACTTCAGAAAAATGTTTTGATCATGATACTGTAATTCCATAAAAGAATCAAAGATTAAAAGACATTACTATCATGTATCAAGATTCCATTGCTATTATGAATATTTTTTATATTATTAGTTTATTTTTGTTTTTAATCTCTTAAATGATCTAAAAGAAATTTTTTATGAATTATGATGATTTTAGTACTTACAATAATTTCTGAAAGAAAGACGGCATCAGTGTAACTTTGGAACTTTAACTACTTTGGAAATCATAAAGGAATATTTTTATCTTTTAAGTCCACATAAGCGACTTACTGTGTGTGTGTGCTAAAAAGTTCCACCTTTAAACGCATAAATGTGGATGCGATATTTTGATATATGATATTAATGCTTATAATTACACAGGTCAAAAAATATATCCAAATTTCAGTGACCAATTAGCTTGATTTCAGAGCCACACTAAAACTTATTGTCAATAAAAATTGCATTTCTTCATTTTATTAGACAATTAAAATTAGTTTAGAATTTATATATATTAAAAATTACTGTGAATGAAAATTAAATTTCATCTATTGTTTACTATTTCTATTGTTAGATACATTTGATAATTTCTGTAAAGCAAATTCACTTTCTATTCAACTTTCTCCCATAATTCATAATTTTAATTTTATTTTTACTACCTCAAACTTCTGCATTAATTTCATTTACTTATATAGAGAGAACGCTCTTAAAATGTATTTTCCAAAATCTTAATACTGTTTAGTATTCCTTTATAATATCATTATTTGGCTTAAGTAAAATTTATATACAAAATTATCAAATTCCTTGATAGCCAAAAATAGTTATAAAAAATCTAGTATCACAAATCTATCATGAAATTTTACCAAATTTTTAAAATTGACATCAATATTAAACTAAATTTCTCGATGTAGTTACAAAAATATTTTAAATGAAATAAACAAAGTAAATGAATCTCTTTATTCACATAATTTCTAATATATTATTAAATGTTAATAGGAAACATTAAAAAAGGAATTTAACAAAAAATTTAATGACACTACTTCAAATTCAGGGACAGTTTTAACAAACGAATTTTACTTAATAATTAGGAGAAAAGACTCATTCAATTTCAACTCTTTTTCAGGTTTATAAACGAAATAAAATATTTATCTCCCTTATGGTTTTCGATCGTACAAGACATCTGGTTGATTAATATTCTTTTCAATTTTCCTTAATGTCGGAAAACAATCAGCAAGCACATAGAAAATAATTCGTACCGCAATTAATTAAATATGTATGGATTAAAGAAAAATGAAATGAGAAATAATGAATCAGCCATAATAAAGTATTTAAGTCCCAGCGAATTCCGCAATTTTATTTTCATTATTGGTGTTTACTAAGCGCTTTCCTAGTTCCAATATAGAGCTACAGGAAAATGAAAGCACATTCATAAATATGTAATTATTGTTTGCTGTGGAAATTAAGAAAATACAATTATACTCTTGAAAGAGATAAAATATTTATAAGCTGTGATTGGCTGCTCTTTTAAAGGAAGGTGAATCTCGAGAAGCCGGTTTCTCTCGTTCTCTATTGGAAATTTCTCTTCTCATTTGTTAATATTCTATTATATTTGCCATTTTCTTTCACCTCACTTTAATAATGAATGTGGTTAATAGATAGGTTGCATTTAATTTGCATTATAAGAGAAAATTTTGTAGTATGTGTTTGCTCTATACTAATCAACATGTTTCTCTGTCCTTATTTAAAGTCCTCTTAATTGTAGCTAATTAACTCTTCTATCACGACACATTAGATGGTACATAATTTTTGAAATCGGCTAAAGAGGTGTTGATCTTTTATTTGCTAAAGCAGCTTACAGTTTGATTTTTATTTATTCACAAAATATGTTTGTATTCAGGGTATTTTGTTGTCAATTAGTTTATCGATTTTAGAAAATGTTATTATCTTTCATTCTTAAATTAAGATTAAAAAATCATTTTTAATGTTACTGATTCCAATAAAATGTAATATTCTTAAATTTTTATCTATTTTGGAATAAAGTTTCAAGATATTTTGGTTAAGAAAGCTATTTTAATGTTTTGAAGATAAAATTCTTAATAAAAATATTGAAAAACTAAAATGAATTTAAAATTAAAATATGAGTTCGCTCCTTGTAAAAATTTATTCAATGAATCCCAATTGATGAGATTAAGATATGGGCTTAATTTTTTATGATTAAATTTTTGTGTGTAAAAATATTAATAGATAATTAGATTTCTTTTCCAGTTTTTGCCAGATGATGTAAATTTGTATTTATTTTGCTTTTTTCGCTTGGGTTTCTTTATACATTAATATTATATCAATTATCAATGTAAGAATGATAAAAAATATCAATATATTGTACCATAAAACTCTGACGCAAATACAACTCATAAAATTCTTAAGTATAACTTTTGTCTAAAAGGGTTTTATTTTCCATCTTTTAAATCAAGTCAGTCATACATTTTTCGAGAGATAATAACGAACAAAGTATCAGCATATTAGCTTTTTAAAATGCCCTTTTCTTTGAAAGTGTTTAAACCTATTTTCATGAAAAATTCAAATTACTCGAAAATTATATATTGCTTTAAATTGTAGCACTGAATTGTTAAATATTTTTAGATTTACATCTTGTTGGAAGGTAATTTAATAAATTTTTAGGATCTACATACATATATGTCTGAATTTATTGGTGTAAAAAATTTTTTTAACGTATTTTGCTCCATTGTGATTCTAAGTATAATTATTACTTGTATGAAGATATATTAAAAAAAACTATTAATAAATAAAGGATTTCTATAATAAATATCATAATTTGAAAAGAGAATGATAGAAAAATGTTGTTGCTTACTATTTTTCAACTAAATAATATAACGATTTTGTTATACAATATTCTATCACTTTTCCACTATCAATCCCATTTCTGAATAATCCCATTGCCAGATAAGCTCATAATATGCTCGACGACAGATAAATGTTGATAAACAGTTGATAAAATGTTGATAATCAGAAACTTGTATCTGTATATATAATCTAAAATAATAATGATAAATGAAAGTAAAAAGAATGCAATTGTATTTTTATGATGAATATATAAAATATGTTGAAAATTACATAGATCGTATACCTTGGAAATTCAATGAATATCTAGAATAGAGAGTTTAATTTACTTAAGCATTTTTTGAATTGTTATAATAATTATTTTTGGTTTAATGATGTATAATTGTACTTTTTTAATTTAGTAATTTGGATTTAAACGAACTTTCTATTATATTTTTATTTATAAATTCTTGCATTATGCAAAATATTCTGCAGTAAACAAATTGTTTTGAAGTAATTAGATCTGCCCAGATTCTATGTTTTAATATAATCATTAAGAAAAATAAAACCAACGCATAGTTTTTTATTGCTCTGAAGGTTTTTAAGACTTTATTTTAAGATAATTATTAATTTTTCTAGAGAGTATAAAAGAAAATGAAAATCATATTGTGTTCATTATTTTTAAAAAGGGGGATAAGTTTAAAGAAAAAAGTAATGACGATGTGTAAAGGCTTGAAATTTCTTTGATATTTTAAATTATAATAAAATGTAAGCATGCGGCTTAAAGTTTTTACAATTATAATATGAAATTCATAATTAAGACCAGAAATAACTCTGTTAAGCCAACCTTTTGTAAAATAGGGAATCTATTTCTGCTTCCAATATTATTACTATTGGAAATAATACTCAAATTTATTCGGTACTCGAAATAAATTGAGCTAGCTTAGAAGAAATAATAAAAAAGTAATAAGATTTAATAAAAAAAACATCAAATTTTAAGTTTTGAATATCAGGAAAGCTGTCAAAAGCTAAATTGATCATGATAGCAATTTTGGGACACAAGAAACTACATTATTGGATGAAAACAAGTATATGTGGGAAAAAATTCTAGATTGAAATATGGATAAGTGGTCATCGAAATATTTAAAACCTATTCTGTTATATTTACCCTCTCTCAAAGAATCAAAAAGAATAAATGACAGATTTCATGGATGAGAGACAAAAATTACATACATACATACATATATATATATATATATATATATATATATATATATATATATATATATATATATATATATATATATATATATATATATATATATATATATATATATATATATATATAAGATATGAGGATATTTTATTTTATGCTCTATGTGAGTATGAGTACCATTAAGTATATTCCTCCTCTTATTGCATTTGGGAGTGAAATCTACAATTGGTATTTCACAGCAAAAGGAAAAACCACAAATTTTAACATGTACTTATCTTCCACAGATTAGGAATAAACAAACTTCAGACTTTGGTCTTTGGTGACAGTAATAGGAAAATCAATTATGTATTATCTGGAAAATCACTGGAGAATATTGATTTACTAAAAGACATAGGAGTGTGGATAAGGTATAATGTAAAATGAGAAAAAAATTTAATTACTTTTCTATAAAAAGTTGCAGTATGCTTATTTAAATCAATGGTGTATAAAAGTATGAATGATTTGGAGTATGCAATTCTCTTTTCTAATCCAGGAAAACAATCATAATTTGAAAAGTAATTACAAAATAGTAAAATTAACAAGTTGTGTATGGATTGTATTGATTGTATAATGAGTTGAACACTGCTGAATGATATATAATAAACAGAAATATCTAAATATTTGATTGCAATGCAATAAAACCATTTTGAATAAATCCTTAATCGTTTTCAATATAGAAGATAAGAAAGAGTTATGCTAGAAAATTACGTATTCGGAATTAATTCCAGGACTTGTCAGCGGAACCAAAAATAGTTATCAATGAAATTTAATGTGAAAGTTTGAAGTCTTGTTAAATTACCATCTTTTTTTAGTGGATCTGGTTATATATAAATTTACTCATTTGCAGCAAACTAATTTGCTATCGGCATATAGTTAATTGTATTATTTACATCAGGAGTGTAAAGGTTATTGCTTACATTAAGATACTGTAAACTTATATCAAGGAAAAGCATATAGATAAGTCTCCAGTGATTTCTATTAGACACACACACAATATTAACTATAAAATATAAGTTATATATCTATATTCTGACTCTTGCTTATCAATTAACCATGTTTCATGCATTATTACATCAACGGAGAATAGGCAAAGTTCTCATAAGTAGCTTCAATTTTTTTTTTTGCTTACATATTATATTTTCCACAAAATTATATGAATAAGTAGTGATTTGAGGGATTATTTCTCCTTTTAACCATAATTCATAGATCAGTGTCCATAACCGAGAATATTTTACTTTAAAAATTGATTCAAATTATTCAAAGTCTTCTTTCATGGACAAATTTATTAAAAGATAAGGAAAATATAATACAAAGAGATAAACCTCTCAAATCTTTCCTTTGTTTCATTCATAATCAAAAAAATTTATAAAATTTGTTGGATGTCATGAATTTAAATGATGAATTTTTTCATGCTATTTATGGATTTTTTTATTGTTGGAGAATAATATTATGTTACATGTTTAATATTTGTCATAATAAAATTCCTTTATAAGTGATCGAAACTGGTATAGCATAATGTTATTATATACTCAATAAATTCACTAATTTAGGTGTTATGATATTATTTCATAGAATTAGCAACATATTTTCAATAGAAAATAGGAAATAGTAAAAGAAAGCTATGTTTACATAATAAATTAAATAATCAAATTTTAAATACAACTATAACGCTAAAAAATTAAAAAATCAATTTATAAGTAATTAAAATCTTGATTAAAGGTAATAACTTTCTGCTTTATTCAGTTTGATAATGATTTTAATGTTGTCAGAAAAATTTAATACATAGTTTAAAAATGTTTAAAATACTTTTTTAAATGTTTTTCTTTACTTGTTAGCTTAAAATACTTAATGTCCTATTTTAACTATAAAAAAATTGTAAATAATGTTTATACTTGTATGATCTATTAAATTCTTCTTTACAGCAATTTTAAATTTAAAGTAGGAAACCTTTCAATACAATGTTCGTGAAATTATTTTAAAGATTTTAAGGAATTACTTATCCTAAAGTTAAAAATAGGTAAAATGCTCACCTTTATTTTCAAAACAACATAAATTACCATTATATGATTAGTTAGATGCTTTTGTTAAATTTCTTTTTATGTAACCTAAGTTTCTAAAATAAATTTACAAGATTACATTCATGAAATTATTTGATGGCTAATTTTGAACAATCATAATTTCTCTAAATATTGAGCTTATAAAATAAAATCCTTTTTCACAATACACAATAATTAAGACTTTCTGACAATGTGGTAGGTCTGCTTCTAACCTTCAACAAAAAAATTGGCTGCATTGATAAAGTCTTGTCGCATCTACTTGACTTTGAAAGCATAAGGCGTAAGATGGCTTATCACTAACCTCACAAAACCGCAAACGTAAGATGGTGATATTATTCTTAATCACTTTTCTTCCGTGGCCAAGTAAGAAATTTATGAAGAGGCGAGCTCAAGTAAGAAGGAAAAAAAATTATCGTGCGCAGGGAGTTATAATTACGCCAGAACACATGGCGCAAAGAAAAGGACTTTTTATCTTAACTTCCAACTGCTTTTGATGGCTTTCTTAACCAATGTAGCGTCATTTTTAGTAGTTGATTTCGTAGAACCGTGTGTGTGGTAGCTTAAGATGACTTGATAAATTAAGCAAAAAAGAAGAAATTGTTTGTCAAAATGGTTTGAATGACTGGGAAAATTATGTTTATCTACTGTACAATTTTCTGGTGTGAAGTTTCACGTCGTTATATGGTAAATGGCGAGGGAAAAGGATTTATCTATTCAATCCTTCAACCCGATCTCATTTCTCGAATTTTGTGCCTTAATTGGACACATTTATGTTTCTGTGTTAATTAAAGTGAATCACCTTTTAGTTCCAGAGAAGACGATAGATAATAGCCCATATTTTTTAATATACGATTAAATATTTGTAATAAAGTAATTAGACCTGTTAAGGATTTATCTGATGAAACAAGAAAATTATTTCAATAAGAATAATATAAAAAAATACTATACATATCTATGTGTATATATACTGCTCAGAAAATTTGGAAAGTGATTAATTTTAAAGAAACGATAATATTTTTACTGGCAACTATGGTAAAGCTAAGCAACTATTACCTAAAATAAAGCAGAAAAGGAAGAAAAAAGTTCACACATGAAATTCACATTTAGACACCGGAATCAAACTGCAGATTCAGCAATCTTGATTTTACACATGTTTCTTTCTTGGCTGTCTCGTTTGTAAAATACATTTGTTAAAAGTTCCCTTTTACAGAAATGTTAGTCATGTAACCTTATGCCAACGTCTGAACTTTATACAAACTAACAAACAAATTGTCTGTAATTTTTGTCTGTTTTTTTTTTTCTTTTTTTTTCTTTCTTTCTTTTTTTTTTTTTTTTTTTTACTAAAATGTCTAATTATAATCTAGTGCAGTTTTATATGTTTAAAATAATAATTTCTTAAAAATAATCTATGATACATTTATACCAAATCCCTTTTCATCATTGATTGCTAAATAATACTTATGCATATGTAAATTTTTATTCAGTGTCATCATACACACACACATTATATATATATATATATATATATATATATATATATATATATATATATATATATATATACGAAAATAATTTCTTCTTACTTAAAATGGAAAGTAAAGATAAAAATATAGTATTTTTTTAATTTAAATACTAAATAAAAGTATTCAATTATAAATAATTAAAATAAATATATATTACTAAATCCATGCACAGTCGTAAAAAATTTCAGGTGTATAAAATAATACTATTAAAAATTTTACGAGTTTATTCGGTATATTTGAAAATAGGCCAAAAGTATTTAAAGTGCTTATTATTTTTTAGCTAATAAATATTTTTTTATTTTTTGAGTTAATTTGAAATAAGAACTTTAATTGCTCATACTACAATGATATTACTTTTATTTTAAACCTCAAATGTAAAATTTTTATAGACAAAAATTAATCATTGAGAAATAAAGTAAATATAAAGCGTAATCATAAAAGGAAAATATAGTCTCTTGTTATTTATTTTTTCCCCTTAAATTTGATTCTTAAGAATAGAAAGTTCAACCAATCTTTCAGCCTTAACAAAGATTTCTTTTATGACTAAACGCTTAAAAATCTTTTCACTCTAGAAATTATGCATGAAGAAATTTTTTTTCTTTAAATTGTCTCAGATATCATATATATATCTATATAATTAGCAGTGCTAAATTAAAAAGAGTTAATAAACAGAACATTTTTAAAACATAAATTTAACCAGGCTATAAGTGCATTATTTGGGAGCAACTATCTAAGCAGTTTTTTTCTGCTAAAAAGTAAATTTTAACATTCATTTTAACCATTTATATAAAGTTAATTTCAAAAAAGTAACATTTTTATGCTATTAGTTTTCTTTTATTTTAACAACTTTGAAAAGTAGGGAAAATTTGATTATTATTCATTTAAAATCAGATAAAATTTTGTAGAACTGTAATCCTATGTCCAAATAAATTGGCACTAAAAGAAATTTTTAAGTATTAATGATATATTGAATATAATGATGTATCAAAAAACATATATTTAATCAAAAATTTCATTTGTGTTTTTCCTCTTGTAATCAATTGAAATTTTTATGTTACAAAAAGTGATGTTGAAATAAAATTTAAATATTAATATTATATTAAACCTCAGTTAATTTTATTTTATTTATTTATTTATTTTTTGATATTTTAACTTTCTAAAATATATGAAATGGGAGTAAAATTTTACAATTAATAGAAGAACAATAACCATACTAATAAATATATTTTAACTAAATGTATTAGATTATAACTAAATTCAAGATATATTCATTTAAAGATGCTAGTTGGGTTTACCATTTGTAAAATTGCAATATTAACAATATTAAGTAATTAAATCACACACAATAGTAGAAAAATGTAATATCAAAAAATGAATTAAACAGCAAAAATGCTCTGCACCAGATAGCTGTATCAGTGGATGAGCCTTACAGTAACCATTATTGGTAATTTAATACAAAGAAATTAATGGCTTTATTTAGAACAGAAATTTAACTTCAAATTCATTATATTATTATTTGAATCATTCTTATTGGTTGCTCTAATGAATGGAAAACTCATTGAATCGAAACCATGAGGGAAAGTTTCTGACGTACGCTGGAGAACTAACTCTCTTGTGATAATTTCTTTGAAATATCAATCAATGGAAAAACTGCATTTCTTATTATTTTCATTCTTTTTAATCTTTTACTTTTTTTCGACTGACTTTTGTATTTTTTATCGGAGTTGGATGCTGCATTTGTTTTTATTAATGATTAATCATGCAGTGATATGTTTTATAGGTATTCCAAATTTATTTTTCGTTGACATGACTGTCAATTATTTCAAATTTAGAATGATTTTTGGAATATGGTATTCTTAGAGTATTAACCCCTTAACCGTCTGGGGTTCAGTGAAGAAAGTGCTTCATTTTTGCTTCGTGGTGGCAACATAGTTTTGGCTTTCACTGCAGTGCAAGTTTTTTCCCCTTTAAAACTTGTCAAGAATACAAAAGCCTCTAGCTCTTGGTGAGGCATATTTCCCGTTTTACCCTGGACCACCTCACAATAATCACATTCTAATCACTTGCAGTGGGGAAAGACCATCAATCGTTGTCAACTGAAGAAACCCATGTGTGCTAGTAGTTTACTTTGTGAATGTTCTGCTTGAAAATTTCTTCAAGTCTCTATTATAATTTTTTAACTACAATAAATATAAATTTTATTTTATTATTTTGAAAATTATTATCAATAAATTTTATTTACTTCTACGCAGTTTTTATACTTAAAATTCTTGAATAAATAAAAAAATATAAGATAGCTAACTCAATGAATATCATATTATCATAATTTTAAAATGACATTTTGCTATATATATATATATATATATATATATATATATATATATATATATATATATATATATATATATATATATATATACATAATCATTTCTTTTTATTAACAATCACAATTTTTTTTAATTTCCAAATAGTTAAAATTGTAATGATTTAAATAGCTGTAAGAACGCGTTAATTTGCTATTTAATTATTAATTGATTTTAATTATTGTCGATACTTTTCAAAATCAACACTATTTTTTAAAATCATCAAATAATTTTCAAAATTATTGAAAGAAACAGCTCTGTTGCTTTATACACAAATTGAAGAATTTCGACAAAATTTTATAATTTTAATAGTTTAAAAAATAAAAGGCTAAATTCATTGCTTAACGATAGACTTCAGAGTATATAGTAAACTATTCATTTCAGTTGAAATTTTGTAAATTTTTTATTTGAATATAAATTTTACATTCAAAATTTTTTTAAATATACTTTGAAGTCTATTTTTAGGCAATTAATTTAGCTTTTGATTTTTTTACATATTTAAATACATATTAAATTCTTTGTATAGAAAGATTTCTGTTTCTAACTATGCAAGAAATATCACTCCATATGTTATTTGATGTTTTATATTTCTTAAATTGTTTTGCACAAATAATAAAATCTTGTATCTCACGCTAAAAATTTTTCGAAGGAGAATAAAAGCAAGGAAATCTTAATGCTATTATTTCAATAGTATTCTAATAATTGAATGTTTAATATAAAATATGTCAATATCACATTTTTTTCAAATATTTAAATTAGTGCTGAATTAAATATTTTTCCCTTCACTGAACTAAAACTGCTTTGACATGCAAATCATTAACAGTGGTAAATTTGGCGAACGATTTTTTTTTAAAAGTACTTTAGTAAAATAATGATTTGACTTTCTTCTTCTTTTGATGGTTATAAAATAAAAATATTTAGCTAGTTTTCATTAGATTAATCAAATATTTTTAAATAGTTTTGATTATAAAGAAGTAAATATTCACCAAATTTATTTTTAAGAGTAAATTCATTAACCATAAATGAATACTTTATCTAATTTCGACATCATTAATCTTGCATTAAAGTTAACCGATCAAAAAAATACGTATCTTAATTTATTATTTTACCACAAATTATAATATTAGAATTAAATCACATTGAAGTTTATTTTAGTGTGTTTACACAAAAGGAATAAAAATGTCATAACTTATAGTACTAATTTGAAATAATCTGTCTCAAGAATGTAAACGTATAATCTTTAGTACAATTCTATTAGATATTGAAGTATATAAAAAACAAAGCATAACACTTAAAATATATTCATTAAATTAGTAAATCAAAATAGTTCTTTTACATGCTAAAGGAAATTTCCTATATAACAAAACGGAATTTGTAAGAAACATAAACTTTTATTCAATGATTTTAAACTATATTTACGAAATATTAGTTTAACATATCCTTAATTTTATAAAAAAAAAATTACTAAAATAATTTTGAGCCTCATAATTAAAGAATTAAGCAGTTTAACATATTATCTGCTGTTTTCCTTATATGGAATAATGTTTCTGATTACTGAATTCAAACATTTTTTAAATAGTTAAATTGATCATTAGTTTATGGCGAAATCATATTATAATGTTTCTGAAACAGATATGCATTTCTTAAACAAATATTTAAGGGAATATTTCTCGTAATTTTTCCAAAACTTGGAATTCTTGATGTATTTTAATATCATTTGCCAGTCCTACACCAAAATGTGAATTTAGTGAAAGTTTGAATCAAAATTAAAGTTTTCTTGCTAAAAATAATAGCTTCTTTGTAAAGTTATAGGCCTTAATCATAACAAAATAATATATTTTTTGTGGAATGAAGAGTAATACTATTTCCATTCTGAAATTCGAAAATACTTATACAGTAGAATTTATTCCTCCAATTTTTTAATTACTTTGTGATCTTAATATTTTAAACAATGGTTGAAACATGTGTACTGAAATTTTGAGTAGTGTGAAGCTACCAACATTATGAAAAATTTCAAAACATGTTTAGCCAAATTTTCGAGTAAACAAGAAATTAATGTACTTGTTTAATTTTATATTATTAGCAAGTAGAATGAAAATTGCAGAAGATTGATTGATCTCTCTGATTACATCAATTTGACATCAGGATTGATGGTATTGACAAATTTGTGGAACTTGGGAAGTTTCAAATTCCGTGGGAAACCGATAAATTTAAATTGAAAACAAATGTAATATTGGTATTGTAGATACACATTTCCAATCAATTTATCTTGAAAACATCTGTCTAATGATATATTCCATGTGAGCGTGTCAATAAATCGCCTTCAGCTGGCCAGAACAAATTATTGAAATGTCATTATTTCACCTTGCCATTCTTGTTTGCGTATCTATATATAGGAGTGCGGTTTAATTTACCTTTACTTTCAGAAGCTAAATTCTAGTAGTTAGTTGCATCTGTGAAAATATATTACCGTTTTACAAACATTATGTCTGATTCAAGCAGTGAAGAAGAATTTTATTTTTATGATGAAGATTACTTTTTGGACACGGATAGTGAATTTTTCTAAATTACATATTATCTAAATTTGAAAAATCATTTTTATATTCTAAAATATGGAGTCTAAATAATTTTATATTTTGATTGATAGTTTGCAAATTATCTTCAATTCACAGAAGAAAATTGTTATCCTAAGTGGTAAAAATTCTGTAAATTTTAGAAAATTAATATTATTTTAAGACCGTATTTTTTAAATCTGAATATTTGATTCCAAACAAAGCTTATCAACGAGATGTTACGAAACTGAATTAAAAATTTTATGATGTTAAGATTTATGCTTTGACTGAGTTTTATATCCCTCGATTTATTTTCATATTTTTAATTGTTTTTATAAATAAATATGATAAGTAATAAACCTTCAAAGCATAATTATAACATTAATTTGCAAATATTTTCATGTCACATGTATAAAATAAAATATTTGGATGTGTCTTCAGTATGGGTATGCATCATACTAATATTTAAGCATAATTTACATTTTATTATAAATGTATATGTATCTCATGAAATAATGCCATAAATATTATTTTCCTATAGAAATAATTTCATTATTAAAAATTTAAATACAGTTAAATGTTAAAATTTATTTTAATATTTTAAAATTTAAAGTTTTACATTTTAAAATCAAGTGTGAGAGAATTTAGATCTTTTTATAATATTATTTTTTTTTCTTACATTAAACAAAAAATGACTTCAGCTTTAATATTTTATTTACATAAGCACATATTTTGTATAACTAAGATTTCCGATTTTTTGTCAATCATTAATAAAAGTGTATAAGCATTTAAAATGATAACTCTAGAAACAAGTTATTTAATTTATAAATTAAAATTAGAGGTTCACAGTGAAATTAGTTAAAATCTGAGAGATTACAAGGAAATCATACGTACAAAAATCATTTCAAGATTTTTTAAAATACTAAATTCATTCAAATGTTTAAAAAAGTAACTTTCAATTTATTACTTATTTTATCCATTCTAATTTTAAAAAAATTTTTAAATTTTTAAAATTTCATATTTTTGAATATTTAAATTATATAGATTCCTCATATTTTAACCTTGTCGCTAAGTTACATATTAATATAATCTCATATTGTCCAGTTTCCAATTAAATTATAAACTATATATATATATATATATATATATATATATATATATATATATATATATATATATATATATATATATATATATATATATATATATATATATATATATATATATATATATATATATTATATATATATATATATATATATATATATATATATATATATATATATATATATATATATATATATATATATTTATATATATAATATGTATTATACAGAGAAACTAAAAGATGTTATTAATTTAAAAACTTGATAAAAAATGTAATGAAAATTAGTATTATATATATTGTTTATAAAACGCAATAATTAGAGAGGCTTCAACTATGAAAACCTAAATGTGAATAAATATAGAAAAGTAAAACGTAATTCGAAAACTGTTGCTTTCTTGAAACACTTTCGATTTCCACTCACATTAGTTAAATCAACCATGACCGTAAGTAAGTTCCCAGGCCACGATTTCACGGCAATCCATCAATTCGGGAGGTTGAATTTAAAGCATCTTCTTATTAGAAGATAATACCATCGTTGCCATTAATAAATATTAAATTAAAAGCTACTTTTTTATCTTCTCAAACATAGATATCTAACGAAAATATCATTGTTTCTTCACAAGGATTTGATTTAGCAAATATAGCAAATATAATTGAAATATAATAAAAAGAATATACGCTTGAAATTAGTTATAAGAATATATATAAAGAACTCTGTTCTAATGATTAGTAAATGGAGAAGGCAATGAAGAGAAAAAATTTTTTATAAGCTTCATATCTAAGATTAATTCTCAGAATTATTTTACGAGTTTGATTTACAATCAAACTTGTTAGACATTTTTGGCAAGTCTCATTTTTGAATTTAATTTCCAGAAATAACACTCATCAAAAATGTTTTCTCTCTATCATGAGAAAAAATGCGAAAATGCTTTTTCCGGCCTATCGCTATTGTTATGTGGGAGGCTGCACTCATTGAAAATGAAGAGTAAGCCAGCAGAAATCGCTGCGCCCCCTGAATTGCACAGAGAATCGGAGTCAAGCCTTCATTACAAGTAATTGTGGGGGGCATCTGTCCAATTACGAACTTGGGTGGTACGCCTCCCTGGAGACATCGCCGTTTACGATAATCGCCACCATTTGTCACCTTCCCTGCTGCGGTCACTGTCCAAATGATGTCCCCCGACACCCGCCAAGTCATTGGAGCGTAGCACCCAGCTCTATTCTCCAGAACTACAAATAAAAACTACGCCTCTCCACAAAAGAGGAGGGAATTTTTAAATGCTTGCACTCGCTGCAGCTGAATATGACAAAGAGACAATGGCCCCGGCCTAAGGCCTCGCTTTCTTATACTTCGTTTTTTGCCATAACAAAAAAGTGAAATAAAAAAGCCATCTCTATGCTTGAATTTCTATGATATGGGACAAGAAGCTAAAAAGAGAAATTGATTAATCAAAACGTTTTTGCATTATCATTTGCATTTCATGATAGAGAATTTCAAGAGAGATTATTTTGAGAAAGCTTTTCAGGAAAAATGCGTGACAAGGGGAAGAATAAAACTGGTTCTCATGTCAATGTTACACAGTTAATAATTGAATATATAGACTTTCTAGGGCTTGAAAATGTCCATGCAAATAGGATGTAGGACATGTCACTATCAATGCTTTACAGGTGCTCGGATAATTGAGGAAATACCATGCACAAACTGTGTTCTTTTTGTCTTCCCATTAACTCTTTAATTATGCAAGAAAGGAAGCACAGATTGAAGGATTAAAATAAAAACCACTGTGTAAAATAAAGTTATTACTGCAAGTGTTTCAATAAATATGCAGGCACAAGTCATCATTTGCATTGTCCTAATCAAGCGTGCTAATAATGTTAGAAATCAAATTAGCGAAGAGATATGGTAATTGCGTTTGTTATTTTACATTATATGAAATCAAAGTACCATTGAAGGGATTAAAACCAATATCTATCGTAACTGGTATAAAAGAATTTGATTATAAAGTCTAATTACTGTATATATTTATTGTCAATACAGATTTATAGACATCTGTATGGAAAACATTGAAAGAATGTTTCCCATACAGATGCATATAAAACAGTCATTAGAACGACATCCATATCTACTGAAAAATTAGTCAGACGAAATCGATTCTAAGGCCCTGATAAATGTAAACATTGCAATCAATGTTTCCCTTATTCCGATAAAATAAGTTTATAAACGAATAAAGTCTTGTGATCTCAGACAATTCTTTCTAATAAAATTCAAATATATTTATTTAAAAGCAGGAAAATTATTGATGTTTTTATAAATACTTCTTTGGAGTTAAAACGTGGCCATGATATTGAGACAAAACTACTTCTCCGTCAAAAAGAGCACGTGAAGAAGAAATGTTTTCAAAATTGTGAGAATTTTTTGAAAACTTCATTAATTAAATTATTTCTATTTTCAAAATTGGTTTATCTGCTCGTTTATTTATGAAATATTTTTGGGGGTAATATTAGTATTTTAAATACATAATTTAACACTTTTTGTGCTATTATTGGCAATGAAGTAATATCATTATAAAATATATATATCAAAAAGGCTATCTTTTTAAGCTATATTTCGATTCGATAAATTTTTTAAGACTTAATTCAAACTTTAAGAGAATAATTCTTAGATAATTGTTAATTATTTAAAAATCCTGATAAACTTCAATAATTAATAAATTTGATTATATTTCCATTTTTCCAGACTTCTTTTTCCAAATATTTTCATAGTAGGGTATATTAAGTTTAAAAAATATAACTAAAAAAACGAAAACAAACATTTTTAACTTTTATCCAATAAGGAATTACGTGATCAGGCTTGTGATTCATATAAGAATTACACACACACACACATTAAAATTGGAGGTACGATCATTAATACTGTTGTTTAGATAGAAAAAGGGATTAAAAACTAATTTTATGATTGGTTGGATGAGGTTAAATTTAAAAAGGATCCTTTATGCCAATGTTGAGCTGTTAGCTGAATGGTTAGTGTTCTAGTCTTCGGGTTAACAGCTCGTAGGGTTGATTCCCACATCGATCTTGAATGTTTACAGTGGTTTGGAATTCATTTTAAATTGTTAATATTACTACCCCTTGTATGTAAAAATAACGTAGAGAGATAAACTACACTAATTTGAATCCTTTCACTGCTTTTTACCAAGTTACTAATTTAAGAAAGGTTGTTTGTGAACAAAAAATATCTGGCATAAAATGTGCGAGAAACGAATAATTGGAACTTTAAAATATTGTTTTCATAAGTAAATAGTATATAATTAAATTATATTTATCTAGCGAATTTATTCATTTTTTAACATAATTAGTTTGATTCTGTGTGGGACAATCTACCAAAATAATCATTAATAGAGAAAAAATGAACATTGTTCTGTGTTCACTGGTTTTTCATGCCTTCTAAAGTTCTCATGTTTTCAACAAAATTCTCATCACTATGTGTAAACACTTAAGTTATTGCCATTTTAAAAATTTAAAATTTTAATAGCATAATTTAATGTAATCCGAATTTGGGTGTTTTGATTTTAAGAAAATTATTTCTTTTACTTAGTTCATGATTGAGGAAAGTTTGATGAACAATAGCAAAATATGTTATGATAGTTTGAATTCAGTATTTGTGAAAACAACTTTGGTTCTACAGTTTATTATTTGTATAATACATGTCGTATTGTGACAGGGATATTAACTTTGTGTCCTGAAATGCTACATGAAATCATAAATGCATAATGCATGGGAATATCCAAAAAATGAGAAATTGATTTGTAGACAATAAAAAATATGCCAGGGAAACGCAAGATAAAAGTAGAAATTTTTCATACGAATTATGAACAATACACAATATTCATAATTAATATTTATTAAAAACTCGTTTTATATTCTTCAAAAAAAATAAAACATGAATATAAGAATTTCATACATTCATTGCTTAAAAGAGGGGAGTTCACTAAGTTGAGAGTTAAATGGTTAACTGGCTTTCAATTCAAAAGGGTATGAGTTGGACTTCCACATCTGGCGTGTTTCTTTGTATTATTTTGTTTAAAATCTAATTTAAACTGTAGATTGTGTTCAATTGGGGATCGTATTCAAAATGACTAATCAATAAATAACAAAATTTCCAAAATCTAAATTACGCGTAATTCTGTTAAAGTGGGTTGCAGAAATCAAAGATACAAAAACATGAGTAATATAATTCAAAATTATAGGATCCATTTTGTTGTCAATAGTTACGATATTACTGAATGCTGAGCAATGAGGATTTTCAGGTGGTATCAAATTTTACTCCGTGATTAGCCCAGTATTACTTTAACAGAACTCAAATCTTCAGCTGATACAAACAGGTTCAGAGAAATAGCAAGCGATTTCCGTCGTTTACAAAAACTGTGTTCTAAGCAGCCAACTGTTTAGTCACCGCTTAGGATTAGCAATCAGAAGTATTATGATTCTTAACGAATCCAGAGGGGTAAGCAATCCACTTGGAACACACAAGCATGCCTGTCCCCTGTAAGAGATACTAAAATGTTTGTAAGCACTTGTCATAAATATTGAGAGTTCTGATTTTGTCATTTATGTTGTATGCTTGTTCAAAATATAATTTTGATTTTAATTCAGTAAACTTTTTATTTTAAATAATAACATAGTTTCATCATATTACCATCTTCTTCTTCTTCTTAGAGTTGGGTTTGTATTATATTGGGCACCTCTGCTTTTATCAGCATTTTGTACTATTAACTCCAAACCTAGTTTTGTACTATTAACTCCAAATGTTTCCTAGTTCCAGTTGCTTGGGTCACCCACTTTATTAATAAAGTCCGATAACCCTATCATATTACCATACATTGTTATTTAGAAATATATAACTTTTAAGAAGAATGATTATATCGTGTGTATACTCAATTAATTTGATTTTTGGCTTCTTGAGGGAAAAAACCGTTTTAAATAAAAGAAACTAAATTTTAGGTTTTTTAGTAATAATATTCGATTTTTATAAGCATGATATTAAACAGTCAAAACATTCTTCCAATCTTTACTTTTGCTATTTTGTAGAGATACTGTGTTATGCTTGAATAAAAACCAATCATAAGTCAATTAATCATATGTAAGCAATTATTAATCAATCAATTCATAATTAGTCAATGATTTTATTAAAAATTACCTTTAGGTTTTTTCGGATCCATTTCTTGGACATCGAAGAAAAAAATTTGCGGAAATCAATTATTTCTATATATCATCTTTTTTTAGTTAAAAATGCATAGTTAAAATGTTTTAATTATCAATTTTACTGCAATCATTAAACATTTTTATTATAATATAAAGCTGCCATGCGAACAATTGCGCGTACATTTCATTGCTACACTAGAATATTAAATTTCAAATTTATTTATTTTTAATCTTGTTATGTTATAAATATTTTTAATTAAAATAAAATAGACACAAGGTATTTTTTCTTTATGCTATGATATTTCTCTCAGCGGTTATTGAAATATTAAACTAGAGAATTTATACGAACAATTATTAATGGTTGATGATAAAAATTGGTTCTTAATTTCGGAAAGTCTAACATAAGTTTCGTAAACTATTTTGAGATCGAATCAGTTTTAAGAAAACTGAAGCAGGATGGAGTCAAATCAGCGAACAATGTACACAGTTAAAGTGAGAGCTAATTCATCTTCTTACATGCGAAGGAACCCTCTGACAGGAGAAATGAGTACAATTTTCTCAAACAAGAAATCAGGGATCAAGGCTTTTGCATTTGCAATGCATTTCATTATACAACTGAATAATATTGGGAAATTTACAACCAATTATTTCACTATATCTGCTATATATATACGATTAAAAATAAATATTTTTTTCTATGGTTGTCCTCTTAACAAATTAAAATATATCAACAGCTCTAAAAATGTACTATATAGATCGATTCATACGATCTTAACATTTCACTGTTATGTTTGAAGAAAAACTGATGTAGTTCTGTAAGAGAAACATAATTCAATGTGAAAGGAGTTTATAGCAATGACTACAAACTTGTTACCAGGAATTTATTTTATTATATGTGTTGTAAATTTATTTGTATTGCATAAAAAATAACATACAAAATTTCAAATCATTCAACGAAAAAAAATCATTATGTAATTAAAACATTATTTTTATAAGATATAACTTGAAATTATTTAACAATTAATTTAAATTTTGAGTAAAATTTAATTTATTAATTTTCTCATAAAATTTTTTAATTATTTCTTCAACTCAATGTTTTTTTATGTATCTAAGCAATTTTATTTAATTTGAAAATTTCTCAATTCCTAGTTGATTCTCGCATATACTATAATTTGTTTAAAAATATTTTAAGTGTACATCAACAAATATTGTATTATATATACATCGTTTAAATTTAATTGTTTTAAACTATATATTAAATAACATAACAATATATTAAATATAAATATATTTAAACATTATATTAAATATAAATATATAATAAACGAGATAATTGCAATATCTGTTGTACCTGTAAAATTAAGTAGATAATTAGCCTCGAGTACATTTGAACAAAAAAAATACGGTTGATTTTTTTATGAGATCGCTCTTGATTTATTGAAAGATAAAATACAATTTCTTTCTAGCTTATTTATTGAAGAGCATTTAATGAGGTCATTAACGTTATAATTTATTTACATGAATTATTTTAAACTTTTCATATCTATTTTCAATCTAATGGTTTTCTACCCTCCACAGAAATTTAATCATTAGCCTTTTTTGGATATTTCGAAATAATATTAAAAAAATTTTTAAATGATGATATACTTTTATCACTTCGAATTTTTTAAGGATTAAATTTTTTATCTTTTATATAAGCTTTATTTAATGAATACTTCAATTATATTTTTCGTTATCCCCTCTTTATTTTATTTATTATGTTTGGCTTTTAGATTAAACATTGTATCAAAATTTTAAAAGAAGTATCTATTTTAAAATGTATTCAAATCATCATAATCAGTAAATTCTTTAAGATTCTTTAAAATTTTAAATGATGATATACTTTTATCACTTCGAATTTTTTAAGGATTAATTTTTTTTATCTTTTATATAAGCTTTATTTAATGAATACTTCAATTATATTTTTCGTTATCCCCTCTTTATTTTATTTATTATGTTTGGTTTTTAGATTAAACATTGTATCAAAATTTTAAAAGAAGTATCTATTTTAAAATGTATTCAAATCATCATAATCAGTAAATTCTTTAAGATATAAAACAAACCGATAAATAATGGAAGAGAATACATTAAATGAACATTTTATTTTGTGGATAAAATTATTATTTTTAACTGAAGAATTATTCTTATCGTTGAGAATACTTAAATTGAAGAAAAACAAAATGTGTGTATATATTTTATACAGTTCAATTATATTTACTACATAAAAGTAATAAATATATTTATATTAACATACATTAATTTAAATAATTTAATTGACATATATTAATGTAAATAATATTAATAAACGTTTTATTTAAACTATAATATATGAATGCTATCATAAATAATAAGTTCTTTCAAATTTAAAGAGATATGAATATAATGGAAAAAATGGAAGAAAATAACTACTCCCATTTTACTGAGACAAATTATTATTGATAAATTTCCATGGAGAATATTTTTGTCAACTTATGGAAAATACTAAATAGCGAAAAAATAGATTGACATATTTTATATGTCTATAAATAATAACAATAAGAAATTCGTGTCAAAAACACACACGCACACATATATACTCGTATATAAATGAATACTTTTAAAACAATCTCAAGTAAATTTTCGCAACAAAATTTGGTAACAAAGAATGAAGCAACCCCGATCATTATTCAATGGAATCGATGATTAATTAGTGCCTGTACGCGAAGATAATCACTTCAAATTAATTTTTAAACGGCTCAATTGGTCATTAATTCCTCCCTATCAAAGTAGAGTGGATGATCTCTCCCAGTGAAGACGAGCGAGATAATCCCGTAATAGTTACAATGGGGGAAAAACTCATTCCAATAGACATCTATTCATTGCTAGATTTTTTGCTCGAGAGAGGTTCATTTGAATGAAAAACTGAGCGAAGCAGAGATGTGCGCTTGCTCATTTAGCGGTACTTGTCAGTAGAATGTGCGAGCCTTGACAAATGGGCGCTTGTAATCCGACGCCTTCCCCAAGACGCGATGAGGCAACGGGGAGGGGTAGCGCTTTTTGGCCAATTGGGAAGCTTCATTTTTCTAAGGCGTTTGAAAAGGGAATGGTGGGTAAGATGGCGTTCTTAGCTACGGAAATTATCAGCAATTTTTTAAAGTTCCCTCACTCTTAATTCCCCCCTCTTTTATGGAAAGAGACCACACCCAAAGCCCCCGTAAATGCTGCTAGATTTTGGCAAATCGCCTGTCATGAAAAAAGAAAAAAATAAATAACAAGAAAACTGGATATTATTAAAGCATTTCCATTATTGCTCGATTTAAGCCATTTTCTTTGACACGTTATATGACTAATTAGATTAGGTTAATATATTTTAAATAATCACAAGGACAGATGTGAAATAAAACTAGAAAATATTGAAAAAATATACACCATAAAATAAAAATCGAACAATAACAAACGGTTTTTTAATGTTGAAAGAAATCATTGCTAAAACGAAACTTTTGCTAAGTTTCTTTAAAGTTTATGTATTCCATAAGCATGCTGTTGTATTTTAAAGGCAGTTGATTGCGAATTAATTTATGTAAAATCAATGCTAATACAATAAAACTAATAAAAATTTCTTGAATCAAAATTATGTAATAAGCACAGAAAAAGAAAATATTTTTTGAGAAATTTTGAGTTATCGTAAGATTTTTAAATATTGTATTATTAAACAGAATAATTTCAGTATGTCTATTTTAATAGAAACATTAAAATTTTTCTTCGTGGATTACTCTACGGTATCAAACAAAGTTACATAAATAGATTTTTACATTTCCCAAAAATATTTCATTCTAAGATTAAAATGTTAAAATAGGAAAAGTTATATCAATATCATATTTTTTTATTTCAAATTGTAGATCGAAATGTGAAAGATTTTTTTTTTCTTTTGGTAAATTAATAAAATATTTTATCAAAATTATCAATAAAATAGTAAAAAAAATAATACAATGAGAAATTAGCAATGTGCAGAATATATTTTATTATTTCATTAAAAATTTTTTTAAATTTTTAGATTTTAAGTTAATTACTCAAAAAAAAAACAATTTTTATATATTGCATAAAATATTTATCTTACTCATTTTATGAATAAAGAATAAAATAATAATTATCAATTGTGTAATTTTTTACATTTTTAATCAATTTGCTTATTAAATAGAGCATTTTCACTTTTTTGTTATTATATTTACAATAGTTGAGATGGGACACTCGAATCTGAAAAACCTTGAATTTCTTGAAACCTGCTATACGTTCAAGATTCAAAAACTCTGATCATAGTACCTGTTTCTAGAATTCATGGATTTGACATCTTCAGTTAAATAATCATAAAAACTTTTGATTGTGTCCAGTAAAATTATTTGTAGAAAAGAGAATTAAAATTTTTACGAACATAACACGTTTCTCGATATTATAGTTAGTTTATATCAGTAATATAGGGGGAAATTTGTTGGGTTATCTTCCGTGTTGCAGATAACTACGTATTATAAACTGGCTTTTTGTAGCATTGTAAACGCGTTGAAAGTAAAGGTGAGACAATGTGCAATATCCTTTTGTTGCATTGTTGACTAAGCTACGTATTGTAAACTGGCGTTGTAAAGTCTTGCAGACTAGCTTTAAACATTCAACGCCTTTTTTTCTTTTTCATCGAAATAGTTCATTACTGTCCCAAAAAAGGCAACTCAGAAAATTCCAAATGAGCTCAGTCCGATGACTCATAGTTGCATAATGGTAGCATTGCTCTCTATTGAGTGGAAAGTAGCAAGTTCGATTCCGTCCATTGTCAAACAATTGACGTTGAATTGTTTCTTTTCTATATTCTGCATTCACATCTTTCGGTACTTGAGGGGCTTCCGAATTTCCTTCCAGCTGACACGTGACAAAATAAGAAATTATGTTACCAAATGATGACCAAGTAAGAGGTGTTAAAAGTACCTATCCCCCCAAGGAGGAACGCTGCATTCAGCTTCTATTTTTGCCTGTAATCAAGCAATAAACAACGCAGAAAAAACCAAGAAATAAATTTTTAATCGTTAGCTTAGAGATTTTAAACTTCATGAAAGTATTTCGCTTTGAATTCTTATTAATCCTACAAAAATATTCTAAGGTTTCGAAGATTGGTTTTTTAGATTCGAACGCATCCCATCTCTGTTTAGCTGGTTCTCGTAGCTTGAGTGGCATTCATTCTACAAATATATGTACAATTTCATCCACAAGTGAAAAATAAAGCAAACATGAAATAAAATCATGAATACATAGTTTTAATATTCGTTTTGGGTTTTTACAAAAGCCTTCCATGATCGTCTTCATCATGTCTTTTGAAGTCCTGATCAACCCTTTGAATCCAGTGGCAAATTTTAAAAGTTACTGACAGTGTTTCGTGGATAAGCTCGTAATCACAGAAGGATCCTCAACCTGAGGTCTCACAATGTCTTTTCTCTCGAATTATTTCTCAATCTATCCCATATATACTAAAATATAAATTGTGATTTAAGGAACTACTTTTCGGTTGAGTATGTTTTGTGTTCCCTCCCCCATGCTTGTCCAAGTCTTCTAAGGCAGTACATGATTCTACAATTTCGGAAGAAGGTAATTAGTTCCCTAGAATTACTTAGATTGGGAAAGAATTCTTCTATTGTTAAATTTCACGTGTATTTCTTATTTTTGTATCTCTTAAAAACAGAAGTATTACTTTTTTATGCATGATGGCATAAAATCTTCTCTTACTATGTAACTGTATTTAAAAATACACATTGAAGGAAGAATAAAATCCGTTACAAATCCTTATAAATAGCAGCTCGCTTCTTTCAATGTATAAAATCTATTCCTTTCTTTCATGTATACTTCAATATTGCACATAAATTTTCGTGCCGTCCCCTGCATATTCACATACTTTACTTATAAGTAATCGATTACTAATACATTTATATCATTTGAGGGAGCCTAATAGTATAATTAATACATGAATAAGGAAGAATTAAAAAACATCTGATTATTTTCATGTACGTCTTCTCAAAGTTATATAAAAAGAAAATAAAACACAAAAAACGCAAATTTAACTTAAAATTTCCCCCAAAAATGTTGCCACTCGAAACAAAGCATAAGGATACATAATAGGAAATCATGTATTGAGTTCTTTTTTTATATCTTTTTTGATTTTAAATTTAATTCTATAAATGTTTCGAATCAAAAGAGAAAGTGTTTTGGTTACAATAATATAAAACACATGATACGCATTTAAAATAATTAAAAAAATTACAAAATTTTAAGAAAAAAATCAGGCAAAACACTTCCTGATTTAAATTTACCAATCAATTTAATTTCTTTTGCATTAGAAAAGTTTCTCCAAAATGATAAGAAAAAGCGTTATCTGCTTAACGGTAAGCTATTTTCAATTCAAGCCAGTGCCAAATTGTCACATTTCTCAAATTCTGACTTCCTTTCGTAAAACTGCCACATTTATTTTACAAAATTATATCAATGAAAAACGTGAAGCCAATTTATCCCATTTTCTCTGTAATTGGTATTCTAGTGCATAATGTGCGTGAATTTCTGTACGTTTTGTAAGTGTTATGAATGTCCTAAGTGGGTCAGATAGGGGTGCACTGACGTGTGTCCAAAATGTTGCGATGGTGATATAACGGGATAAGGTAGAGCACTAGTTGCGGGCAGGTAAGGCAGTTGGTTTCCAAAAAGCAACCCAGCTGCATAAGAGGGTGAAGCAGCGTATGAATTTGGTAAGCTAGATGCTTGAGAAGGGGGCAGAGTAGGGCTGTTCGCGTCCATACCCGGATTTTGCTTCTTCCACTTTGTTCTTCTATTCTGAAACCAGATCTTCACTTGCGTTTCTGTCAGTCTTAGAGACAAAGCCAAGTTGAGTCGTTCACAAACCGATAAGTACCGCGTTGTTTTGAACTTGTTCTCAAGAGCTACCAGTTGCTCATAAGTAAAGGCTGTCCGAGCTCTGCGAGGTTTACCAGCTTTGCTGTCAGAGTTAGAAGATTTTTTCTTCTTGTAAGAGGAACTACTCAACCCTTTATTAGATTCCTTGTCCGTGGACTCGTCATCAGTCGCAGAAGATCGGAGTCCATTGGATCGAGGTATGTGTCCACTGTGGCTTGCGGAAGAACCATCTCTGTTTCCATTGTCAGCTTCTGCCACTTCAATAACATCGGGTAAAGGTGACATGGAATCCTCTAAAGATGAAAAATAAACAATATTAATTGCTGCAGCTACTAAGAACAAAAAAGAATCTTGAGCTATAATTAATTTTAGTATTTATAATCAGATCGAGAATGTCTATCTGAAAGAATGGTACTGTCTGATTTTAAGGGTTTATTTTTATTTATTAAAATGCAATTTATTGTAACCCTATTGTCGCATGTAAGCTATGATTTAAAGGAGAAAAACTCGTTGTGTCCTATATTTGCTGTTAACAGTTTATAGAGAAAAGATTTTTTTATCATAAATTGTGTTAAAATTTTAAAAAAATGTAAAATCTGGAAACTTAACCAATTTCATAATTTAACTTAAATAAAATCATTTTGTTGAGAAAATTATATAACTGTAGTTATTATATATATATATATATATATATATATATATATATATATATATATATATATATATATATATATATATATATATATATGGTTTTGTGTGATTTTATTTCATTTGATGTTAAATCACGTAATAAAGCAATAAGTTGAACAGAGATTCAGACTGTCATTTGAGATCATATTAGCTTTAATAAATAGAAATACCCTATTTATATGTTTGAGAGCCCCTTGTTTTAAATATTCAAGAAGTCTAATCAGAAATTTTTAGAATATTTTTTTTGCTTGTCGTTAGTTTCAGCAAATAAAACACAATGCCTAAATGAAAAGAAATAAAAAAAAATTCAAAATCAAAAAGTAAATGAAAAAAGAAGTCATTGAAGTGTGATCAATAAAATACAATTGTCACATTTTTAATTAAATATTAACCATGAACACAAAATAGTGTCATATTAACTCATATACGATATTAATAAACAAATCACTGCTTCTTAAAATAAGTTAATAATTTTATTTAAATGTACGCTGTATTTTCTCTTTTAAATAATTCTATAAGTATCTATAGCATTAAAAAGTGATTTACAATCAATAAAATAATAATTGAGAATCGAAAAATATTTTATTTCAAGAAAAGAAATTTTCAATTGTTAGATAATTGTTATTTTACTTTTAAAATAATTATGGAACTTGCGAGAATTATTTTGCAAAGGGTGAAATTCAATGCGATTATGAAACAAACATATAAAAGGTAAATTAAAAAAACACACAGCCATATCTATATAAGAAATAAATCTATATATATAGAATACACCCATAGCTATAAACATATGATGTTTACTAAAAAAAATAATTTTTGATAACTTTTAAGGTTTTATCTATCTATTTGAAAAATTATAATATGATTGTTTTATTAAATTCATTTTAAGTTAATATGAACTTTTGTTCCTATTAATGATAATGTTACGCAAGGTAAATTTGTAAAGATGAAAGATACTTCTTTAATATACTTTCATCTATCAAATAATTTTATTTTATTGATTTTTGTAATTATAAAAACCTTTAATGATTAGCATTAAACTTATTGAAAGTTCCTCTAAAATGAAATTTGTAGAATAACTCAGAATTCAAACCATCTTTAAGAATACATTCCAATATGTTTTGTACCAATAGTCTCATTATCTTATATATATATAAACTCATAGAATAATAATATAGTGAAATAAAAGCTACATAATAAATAATCATGAATATCTTAATAGTACTATTTTCATAATTTCATGGTGTAATAACTCATGCATGACAGTATTATTTTTTATCTCTTATATGTAAAGGTAATATTTTTTAAGAAATTCTTTATTAAAATTATGATATTGGCAAATAAATATTCAAAATGTTAAATTATCAGCCAATTTATTCAAAATATAATGATTGATCAGTCTTTGCAATGACTGAAGCTTAAGTCTATTTTTTCTTTGTATTCATGAAAAAAGAATGAATTTTGTTGCAATAATCACCAACTTCTTTTTTTGGAAGTAAAAAATGCATAGAGGGGGAAAAATTCCCCTCGGGTAAAAATTAATAAAAAAATAATGGGAAAGTTTTTTACCCAAGATATCGGTTTTAGACGTGATAATAACCATAATTATTAGCCATTTTGTGCCACTAAGTGAGCAATTTAACTGTATTAACAACTGTTTGGCGGTGAAATGTCAAGCCAACATTTTCAACGCGTGCTTGTAATTAATACGAAAATTATGTAGGTGATTGTAATCTGTTATTGGAGCATTTAATAAGTGCAGAATAAATCTCTTTGAAATATTTAAAAAATAGTAAGCAAAACATGTTCTTTGTACACTAATCTACTTATTGAAAAACTGAATTAAAAATGTATATGTTAACATAAATGTTATCCACTCTACTTCCCGTATTGCTTCTAAAATGAACTAACAAGTTATTTGGATGCAATACAATACAAAATATTAATTATGAATTTCTATCTCAATGCATTGACGAGAAAGATGCGAGAGTGTGAACTGTTGAATGTGTATTGCTAGTCGAGGAAACTGTGCAGACTGTGAGTCATATCGAAGGGGAGGAATTCGAAAGTGGCCTTCTTCTCAGAGAAGTACTATTTCATTTTAAGGAATAATAGAATCGATACCTTTTATGAAGTAAGCAAAAATTTATTTTTTATTGAAATACTGATCTTCTAAATCGTAATTTGAAAGGATTGTTACAGTCCGTGTTTCTATATTTAATATTTGACTGAAACGCATACATGCTTTTATAGCAAATGCTCTTCTGATTATCAAAATAAATGAATATTTATTTTTGTCTTATGGAATTTTATTACAGCAATCTTATGAATATCCAATTTTTACTGTTTTAATTCATGAGTTACTTAAATTTAATGATTTACTTCGGCTGTTAAATACAATTTCGGAACAATCTTTTTTGAGCTATTGATTGTAGTCAATCATTTTTTTATTGTATTATATAGTATTGATATAAATGAAAGTTATACAATATCTATTTTCAAATTTTATACAGGATATTTAAAATTTTATGGAAATCATACAAGAATTATTCTATTTTCATCTTAAATTTTAATTGCTGTAAATGATCTCAAAAATAAAAATATAGTTAATTAGTTTAGTAGAAGTAAAGGCGTAGATTAATGCTTTGATAAAAAGTGAAAAATATAGCTTAATGTTTTGATAAAAATAAAAATGAATGTTTTGGGAAAAGTAACTCAATTCCCTTATGAAGAAAACAATTTTTCGACGCATATTTGATGTAACATACTCAAAGACACTATGTTAAAAAGAAACAACAAAATACAATTGCAACTGATAGATTTAAGAATTTCAGTTTCGAAATAAAAAGAAGTTGCATACCTGACTAAATATAATCCTGATTACGTAATTTAAATTTATTCTTTACTTAACATTGAAAAAATATTTTATAACAAAAAAGATAAATATCAAGATAAGAAAAAGAATTTATAATATAATCAGATAAGAATTTATAATAAGAATTTATAATATAATAAGTTTAATATAATATAATAAGAATAATATAATAAGAATTTATAATATAGATAAATATCAAGATAAGATAAATATTAAGAAAAAGAATTTAAAATGTACTTGACTCAGATATTCCTTAAAAATGAGTTCTTATGAAGATAAAAAAAAATCATTTTTAGTTATAAGTAACTATACAATGTTAAGTAGGTAGTGATAAAAAGGCATTTTACATGAAACGAAAAGTAAGGCTTCCAATCATGATTGAATAAGAAAACAAAATATGTGGCTCAATATAATTATTATGTTATTAACTGCAGGGTTTAATACTAATTCTAGACTTTAGTATTTCTTATTACTTTATTGAACATTATAGAAAGATATTTTATTGTTATTACGTTTTTTAAATTGTTTTGTAAAAATATTAAAACAAGCTTTCTATGTGGATGTAATTATTACTATGATGTTTGTATAGTTTAATAAAAGAAATCATTCACTGCAAAAAATTTACGAATGAATATCATTTTTTATGAAAATTGTTTGTTTAAGACATTAAGATTTTAATTTCGTTTGCTTAAGATATCAAGATTTTATTGTTATGATCCTTATAATTAAATGTTATAATTTATAATACACTATATTTATTATAATTAAGTATTATCAGAATAATTATTTTCCAAATAAAGAAATCAAGTTTGGAGATGGTCGAAATAATTACAACTCACACACACACAAAAAAAAACTATGTACTACTATTAAATTCTGTATTAAAATAAGTTCTATTGTTAAGTTTATAAGAAACGAATAATTTGAATACAAAATATCTTAAACTTACGCACAAAAATTTCATTAAATTAATGTAAAAAGTCTCTTTCAGAAAGCACTTATTTCAAGAAAAAAAGTTAGTTGTTTTAGTAATTTTAACAATAATTGTTCATTAGTGAAAATTTTGTTCCCTCCTTTGTATACAAATTAGCCTAACTATAAAATATAATTAAACCACTTTACAATCCCCATGCTAAAGTTTTACGCTAGGATTTTGCGCTGAATTTAGACAAAATTAAATTCGTGTTAAAGAATACAATCAGATTATATAGAAACTTACATTATTCAGATAGATTATCCACATATAAACCAGAAATCAACCATCTTTTCAACAGGATGACATTTGATCCTTCAATTCTTTTCTTTAGTAGACCTCTACGAATGGAATTTTGGTTTATTTATAGTTATTAACCATAAAATGTTTTTTGTAATCTTATTTTTCTAATATTATCACCTCTGGAATGTTTTTCCCTTCAAAAACTGCTTAGATATATGACAGTTAAACTCTTTTATATTTTGTACTTTACTGAAAAATATGTTTGAATTTATTTAAAATGTTATAATGGAAATTTTAATCTCTTTTTATTGAAAGCAACTAAATATTTTTTAAAAATATTATTGTCATTATTATTTTAGTTGGACTCTAAAAAAGGAGAAAAAATGCATGGTTGGCGGCTCAAGAAAACATACAGTGAAATTATTCGAAAATAATATTACACTTTAGAACCTACAGAATAAAACCAAACATTCTTCATCATTTATTTATTTTCCATTTTAATTTGCAGTGCTGTGAAAAATGCTGCAGTTTCCTCAATGAAAGGAGAATGAAATAAAATAACTTGATCGAGAGCAATTTCATTTCGCACAATACGCTATTGTTTCTGCGACCGAAATGCTAACGATGGCTCCTCTTTTTCCATCTATTCCTCCGTTTTTCAAAATTCTTTTGCTCTCTAATCTCTATCAAATTGTTTTGCCAGGGCTGCAAAGTGGTAGAGGAAGTCGAAGAATACCAAAAGTAAATCGGAAAAGCTATTGCTGATGCCTATTGGGAATGGGGAAGAGATATTGGATTGGATGAAGCCCACATGGTGTGGGGAAAAAGAACTGATCACTGATGTTGAAGTGAAAAGTAAAGTAGAAACGTTTAGATTACATTTCCGGTCAAAACACAAGGAAACATTTTTTCTCCTACAATTACTTAGTTCAAGGCCTAGAAACTAAAGGGAGATACAAGAGTACAAATCTATCTTTTTTTTAATTTAAAGGTATCTGTTTTGAGTTTTAGTGACTAGTTCTATGTGGAAACTAAAAATGTGGTCATTTTAAATTTGTTTAAAAATTTTTAAGTGGCTATGATGTTTAATTAAAAACCCTTTCAGGAAAAGTCAATTTGTATTTTATAAAATATATTTAATGAAATGAACTAATGTGTAGGAAAGAGAGTAATATACTTTGAATACGAATTAAACATTATATTTTTTAATTAATTAAATTAGTAAAAGAAATTATTAGGGATTATTTTTCTTCGCTGTTTTCCGTTGGCTGTTCATTACATATGTTCGATTGTAAATACTTTTAATAAAACTCATATTTTGCAATTTCATAAAATTAATCCATTTGTGAAATTTGTTTTTGATTATGTAGTTCTCGAAAATTGTGGTAAGTAATAATAATCAGCCTAGCATCGAAAAAAAATTATTAATTTTGACCCAGTTCCAAAATTATCAGTGATAGGAAAAAGTATTCGTAATTATTTAACTTGAGAGTCATTTAATTTACAAGATTTTAATATTTATCATCATAAAATCTTATTTATACAGATTTTATTATGAAATTATATATAAGGGCATATGTAATATATCATCTTCTAGCCAAACTCACTATAAAAGTATCTCTCAAATAAAACACCCACCGATCAATAAGATTAAACTTAGAATTTAATGATTTACAGTTACAGGGGCACTTACACAAACACATAATCATGATTATTGATGAGTCCATTTGACCTTTTCTACGCATTTTTCTTAACGTTGCTCTGTATTGCAATATAGATGAAGCCCAATCTTATGGAATATTGAGGTATGCTTAAGAGAAACATCTTAATGTCATGGGGCTCATAAATCATTAAGCAATCCAATTGATGCTCCTGTCAGCCCAAGTATGTTTTAAACTTTTCAGGACACTGACTATCCTTCAATTCAATAACAGTTAATATACTTTAATATTTTAAAAAAAATTCTTGAGTGAAAGTGAGCATCAAACTTCCATTTTTTCATAATTTTCATTTGTAACTAGTTAAACCCAGTTTCTGAATGTTCTGACAACTTATGGAATGAATTCAGCCCTCCACAAATAATAATGACATTTTAAGAAATTTGAAAGTTAATATCGTGACTCCTTTGAAGGAAGATAGATGGACTTATTCGATATTTGACTAAGAAAATGTCTTCGTCCCTTTCATAACAAGTTTAAAGTATGCCCTTCAGAATGCTAAACGTTAACGTGTTTTGCTGTGAATGCCTAGTGTGCGTAATTTATAACATTGGGAAAAAATCTTTTAGCTGAGAATACTGCAATGCTCCCTCACACTGGGGCTCTTTTGAACTCTTCTGAAGTAAGGCATGAAAAAATTTATTGATGAGAAATAATTTTGAATTGGGATTGTAGATAAATGTGTTTATATATAGTTTTTGATTTCAATCTTAAAAATGCAAGTGACTTTTACAATGCATAATATTCTTATTAGGTAGAGTAGGGGACAAACAATTAAATTTTTCTCGAACGAAATAATGCCATATCAGAAACATTTTATAGACAAAATGATAAATTAATAAAAATAATTATATAAAGGGAAAATATTTTTATGATTAATGTATATCTTAATAAGAACTTCGTTTAATTAATTTTAAAAGGTACATATAAATTCTTCAGATGCAATTTTAGAGGCGAAATTTTTTATCATTCATTAGAGTTATTAGTATAAAAAATTTTGGGCTACAAATATTAAAATAATATTTGAAATAGTTCCTAACAGGCACTTTAATATTCTCTTATATAATATTTTTAAGTGCGTACAGTTATTATTTATGGTTGTTATTACATATTTTTCTGCAATGTGATTAATTTTATGCTCTTAATGTTGTTTACAAAGAAAAACAAGTGCTTAGAACAAAACAGAAAGAAAATAATTTAAATTCTATTAAAATGCAATCAAATAACTTCAAGTAAGCTACGAATGAAATGAATTACTTGAAATAGGGATACTTTAATATTGAAGAAAAAGGTTGACTCTATATAGTTTCTAGAAACATTCATATTTTAAAAAACAATAAATTTTTAAGCTTTGTAGAATAAATGATTTGTAATTTTACAATCACTTTATTAACGTAATCATTTGAATTTCCTTATTGGAACTATTAATGAAAATTAATGCAAATAATTATTATTTTTCAATATATTGCAAACAAAATCTCTTCCTTAAAATAGTTGAAAGAGTAAAATATTTTACCAAATCCTTCCAGAATTTTCATTAAATTTTTTTTCTGATACAAACCTTAATTTTCCAATAAATTTCTGAAGAGTGTTATTTTATTATAGCAATAATATAATAAAAATAATATTTTACGTACCTTCTTTCTACATAATATTTTTTATACATAGCTTATGTTTTAAATATAAGCAGGTAAACGTTGACAGAATAAAATGCACTTTTTACTTTTGAAAATATTATACTAGTTATATGAGTATAATATATAACAGAGAATATTTCAACTAATACAGTATTATTTTATTTATATTTAAGACTAAACGAAAAATATTATTGAATTATTTTAAGCAAATGAATTAAATATGCCTAAATGAGGCATACAAAATTTACTTTTTAATCAAAATCACAAAAAATGTATAAAATGAATGTTTCTCGCGGTGAGTTTCTTGATATGTATATACAGCCTCATATGATATGCCCACCAGAAAAACAAAGGGGAGGCTCAAATGCCTTACAGCAAATTTGAGCTGTATGGCTATTAAAGCAACCAGTTTTGCGGAGTTGAAATAGAATATAAATCAACTATTGAAAAACGAAATAAAAGCCAATGCAATTTTAAATGCTTTATTCACGGACTTCCAACCTCATTTTTTTAATTCTGTAATGATTATCTATTAATCTTGAAGATTTTTTTTAATTTAATGAATTTATTAATAACAGGGGAAAACAAATTAAAGAACTATTTTGCGAATAAGAAGCAACGTTCTGTCGGGGGTAAAAGATCCCTTTAAATGTGTTTAAATCATTTCAACTTATTAATGATTCTGGAGTATAATATAATTTATGCATTTTGTTGGTAAATACAGTAAACATTCAAAGATGTACAGAGCATTTCTAAGGATTGAACATTAATAAAAGCTTCCACTGAAAATATATATATTTATTACAATATAGTGATTCAAATATAAATTACACAAAAAAAAGTCAATTAAAAGTCCTTAGAGGCTTTCACAAAGAAAATATTTTCTATCTAAAACTAGAATGATTGAAAAATAATGATATTTTTTCCTTTATTGACAACTTAAAAGAGATACTTACTCGAGTAAATTTTGTTATTACCCCGCTTTCATCAATTACTTGCAAAGATTTATGCTCTAAAATTCTTAGACATTTATGTAGGAAATATTCATAGAGGGACAAAAATAAATGTAAATTTTGGAAGCTATAAAATGTTTCTAATCACAAGTTTCTAAAAACAACAAACTTTGATCCGGACTTTGGAAGACGCCTCATTGTCTTCAATTCCGAAAAATGGGAAAAGTGATCGAAAAACTTACTGAACAACCAACTTCGACTTCTATTCTATGCTGTTTCGTAAAGATTTTCAAGAAGGATTTAGTTCAGAATTCGACATACCGAGCTACAACGGAAAGAAGACCAAAGGTTGCGGGTGGTGTCATTGTCAATATCTCTTCAGTAATTTAATCTTGTTTTCCTAAATTATAATTAAAACATTTAATTGGATCATATGCATCAAAAGAAATTTTAATAAAATTATTCATTATTTAATGAAGTAGGAATATTTTTTTAGAGATAATTTTTCCAGCTGCAAATTTATACAATTAGATTTTTTTATATAATTTAAGTACGTTGTATATATTTTAAGGACCATTTGAAGCAAAAATTTGAATTAATAAATGCGTAAATAATAGTAATAAATAGAGGTTAGATTTTGATACTGAATCGTATTTTTTTATGCATTTAGTTGTATGCATTGAATGAAAATAGCAAAAGTTGGTTCTTCAGTGAGTATTTCCAAACAATTATGTAGACAGTAAATAAAAATATTCATAACTTTAAAATACAAAAATATTATTCTCCACACAATATTTAACAAATATGCAAATGATACATGCATTACATTTGGATATAGATTGAAACAATTAATGAAATTTACATAACAGGCAAACCATTTGTGAAGTAACTTAAATATAATTAATCAGTTTTCATTAACACACATCAATATTGATTGAAAATTATCATTTGTTTACATCACATTCATTTATTGTTATATTATGTAAATAACATAATTACTATTCAAATGTTCAATTAATAATGGACAATCTTAATTTTATCTTAAAATAGCAAATATAAAAGATTTTGGTGTTCGAAATAAAAATATGTATCAATTCAAGTATGCGATAAAAGTGAAGTTAAATTAGCAATAAAAAATATTTTTTAATGCTGCGATTACGAGAGGAGGGGGTATAAATTAGATAATAACTGAGTAAATATACATGTCTGTATATATATTATTATATTATATTAATAAATTTGTGTAATTATATATTAAAGCAGAACTAGCTAATATTTTAATGCATTTGACAGGTTTTTATTTTCCTAATTATTATTTATATTTATTATATTACATTATTTATATTTAAGAATTTTTCATGCCCGTTTTACAGGAATGTTAAATAATCAATAGTATAACATATATTTAAGATAAAATTTCATGTATTGTATTAAATACACATGTTTTATGCAAATATTTCACGTTACAACATAAATTTCTATCAAAAGCATTAAAATGACGTAATTCTTAATCAAGATTTAAATTGAAACATACCCTCCATTATTTTAGTTTCAATTTCATATTTATGAATATAAATGACACAAAATAATAGTAACAATTATTTCAAATTAATTTATGAATGTAAATCAATTTAAGGATATTAGTAAGCTTTTATACTAAACTTCATAATTTTGAATATTTCATTTTTAATTTTAAATGAAACTTCTAAATATTTGATGTTACACTAACTTTCGCTTATAAGAATAATTTAAGCAACAGATATTCGTTATTTGGGAATTACTATTGCTTAGGAATAAATTAAAATGTATCATTAAAATTTAGAGTTTTAAATGTTACATATTTAGCATAAATTGTTTGAAGATCTATTCAGAAAAAAAAAGATTAAATTCTATCTTCAAACAATTTATGCTAAATTTGTAACATTCAAAACTCTAAATTTTAATGATACAATTTAATTTAATTTAATTCTTATATTAATGTCAATACTTTTATTTTGTTTATATATATATATATATATATATATATATATATATATATATATATATATATATATATATATATATATATATATATATATATATATATATATATATACATATATATATATATATACATACACACACACTCACAAAAAGAAACATAACAGAGTATTGTTTTTCTGAAATCAAACAATGTGAAATCAACTAAGAGAAAATTTTAGAAAATAACATTAATTCCTTAAACATTAATAATTATAAATTTAATCACTCCGTAAGCTTTTTTTTTAATATTGTTTCATTAGTCATTTTAAAGTAATTAAAAATGGGGAAAAAAGAAAACCTTTTATTAATGATTCAGGCATAATAATTATGCATTCATAAATAGATTTAATTTTATGTTCTTAATTAAAGTGAATGAAACATTTAATCAAAGAATCTGAGAGATATAACTAAAAATAATTGATACAAAGCTGGAAAATATTAGTTCAAATGCCCCTTTTAATATTTACTGTGCTAATTATTTATGATTTCATTAATAATAACTGAACTTTTACATTTTAAAAGTAAGCATTCATATACCACTAACAAATGTAAGAAGAAACATATTTATAAAACTTAAATTTTTACCTACGCAAAACAAACCGAGTATAAGTTGTTTTCAAAGTACAAGTTTAAAAAGTATCAACGAAAATTTAATAATGGTTTCAATTAATCAAATCCATAATGGTGAAGAGTGAGAGAGAGAATTTTAATTTTCACACAATTCTGTGAATAATTATTATAAGCAATCAACGTCCATATATATCATTAGAAAGTAATAATATCGAATATATTTTGAATGAATGTTTTTTTTTATTCCTCACAAATTTAATTGAAAACATCGCTCATACTTCTCAGAAATATTATTTCGTTTTATATTAATGTTGCAGAATTTTACAGTGGATGAAATCTACTGTGAATAAGTATAGTTTTAAGATACGAATAAAACATGAAGCCATTTTAAAGTACTATTGAGACTGTTAAGTCGATGAAGGGAGAAAGTTTATTTCAATAGAATTACATGTTCATAACAATTTCTGTCACAAATCTATAATCTATCAATAATTTATTAAAATACTATGATTATATTTATAAAATGATAACTTTTTTGAGATGACTTAATTTTTATGACTGTGTATTCTATATAATTTTTCATGCATTTTAAGGGAAGCTATGTATAAATATGAATTATAAATTGTTATCTGATACGATTTCATAAAAGACAATCAGACAAATTTATATAATTTTTGTATTTTTCGCCCAATTATAAAACAAATTGGAGGTATTAATTTATAATATAAATTAATATATATTTTTACTATACATTTATAATATTATATAAGAAACATAATCTGTCATTTGTTCTAATGTGCAATTATTTCATACATATAAACTTAAATGATCCTATCACATTAAAATTACTTAAATTAGCCATGGGGGCTTTATTTAAAAAAACAATCAAATTTGATCAAGAAAAAATAAATAAAACAAGACGAGAATTTTCAAAGCAGGAAGAAAACGTGGAAAATAATGCTAAAACAAATGACAAAATTGTATAGCATTTGAGGAAAAAAAAGTTAAAAGTAACTGAAATATCAAATGTATATTTTGTTAATAACTCTTTGATTAAAAATTATCGAATTGTCCGTGAATAGAAAATGAAATGTAATTAGATTCTATATCTTTACGTTTGAAATTATCTTTAAATTAAGTCTAAAAAAACTGCAAATTAATGGTATAATCATAATCATAAACTGGTAATACCTTTGTATATATAACAAATAATTATATCTCTTGTGTCAGCATTATTGAAAAATAGGAAATATTTAATTTCGAAATGAAGGTAAATTTTATTTCTTTAATGCTTCTAAAATTCAAAAATACGTAAACTAGTTTTTCTGTTGTTTGCATTCTTAGTTTATTTTAAAGCTCCGTGGAACAAAAATATGTGTAAATTTATAGTTTTTTTTTCCATAATAAGTGATACATTTTTATGCTATGAAACATTTATTATATTTAATATAATAAATATTTATCATACAAACTATGCAAGTATATAATTACAGTTTTAAAAAATATATACTGCTATATTATCTTAACATATTAGTACTCTTCATCATGATTTTACATCTAGCTTTGGAACCAAGGTAAGAACACAAATAAGTCATTATGGAATTTTTAATTTAATGTAAAAAAAAAAAAAACATTTACACTAGTTTTATATTTAAACACTTTTTTTGCTTTATTTTACACAAATCATTTTTTCTGCAAAAGTTTTTTAGTTAATCTGTTTGCTCCCCTTGTAGTTATAAGAGTTGCAATAAATTAAACGCAGTGAATGAATAAGGTAATTTATTCACCATTACAGTAATTGTTATTGAATGGTAACTGCTTAACAGACTGGTCTTGCATTCTTTTTGTAAACAGCGATGACGTAAATTACATCAATTTACTAGCACATCTTTCTGTATCGAACACAAATTTACGTTTTCGTCTAAAATTATAGTTTCGTTAAGTCTACTTATAAATTTCTTTTTAAATGTTTAACAAGTTAATGAACTTTTCATTTATGAATTGTCAGATAAAAATGAATCTTCCTTACAATTTTTTTCATTAACTAATTTTATTAAACAAGAAATAAATTCTAATATTCTTGCATGTGAATAATAATGAAATATAAAAAAGAATAATATTGGTAAAGGTACTTATATATTTTTATATCTATTTTTAATATTTCTAATGTAAATAAGATCAATTTATTTTAACAAGGTACAAAATTAATATATATGTATATATATATATATATATATATATATATATATATATATATATATATATATATATATATATATATATATATATGAGAGAGAGAGAGAGAGAGAGAGAGAGAGAGAGAGAGAGAGATCAATAGGTATATATAGATATGCGCGAATGTATATATATTTTTTATCAAAGAGCATCTATTTATTTTACTTTAAATCATTTTTAGTATATGTCTTCAAAAAAGAGTATAAGATTACTTAGTGTTTTGAGCATTTATTTGATCATGATACAAATTTAACTAATTAAAATAACAAGGAAACTGGGAATAAAAAATATGAAATATGCTTTATTGTTTTTATACTTATGTTTTACATAAGTGGAACATTTTGTTCAAGAATGTAAAACATAGAATGTTTTACATTCTAGAACAAAATATATCTGTGCATAATCTAAGCTAATAAAATATGTTAAAGAAAATATGAAGTGAAATTTCCACGTGTAAAGAAAAAACAAAATCGTTATTAAAGAAATCATTTTGGATATAAAGTAAATTTAGATTGCTATTGTACATTATAAAATTTAAATTATCTTTCATCATAGATTATTTTTTAACTGATATTTAAGAACTAAACAAAATTTTTTTTAAATAATATAAAAAAATGATATAATATCAGGTGGTTAAAATACAAACAAAATTATTTAAAAAATGTGTTGTTTGTTCTATATAAATTAATGAATATAAACAATTGAGAGAAATAATTCAATAACATTGTATACTAATAGTTGAGTGAAGTTAATTGAGAAAAATAATTTAATAACATTGTATACGAATTCTCGAGAATACTTAATTGAAAAAAAATTAGATATGAAGTGATAAGTGTAGTTACAGGAAAAAAAGAAAGTTTAGTGAATGAAGCAGAACGAACCTCGCAGGGAATCGTTGTCGGAGTCACTTCCGGAGAGGGCCGCCTTCTGCCACGGGTGCCACGTGCTGCTGCGGGACCCGGTAAACTTTGTGGGGTCCAGAATGTCATCCACGGAGAAGGGAGTGTGGGACATGGATGTTGGTGCTTGCAAGGCTGGCAGCATTCCACTCTTCCCATCGAAATGACCGAGGCTTATTTCGGAATTGGATCTCTCTGGAGGAGAACCACCATCCATGTCCAAACGGTCACACCGACCACGGTGACCCGAGGGTTATCCCCAGAAAAATGCTATGGCTGCAAGTGCATCCCAAGACAATATCAGCAAAATCAGTGCTTTGTGTCGAACTTTCGAATCAAGAGTTTAACCATGAGAGGCATGCCGCTTTAAAAGCAGGGACTTTTCTTTAGAACAAACTCCATGTGGACTAGTCGCGTGGAATGCCTCACAAACACAACCGATGAGTTTATGGGATCCGCCTCTTTTCACCATTGGTCGGTAGCAGCCATCCCCCACCCTTTATGAGTGGCAGCTGTGACGTCAGATGAGGGCGGAGCGTGTCAAGTGGAGCTGTGGGCCGCAAATCCTATCTGTTGAGCTGGTAATCAGTGGGGCTTTGCTGTGGGGGACGGTGAAGAGAAGAATGGTCAGTGGCGCTATGGCTACTCTTTCGGGCCATTATCGGGCTGTGGAAACTCAGTAGAAAATTGGTAAGGAGGGAGAGGGATGCTTTGGACAACGTCTTTCACGAGCCGCCTCTCCTCTTCTATTAGATAATCATCTTCATCTGCTTCGGTGTTTGATCTCAAAATAGAGGGGGTACCGCCAGCCATCTGCTGCGTTATTAGCTCGCCCCGTTCACAAAGAATTCGGTCCCCCATTTCCTTTTTTTTCTTTTAAAAAATACTCCGGAATTAATTAGCTTTAAAAAAGGTCGAGTAGATCTGAAAAACAGCTTAAAAGCTTGGCGCGTGTCACGGGAATTGGAAAGATTAAACGCTCCCGGAATGAGCTCTTTTGTCGTCCGAAAAAAGTAATTATAAAGAAGAGGAGGCCTCCTCAAGAGCATTCGGGAAGGAGCAAATAATCAGCTTGTCACATGCTACTAATTATTATTTTAAAGGAGCAACCTCTCATTGTCTTTTGAATGCAATGATCAATAGCACAAATTGCTTTCCTTCAAAAGTTGCCTTCACCTGAAATCAGTGTTGATGTATCGCGTGATCTAATTATAAGCCTTTAATAAAAAAAAATCCAATGCTTATATAATACCATATAAAAATTCTCGATTTTTTAAGCCTATTTCTTTATAATTAGACCAGTTTTTATTGGATTATTACGAGGAATTGGTTTTAGGATTATTTAGAATGAAGCGCATTTATTTTTGAAAATTATATATTAAATTTTCTTAAGCCTGTTTAAAAGATATGCAAAGTTTTTAAATCATTAATGAGGAAGAATTTTAATTTTGAATACATTACCTAACAACAACAAGTAGAAAATTATTTGAAATGCAGTTTATTTTATTATGCTTTTAATTATTATTTCATATTATATTTTTAGAATAAAAAAATCATTTTTTTCATTATTGCATGCATAAAAGTATTTTTTATATCCTATGCTTTACTGAAAACATAAAATAAAAAATGACATTATGTGTAAACGGGATTAACTGTTATTTCTAAATTTAATTCGGAATTCTTATAACAAAGTTATCTTTAAAATTATTAAACTTTAAGTAATATTCTAGTAATAAATTTTTAATTTTTCTTAAATTTATCATTTTAAGTATAATCAGTTTAAGTAATAAATAATATTAAAAATAACTGTTTATGAGTGATACTTCTGTAATTTTTTCTTTATCCTTTCACTTTTGGGACAAAGGGGACATGCATACTGTAAAAATTTCCCTCACCTTTGCCCCTTGTAGGGTTGAATCTGATTAAATTCTAAAGGGGACACACACAGTCGCGTATTAAGAAAAAAGAATTAATGATTAAAAATTTATTTTAAACAATTGCTTTTTTTATTTTTAAATGTTTTTATTTGTCATTGTTAAATAGTTTCAAACAAATGAAATAAAACTTAATTTTACTGTTCATCAGTGAACACAATAAATTTTGCCATTCAATTTTTTGCTGAAAAATTTAAATTTCACTTAGAAGTTAGATTGATTTCTAAAAGCTATTTATTATATTTGGAAAAAAAAAAAAAAAGCGACTTGACTTACCAAAATGAACATCCGTAAATTTTTCATAGCAAAGTATTTTCTTAATATACTCTCCTGGAAACATGGTTTATTTAATATGCAGTATAAGTGACAGGATATTAATTTATTTATGTAGCACACAGATAACAATGAAAAACAAAATAATTAAACAAATTAATGAAAAATTAACTAAAAATATTCACTGTGAATCATATCAATATCATAAATCTATGCAGAAAATTTCAATAAGACTAAATTTATTCAATCAGCTAGTGAAAATCTACTTTGACATACACGAAAAAATTAAATTATATGGATTCATCAATTCAAATGTAACTGAGATAAAAAAGTTTCTTTTTTGGCCAAAAATTCGTAATGTTTGAAGTATATGTATATATATATATATATATATATATATATATATATATATATATATATATATATATATATATATATATATATATATATATATATATATATATATATATATATATATATATATATATATATATATATATATATATATATATTCACGCACACATACATAAATCTTATTACAAATCCCAGGCATTTCTTTTAATATGCATTCTGTTTAATTTTGAAATGAATTTTTTTAAAAACAACTTTGAATTAATACAGATTCAAAGTTTTCCTGAAAAGTTGGGTATATTTTTCATAAATAATAATGCTTATGCACGTTTTCAAAATCTTACATTTATATATAGTTGAAACTTTTCTAAATGATATGAAAAGTAATTTCAAGTGCTATTTTAACTGAAAGTAGCAATTTATGTTCCAGTATTGATATTTAATCCCAATTTATAAAAGTAATGAAACGAAGAGAAAAAAAAAAAACTAGAGACAAATAAATCAATTTTAACCATTGGAAAATAAAATAAACAAAAACCATTACAGGTAAAATTTAAAATTTAGTAACTTTTAAATACTTCAATATATTGGATATAAGACATGCTAGTTAAAAGAAACACAATTTTAAAATATAAAATATTGTAATGTAAGATATGTGCATATATTACTTATTTAATTTTTAATTTTACACAAAATACTGAATTGTGTGTTGGATTTTAATCAAGCATTGAGAAATTAGCCTGTTTGTCAATACACTTGAGAGAGAGAAATAAAATTTTTTTACTTCCGCTTCTATCAGGGAAGCCTTATCAGCAGTAGCGGAAATGATTTGAATTTTAATCCATTCACCGTTCCGTTCAAGCAAATCTAAAATATGATTTTTTTGTTCTTAGATTTAGTTTCAACACCACTATCAAATTTTAATTTTCAGATTTAGTGTGACATAAATTTACAAAGTAAATCATTAAAAAATGCTTACATTTATCTCCAAGTGATTTTATAAATATTAAGACTAATATGAAATGGCTGATTGCAGTTATCTTAAATTATTCAAAAAAAATATTAAAGAATGAAATGATGAAGTTGATTCAGAAATGTAAAAAAAAAAATAAATAAATAAAAAAAAAATTAAAAAAAACTTGTCCAGTGAGATTTACAATTAATATAATAATAATAAATTAAATGATAATACATTAGCAATACCTCAAGCAAACAATTAAATTTATTTAGAAAAAATAATAATTCATTAATTAATCATAAGAATAATTTCCTAATTCTGAATTATGATGAAGTTAACAAAAATATTTCTTACAACAAATTTTATGATATTTTTTATTAATTATGCTTTGAAAAAATTAATATTTTCACTGAAATATTTTAATAAAAACTATATTTCTATTTTTTCAGTAATTAAGCGCTAACATTAATACAAATTAATTTTTCATTCCTTACTGTGAAGTATTTAAATTGCATAATCTTGTTATTCCTATTTGTTCAGGAAATTCATACAGTCAACAAGCAATTAAAATTCATTTTTTTAAATAATCCCTTAAACAACGTTAAAGAATATCAAGGAAAAATATTATTTTTTACATATGTGTTAAGGAATTAAAAAATGATTTACTATTTCTAACCTATTATTGAATCATAAGTATACTGTTTTGTTAAAATCAACAAATACTTTTTAAGGCATTGGTGAAACTTATACAATTCTACAATTAAATTATTTTGTTAATGAATCAGAATTTTCTTCTCTAGTCATGGCATATCTGTAAAAATAAAGGAAAGGATGAACAATTTAATAAAAAGTAGAGTATAACATTTGTTCCAATTCATTTAATATTTCCATAATTTTATAAATTCGTGAAGAGCTTCGACTGATTCAATTAACTTATTTAATCTATAACTTTTGGAATTTTTCTTATACAAGTATTACACAATTCTAAAAACATAATAACTATTTCTAAATACGAAATAAACTATTTATAAAAAATATCAACATTATTTAATTGTAATTATTTCCATATTTAAAAATTAAATAATTATTTAAATATGGATTAATTAATTAAGCAAATTACTCAAGCTATATTCAAATAATTAAACAAATTTAACTGTAAATACTTCCATACTAAAAAAAATAGCTTGCTAACATTTAAAATTTTTGTTAGTCACTAATTTAAAAATTCCTATTTTATTTTTATTGATATTGTTATGACAAACTGTCAAAAGTCATGAAACAAACTTTTTTTAATTTTTGAAAGCATTTAAAAAAGGAGAAAAACAATAATTTCTCAACTTGAGAGAGGCTATTGATCTTGCTATACCAAATGAATAAAGATAATATAAATGTGTTTTATTTCAGGGAAATAATAAATAAAATAAAACGAATTTCAGTTCCATGTAAGTCAAAATTTATATTATTTTATTTAATAATTCACACTAAGATATTCAATCATACATACATACATTATATATATATATATATATATATATATATATATATATATATATATATATATGCATATATAGTTTCTTTTCTTTTATATAATAATTTTTCATTTAATTGGTAAAAAATGTAAATACATAACACATTTATCATATGAAATTTGGAAAAGATAAAAAAGACGAACAAGTATTACAAGAATATTTAGTGACATCAAATAAAAAAATCAAAATGTCTCTCGCCTCTTAAAGTAAATAACTTCATTATTTCTTCAAACAGATAAACAGGGAAAAATAATTACATATTTCGAAGTAAAAAACTTTCCTAATTTTAGAAATCGAGCAATATCGTTAAACTAATGTCAAACTGAAAATTAGAGTGTGAAGCTTGCCTAAGCGAAACCCACAATCTCTCATGGATTCAGAATCCTGAAGACTGTCACACGTAGCGGCATCACCTTCTGCGATTTGGGCTTTCCTCCAGAAGAGCTCGCTCAAAGGTGTGCAGGACGAATAACTTTTTTTATACCTTCGTTTCTCCATTTGTATTATTTTAAAGCAATGGATGAAGTGGAAAGAGCTCCTGGGGCAACTGTAATTTCTTAGTCTTTCCACCAAAATGCTTTAAAATAAACCGCGGTAGCTGTATGCGTCACAGGTTCTGTCAACTAATGCGCCGAAGTGTTTCGGTTGCAGTTTGTTTATTTAGTTAAAGATGAAATATCTCCAACAGTATCGAAAAAGAAACTCTTATTGCCTCTGTGTGAAAGCAATGTGTCAAGTCCCGCATCAAGCGGACATTGCTATTTCATTAAAAAAAAAAAAAAAAGTTGCCTGCTGACAGAAGTGGCGACGACAAGCAGGAAGTTGTACAATTCTTATTTGATGACTAAAAAAGTAGATTTTAAATGATTTCCTTCATATCAAAGATAAAATATGGAAAGGAGATCCTTTTAAAAATCTGTTTTTCTGCTAAATCCTATTTCTAATGATAACTCAAATTAAAAAATACATATTTTCTCAAACAATATATCATAGTTTCTTTTTATCTTTTGTAATGGCTCTTATACCATTTTTATTCAACTTTATATATCTTACACATAATATGGAATTAATGATATTTTTTGCAAAGATAAGTGATAATCACTTCAATTGTATGAGACAAAAATCAAACTTTTAGTTATGGTAATTTGATTGATAGTATAACCACTTAAAATTCTTAAAGCTTAGTTATAAATATATTTCGCAAAGAGCGCCCAAAAGCAAACCACTCAATACATAAAAAATTTCGATTGATTTAGGGATTAGTTAAACTTTTTATTAGAAAGAAAAAAAATGACAAAAATTGTCGCGTTTGTAACGTCTTTGTATGTAGTAAATAAATTGAGTAACTTATATCTTAGTTTCCTTTTAATCACTTTTAAAATTAAAATATTTATCTTAAATCACAGATTTTTTCATTTATCTGGGTAGACACCCCTATAATTTTTATATATGATTACACACAAACATTAAAAATACATTGAAATATATTCTATTTAGCCAAACTATATGTTAATATGTATTTTTGTTTTGAATTTTTGATGAGGAAAGAAAGGAAGGATGAGGAAGAAAATTTTTCTACTCTCCGTATGAAATTATTTACTTAAATATGAAGATAAACTGCTTTTATTAATTTTGAATGGATTCCTATTTTAAGAACTTTTATAATTATCCAGATTTCAATATTGAAATCATACTTTTTCTTATAAAATTTTTAAATGAACAATGAATTACCTAACTTTCGAGAATAAGTACTAAATATTAAATATTCAATTAATGTTTTGAAGTATACTATAGAATATGTGAGTAACTTAATATTTGGCTCTTTTTTCACTGTGCTTTAAATAAAGAAAATTAAAAGAAAAAAAAATGGACAAAAAATTATGAAAGCGAAAAATTTTGTTTACCCATTAGAATTTTTTTTCTTTTGCTAGATGTGTTATGCAATTAAGTTCTCATAAATTTAACTTTCTATAATTTTAACTTTTTTATTTCTAATGTTTAGAAAAATACATTATTATTAAAGATTGTACCTTCTATTAGAATTTAATTAATTCATTTAAATTGTTTAATACACCCTAAAAAAATTTCTTACATCACTTGATGACCAAGAGGCATGAGTACTTATTTGTTAAAAATTTCTGATGTATACATGGTATTAGTTAATTTCATTTTTCGATGTGTGTTTTAGTTTTTAAATAGGAGAGTTTTATTGATGCATAGTTTTCTAAAAGTGGACATATTTCTCCCTATAGGATACAACTTGATTGATATTTCTACTGCATAAAGAAATTCAATTGTTTTCTGGTAAGTAATAAACAAGTTTTAAAGGACCTATACTTCAGAAATTTGAAAATACATAAAAAATAAATATTTCTAGAGAAAGATTGTTGGTTTTTGTCAGCAAAGGTTTTTGTATACTCAAAAATCAAATTTCGATTTCATTGAAAACAAAAATAAGGGCAATTGTTTTTAACATATTTCGTTCCATAATTTTGATGTTTACTGCAATTTTTTTCTAACATAGAATATTTCTCAGTATATTTAAATGAAAACTAGAGGTAATAACTTTATTCTGAGTCTTTAAATACACCGAAAACCTGGTTAGTCTGTAACTGTGTTTGATACAACATGAGAACATAGCCTCTGATATTTACTAGTGCAAATTTTAATCTTTTTTTTTTTATCTTAATGCTCTATTTAAAAATTTACTGTAATGGAATTATTTAATATCCACAAGGGTAATTGGTAAAGGAAGATTCATGTTTAAATAACTTTTTGGGATAAACAACCGATGTAAAAATTTACTTAAATTTATAAGCAAGTTTAAAATAACGCTTATGTATAACATAAGCGTTAAAAATTAGTAAATATGGTTTTTGACAGTGATACTTTGTTGCTACTAAACATTTCACAAATTTTTTATGATAACACATGTAAAAATATTAGTACACTCCTGGACAATTGCTAAGGACGGATAACACTATCATCCATAGCATCCACAAAATGAAAGGAAGCAAAATGTGGAAAATTAGAATAAGTGCGGGATATAGTAAGAAGAAGTATGCGTATGCAAATTTTTTTTCCACGTCTGTTCATCACGTGATAGCATTCATAAGAGCTTTAAAGGTTTTGACGCGTGTGGACAATTGTTGTTTCAAGTCAAAGTTTTATAGGAAAGATTTAATAGACGAACTTGAAATTTTTGGCATGTCTTCCCGACATCACTTAGATGATTTTATGCGTGGCCGAATTATTGGAAAGATCGATGAAGGGCGAAAAATAACAGATATTGCCAGGGAGTTCGACATCGCTCACAGCGTTGTTTCACGGCTGTGGAAGTCATTTAAAACTACTGGAATGCGTAGTAGCACTGGGGAGGTCGTGTTAGAAGTACGATGCCTGCAGAAGACAGATATATCGTCCTATCAGCAAAAAGGAACAGGTGCACCACATCTCAGCAGGTGGCAAATCAGTTTCTTGCTGCCTCAGGAAAGCAGATCTCCCGAAAAACTGTTGCTAGACATTTGAGTTGAGGAGGACTATACGCCCGCAGACCTGTTGTATGTGTCCCATTGACCAGACAGCGCCGTACTGCCCGTTTGCAATGGTGTCGTGAGCATCGCAATTGGACTGAACAGGACTGAGCATGCCAACTATTCTCAAATGAGAGTAGGTTCAGTCTGTCATCGGATTGCAGACGCCAACTGATCTGACGCGAGAGTGGTACTGTTTATCGTCCAGAAAATATCCAGAAGAGGGACCGATATCCGACATGCAGTGTCATGGTGTGGGCCGGCATCATGATCAATGGCCGCAAGCCCCTACATGTGGTTGTGAATGGGACTATGACGGGCCAACGATACAGTAATGAAGTTCTACTTCCTCATGTTCGTCTTTTCCGTGGTGCTGTCGGTGATAAATTAGTTTTTATGGACGACAACGCAACATGTCATCGAACGCTCGCTGTTCAGAATTGTCTAGACAGCGAGGGTATTCAACGCCTCGTATGGCCATCACGTTCTCCAGATCTAAACCCCATTGAAAATGTGTGGGATGCTTTTGGGAGGCAAGTTGCTGGTCGAAACTATACTCCGACAAACAAGAACATCCTCATCCGTGCACTCCCAGAGGAATGGGATAAATTGCCTCAACAGCTGCTGGATAATGTTGTGCAAAGTATGATACGACGTGTGGAATGTTGCATCACACTCCACGGTGGACATATCCCGTACTGATACCTTTCTTCAAGGTGCCTGCTGACTTTTAGATGCATTGTTCCATTTTTCCGTATGCAGCATCAAATGAACATTTGTTTTTCTTTCAGATGTTTCACAGCTTTTTTACTTTCCAGAATAATAAATATTCTTTATTCTAATGTCTGAACAGTGTGGCAACTATATTTTATCCTACTAGGCCTCATGTCTCGCTTAATGTTATGCTACATTGCAATTTGTGATCCATCCTTAGCAATTGTCCAGCAGTTTATTAGTAAATCTTTAGTTCTTGTTTATTTAAAATTTATTTTCCGTTCGGTTGAAATCTTGTACACATAATCTGCACTCTTAAATTTATATTATTTATTGGTGAGATAACAGGGTATAAATATTTGCTTCTGACTGAAACACTAGATTTCAATTTTATTTTTGTTATTCACTTATGTTATGTTTGTTTTTGTCAATAAAATATACAAACTTTTAGACTTTGCTTTATTCCAAAAAAAAAAAAAAAAAAAAAATGATAAAACTTGCATTTTGATAATTTTAATTCATTTATAATTTTTAGTCAGAAACATTTCACCTTTACCTTATTTTATGTTTTTACTTTTCCTCAAAATTTTATACGGATCAGAATTGAATGATTTGGGAAGGAATTATGAAATTATTCCCTTCTTATAAATTAATTGATTTATTTCTTTGGAAAATCACTAAAAAAATGTCTGCTTCTTTCCATTGAAACACTTCTTTAATAGCACTGAAATCCATGATGTCTAATTTTTATGGAATTTAGGCATTATGAATAATCTCAAGGGGATATACTGTCATGAACAATAAAGGGATGAATATAATAAACTATTTATATTTTTCAACGACGATTATTTTATAATTTTAAATATTATATTTTTCTAAAGCTATTTATTAAATGTTTCTTTAAAATTCAGCAATGGTAAATGAATATCATTTTTAATGCTTGTAAAAACTTAATTTTTTATGCTCTATAATATTATATATCAATGTTTTCTTACTTGACTCACACATGTTTTTGTTCAAACCTTCTCATAATTTAAAATTAATTAATATAAGTTTTTAAGTAGGCAGCTTTAAGTTTTTCTTAATTTGATGTACTTTTTCTCTCTTCTACACGTTTTTATTGGAAATATTAAGAAATAATCATCTGGAAGTTTTGAATGGCATCAATAAATCCAAAACATTTTCTGCTCATCTCTACATTGCAATTGTAAAAAGGAAGATAAATGATGGTTTCAGTTTAATTTTGTTCATCACGCTGCATTCACATTTTGTTTTCAATGTTAATTCAACCGGGATTTGTAGTTAAAGGAGGATATTAAATCACTACAAAAATCTACTCGCGATGTGGAAATCGAACCCATAAATTGTTGAAGTCCAGAGCAGTTGGCTGAATTGATAAAGAGAATTATCAAATAAGAAATGTAATTGATGAGCTGAATATCTATTAAATTTATTTGTAATTTAAGCACTGGATTTGTGAAGAATAGTACCTAATGCCAATATTTCTCATTATTTATGCGGATTACAGTTTAAAGTTAGGGGAAAAAATTCTATACTCACAAAATACAGAATTGTAATGGAATGAAGTAATAATTTTGAACACAAAACTTTAATTTTTTTATGATATTATTTTTTGTAGTCAATTTAATTTAATTAGTGTGTTGATAAGTATATGGGGTATCTAACTTATGAATAGTCATCATTAATCATACTGAGAACAGAAGATTATTACTAGGAAGTGTATGCATTCATAAAATGTGTTAGAGCATCAGATGTTTTTTTAACGGAATGTTCCTCCAGAAATTACGTTTAGGGAGAAAGGACTCCTTCCTCTTTCAAAACTTTGAGACTCTTACCAGAGTGTTCGACAAATCTACATAAACAAGAGAGGTGATAATACATAGGTAAGTAACATTTGAAATTTAATTAGTACTTTTAAAAGGCACATAATATTTCGAACAAATTACCCGCTTTCAATGTGCTTTTGTTAAGGGTTTTTAATGAATTTTATTTTGTTTAAATATTCAGATATCTCAAAATTTATTAAAAAACAAACAATAAAATATTTTATATGCCTAGATACATAAAGTGGACAGATTAAATAATACAATAAATATAAAATTTATTCTATTTTTTGTCAAATGCAAATAAAGCAATTACTTTAAAAATTGAATTATTTAATATGTTTAAGTTAAACATTAAATTTAAAGTCATAACGATAGTAGAAATAAAGTGAGTGTTAATGCTTAGAGGAAAAATTAAATGAGATTTTAAGCAAAAAAAGGTCAGAATAAAGTAAGGCATCCCCCTTCAACTAAAAATTTTTCTGATGAAATTTGAAACGAGCTATTATGTGAAGATATTAGAACTTATTTACGAGATTTGTTTTGTGAGAGGTGTCAGTTCTGAAGACAGGGGGGGGAGGGAGTTTCCGCTGTTAGAGATTTATTTTTGGTTCCTCATTGCCCTTGTAACATGTGTTTTTCACTATTTGTCACATTCAGTGATTTATTTCCCTGTGGAAGTCGACTTTTCGCTGTTAACAAATTGAAGATGAGTTAAAAACTCCTTACGTCAAACAATAAGAAGTTTCTTTTAAGATTGGAGCTTTATTTTTTCCTTCTAGTCTGCTCAGAATGTCTGCCTCTTTCAATTTGTCAAGTGCGTCGAGAAACTTCATCGTTAAATTGATTGCAGTAATTAACGTAATTGAAAAACGTGAATGCTGAAAGAAGGGAGAAGACGGGATAACTCAAGGTAATTGAAGCATTCATTTATAAATGACAACCTGGTGAGGATATATCAAGCCTTATTTTTTAATTAGCAATTATTCCGATTTTAAGCAGTAAAACAATGGCCTGTTCACGAATAATAACTGTTTTACTGTTAATAAAGAACAAGAATAATGCTTTTCGTGATGCTCGAGTCCTCAATTCAGAAGGAGAGAAAACAGTCGTTCGCGAATGTCAAATTTGGGCAAAATGTGTTATTCAGTATTTTAATTAATGAGAGAAAAAAACAGGAACTATTCTAAGTTTGGCTCATAATGATATAGATAATTACCAAAATATATTGCTCTATTGTTCTTATGGCAAACGTTATCATTAAGATCCCATATAATTAAATTATAAACTATTTCATGCTTATAAATATGTAAATAGAAATTATTAAGTATACTGTATTGTGAAAGCTTATAAGAAGCAGTTTTCTTAGGTATTTATAATTGATAGACTGCAAAATCAAAACGTGCTCAAAGATCAACAATATTATCTACATAACAAAACAGTGTGTTAATAAATTCTTCTTTATTTAGTACAAATTAGAAATAGCACATATAAATAATCTATATATAAGATTTATGCTGCTATAGACAAACATCTTATATGTTATCGGTGATTAGTCATACAGTAGATTCCAGATGCTCAATAAATGGAAGTTTCAAATACATTTTCAGGTTGATAAAAATGTTTCATTCTCTAGCAGTGTAGCACTTAAACTCGCTTCATATGGAGACAATTTTTTAAATCATCGAAACGAATAGTTTGCGTCTTCAAATGACAAAGTATGAAATGAGTGAAATACAGTTATTTAGATTACTCACAAGAAATCTGTGTAAAATAAGATTTTGAATGATATTTAAAAATTTTAACTTGATAATTTTCTACTACTTAATATAAAGGAAAATGAAAGTGTATGAAAAGTATTTCTTTTCTAACTATGCTATGATACACACTTTTTCATTTCTGCAATTTTTTTTACCTATTAAATTCTAACTATATGGAATAAAATAATTACAAATATACTCTAAAATTCAAATATTTCTTTTATTAATATGCTTATGAATTTTCCTTTAACCCATATGAAGTAGGGAATCAAAAATTCGCGTAAGGTCCATATTTTGAACAGCCATCAAACTTTTGATATGTAATCTATATTTTAGTTTAAACTAAATAGTTATACTCTTTTAAAATATTATAGAACATTTATATACATGGTATGTTTAAAAAACATTAAAAATAATTCAAATATACGTAATCACTTGAAATTTAATATAGGAGTCCCTAAATTGAATTAGTATATTGCACTGTATTTTATGTAACATTTAATTAAATTTAAATTTTCTTATTAATGTAATTTATGATATTCTTTCAGCAGATATTCTTACATAAAATACTTCTTTTCTCTAATACAACATATTTTAATGCCTTAAATTACACGCCGAAGGTTTTCCTGTTCTTCACCAAAAATAGTAATAGTGAGAAAAGAAATTTTTAAATAATGACCAACCACATCCAGTTTTTGTTTTGCAAAATTTGACTTTTTTTGTAGGCCGTTATAAAATTAACTCGAATAATACGATAAAAATGCAACCGTATTAAAATTTTATCGAATGTTTTAAATAACAAAAAAATATAAAACCTTTACTCATAAATATTATCCCAATAAAATTTCTTGAAGAAAATATTTACCAAAATTTGTTTTATGTTTAAATTCATGCAATCTGGGAAAACTGAAATTATTATTAAAAATCTGCAAAATTTTAAATCAAATGAAATGCTTATATTTTAAATGGATTTTCTTAAGGAAAATATATGAAAGTAAGGGATTGTGTATATATTTTCTTTTTTTAATCATTTATTTAGTATTATCCTGTTCCAAGAAGTTACTCATAAAATAAACTAAATTAAAAAAAGCAAGTTTTCAATTTAAAAAATTAAATAAATGAAATAAATTTATAGCATATAATTAAATAAAAATAAAAAAAATTATTAAAAACATTTAGAAGGGAAATGTTAACAAATTAAAATTAAACTAACTTAATTGATTTTAATTAAATTTTTCCATAAACTGTATGGGCTAGAATAAATCCCATCACGATCCGAGTCAAAGCAGTTGGCCGCTGTTATTTAGACAGGAGTTTATAATCAATACAACATTAGAAGATATAAGTCAATTTACTCAAATATTTTTTAAGTCCAAAATAAATACCTAAACAAAAACTTATAGGTAAACTTATAAACAAAAATTTGAAAAAAAAAATATTTCAAGCATGTATATAAAATACGGACAATTTCATGCTACCAGTGTTAAAAATTTTCTCATGTTTCCTTCATAATTTCTTATTTTAAGTTTTTTTTGTATTCTTTACAGACTGATATTTAAAGGAATGAGAAATATTTATTCAAGACAATGCATCATTTGTATAAATTCTGACAAAATGTACATTGTCCTAAGAAAGTGTGAAACACTTGTAACCACACCATAATGTAAATTTTTGGCATAAAAATGTGCTATTAAATGACGCAAATTTTATACGAAATTGATTCTAAATAAAAAAAATAATTTTTATGAAAAATACAAATCTAACTTTTGATATACTTCCTAGATACCCTGTTGAGATATTTTGGTAAAATACTCGTGGCGCATAAAGTTGTAATATAAGAAAGAAAATTTCTTTGGGCGCTTGCAGACATTCATAAAATTGAGTGTTGTGCTAAGTGTCTTATTATATAGTTTTTTCTTTACTGAGAATTATTTGTTAAATAATATTATTAACAGACACTTAATAAGATTCTAGGTTCACATATTTAGTTAATTAAGTTTATCACAGATTAATTTGGAATAACACAACTATAATAACTTACAGATTAATTTAGAATAACACAAATAATAATTTTCAGATTAATTTAGACTAACAAATACTAATTTACAGATTAATTTGGAATAACATAAATAATTTACAGAGTAATTTGGGATAACACATAAGTAATAACTTACACAAATGAAACTTACGAAGTAGACTGAGAACGCCGGGATAGCCCACGTGAGCAAGGCTTAGAAGATTTAGATAATGTCGATTTTCGAACTAGATGTAGAGTGAATAAAAGCACTGTGGAAACTTTAACTGAGTGCTTAGGGCCGAAACTGGAATCTCGTAGTACGCGAAACCAGGCTTTAACACCGACAGAAAAAATATTAATCGCGTTGAGATTTTTTGCCACAGGAAATCAGCAGTTAAGCATCGGAGATTTAATCCGATGCAGCCAATCTTCTGTGAGTCGGGCAGTGACTCATGTCGCCAGAAGCTTGGCTGAATTACGCCCGCAGTACATTTATTTACCTGAGAATGAAGATCAACGAAGAGAAGTAAGTAAATTAACTGCACATATAATAACCTAAAAGTGAAAATATGCACTGGAAAATGCTTATAATATGTAGAACAAAACAAATATTGGGTCTTTGTGTAGGTTTGAGAATATAATTTTTCTGGTGAAAAAGATGTGTACATTTTTTATGAAAATATTTCTGGTTGTCATAAGTTATAAGTTGTATATATTTGCTTTTATGGGTGTTAATAATCTTATATTTTATCTACTTTATATAAATCTCTGTTATTCTTTGGTGCAGTATCAATAATAACATATCATTTATATATTCATTATAAAAGTTAATTGCTTTGTATCTTGGGTATTTTTAGAAATTTTCGAATAATGAAGTTAATATTAGAATCCTGCATTGGATTGCATATATAAGTTAATGCATGTATATTAAATCTAATGCTGCTATTCACTTATGATGCATGATAATCATAGAATTATGTACTCTATTCAAAATTTTTAAAATTCTCTTCTGCTTGAAAAACTTTAAATTAATGATATAATTTTTAATACAGTTGTTATTTATTATGAAGGATTTATTGAAATCATTGTCTCAAAATTGTAAAAAAAAAATCGCAATAAAATATTAATTTTTTTATAAGAAAAACTTTATGTTTGGAATAAATTTATTACAGGCTGTCGCAATTCTTAAATAATGAAATCTAACAATTTAAAAAAGTGCCAAAAGCAAATAAATGGTACATAGCAAAAATCCACTTCTACAATCAAGAAAAAAAAAAAGAATGTGTAAATGCATCTCCTTAATTGCAGAAAACATTTGGTGAAATTCTTGCTATCTGCCTGGCAATAAGTTGCGCCAAGCTGGTTTACTGGTTAAGAAAGTTTCCTTGTACTTGTGCAACAAAACGTGATTGTGCACATGTTCAAAATTTGTAAATAACCTTAAAAGCATTTGATTAATAATGTGCTTGCTCTTGATTAGTCTGTACTTGTTAGTGCGAAAAGTAGAGATTAAGCCAAGCCCAGGCAGGTATTTAGTATTTTACCAAAAATTACTCAGTATAGGATTACTGAATAGTGTTATGTCGTAATGTGTTGACAATTAAGCATTTCGAGCGAAGCTAATTTTCTTTAAGAATTCACTTGCAATATTGTTTGTTTTTATTTTGTGCTTACCTGAAACAGAAAACTACCAATTATTTTTATTAACAATTCATTACATTGTTTTAGATATTAGTACAGTTGAAAGTATTAGTAATAAAGCTGATAAAAACATTAAAGCTCTATTATTAGCTTTATTGAATTTATTTTATATTATCAGCATAAATTTAAAAATGTTCTGTTTTTAACAGGTTAGCACAAGCTTCTATAGATTGTGCGGATTTCCTGGTGTCATTGGTGCACTAGATTGTACGCACATTGAACTCCAAAGCCCTGGCGTTGATATTGGAGAACTATTTAGGTGCCGCAAAGGTTTTTTCAGCCTTAATGTTCAAACATTAAGCGATGCGGACCTATTTATCAAAAACATTGTGGTACAATGGCCTCGCAGTACTCAGGACAGTACTGTATTTGGCAATTCATACCTAAGGGCACACTTGGAAACAGAAGTGCTCTTTAGGTATCATGTTTTTGGAGATAATGGGTATCCACTAAGACCATACCTGATGACGCCATTTCTACATCCTAATACAGATAGGCAAAAAAGGTAAATTTAGCTTCTAAATTGTTTTCCTTATTTTGCTCAATGTAACAATGTTATGTAAAGGGGAAATATTATAGAGACATTTTACGGGAATATAATTTAAACTGTTCAATAGAAAAATTAATTTATTTATTGCAAGTAACTATTGAAAAAATCATTTAACTGATGGATCTGTATGTATTAATGAACTTACAAGTATTTTTAAAAACTTACAATTATCAATTTTTCATTTTAGTTTACTAGTCAAGACAATTACTTAGAATATTGTGATTCTTTACTAATTGCTGTATTCTGCACTTACCTTTTAAACTAAAAATAAATCTTCCTCAATTTGTTTTCATTCTTTGCTATTTATGTTCCTTTATTAGCAAATGTGTCAATATAACAAAAAAAGAATTATTGTCAAGTAGTAACTATTTATTTTTTCATTTATAGGTATAATGCAGCTCATATTCTGGGAAGAAATGTTGTCGAGCGGCGTTTGGAAACGAAGATTTCCATGTGTTTCATTCCCTTTGCGCTGTAGTTTATCAACTGCTCAAACAATTATAGTAGCCACTGCACAACATTTCATTAACATTGGGTGAAAACGAAATCACCTATCATGATGATTGTATGCATCATGAACGTGCTGGTGTTTTAAAAAGAAATGCAATTGTGAACACCTATTTTTTTAATTTGTACATAAATTGTTTTAATAAGTTATATATACTATTACTAATTGCATAATGATTGAATCAAAATAAAAGTTAACTTTTTTTATTGCATTGTTGATTATAAATATAATTAAATTTATACAATAATATTGATTTTCATAATATAGCTTCATTCCTTATTTATTTAAACCATATTTATTTTATAAAATGCTAATTTTTTAAAGTATGTCTTTTATGATGTACTTTTTCTTTAGGTAAATTTAAAAATTTGTTGCTTTTGAGACTGACATCTTGTTCTTTTATGCCATAATTTTGTCACTGACTAACACATATATAAACAATAAAGATAATACAAAAATTTTCCGACATTTTTTGTTTCACATTTCTTGAATAAATTTACATCACTATTATATCCAAATTTAAGCTTGTATTATATCCAAATTAAGAATGTAACACTGGTTTGTACATTCTTTTACATAATTTTTAAATAAACTAATGACTTTATATTTAATTATTTTTTACAACTACACTTTTCAGACAGAAAAATTTTTTTCACCTTCAATTTTATAAAATAAATTATAACACCTGTAAATTTTATTTCTGTAAAAGAATCCCTTTTGAATTTAAAATTTGCTAATGCTGTCTCTGTAAAAAGACAAAAAAAATTTTTTCATGCAATGAAATGATACTAGTAAGTAAAATAAAATGAAATTTTATTTACAACATAACACCACATAAGCAAACAATATTTATTATTTACTTAAATGTTCATAGTATAAAGCTTTGGCATTATTTGCTTTGATTTCTGATTTTAATGCTTCAATTCTCAATTCATGTTCAATTTTCTGGTTTTTTAGATTTAGTTCATGAATTTCTTCTTTTCATTTCAAGATTTTTTATGAGAGCTGCATGTATCTCATTTTTATGTTGCATATTTGTTTCGTGTTCAACATCTAAAATGTTCCTCCGCTGTCTCTGCCCGTCTGAAATTTCTTTTGCCACATCTTCGGAAACATTAGGTCTTCGCTTCAAACCTCTTTTTTTAATAAGGGGTGTTCCAGATGGAGTTTTAATAAGATGGAGTTGAACATCCTCTATTGACTCAAGAGGTACAACTGTTTCTGGTACAACCTGAAAAAAATGAAATAAATAACATGCAAAAAAATGCATGAGATAAAAGTATCTATGCTACAGCTTGCTTGGTCAGCATTTTGAGTTGTAAATGAATTTTAATGTCAATTATTTGACCAAAATCATTTTTAGCACAAATAAGTACACAGTAATTATGTAAGAAATTAAAATATTTGTATTTTTATATAAAGTTCTTATAGCCATAACAAAGGTATTAATTAAAGACATTATCACTGTTGGAAGATATCAAGTTCGAGTCTCAACATAACTGAAGATTTGATTTGTGGCCCAAAAGGAGCAAGGAAGCATTAAGTAGGTTGTGGTGTTTATATCTTTCAATGAAATGAATTCTAGCAGTAAAATGTCAAGCACTTAGGAATCTTATGTTTTGGCCCTGCTTCTAAATGAAAAATTACCAACTAGCAATTTTAATTTAATGGTACAGCCCAACTTTAGGTTTGATACAGAGAACAATGGCTCTATCTCACAAAAATGTTATAAGTTATATATTAAGAGAAATGTATTAAAACCATTGCAGTGGATACAATAATATATTTTACTATGGCTTCTTATATTTAAAAGAACAAAGAGATAAATATTTTATAAGTTATTATTTAATATACATTTGTATAAAATAATTTGTAAAATTACTTACAATTTCAATATTCTTTGTGTTTTCAACTGAACTCTCCACCTGAGGTTCTGAACACTCCACTACAGTTTCTAAAAGAAAAATCTAAATTTAATTTCCATCCCTTCATACACAATATTTTTAAATTGTTTCTTATAAAAGGAATGATTTCTAGTTTAAACTGTAAACAGTTTTACTATAATTTATATCACTCATTTATGGAACACAAAATAAATGTATATTTTACAATACAGATGTATTATAAGACTTTAATTATTAAATTTAAACATGTAAATAATTCTGACATATGAAATAATTATTATAGCTTTTTAACAAATAAACATTTTACATAAACATGAAATCTTTATTTTTGAGAACAAAATTAGAATGGTGCTTCTAATATTACATACATTATTTGTTTATACTAATGTTAATATTTTTGCCCAATTTTATATATATATTTTTATAGTTTATATTTAAATTAACAAAATATTAAATCAATTATTTCATAATAGATTCACAATAGAGTACATTGAATATATTTATAATTACATACACACGCTAGATAATTAAAAATACACTTTTTATAAAAAGTTATTCTTTTCAACATATACATAATATTAAATATATTTAAGGATTTCTCTTGCCTTGACTAATCGATGTGATTTCTTGGTATCTGAAGTCCGAATCAAAAGCACAATCCAAAGGTTCTGTGACCAAACCAATGTCTTGCACTCGTTGATCAATTTCAGTTGAAATTAATCCGGCTTTTCCACCTCCTGTCTTGAAAATTTCAACTTGATCCGCAGCTTTATGTTGCAGGGACAGTTTTTTTTTAATTTTTGTACTTATCCCTCAGTTGGGAGAGAGTGCTTTTGTATACCCCTGCTACCGCATTGAACTGCACGAATATATTCTCCCATGCTTTTTTAATTATCCTTGCTTATGCAATTAGTTTTTTTACAGTTAATTACATCGCCATACTTATTAACAATATCCAAAAGTATATTAATTTCATGTGGGGTGAAATTTAATCATTTCTCCATTTTGGCGAAACGTTCAGGACAAGGAAAGCGCGAGTAAGCAAATATAATCTCACGTGATCTGAAGCAGTCAATCAGAGATCGTCTTACATGTCGTGTACAGATTACTCTTGAGTAGGTTTACTCGAGGAATTCACCGTGTGGTGAATAAGAATCGGGGAGTCAAGCGAGGGGTAAGTTTACTCCGTGGTAAGCAACTCGCACATTACCCCGAGTTTGGTGAATACGGCCGTTAATGTCACACCGGATAACCAGGAAACCTCCTTATAATGCTAATCGGGGTTCCTTCTTTTCAGTCTCTAGGGAATTTGCAGAAGCGTCACAGCAGCCCTATCGTATAACTTGGTTGAGCCCTGAAGCAAATCTCTCGTATTTTTCGTAGAACTCCCCCCGCACTGCTCCAGTCCCGGCAACTCCACATGTCCGGCACTGGTATCGCACCGTTCCAGTCTCGGGTCTTCTCCCTGGTAGCTCCACGAGTTCGGCCCCGTTCTGCTTCTCTCAAAAGCTCGACCTTTCTTCCTCTCTTGCTGGCGCCAAAACCGGTTCCTCACTTCACTTCGCCATGCGCTCTCCACATGAACATACCCAGCGCCCCCTCACAAATAAGTCTCTTTGCCAACCACATGAAAATTAAATTATATTCATTTGTGTTCAGCACAGCGTTACGTTTCATGACCTAATAACTTTTCCGATCTGATAATAAGATTTCTACATCAATGGGTTGTACATGGTAAAATTTAAAAGCATTAAAGTTCAAATCCCTTTTCCATTTTTTGTTTGTATTTTGATGATATATCACTACACTATTGACGAAATATTACGTTTTAACAATTACTGATTTTTTGCGTATTTTATTATTTAATGATAAGAGTTTAATAAAATCATGCATAGTTAGGTTTATCTAAAACTCAAAATCATTTCCTTCTTATTATATAAACGCGCCTTATATACATCTATTTGATATTTAGCTTTATGGTATATTTCTATAAATAAAGAATGTTTTTGAAGCTTATAATAAAAAAAAAGAGCAAAATATTTCCAGAAATTTTGATTTGAATTTTTTGTCTTAAACTATGTAATATTTTTTCAACACAATAAAATGTATTTTACCATTTATATCACGTGGCGAGTCGTCAGTGCTTTGAGAAAATTTTAAATATTTTTCAACAGTTTTTACAGTAATTAAGTTTTAAAATTTAATTTAGCTTTCAGTATTTCTTCCACAAGTCATATGGAGACAAAGGAAGGTGGGCTTAAAAAGAGTTAAAAAAAAAAAAAAAAAAAAAAAAAAACGGGAACTACAATTTTCATTTAAAGTGATGTCAGACATTTTTTCGCTAAAAAATACAGCACACATAATGCAGTATAATTTTACAAAATAAAATTTCGTTTCCCAAAAAGAAGTTGTATACACTATTTTAAATTAGTTCTTGGAATTTAAACAATATAGATGAAGAATATAATTAGAGAGAGAGAGCTTACTTTCTTTAATAGCATATTTGTAAATTAAATTATATATATATATATATATATATATATATATATATATATATATATATATATATATATATATATATATATATATAATTAATTGATATATGTACAAAATCATTTATATATTAATATTTAGAAGAAGAGAATTTTGTAAAAAGACAATTGAATGCTGGTTTAAAATAAAATTCCTCTTATAAATTTTCTGTTCCTTAAAATCTTAATAATGAAAAATTATTCAAGATGTATTTATTTTGATGTAATGGTAAGAGTAGATATAGCATTTGATTATGAACTTAGTATTTGATGATTTTCTTGCATTTTCTATATCATGTTTATGCCTTAAAGACATTAACACAGTTCAAATTATGAAGATTATCAACGATTGTAGTTTAATTTGTTATGACGTGTCACAAATTCTTAACTCAGTTGAAAACATACTGGGTCACTAAAATACTTAAAAAATACTTCTAATAGAAAAGACTTATAAACGATAAAAAATGTCTTTTTTTGTAATATTTAATTGTCAGAAATTGAAAGATTTTTTCATTTCTGAATAATATTTTTTGTCTTGCTAAATTATGGTTGTTGGTATATCTTTACTGATGAATCGGGTATGGTACTATAGAAAACATTTAATTCATAGTATAAAAGCTTAAAAAAGGTCCCAAACCAGTTATTAATCTCATTACTTGACAGTAGCTGAAATTTGCAAGGTTTTGTGTTCAGATGCGATTGAGGATGTATCGTGCATTGCTAACAATTGTTAACAGCCCACTGTGCCATTCTAGTAGAAGTAAAAGGCACAGTATAGGAATATATGAAAAAAATTACAAACTCAAGTACCAGGACTTGGAATAGTTTCATTGGTATTGAAATTATAGCATTAGCTACTATATTAAGACTTTTTTTTCAGCTAAATTAGCTAATAACTTATGAATTAGAATACTGAGTATTTATTATTTTACTATGTGAACATGATTGATTATTACATAAATGTGTAAGTTAACGTTGAGTAAGGAAATAAAAGGAAGGACTATATGATAACTGTAAGAGTATCGAGATAAGTTTTTTTATTTTTTAGCTCCAAATAATATTTTTACATTCCTATTGGTTAACAGAAAGTAAAATAAGCATATAATACCTATATAATAAGCGATGTTGAGCAATAATATTCTCATAAATATCTACAAATTTCCTTAATGATAACAAAATATAAAAAGAGGAATTATAAAACTACAATACGAAGAAGAAAGGAAATTTATGTTTAAAAATGTTGAGTACTGAGAAAATGATATTAGTTGGAAATCAGAAATACTCGCGAAAACACCCACTTAGCAGGCTTTTATTTACTTAAAAAAATGCATTTCAAAATAAAGGCTGAATTATATTAAAAACTTCAAGCTCAATTTTTAACGAGTTGCGATATATTTTTCAAGATCATTTGAAATTTTGTTTGTATATTTCTTTCAGCTGTGATTTTCATCTCTGACTGATTTAAATTTTTGACAATTCTGAAAATTACTAGTCGAACGCATTAACAAAGTAATATGGAAATATCATGTAATCCACAAAAAAAAAGTTTTTTGACTTACTCATCATTTATATGCGATGTGAAATCTTACTTGAAATGCAAAATTTATATTTGATAACTTCTTTTCTGTTGATAGTAAAATAAATCTCTCTCAACGCATTTTCATATTCTTAATCACTTTTTAATAATTAATTCATACTAATTTGTGATATTATTTTAAAGCACTTACAAACTTTTTTGGATTGAGTTTTAAAAATTTGATGAACAAGAAAAATTCCTCGATTCAAGTTTTTGAATCTTGAATTTTAATTTCTTTTTAAGATTTTAGAAGTTTAAAAAGTCTAATGGTTCTAGTATAACATTTATATTTTTTCTCAGTTTAATCTGTGTTTTTCGAAAATTTAAATTTAAGTAAAAAAATTAAAATTGTATATTATAAGTTTCAAAAATTTAAAAATAGATTAAAATTATCACAAAATTAAGACCAGAGATTTAGAAATTCCAGTGTTGCACTTTTAACTTCTTTTTTATATTCAGTTTAATCTATTTTAAATTCTATACTCAGAGAAACTTCTTAGTTTAATGCAGAGAATTTTATCTACTCTTGTGCAGATAGTGCACGTTAATGCGTTATTTTTCGCAAAATATTTTATCTCCTGTATAAGCGTTTCTTTATTTAAGAATTCCTTTTTGTTTTCCCTTTCACAAGAACAGAGGCGGGAGATGAGAGAGAAAAAATTGCCATCGACTTTAGCTACTGTTGAACACAATGCCTCTCATATCTGCTTTTACTTTCCAGTGATACGTAATTATCGGCTTTTAACCCTAGAAAATTTTCCTGATGCCCTAACAGATGAAAAGTTCGAGACAATCCCAAAAGGAAATTCGTCCTGGAATCTTGCAGTGCGCCTGAAGTTCTGGAGATAAATCCTGCTGAGGTCCCCACCAGCTCCATTGTTTCATGGATAATAAGGATGAGAGCCACTCTCATGGTTGGGTGAAGGCCGCCGCTTTGCCGCTTCACTGGATTTAATGGCGTAATTTTCCTTAGAACAACACACCCCCGGCGGCCTGCCAAAGACCATGGGCTTATCTAAAGAGGGGACTTAAAAGCTTACTTGTTGACAGCTGCTCTTCCTAAATGTGCACTCTAATGTGTCTCGATGCTTTCAAATTATTGCAATCACGAGACGCGATACAATCGATCAAGACTTTTCAATTCCAACGAGGAGAGCGATGAGAAGTCATTGGAAAATTGAAAAGAATCTTCTCGAATGGGCTGTTGGACACTGTGGCAGGTATTTAATAGCACTGTGTATTTTTTTCTTTAACTTCCAAATCAAGTGTCAGTCGGAGGGAATATTCTAGAATTGGAGTCTTAATATGGATGAAATATTTTAAGCACATTTTTGGAATTAAATTAATTACTGGGTGGCACAAAATATATCGGGTTTTAAGATACTAGATATAGAGTCTGAAACATTTGAAATAGCTTAAAACTGATGATTGCAAAATAGACGTATTTCTTAATATTAAAATTTTTTATTATAAACTGAGTATTACGAAAAAATTGAGTTGTTTTTATTTGCATTATAATTTGCAAGTTTTGTATTATGAAATAAAATGAAAATTACATGCACAAATGATGAATGCAACTCATTACAAAGCATACGTAGTAATGTGTACTAGTATTTTAATTAAAGTTAAGGTTCTCTTTTTATTAATATCTAAAATGTTATTATATTTTTCATAATAAGAACTTTTGTTATTAAAAAATTAACTATTAAAACCTAAAATTAAAGAATTAAAATAAGTGCTCATAAAGTCTAAGAAATTGTAATAAAAATTGATTCACATTATTTAGAATCATTTAAAACAAAACAATAAAGCAAGTAAACGAAACTCGTAATTTTCCCTGTAAGAAACAACAGTATATTTCAAATGGATTCTCTCCTTCCAAATCATAAGAAGGGGAAAATACCAGGTCCAATCTTAACCAATGTTAAATAATAAGAGATAGATGGTGTGTTTCTTCTTCCTGCATACATATTTATGGGAAGAAATTTTTGGAATTTTCCTGGTTTTCCCCTTTGTATTATGAAAATACAGCTTTTTATCAATAATAAATTCTCTAGGAAAGTAAAATACTATGGATGATATACAAAAACTCTTACAATAACTCACATCGTTTTGCTAATAAGTTATCCATTACGTTTTTATCAAAGCTGAAAGGAAAATTTTGAACGTAAGTTTGGTGATAAAATTTTCTGATTCGAACGAAATAAAAAGCAAACAAATAATTTTGTGTATATATATATATATATATATATATATATATATATATATATATATATATATATATATATATATATATATATATATATATAACAAAAAGATGCTAATTCAGTTATATCAAAATAATTTTTTAAGAACTCAATATTTAAAATATTTTGCAAATTTTTATTTGTAAATCAACATATTAAATTAACAAAAATATCTATTTTGATCCTAGTTAATAGATTGACCTTTCCATGAATTAAGTTGCATAACTTTGAACAAATCAGAAAATTAAGTTACAATTTTTAAAATTAAGGGTGACTACTACAGAAACAATTTTATGTATGTTTTAGAAATATGGTACTATATTTTCTATAACACACTCATATTCTATCATAATCAAAGCACTAAATGTGTGAAATTTTTACATACTAAGATTATATATGCTAAGTTGAGGAAAACTAACATAAAATTATTGATTATTTATAGAGAATACACTCTTTGAACTTGTATATATATCTAAATGCTGCTCATATTTCGTGATAAGGTATAAATTTTATAAGGTATAAATTAAAGTCAGATTGTCCTTGTCTTTGTAATAATGCAATCTAATATAAATTTCATCTTATACAATTGCAATTAGTCAAAAAAACTGACGGAGACACCTATATAGCATGCTAACAGGCCTTTAAGTATGCGTTATATGAAACGGGAAAAGAAATTTATCATTTCAGTATGAGAAATGAACAGGTGCTATTATGCATCATTATCTAGAGATTGATAGGAAAAAATGAAAAACTCGCATTTGTGATCCAATTCCCCTCTTCTAATTCCTTCTCGCTTGAGCATCAAATGCAGACTTGAATGAATTAGCGGGGTCAACGCCGATGAATCTAATTGACGTAACTGTTTAATACCCTCTTTTGAAAATGACACATTTTCCTTCGAGCTCGGGCAGAAAGCCTTTCATACAGACTATTTAATTCATACAGGCATTCATCACGAGAAGCAACTGCGAACGGAACTTGACATTGATTTTATCATTAGGCATGAATTAGGTGAATCTACGCACCCCCGCTGCCGTTTCATGATGACTCGCTCTATCTGAACCGCTTCCTCCTTTGACTGGCAATGTAATTTGCTCAATTAAAGTCTATGAGGACCATTCGATTTGACAGGCCGGTCGTTTTCAACGCTCATAAGCTGATTGAATCACTGCCGAAGAACTATTTATTAAGTTCTCAAATGTGAATTAGCTATTGAGTTTCAGGAACACCTTTTCACCCCCACAACGACGCTTAGAACACCCTTCGACTGCAAGGCGGGAAAATCGCAGCTTCCGATTTCGCAAGCAGCCTTTCCCTCGCTTGCAGCCCACAGTTGGCAAAGAAAATGTCTTCGTGTAATTTCTCCCCTTGCCACGGCAAAAAACATTCTTGCTGTACATTCATCAAAAATAGCTTCATTTATTATATATATATATATATATATATATATATATATATATATATATATATATATATATATATATATATATATATATATATATATATATATATATATATATATATATATACAGAGAGAGAGCCTTTTTTAGAGATTGTTTGCACAACGAATGAGTAATTTTTTAAAATAAAGATCATGATTGTTGTTGGAAATCATTTCATTACAATAATGCATGTTACACTTTTATTATGTTGTAGCATTTTCATAACGTAGAATACTTCATTATGTTGTGACAATTTCATTATGTTGATATACATTATGTTGACATTAAACTTTCAAATGAGATGCATTAAATTACAATAAAAGAATATAATCTTTTAGAAAAAGCTTTTATTTTCTGGTTTTTTAATAAAGTCTATATTGTATTTAACTATATATTGTATTTTTGTGTATTGTATACGAAAATTTCCATTCCAAGCTACATTGCATACATATACATGAATTCCTACCTTAAAATAAATTACATAAACGTCTGTTTATTTTCCTTATCGTAGAATTCCATAACTTTTCACTTTTAGAGTCCTAAAGAATAATGAAGTGTAATCATAGTTCATCTAAGGAAAAAAACTAGTTATTGAAATTTAATATAATAATACAAGATAAAGAACTCAATTATAAATATCTATGTAAGGAATATATATTTCCTTTATTATATTTCTCATCTTGTCAAACACTAATGGTGCGCAGTCTTTCAGCACAATGAAAAAAGAGAAATCCGCGATTTTAATTTTGTCCAATAATAAAAAAGTTCATTTATGTTCAATAATATATATATATATATATATATATATATATATATATATATATATATATATATATATATATATATATATATATATAAGCATGAATAGAATATGGTTATATGCTCCATCTGCTTACTTTATGTAAATAATTTCGTCTTTTCTTTTTTTCGATTACTTATACACACACATATGTATATATATATATTCTCTCAGAGCATTATTATTTACTATATAAAATACGTTCGATGGTAAGTATATTAAAAATTAACTGGCACGGAAAACAAAAAATTCATACTTTGTTAGATTTCTGAAAATTAATTGTTAAGTCACATTTTACTGTTAGTTTCTAAAATTGATGGAATTATTAATTTATAAGTTAACAATGTTTTTTGTGTATGAATATATATATATATATATATATATATATATATATATATATATATATATATATATATATATATATATATATATACAGTGGGGAATTGGTTAATAAACATAATCTGTTACAGGACTGTGTTTGCTATCTGAATTGTTCGTTTGTTCGTTAACCGATCATTGATTTACCATAGATTTTTGTGAAATCGATTAATTTGTCCTGGAGACCCTAAAAATGAAATTGAAAAAGGATGTATAATTTCTTATTAAGTTTATAAAAAAATAATACATACATGCCTTGCATATCAGTCCTTTTCATTTTTTGTTTATAGCGCGTTGAAGAACATGTCCAACATCGATTGCTTTAGAACAGAAGATTAGTATTAATAATATTGTTATATTAATAGTAAAAAGTAATTAATAGCATTGTCTTTGCAAAATAATCAATAACATTATTGTTGTTGCTGTCTGGAGTTCGTTATTCAAGACTGCATATGAGACATTGAATGAACAGGACAGAAGGAAGCGCTCTAAATGAAATCAGCTTCTTGTTTTCATCGAAATCAAAACAAAAGCTACTATGCTATCAAATGTCTCTCTATTGGGGAATTTTTTTTTTTATTTCCAGTATAGAACTGTGAAAATCAATAGGCAAGCAATATAACTCAAGAGAGATGAAAAATGATTTTTGATCCCTTGGTTATGGCAACCATGGACATTATGTTTCGAGAGCCGAGAAGTGTTCGTTGGAATCTGTTTTAGTTCGTTATCTGAGTATGTGTTCGTTGTCCGAACACAAAATTCTTTTTTGAAAGTGTTCGTTGTTCAATTTCTTCACAGTCTGAATTGTTCGTTCGTTATTCGATCACCCATTGAACTTCAGAATTTAAAAATTTATTGAATTTTAATAATGTATTTTAGAATTGTATTAAGAACGTATTATTTCTAAATTTTTCTATTCAGATTCTTTTTTATATTTAAAACTCCTTTTCATTAATGTACTAAAACTTTTTAAATATAAGAATAAAAATTAATATCTTTGAGTTTTAGTTGATGCACTGGGAATGAATTACCAGTAGACTAGTTCTCTGAAAACTGCATTACTTTGAAACTTTTTTAATTTCATTATAATCTTTTTATAGTTCTACAAACTGAACTTCGTACTCTGCAATTAGTACTTTTGCATTTAAGAGTGCTTTTGTCTTGAAGTAGTTTTCAATGATTAATAAAATATGTGTTCATAATTTGAGTCACAGAATTTGTCACTATGCAGCGTATCTCTACCATATTGATTTGAATATTGTATAGTGATCAAATATTTCTCTGGGGTTTTTGATTTTACAATACGTCTCTGAGGTAACCCAATAGTTGTCAGCCATTTGAACACCCATCACTTACTCCTTTCTTGGTGGAATTTTGAATGAGAGTGAGCCCCATTCACATGCTGTTAGAAGAGAACGCAGAAAGTTCTCAAGAATCCATCCGACAGATATGCTTGCAGATAAAAAAAATCCACCATCTGCTGTTCAACAGTAGTTGGGATCTTTCAATCAGAACAGCGCTATCTTATTATATAATGGACATTGAGCCCGTCTCTAAATGTTTGAATGATGTATGGCGTATAAATATTTATCAAATCCACATGATTAAAAAAATTCTTATCCATAATATTCATAGTTAAAAAATATCATTTAAAGACGTTACTATAAAGTTCAAATGAAAGAGTTCCCATTATCAGAGGACATAAAATCTTCCAATCAAGTCGCTGTATGGTATCCCTGGCCACTCGTGCGACATGCGGACCTGCGTTATTGGTCAAGAACAGTAAAATCTTGCGAATAACCAATGTTGCCTTCTTCTGTTGCAATAACTGTTTTACACGTTCCAATCACTGCGAGTGCAAGTCCGTAGTGACTGTTTGTTGCAGCTCACAGTGAAACACTTGACGACAAGTCCGCCAAACATCAGCTTTATCAACAGGGACAAATTTCCCGATCTGAATTTGTGAAACCAATGCTTTGACGTACGTTCATTCACAGCACGATCCCCAAACGCTTGACAAATTCGCGACTTCATGCAGAAGTTCGTAAGCCCACCTTGAAGTCGTAAAGCAATCAACACCGAACGCTCTCCTTCGACACGTACATTTCTCTTCGCTACTGTATGAGTTACAATTGATGCTCGGTGGACCTGCTTTTATAACGACTGATGTTCCCACTCTCGACTGACCGGTGTCTCAACGACGTCGTATAATAATTTATATACTTATTCTCACTTTATTCAATGACAAAGCGAAAACGGCAAGAGCTTTCTTGCTTACCTTATGAATCATTAAATTTTATTTACACATAATAGATTGCAAAATTCCAAATTAGAACTACAAATACATAATAAAAAATATTCATCCAATTTTGAACATTTTATCTGTTATAATTTTTTTGTCTATCCTGAAGTTAAGTGTTTTTGTGCATTATAAGTATTTTTACTTTATTTATTTTTTATTGAAACTTAAAACATTAAAAAAAAATTTGCATCAAATATTTTTGTTAAAATATAAGTTATTTTTAAGAAATATTTTTGCTCTTACAATTAATAAGAAGAAAGAAGTTGTTAGAAATATTAAGTTTCACTAAATATTTCTAACAAGATTATATTTCTATTACAAGAAACTTTGTAAAAAAAATCTCAATATTAAGTTTTCACACATTCGCCATTGAAAAAGAAACTCGTCTTTTTATCGCTATTGTTAAGTTCGCAAATAAACATGACTGGAGCTGGATAATCTTTTTCGTTTTATTTATTCTAGTGTAAAAATACTTACTGCCAAGTAATATTTTTACAAAGTTGAACTTAAATGTTGAATTAAATAATAAATTCATTTGAATGAGATTTTAATTTGCCTGTAATTTAAAGAAGTATAAAGAATGGAATTTACTCTTCGTTTTCTATGTACAGTTTGCGGCTAAATTTGTCATCTTAACCAATCAAATTCTTCTATAATTCGGAGTTCCAATACATGTGGCTATTTATTTTGGACACACATCATACTCTCAGAGGTTTAAAAAACGAGCATAATATTTGATAAAAATTTTTTTGTATGTTCAGGCAAGATAAGGTATAAGTAGATCGGGTAAACAGTTGAAATTAGCAATCTAAAACTGTTTTTCTCAGTTTTTATTTCACAAAATAACTTTTGTGATCACTCTTCTTAAGAGTTCAGGACCCTTTTTTATTTTCCTTAAATCTTAATTTGAAACCTTCAATGTGTAAGTGACTAGCTTTTATTCAAAACATGAGATTTTGTGGTATTTATTTGACACTCTTTAGAAAGTAGAGTATGTTAATTGCTAAAAACTTTGTACTTTCAATACTGCCAGAAAAAAATGTATACTATATTTAATTTTAATTCAAAATAATATATTTCGGCATAAAACAATCAAACAACGAATTTTCTTTTTAATTCCTTTGATCTTAGTATCTATAAATCAAAAATAATAAGGAAAAATATCAAAATGTTGATTTTTGTATTTATTCAAAAATATCTCTTAAAAAAGTTAGGTATGATGATTGTGCTAAAATTTCTGAACTGGGATTAGTAGTGGAAAATGAATTTTACCTAATTTTAATTTAAAATAATAAGGTATTTTTATATAAAAGTAAAGTAAATGGTAATTAAAATTTTATTTTGAATTTATTTGATTTAAATATTAATAAATCAAAAGGGATTTTAAAATATTAAAATTTTAGAGAGTATTCATAACATAGAATCCAGTTAATCCAAAATATTTTGTATCCTGTTTGGGTAGCCCACGAGTTTTAAATAGTGTTTTCTGTTACAGTATCCGAAACTTGGATTTCTAATCATGAAATAAAAACGCCTCTTTATATTCGTCAACGAAACGCTACTCAAACATTCAGGTATATTCGCAATAAAAAGACAACGTAAAAATTTTAGCTTTATCACCAGAGCAAAACGGAGGTACATTACTTACAGAAAATAGGCGTCTTGTCACTGCAAACTATCTCTGTATATATATATAGAGAGAGAGAGAGTCAGAAGAGAAAAGTCGGGAGACCAGGAACAAAAAGATGCACTGTTTGTTTCTTGTGCCTCGAGCTATGTTATTCATCAGAGGAGGAAGAGGAGCTTTTTTTTGCTTGGGAATTCGACTCAGCTCCATTCATTCGAAACCATTTGAAGGTCACTTTAGCTACCAGTTGTTGAGTTCAGACACTAGACATCTCTACCATCCCAACTCGCGATACGCTTGCTGAATGTGTTCGGGTTGAAAGAGCTCTATTTCAAGACAGCAACTATATATCTTGGCATTTATTAAAGAAACTGAAGAGTTGTCTACAATTTGATTCTGAAAATTCTACATTTAAATTAGGCCCTAGTAGTGATTGACAAGAGTTCTGAAAGAGCTTAAGATTCCAACTAAGAAGATGTCTTTCTTACCTATCTTAAGGGTACATCTGAGTTAATGAAAAGTGCTGAAAAATAAACTATTTTATTTTAAAAATAAGTCATGAGTAAATAAACATGGTTTTTTGTCCATCGGGAATACATGTTTTTATACAGAATATAAAATTACATTTAAAAATCTTAATTTAATAATATTTAGTATGATTAATATAATATGAATTTATACTTATGTTGAATTTAGTTGATCGGAAAGTAAAAACGATTAGTAGTAAACCCGAATTTTGCTTGGTGTCATCGAAAGTTGATGCCCAATAAAAAGCAGTTTTACAACTCTTCATACGAAACGTCAGTGTCAGCCTAGGCATATAGTTGGGTCATGCCAAAGCCTTAGAGAAAAGCATAGCGAAATATCCCATTGATTGAGTGTTACGCATGACTTATTCTGTGTCTAAATGAAGGTCTTTTATGCAAGATAACGTATTTCTGGGATACCTGCTCAAACGCATTATAGTGGCATGCTTAGACAATGCTGCTACAAGCGGTCAATATTCTTTAAATTCTTTCCTTTTGGAACATTACTATATACAATTTTTATCTGTATATGTCGATGGTCATCCCGTATCTGGTAAACATTTAGAGTTGAGTTTCGAAATATGAGTTGCATACGTGTCTATCATTATTTATTTTCTTAATTTAATCAAGATAAAGGATTATATTTAACAAGGAAGGAATATTCTTAAGATTATAGATTATTTGCCTTTGATTTAAGTCCCGATTTATGTGATGAACCACATTTGAATTTACAGCGTCAAGGTAATTTGTGAGTGAAAATAAAATTATCCAGAGGGCTGAAGAAAACTATTTCCATACTTGTTTATGCAGAATTTGAAAACGTTATAGAAATTACAAAAGAACGTCACGATTTATGTGATTTTGCTAATTAACGAGAAATATGAATACCATACATCGAGTATTGAGTCAAGACAAATTTACGAGAAAGTACTTTTTAGATGTGTTTCCAAGTGATCACCTACCAACTGAAACTCATAGCTATCCAACCTGTTTCGTTGGGAACGTGGACTCGTCAGCAGAACCGAGAAATCACTGGGTTGTTTTTTACCTGCTTGTGCCTCAACGAGAAGGCTTTTTTGACTCTTATGCAAATGCACCTGATTTTTAAGAAAGATCCATATCCGATTTTTCTACAAGGTTTCCTGATGTGGAATATAACCCAATGATTCTGCAAAGTAATGTGACAGCTGTATGTGGAGAATACTGTGTGTTTTATTTACATTCAAGAGACAAGGGTTATTTCCTAAAAAAGATTAATATCACTGTAGCCCAAAATTTATGTAATGATAAAAGAGTCCATAATTTTTGTATGGAAACATTTTTATGTGTACATTCTAATTTTTATTAATAAAAAGTATTTAAACTAATATTTTTATGTCTCGGTCTTTATTTATCATGGAATTCCCAAAACTACAACATTTTTCCACAATAGCGATTGCTGGACCTACTGGATATGGAAAAACTTATTTTGTGCAAACCCTTTTAAAATACCAACGGGAAATGCTTTTGAATGCACCGGATAAAACTGTATGGTTTTATAGTATTTATCAACCTTTGTATGAGGAAGTACCAGATGTTACTCTTGTAGAAGAATAATCCATCAAATATTGTGAATATTTATTCTCTCATACTTTTTTATGCTAGACGATTTGATAACAGAATGTGGAAGTGATAAGAATTTAACAAACATGTTTACAAAAAGAAGTCACCATTTAAATTTTCGTGTGATTTTTATTGAGGAAAATTTATTTCATAAAGGGAAAGAAATGCGTGAAGTGACACTGAATGCATATTATTTGTTACTCTATAAAAATTGATCACACATCTTAGTAAGCAATTATTTCCCCGAAAGTTGAAACTTTTTGAAGAAGATGCCCCCCAAAAAGCATTTCTCTTACTTCTTCATCGATTTACGTAATGAAACACCCGAAGAATTATGACTGCGCACACAAAGTTTTCCTAATGAGACACAGTTTATCTATAAAATGAAACATATTTATCAGGGATGTGTAGTTCGGGTTCCTTTTGCATAATGACGCTGACCCAAGAACAACTGCGACATTTCTTGAAAATCAGTCCATTAAAGCTAAGAAAAGTATTATTAAAAAAATTAATACCTTGATAAAACATTAGAAAAGTTCTCATTCTAAGTACAAAAGAACTTTGAGAACCTTGGCGAATCTTTTTCTATTATGGAAAGTATTAAAATTCCACTTGAAAGTAGCTAAAAATAAAAACTTTAACTTACATTCAAAGATATGAATAAATAAAAGGAGTAAAATCAGTCTGAGCTCCAATGTGTTTCAAGAAAACTATTATTACCGATAATTATACATTTAGTATGTTATGAGTTTAAAAGTTTTCAGAAAATTAATTATTTAGCTTATTTAAGTTTATCTTTTAGACTCATTTTAAAAAATGTATAAGTAATACTTTTGGAATAAATACTCTCTTAAATAATGAATTTTTGAAAAGATATTATGATATATATTGCAATCTTATTTAGAACAAAATAGATCAAGAGAAATCATATTAATTGTTTTATACTCATACATACATACAGACACACACACACACAGTTTATGTGAAACGCGAAGGTATTTTTGTAATGATAAAAATATATTGTACTATAACATGTTAATTACTCAAAACTGTGTTGATTTTACACTTCAAAATTTTTAAATAAATTTCATTTATTTTAGGGAATAGTTTGTAATGTTTGGAATAAGCATTTCATCCTGAAAAAAATCTTGTGAGGCATCATAAAATTCATGATACCATCAAATCGCATTTCTTGTCCTCATGAAAATTGTTCAGCAACTTTCACTCGAGTAAACAGCGTAAAAAATAATGAACGTGTTGTTCACAAAAACAAAACAAAACCAAAGTGAAAATCTTTATTAATAGACAATACGAATAAAAAGAAGAGTAGACGTTCCACCCTATCTTGTACGCAAACTTCAAAGGATGTAAATCCTTGTCAACGTGCTTAAAATAATACAGCGACGTTTTATAAAATCACTATGGTGATGAAAAAGATTTACCTTCATTCTTAGTTGCTCATATAGGAAATAACTTAAAAATATTTTGAATCGAGAAATTACTCTGAAGCGTAGCATTAAATAGTATGAGTCTCAAATGCTGTTTTAAGAGATATATTTGTCAGAAACTAAAATCAAACTTGTTCGAGTTATTTTCGAAGCAGTTACTTCACAAATCTTTCAGAGGAAGACTTAGATTCAAATTTAAATAAGGTATTAATTAAACTTTCATGTTCATTTGATTCTTTTGAAGGACGTGTAAGTGATTGGATTATTGATGAAATTAACGAATTAGATTTAAATATTTGAAAATATTCACCTTTATCGCTCCTTTAGCTATATTCCTTCACCTAAAGAGTTAGCTTTAAAGCACCCAGTTGTAAATGTAAAAAATTCTGATAATAAGTGCTACTTATGGTCTATTTTAGAGGGTTATTCCTCGTTGATGATAACCCTCATAAAGTTCCTAAATATATCATGAGTAAATTCAATTTTGAAAGACACATTAACTTATTGTTACTGAGTGATGAAACTCAGAGTCATTATTATTATATTAAAAGTACGAGGGTTACTCTGAAATTTTTGAGATACGCGCAGACGAGAATTTACAAAATAAAAATAACGGTTTAATTTTAAAGTAAGTACAAAGTATTTTAACACAGAAGATGATTTTTTACTGACTTACTTCAACTAGTTTAGCGTGGAATAAATTTTAAACAGAAGAGAAAATGGAATTGACGCGAGAACATTTTCGCGCTATGATTTTCTACGATTTCAAAGCAGGATTAAATCAAGAAGAATGCGTTCAACGGTTGCAATTAGCATTTGGTGATGAATCTCCAGCTCGTGCTACTGTATTCAGATGGTTTAGAGAATTTAGAAGAGGTCACAATTTTCTTCAGGATGAAGAACACACAGGAAGGCCGCCGTCGGCAGTAATCCCGGATACTGTGTCTGCCATACGAAAAATGTTAATGGATTATAATCGCTGTACCTATCAAATGATACAGAAGGAACTTAACATTGGATCCGCAGCCATACACAAAATAATTCATGAAGAATTACATATGAAAAAAGTAGTTTGCCGTTGGGTTCCCCATAATCTAACTGAGCATCAAAAAGAGGAGCGTGTCAGAATCAGTAAAGAAACTCTTAATATGGTAAATGATGGTGGCCACCGCATCATTTCTAAAATTGTAACAGTAATGAAACGTACATATCGTTTTTTGACGTTCCAACACGTCAAGAAAGCAAAGTATGGGTCTTTGAAGATGATCCCACGCCGACAATGGTGAAAAAACTACGCGCACTGAAAAAAGTGATGTAGCCGTTTTCTTCAGAAGTACGGGGTTGGTCAAAGCCATCAAGTTGGAAGGACAGAAGACAGTAACAGCAAACTGGTATACCACTAAATATCTTCCAGAAATTCTACAAGAACTGAATGTTAGGGGACTAATGCTTCACCATGACAATGCATCTTCACATACAGCCGGATTAACAGTTGAGTTTCTTAAACAAAAACAAATTAAAGTGATCGAACATCCGCCGTATTCACCTGATCTAGCTATGTGCGACTTTTAGTTATTCTTTAATCTAAAAAAGAACTTACGTGGACGTTGTTTTCATTCAGAAGAAGAGGTTGATGTGGCTGTAAATGCAATTTTTTCATCTATTCGAAGAAATGAATGGCTTGAGGCATTTAATCTGTGGAAAATTCGTCTACAAAAGTGCATTGATGCTGGAGGAGACTAATTTGAACACACCTAAAATTTTGTAAGTATAACTTTGAAAACCTAGTTGTAACTCAAATATTTCAGAGTAAAAACCTAGTTGTATCTCAAGAATTTCAGAGTGAAAATTTCAAAAATTTCAGAATTTCAGAGCGTATATATAGTCTTTTAATTAAACACAAAGTTAGAAGTAATTCTTGCAACTTTTGTTTACAACGATTTTGTCAAAAACATGATGCACAGAGAGTCCTAATAATGTTAACAAATGTGTTGTTTTAAAAGTATTTTTATGCAGATGCGTGTTCCTTATGTTATATACGCTGATTCCGAATCATTCATAGTCAAAACTAATATATAGGAAAATTCCCGATCAGTGTCACATGAAAATATCGTATCCCATTCCATTCTTTGTGGATATGCATCTATAATAATTGGCGATAATGGCAAGATTTTAAAAGGACCTACTATTAACAGAGGATGTGATATTGTCACTTCTTTTCTACAATCTAGATGAACAGGAAATAAGATATAGGCTAAAAATAAAAAAAGAGATGATTTTTACAAATGAAGATAAAAATAATTTTAATAATGCAACTTCTTGTTATATTTGTATTGAGTTTTTATCGTTAAAGTGGGTTAGAGATCAATGCCACATAACCGGGAAGTGTAAAGGGGCGGCACATAAAAATTGTAATTTAAACTATAAAATTCAAGCTAGATAAAGAGGATACCTGTTGTACTTCATAACTTACAGGAGTAAGATTCACATCTAATAATCCAAATTATTGGGAAATTTAAAGATAAAAGCATAAACTGAATTCCTAATAATATGCAGAGTAACATATCTTTTAGTACATGGGATTTGCAACTTATAGATTCTTTACATTTTCTCCTAGTTTCATTAGAAGAACTTGCAGGTAATTTGTAATTAGAAAAATTTCACATAATCAGAGAGTATTTTAGGAATGAGGAAATGAAATTATTAGCTAAGAAAAGAGAACCTTACAGTTGTATTGATTGTAAAGAAAAATTTAAGGAAAGAATGCTTTACCTTCTAAACAAACATTTTATGACGACACAAAATGTGAGGAAATATCAAATGAGGGTTATGGACATGCTACACTTGTATGGAAAAATTTAAATATACAGAATTTAGGAGATTATCATGATTTATATATAAAAACAAATTTTTTTTTACTAGTGGACATATTTGAAAACTTGAGAAAGTTATGTCTTAATTATTATGATTTAGATACCGCCCATTCAATTAAATTACCTTCATTTGCTTGGAATGCCGCACTAAAGAAAACTTCCATCTCTTTAGAACTTCTAACTGATTCGGATATGTATTTATTTTTTGATGAAAAAATCAGAGGTGGAATCAGTGTTATTTCAAAAAGATTTAATGAAGCAAATAACAAATATTTACCAAATTTCGACTCTGAAAAACCTAGCAATTTTATCATATATCTTTACGTCAATAACAATAGTAATAATAGGTAATAACTTGTATGATTAGGAGTTAAGTCAACCACTTCCAGTGTCTGACTTTGAATGGTTAAGTGAGGATGAAATAAAAAATTTTAAGCCTATGGAAGAAAGAGAGGATGATTTGTTTGGTTATGTCATTGAAGCAGATTTGGAGTATCGAGAGAGAAGCCCCGAATATAATGATGCTCTTTAACAGTTTAAAAATTGGAAATGACACATTCAATGATATCTCAATATTGTTTAGATCTTGCAGCTGATATGAACGTACCGATAAATGAAAAACAAACAAAATTAGTTCCGAAACTAAGCACCGAAGTGAAATACATTCTTCGTTATAGTAACTTTAAATTATATTTGAATGTTTATATGATGATAACTAAACTTCAGAAAATACTAAAATTTTGTCAAACTCCTTTGTAAAAACAATATGTTGAATTTAATACAGAGCAAAGAAAACTTGCTAAAATGGTTTTCGAGAAAGACCTGTTTAAGTTAATGAATAATGCCATTTTTGGTAAAAGATGGAGAATTTGAGAAACGAGTAAATATTAAATTAATCCACACTGAGAAAAAATTTAGAAGATTATTATCTTCTCTTTTATTTAATTCATTTCAAATCTTCAATTCAAACTTAATGGCTGTGCAAATGCATAGAATAAAACTAATATTAAATTGACCAATTTATGCAGGCCTCTCAGTTTTAGATATGAGTAAAATACTCTCAAGTACGATTTACATTATAACACAATTCAAAAAATATATGGTGATAAATGGTAAGATTTATAGGGATAGCGATTTCTTTATTATTGCAAAGATTATTATTATTATATTGGAGTTTGGGGTGGCTGTAATTCAAACTTTTATTCACAGATACAGATTCATAATACTATGAGAAAGAGACTGAAGATTTGTATCAAGATTTGGTAAAACATCAGGGGAATTTGATTTTTCAAATTATCCCACTGACCACTTTCTTCATTCAAACTTAAATAAAAATTTAAAAGGTAAAATGAATGATGAATTGAATGGAGTGGCTGGGAAATAATTTGTTGGACTAAGATCAAAGATGTGCAGCATTCAAATTGGTGATGGAGGAAAAAAAAAAACTGCCTAGGGAATGAGTAAAGTTATTGTCAAGAGAACTCTTCATCACGAGGTTAATTTCAACTGGCTTATGCAGATTAAATACAATAGGATTGATCAAATAAAAATATCAAATTGTAACCATAACTTATATACTGTTGAACTAAGGAAAATTGGTTTGTGTTGTTTCGATAGTAAATGCTATATTCTGGATGATGGAATTAGTTTACCTTATGCAAACTGTAATATCTGGAGAGAAAAAAATTGTAAACCAGAATATATATCCAAAATCATTAAGTAAACAATTTTGAATTTAAAAATTATCTACATTTAAGGTGAAAAGACCTAATCGAGACAAATGGATATCATTATCATCTCGATAAACTTCAAAAATTTTCAGTTGGCGGTAATTCTGGATTCTAATATGACCCTTTATATCATGTGGAGCCCCAGCCATGATAAAGTATCGCTCCTCCGTACCCCGAGAATCTCCTCCATGTAACACCCCCACTCCACTACTCCACTGCTCCACCTGTTCCAGAAACCCCATTTTTTTACTTCTTAGAAGTGTCTTGGTATCCTTTAAAAATCATGAAACTTTTTCAATAATTAATTATGAATAACAAATATTCAATTATGAATACTTTTGGCAACATGAGTGTAGAGTAATCTTATTTTGGAAAGAAAAAATGGTTACCTGTACCTCTGAAATATAGAATCTTCATATCTCAATTTAAATTAAAATTTAGAGTAAAAATTAATTTAAATTGAAATTCTATATAGCCTAATTTCCCATCAGATTCCTTTTAAATTTCTGTATATCTTAGCGAAACCTTTAATAATATTTTGAAAAAGTATAATAATAATAATTTTTCTTTAATATTATCTAAAAATGTTTATAATTAATTATGTAAAAATTCGGCATTCATATTTTTTGTTCCAATTTTTGCATAAAGGAGTTAAATAATTTCAGAGTTATTTATTTTATTCAAGAATGTACGAGGTTCGGTTATTGAATCGTATTCCGAAAGATTCAGGAATCTTTTTATTCCTATAAATAATTGCCAACATTTATATTATATAAATCCTATTAAATCTTATTTAATTAAGATTTTTATAAGTAATTTTATATTCCTAGTAAGTTTTGCTCATTAAATACCAAAGTACAAGTCCGAAAAAAAAATCATAGTGTGTCTCTATACAAAATCCTTCATTCAATTAAACACAATTGTGAGTTTAAAAATTCTCTATATTTATTTAATTAAAGTGGATAGACATAATCGCGACAAATGGAAACCATTATCATCTCGATAAACTTCAAAAATTTTCAATTGGTGATAATTCTGAACTCTAATATTATCTTTTATATCAGGTGGAGCCAGTGATGATAAGGCCTTCCTACCCCGAGAACTCCCTCCACTCCATTACTTCGCTGCTCCAACTGTTCCAGAAACCTCATTTCTCTACTATTCTTCTATTTAAGGAAAATGGCTATGAAATCGTTTTACGAATTTTCATTACATCGAAAACTTGAAACACATAAGGTATGATAAGATTCCTTGTAAAATATTGCTACTAGTGCTTAAGGAAATAATTAGTATTTAAGAATCAATACTTAGGAAAATAATAAGAGAACAAATCAAAAAAGCTATTTATTCCCTTTATATTAGGAAAAAATTACCCTATATACTTTGAAATATAATTCAAAGTATTTATGAGGGAAAATTTAAGTTTTAAAAATCTAATGTAAAATTTTTTCTAAATGTGTTACATTATGATCTTAATTTTAATAATGAATTATTTTCCAGCAAACGAATTATTTAAAGAATTCCATCATTTTTATAAAATATGTAATTATAATTACTTGTAAATATTGTCAATTTCTTACGGAAACAATATTTTTTATATTTCGTGTTAATAAAAACTATGAAATTACGTCTAATTATTTACCTCTACAAATGATCCCGATAAATAAAAAATTAACTATTTTATATATATTTATTATTTTATTTATGTATATGTATTATTTTTTCAAGAGTTATTTTACTTTTATTGTGTATCAAACCATTTTTACAAACCAAATACTTTTTTAGATCAAAATATTGGAACTAAGAATGAATGCAATAATATTATGCAGGTTTTATAATGTAGATAGAAGAATTTTTTCTAAGATTTAGGAATCCCAAGATTTGTGAGGACAATCTCTATTTATATTTTGAAATGCAGGCAGAAACTTCTAACATTCCATAATGTGCAAAGAAAATTTGATGTTTAAATAAATGGTATTTACAGAGAGTGTTATTGGTGAAAATATATAGATATTGCTTTTGATTTAAGAAACTGTTCGGATAAGGAATATTTAATTTTTATTCAATTCATAATTTTCTACATATTTCAGAATGCTTTATTTTTTAATAAAGGCGAATTTTTTAATAATTACTTTTGAATTCTTTGAAATTTTCTTCTGATTGTATCTCCCGGCAGCTTTTCATTTTTGGATTTTATTAATCTACAAGTATTGACTGTTGATTAATAATTGAAATAATCAACTGAAACTGAAAATTATAATTGAGAATAGACTAGAGATTCGATTGCTGAAATCTTCTACGTTTTTCTGACATCTAACATTTTAGACTATTAACATTAAAATCTTTTATTCTTATAAGATTATGATATAATTCAATTAAAACGTTTCGCACATAACTTAATTTGTATATGAAACCAATAAATATTGAGAAAGTTGATTTCAACAATTGCTATTAATAGTGATGATCGTTAGCAAATATTCATGTGAAACACTTCCAGCTGCTTATTTCTGCAAGTTAAATATAGTTAACGTAGTTTTTAACTATAATTAGTTGATTGTTCGGAGTGGAGAAAATTAATTTTATCAGAATGATATTCAAAGAAAGAACAGCTGAATTTCTAGATTTTCCTTTGAATGAACATGAAAACTCAGTCGAAGGAAAAAATTTACTTTTCGCTCATCTGAGCTACATGCAATCTTCAAGGAAAGAAAGAAGATATTTATCAATGTTACGTTTTTTTTCGGAACTATCAAAATGTCTTTAGTTTAATTGTACAAGATACGAAACACATCATCGTCTTTACCCTTTCGTTCATATCTAACACTATATAAATAAACAAATAAACAAAATGCTATTAATTTCTAATTACATTTTCTGGAGAGTTTTTTAAGACAATTTTAAAAGCTGCATCTCTTTCTTCTAGTATCAATAATAGAAAATAATTTGGAGCAAATGATATCTACAACTTGCAACATATTCAATAAAATTTTTTTACAAAATATAAATCTTTAATTAAACATTCTAAATAAATAATTCTAAATAAACTTTGTACGATTCTGCCTTCCGAATGTTTTTTTTTTATTTTCATTATTCTTTTTAAGCAAAATGTTTAATTAATAAATCTTTTTAGATTTTATTCGAGCTCAAGAAAAAATGTAAAATACATTCCATTTATAATTTAAATACTTTCTCAAAATGTTTGAATTTTACCTAATGCCTTCAGATTAATTGTTTTTCAAATGATGAAACAAATGTGACCCATAAGCTTAGAAGTAATTTGTGTATTTCAATAAAATATGTTTCACTTTTAAAGTAAACTGTATTTAAACAAAGTATTTATAAAGAATACTTTTGCTTTGTTTAAACATAAATTTAGGATCGAATGTAAATCTTAATTTCAATGTGTTCAAAAAATATTTGAAGAATACAATGCAGTATTATATAATAATTATAAATATAATAAACTAATAGATTTTAAAATTATATTATTGTGAAAAAAACTATTGATTATGTAATTACATTTTATATAAGGGAATTCGTCAGAAATTTACCATAAATATCAGTTTACTTCAAAACTATTTATGATGTATTATAAAAGAAAAATATAGCTTTTCGTCAGATTTTTAAGCATTAAACATGCATCCAATGAAGAACTTTTCAGTAAACTAATTTTTAAAAAGTAATATATTCCAATGATAGAACGAATTGATTGAAATATAAATGCCCATTCCACAATTGTTTCTTTAAATGCCACCAAAATGAGATCGAGTCTTAAAAAAGAAAGTGTTCTACTGTTCAAATAACAAACCGAGGCGAAGCATTTTTTGTCAAGTTGCCAGCCATAGTTTACAAGTACAAAAACCTTTAAGTTAATAAAATAAGTTTTTAAATGCTTAGTTTAATGCATTTAGAGAATATTTACCTTATTAATATAAGCTACAGAAATGATTCTTTATTTATTGGTCATTTTTGCATTTTTCACATTAACAGAGAAACAAGATATTAATAATTTAAGCTGCAAAAGTAAATTAACCAAAACGATGGATACATCAACACACAAATTACTTAAAAATCAAAGTAAAGAATATTAAAATTGATATGAAGTTAATTGCAAATGTATTTCAATATCTTCCTAAATATATGCATGTAACTTTTCTACAGTACAAAAATTATTTAAAAAAATTTAATGTGTGGGAAAACTTTCTACTTTCTGGTGAGATTGAGTTATAGCTGCTTTTATAGACTGAAAAGAATCAATGAATCATGAAATTTTGAAAAAAGTTTTCCTCAAAGTACAATTATCAGAAAAACTAATCAGAAAATTACAAAAATTAGAATTTTTCATGAAACATATCATATAAATTTTAAAAAGATATTTTCGAATTAAAAGAGAAAAATGTTTTTTTAACAAACTTCTTAAATTTACTCAGAGATTTTTTCGAATTTAAATTATGCATTATTTTTTAAACATGAAATTAAAACAGATTCATTTATTCGTATATTTTAAAGTGCTTTTTTTCAGGCATAAATAAACTTTAAAATTTTAAATAAAGCAAAAAAAATCACTTAAATTCTAAAATGAAATTGAAATATAACGAGAGAGATAGAGTAGATGAGATAGAGAGATTTTTTTTATAAAATTTTTATTATTGTTAGTAAATAGCTGTTTGAATTAATATTAGTTAGCTATTACACACTGTAAGCAATTTCGTAATTTTTTGTTTTAAGATAATTATTTAGATTACTTAGGGTACTAAAGGACCATTTAATTTCTAATTCTATAGATTTAAATACTTTTCCTTTTAATATATGTTTTTGAATTATATTTTAGATTCTTATAAATTGAAAGGATACACACTTATTAACCTGATAAAAAAGCAATCAGAATTCAGCAAAATAGAAACACAGTGCACTTTAAGTACTTAAGAGGATGAGTTAGGAAAGATACTTGTAGTTGGGTAACGCACACAAATTAGGTTTGAATTTTGGTAATGATATAAGTATTAAAACCTGTAAAAATTCTACCTAAACTATGTTTCTAAAATTTTAAAGTGTGGAAAAACTTCAGAAAATCTTCACCATCTTTCAATTTTAGTTGGATATAATTGTATTTAAAAAATTTGAAAAAAGTAAACATATAAATCAAGTAAAAATATATAAGGCATTTTTTAAATATAATAGTTCTATTTTAAAAGTATTTCTAAATAGAAATAAGTTATTATATTTAAAAAATTCAAATTACAATTTGAAAGAATGAATGCTTATATCATAAGAAAAATAATGTTTAATAATAATACATTTTAAAACTGTTCATTAGCTTGGATTTTTCGAAAATATCGAATAAACACGAATTTTAAGTTATTTTTAAGCGTATTGTTCGCTGCAGATTATTTTTTGACAGTTAATTTATTTACAATAAATCATAAGTTTGGCAAGCAAGAATTTAAAAAGAACATATATATTTCTTCTTTTCCGTTAAAAAAATGGAGAAAACGAATAAATAACATCGAGTTTCTTTAAATCCTGAGAGCAGTTACGTAATTTGGTCGACAGACAAATAAATAATGGTATTCGGAAGTAGGCCGTAATGATGTCGTCCTTATTTTCCTGGGGAGACCTAAACGGAGCCTACAATTCTGGTCGATCAAACATTGATGGGAAGGAACAATCGAGCCGTCCTCTTCCAGATCCCGTCAATCCCCTCAGTTCACGCTTCAACCCTTCCATCTTATTCCAATTTGCCTCCAGCACCGCTAATCGCACAGTTTGTGGTGATAGTCTGCAGTTACGTGCGTGCAATCAAAGGGATTAGCGAAGAAGTGTGCAATTCCTCCTACAGCTGCTAAATATGGTTCAGACTCTAGTTAATTACCAAAGGGATTCCACAGATGGATTCTCAATTAGATCAAGACTCGAGATGTATCTTCGCAATCGAATTAAGAAATACTTTTTAAGTATAGCTTTTTAAAACTTAATATAATCTATGTTTATATACGACTTCTTTAAATATGTAATTATTTTGTACAAACTTGAATATGTTATATTGAAGGATTCGGTATGGATCTCAACCGCTGTTGAATAACGAGACGTGGATTTTGGGTTCTTGTTAATGGTCTTCGTGGTTGCTTCTCCCAAAATACTATTTTACCTCACTTGTATGCGGTGCATAATCACAGTGGATGGTAAAAAGAAATTTTATACTACATTTTATCATTAGAATATTCACTACAAAGTATTAAGCAAATATAAAAATAAGTGTGCAATTCAGATGCTTTTATATAATTAAAAACAATATACATACAATGTATATTTACTGCATAAAAAATATTACTCGAGATTAATTTTTATTGCAGGGAGCTTTAGTCTATTTTTTGGTATGACACAGAAAATTAAATGACGTTTGCATTTTGCTGATATAATTATTAATTAGTTTTCTAACTAAATTTTTTTAAATATTTTATTAATTCTAATTTCATTTATAAATTTATATAAAATAATAATTATCAAAATAAAAACACAAACCAATATAATAAAAATTTACAATAATTAATGTAAAGTAAATATAATTGTTTGATATTTTTATGAGCAAACGTTTTAAATATTCTCTTTATATAAGTAAACAGTAATTCATACAATAAAATCATTCATTTGAAAATATTTCTTTATTTATACTTATACACAAATTTTAATCGAAAAAATAAATATTGTCTACATATTTACAAAAAATAATGGTCTGTATATTTATGAACCAAAAATTAAAAAGTAAAATTTAGAAATATGTTTCTTAAATATTTCTTCGTCTGTTAGAGCTCAAAATTATCTGTAACGCAATCAAAGTTTACTTTTATACTTTTGATAATGTATGAATTAATACATATTCTATAATAATTTACAAAATATTAACGTTCCCAATATAATTTCTTTAGTGATTTACATTGTTTGGTATGCATTGTAATGAAGCTATTTTTATAATGATTATTTGTAACTGAAACTCATCAGATACTGGAAAAAACAAAAAAAAAAAGTTCCAGCTCATTATTTATCCTCATCAGCTAATGAAAATTATTTAATTGGCTTATTGTTATCTTAAGAATTCGATTCAAAGGTATATAAAAGAACAATTTGCATATAACTTTTTTAACTGTAAGTACTGAAACAATTTAGTCCCTTAGTTTCATTTTTTTTTATAAATTTAAAAGTTTTTATTGATTTGTGTTCACATTCTTTTATTTTACTAAATGGTTTATTTAATAAAATGACATTAAAATCTTTCTGTATGTTAGTTCACGTTTAAAAAAGTGTATAATATGCAATAATTTAGACTATAGCTGAATAAACAAACAAATAAACAAACACACACACATATATATATATAAACTTGTGGAATATAACTTCTTTCACAGAGCTTATTGGGAAGGAGTTAAGGAAAGTGAGATACTTTTGCTTTTTTGTAGACTGAATAAAAAAGTTTTAATTCAATTTTAAAATTAGATACATAGATATGATTCGTGTACATTACAAACTTGATTGATTGAATACATATATGAATTCAAAACTTATTTATATATTGTACAAGAAAGAAGTGTGATAGGAGAAAATGGAAAAAAATACCGAATTGTGTAGATCGTTACATTATCCATATTTAATTATTTTTGAATATCAAAATGTTCATAAAATCTAAAATCATAAATAGACATACTTTATATATGTATAAATATTTTATGAAACAAAAAAATTCAGTTTTTACTGCATAATTCTAGGAGATAGTGTGTAATTCAAGGCAAAATTGAAGGTTTAAATAACAAAATTAAAAGTAAAATTTTAGAGCATTCTAGAACAATTAATATTTCTTTATTAAAACATCTTCACATTAATTCTTAGTTTTAGCATGTATTTTTTTGTTTGTTAGTGGAGTTTTCATTTTTTTGTTTGTAAAAATTTCTTTTCTTGAACTTTCTTTTTTTCATCTGAAATTGAATGAGAAAAAAATATAACTACTGTGTATAAGTCAGTCACTCCAATTTTGAAGCAAATTTAAAATTTCCAAATTTTTAAATATATATGATTTTGTTAGCTTTTAGAAACAATAAAATACAGAAGTACAAAGTAAAAATATTAAATAGAACTGTGATTCCTAATCTATTTGGAATAGAATGACACAGCTTAATGTTAGAAATTTTTCTGCTACTAAGTATTAAGTATTTAATTAAAAGCTAAGATATTTCATATGCATAACCATGATAAATTATACAGTAAAACTAGCAAATTAAAATTTACCATTCTTTGATCCTTTTGAGAAACTATTGCTTACTATCTTTCTTAATTGAAGAGAGTTGTGGTAATAAAAGTAGTACCTTCCATGTGCTTCTCAATTCTCCCACTTACGAGCAATAAAAGCAGAGATTTAACACATGTTTTAAAATTTGACATACATGTATTTTTAAACAATCTTTAGAGCTAAAATGTTCAACTCATTTTTCCTTCATTACCACTGACTGAAATAGAATTTTCAATTGCTGATTGTAATTTCTGACATTTAAAAATGAAAATAAATAAATAAATAAAAACACAGAATTTAACTCACTACAAGCACATTAATGTGTGTGTTGTATTCTTACATTTTTTTCCATCAATTCATTTCTTGATGTTACTGAAGACACTAATTTTCCTTTTATTCCTTCTTTTTTTCATTCATCAGTTCTGAATAATGTTATTTGGTTCTATTTAATTTGATTACAGATTTAAGATTAACGTGTACAAACCATCATTTATGTCTACCATTCAAATATTTTTTTTTACAAAAAAATTTTTTTTCTCCATCTTTTTATGGCATTGGTTTTAATTTTACGATAAGATAATTTATATTTAACTTAATGCCTATTTTTCTCGTTGTTTTTATCATAAAATATTTTCTTTGAATAATGCTTTATTTTGCATAGTCTTAATATTTTTGAACAAGTCAATGTGGTCTTGTGATTCAGCAGTGGGTCTGGACACAATGGTTATAAATACAATAACTAGCATAATTGCTCAAAATGCATTGTTAATAATGTTCACTATTTTCATTCAATGTAAAGGAATTAAAATAAAACAAATCACGTTTTTCCAATGCTATATAATTTAATGTAATATTTTTATAATTGCATACTCAATAGCGATTTGCTACGAAAATCAAAGTTGAAATTTATTTTTGGACTTATTATGACATTTTAAAGATACATATTTAATAAATCGTTTGAAGGAATAATTAAAAAGCACAGCAAATTAATTTTTACTATATTCTCTTAAACTTTATTGCTGTTTTTAGATTTATCATATGTTTTATTTTGAAATCCCATGGCAGTCTTAAATTCTATTCATTTCAGAATTGATTATAAAATATTGAATTCAGTTATTTTGCTATTTCAAATATTTATTATTTGAAAATTTACTTTTAATTGCGACAAGGAATCATACAATTATATTTTCTTGAAAATTCTCTTATAATATAAAGAAGAAGTCATGTGCAGCTAATGTAAAAATTTATTAATGATGTTTTTTCTTTTTTCTTTTTGTACATTAAAATTGAAGCTGTTTGTTTAATAAGAAATTATTAACTGAAAAAAGAGTAAAGAAAATATTTCATTTATAAATTTAAAAGTACATTTATATAATCAGGTAAGCATTTTTGTTATATTCCTAATTTATGCAGTTTACATGCATTTTGATAGTATCAGCTAACAACGTATCGAAGTTTCTTTGAATTAAAATGAAGAACGTTAATTTGTAATTATCAAAATTTTTTTATTATTATTAACTTATATATATTTATATTAATAATAATCAATGTAAAAAACTAATAAATTCAAAACATCTGTTCAAGTTATTAAAAAAAATTCTTAAGATTTTAAGAATAGTTTTTCATAAATTTAAAGTTGACGAAAGCTTTTATATTGATTTGATTTTATCACGAAGTTGGTAAAATTACATGAAAATGTATAGGGGAATTTCTATATCCCTCTGATTTATCAAATGGTAGTTTATGACTTTATTTTGAGGAGGACAAAGTATATCCTCTGAGTATATGTAAAAGTGTACATTTACTTCCAAACATTTACCTCTTATATTATCAATGGAATTGAGCATTTGAGAAGCAGGAAAATTCAGTTTTGCATTGTTCCGCATGACTTTCTCTCCCTCCAGTCACTCTTCTCTCCCGTAATCGCAGTATTTGCGGTGGGCTGTAGTTACGCTGGATGAATCAAAAGGATTAGGGGAATATCCGCTGGGGACCTCCGAGCTCAACTCCCTATTTCCATGTTTTTCAGAGGGGAGAAAATAGTGGAAATTAATGTTGTTCTTTGGTGGGAGCAGGCCTAGATCGGCTATTAACTAGTGAGTTATCGTCATTCGCTTTGCTTTATCAAGTGTAAGTATCATCGCTCGGACCTTTGGTCCCATGTTATGGGATGAGGACTGGTGACGTCATTGCCAGGAGGCCGAGTAGGGGGAAAATCGACGTGAAATGTCCAGCTGTTGTAAAATAACCCTCTGGCAATGACATGGAATTGAGGTTTCGTTATCCTGACGCGAGTTACTAAATTTTTAATTCGTGAAGGCTATTAATACAAAATGATTTTTGTACGCGTTTCATCTTTGGGGATTTAAGAACCCTGCAAGGGAGGACGAGCACTATGCAACTAATGGGAGTAAATTGATCAAAGACCATTGTTAGGGACATGGCCATTGGGAGTGCCATTACATACTGCCACCAGACATTTTTATTGGCAAAATGCTATAAAAAATTGATGATGAGTAAGTTGATATACAGGGTAATTCATGAAAATTGTGAATTTTAGGGGTCTTAAAGAAGAGTGATACAAAATATAAAAGAAGAAATGCAATATTAGAAAAATTTAAAAGATTGATCAAATAAATAAATATTGAAATGAAATATTCTATACGGTTATTTTATTAAATATATTCACCATCAAATAGTCTTTAACATAGCCTTTAAATTTCAAAGTAAAGTGTTTCGAATGAAAATGTGGAAAAAATTAATAACTGAAATATTTCTCTTATATTTTTTAAATTTATAATACATTTCTTCAACTGTTTTACAAAGCATTAAAACGCTTATATTTTTCTTTCTTGTGTAAATCTATATCACATGTCACACTCTCAAAATTTAACTCTGGTATAGAATTTATCTAATAAAGATGAACTCATCTTACATACTTTAATATCTAAATTAAAAGCCAAATTTTAATTATACATAAAACATTTCACATAAATTTAAGTATTTAAAATCATCTTTTTTTTACTTTCTTTTGATTTAAATTAAAACTACTTATGCTAATCAGAAAACAACTTTTTTGTACTTAATTTTATTTATTAAATACTGAGTTGTAATATTAGAGAAATGTTAGCAAAGGTTACTGCACACAACTAAAGGAGATAAAAAATAAATTCTTAACTTTAATTTAATATTTAAATAGGTGCGTTGCTTCTATCTACTTCTATCTTTCGATATTCTGTTATTTTGAGAACTTATTTACTTAGCTAAGACTCTTCACCCCAGATGAGAGGAAGGGGAAGTGAAAAGGAAAATTAGAGCTTATATATATATATATATATATATATATATATATATATATATATATATATATATATATATATATATATATATATATATATATATATATATATATATATATATATATATATATACCTGAAAGAACATTTTCTTGGAAGGGACCTTCTTGGAAGACCCACCCGGATACTATGTTGAAAACGAGAAAAATTTAATGCTTGAATAAATATGTTCGGGTCTCAATTCAAAAGAATAAAACATTTTACGCCATCAACACACATTGCCCATTATGAAGAGCGATGAATCGAGAACATATTTCTATCATTCCAAACTTTCAATTTGAAATTAATTGGTTTTAAGATAAATTAATTTACTTAAAACACTTCAGTGCAAAGAGTATGAATGGAATGTTATTTAATTCTTTTAAAATTATTAATGTGAACATTATAGTTTTAATTTCAACTCTAAATTTAATTATAAACTTAATTTAAATGAAAAGTAAAGCTATGTTCTTTGTATATTGTGTAAGAATTTACACATCTGCAATATTTTTTGATTTAAAATAAAAGGTGTGTATTGTAAAATATTGTTGAGATAAGTTAAAGGATAATCTTATGAATTTTTAATTTGTTTTTTTATCCCCCATATCAAAAAAGGTAAAATTCTTTCATTCTAATCATAGCTTCCTGCATTCAAAGATTCTCAAACAGCTTCCAAATCTCATATATTTATATAAGTATGTATACTTGGAACGGATGTGACATAAGTCATACAGCCATTCTCAAAACATTTATATGATTTCAATTTATTTAATGGTTTATGTATTATAGAGCCAAAAAGATTTCATAATCTGTTTTATTATTTATTTTCATTTTAATGTGTTACTGCTCATTTTTTTCATCTCAAGTATAGTCTAACTTTTTGTTAAAATGAATCATCAAGTAGACTGGTTTAAAAAAGATTGAGCCAAAAATAGATTCTGCATTTTGAAATTCACTGTCTTAAAATCAAAATTATTAAGAAATTAATTTCACGTACAGTGTCATTTTAATCCTATTTTCATAGCTTTGTATAAGCTTAAGCCAAAATTACAAGCAATTAGTATTTTTTTAGTGTGAAACTTTCTTTCAAATGATAGCAGTTTGAGTGTGATGTTTAAAAAAGTTCTTTGTGATCATGTTAAGTCAATTATTTAGTGATACTAAAATTTAAAAACTGCATAAGAAATTAATAAAAATATTAAAATCTACCATTCATTTATTTTTCTAGTGAATGAAGGGAAATGTATGTATAATAAAAGAATTTCAAACTATTAACTGTCTTAATACCTTATTGTCAGCTACAAACACAGCCGCGAGTTTCAGGCCTCATAAAATATTCTATTTAGCACTAAAAATAATAGCACACTTTAAAATACACATTTATAGAATCGATAATTAATTAACGTCTTCATTTTAAAATAAAATGTTTAAATTGACATCTGAAAGTAAGCAGTCACATATGCCATGTTATGAACAATTACTAAATAGTTCCTAACTTGTCGTGTAATAAAGATGTTAGGCAGAGCTATTCAATAAACTCTTTCATGAAATTGTTGCTTTAGAAGATTTTTGCATTAAACTTGAGAAATTTGTTAATAATTAATCATTTATAGAACTTCCATTTCAAAGAACAAACTCCAAATAGCGTTACAAAATATTTTGCTAACATTTTCCTGTTGAAGTATTTATTTGACAGATACTTCGTTTTGATTGTTGTTTCTTTTTATCATTCAAAAATAAATTATCAAATCAAGTTATTTTGATCTTATATCTAATTAGTTAATCATAGTGGCCGAACCAATTGAAGAATAAGCTACAAATCTAAAAAATTAATGAAAATTCTAGGAAAATGTTAACATTTATGCCTAGTAAAAGGAAGAACTACTCTTTAGGCACAACTTTGTTTATATCATAAAAAAATTAATGTAAAATACAAGGGAATCTATTAAGATATTAACTTTCCACCTTTTCACTGGAAGAAATTTCAATCTCTTTTTAAAAATAAAATTAATAATCATATGAAATTTTATCCCGTCACCAAATTGCTTGGAAAAATAACTGCGACTCAAAAACCTTGACAATCAAAGTTTATCAAACCAAAATTTTGTGATCAATTTCAAGAACTCTAATTGCTATTTCTGAAAAAAATTATAAGAAACATTAGAGTTATAACTCCCCAAACATGTTAAAAATTAAGGCTTTAAGTACTGTAATGATATCCATAAGAAATTATGAATTTTCAAAAAAGAAAATGATATGTTTGTATTGTCTAAATAACATACAAAAATCCAGAGTTGTATTTAGAATTGGACCAATTTTAAATTGATTTGCATGAAAAGTAATTGAATATAAAATTTTTAACAATATATATTAGTAAATAAATTTCTTATGATTTTTATGCCAATTCTTAACTGTCTTTTAAATACTACAGGTTCTTTTATTCGTACCAAGATTATATGTTTATAAATGGTATGGAAAATAAGGAAGTAATGGTGTATTTGAATGATATGCTTAAAATTTAAGAGAATCATCATTTAAAAGTTATAAATATATGTTTAAATACTGAACTTGTACTTTCTACTAATATGTTATGTGCGATAAGCAGATATTATCCTATTTTTATGAAATACTTAACGTAAACAAATAAAATAAAAAATATTTAGTGAATTATAAATTATTCAATGTTAGCAACACACTTAGCAGTATTTTCTAATAAAATATTATATTTACACTCAAAATATATACTTATGAATTACCAAAACTTTTCATACTAAGATTATACAGGATAAAATTCATAGGATTACAGGGAATTCAATATAGGAGCGTTCTCTCAAATTTACAAGTTCATAATATTATACAGAAGTCATTGTCTAATAGACAGACTTCATGTAAAAAGGTAATTCAATTCTCTAACCATTTTTATATAGATTCTTTTTAAAATTATACAATTTCCTAACTATTGCAAATCGTAGCTGAACACCGTTAATTGTTTCTTCCAAAGGAAAAGAAGGAAAAAAAGGGCGAGTTACAATAAAAGGATATTTTTTCATCGTTCTGCTCGGCGCGTCTCAACCAAGTACCGCAGAAAGGGGAAGCGGAAACACAATCCAATCGCCGTTAAATAGGAAATAGAAAAATTTTCGGAATGCTGGACGATCATGTGTCGGTATCATATTGTTCAGATTGGATATCACCCCTGAGTGTCTGAATCAATTACGGTAGAGGGATCGTATTCAAATCTCTTTATTCAAAAGGGGTGATTTTTATCGGAAAGGGAAGAGGGGCGAATAATTGGCTAATCACTATCGAATTTCTTCAATTATATTAACAGCGATCCACCGACGGTGGCTATTTTCATTGATAGGATTCTAATAAGACAAATGAGCAGGAAGATACGTTGAAAAAAGTTATTCGCTTATTGTTATTGTTGTTATTATTAATTGTAAGAGAAATGTTTGAGTTTCAGTGGACAAAATTGCTTTATTTCTGACAGAATAAAAATGAAACATATTTTTTACCCAAGCTTAATATTTTTTTGTTATTGTCTTCATTTAAGAAGATTAAAATAGACTATACTTGCAATCAGTTTGTAACATGATATATTTCTACGATAACTTATTATAATTTCCTAAAATAATAAACGAATCTCTCATTTTAGATTCGATAAAAATGTATCTCCTTGAAATATTGTATTTCTTTTTCTTTTTTTCTGAATTTATGTATATATAAATGTACATATATTACTTACCTATTATCTTTATGTTATGAATATAGAGTTCTAAATTTAATTTTTTAAAATTTTAATTAATTTATAATTTTTTCAGATCGTAGGTCAAAACTTACATTAGATTTAACTATGTGTTTTGAAGATTTTAATCTTCTTTCAGCCTCATGGAAAGTGGTGTTTTTCATTTTGAATTGCTTATTCTCTTAATTTTAAACTTTTATTATTATTAATTTTCACTTTTTCAATGTGTGATTGTATATACGTAAATATAAATCACAATGCAAAAGGAAAACACAACTTGCCTTTCAAAACGTAAATAGAAAATTGTAAGTTCTGTACAAATGAAAATAAGTACCCACGCTGAGGCGTTGACAGTGGTGGTATAAATATGTGCTTTTTCTGCTAATAATAGAAGACAAGTGTTCAAAAATTATGTTGTGACTCTCCAAAATGATACAATTAATTAAACTGTAAGTAAATAAATCTATAACAAAAAATAAAAAGGTAATAAAATAAATGCATAAATGTGATTTTCCAAGGAAGCTTAAAAATAATAACATTGATTTTCCTTGTTACCGCTAATTCAAATTTTCATAAAACACTAATTAAACATCGTTTCATTAATTGCTGTTGTAAATTCTACAAGAATTACTGGTCACTATAAATATAGAATTTGGTTCTGTTTTTCCAATTATTTAAATATTATTGTTCCAAATGTTATAAAATTGAATAATACTTGGATTATATAAATAACAACAAGCCAATCACTGACTTAATATCTTCACATATGCGATACAATTTTCTCATTTGTGACTTCAAAATTTATTCGTAAATTTTCCCATCAATAAAATCTTTGATGTTTCAATGTTTCCTTTTTGAATATAATTCATTTTAATACTTATAAGAAATTTTGAAAGATCTAATTACCACTTTTTTGACTTTATAATAACTATATTATTAATAGTGAAAAACCTTTTGAGTAAATCTGTTGTATTCCACATAGCATTAAACTAATTTTCCAAATTTTGCATAAATCTCGAAAGAAAAATTTGTTTCAAGAACAAAATTTTATTAAAATTTATAACAATAATTTTTAAATTCTGAATATATTTTTTAAAGTCATGTTTCAAATTAATTTTCGTAACATGTAGGATAAAACAACGTAATTTTATTAGTGAAAACTAATGTTTTAGAATTTAAACATTTCTAATAAAATCTATAAATGTATAATTTTTAGTGCACTGAATAGAATTCATGTTTTTAATAATCAAAATAATATTAAAAAACAAATTAAAAACGCCTATATATCACTCTCTTATAAATAATAATATATCAACAAATTTCATCAAGCAACACTAAATAAAGGTGTGCTTATAAACACATAAAGCGATTGTTGTAGCTAAAGTTTGGCAAACTACAAAAGAGCCATCTAGAGCTTGAAGATTTTGTAAAAAGTTAAAAAAAAAAAAAAATTTGTTAAAGTACACTAAATCCACTTAATAATATCATATTTTTTTACTTTTAATTAAATTTTTTTATCAATTTACTTAGTTAATTCGAGTATTTATTATTTAAAATTCAATTATTAATAACATAAAATGTCATTCCAATACTAAATAGTTTAGTTATAATTTATCATTGTACTTAAATTTTTGAGATACATAAAATATACTTCTCTTTTAACCTTATTCTAATTAATTAATCATAAATATATAATAAAAAACATTAAAAAATCTAAAAATTAATACTTTGAACAAAATAGGAAGGATATAGAATAGAATAGTTTAGGGAATAATGTATATCTCAGAAAACTTTTTTACCATGTTAAATAATACACTGTTGGCCACCCAAATTGCAATACTAAGAAAGACTAGAGATATTACAACAAAATTTATTTTGTAGATAACATGTTAACCAAGTATCAAACGATTAAGTTTATAGACTTCTGTGAAGAGTGGTTCCTGCCATAATCAGTAACCAGAGTAGCCGCTATTGTTGGAGATCACCGCTGCCACACGCCTCGGCATTGAGTCAAAGAGACTTTGGATGTGCTCTTGGGGTACAGCAGACCAAATATCTTCACGTTGCCAAAGTTGATCTGGCGTGGCAGCTGGGGATGTAATCTGGGTCACTCGTTGAGCAACCATGGACCACATGTTTTCTATCGGCGAAAGATCCGACCAGGGAAGCAATTCAATCTGGCGATTGACATTTGTGGTTCTACGTCGAGGATAAACGAAGCAATGGACCTCTTGCAGACAGACCACTCTGCTGTAAGCGGCATCTAATGGTACGCGCAGACACTGGTGAGGCATTACAGACTGAATGTGCTGTGCTATGGTTCATGATGTGGCTGAGCGATCCGTCACTGCCATGCGCGCAATTTGCCTGTCATCACATGAGGTGGTGCACTGAGGTGGATACAATCGAATTCGCGCGATGGTCTGTGTTACCTTCCTACATCCAACGATCACATATCCACTTTACAGTTGTTTGGTTTCGTTCAACAAGGCTACCGATTTCCCTGAAAGATAATCCACAATCCTTCCTCTGTCGAACTTAGATATTTGGTCAAAAATGATCGTTGTTTCTACGAAGCACAATTGATAATTTTTTTGAAAAAACCACAAGAAAAACACAATTTCCGAACTTGAAATCGTCGAAATCTCCAAGCCTTAAACAGCGCTTTGAAGTAGTACCACAGGTGCGCGTGATGTGCGTCTGCGCTGAAATACTAATTATTTGCGTATCTCACCTCTGCTAATACGTGTTGTAAATTTCATGTTATTCGCATGATTGCTTCAGGGTGTTGCATTTACGGTGGCCAGCAGTGTATTTCTCTTAACTTGTGTTTGCTAATGAATAGTGAGTACACTTTAAGTAAAAATAAAAAAAAAATTTAACCTCACATAATGTTGAAATTATTTGTTTTCATTTAGATGAGCTTTCATTGCATGTGCAAATATTAACTGAGTTTGACTACAAAACCATTTTATTATCTCAAGCATTTTAGCTTATTTTACATTTTATAGCAAAATTTCGAGAATTGTGGCAGTAATATATTTATATTATTCTGATTTGAAAAAATCAAGATTTAATTTTCATATATTTTAATAGTTGAGTTGCATTTTTTGTATTAAAAGAAAGCTTATGGAAACACTATTTTATAATTTTTATAGGAAGTTTCAATTATTTAATTGCTTAGGAGATATTAAAATTATTACAAATTATGTATTAAAATTATTACTAATTATGTATTAAAATTATTGCTAATTATATATTAAAATTATTACTAATTATATATTTTAATTTAGATGAGATTTTTGAGGAGAGAGGAATATGATAGTTAATAATCTGTACAACTGACTCGTATTTTTACTTATTATTATTTTATCTCTACTGGGGGCTTTATATTGTTATAATTATAAATAAATTGCAAAGTTTAATCATGTCAGAGTAAGATATTGAATACATAATAGTATTTTAGTAAAAGGTGAAAACTCAGTTACTTAAATATTTATTAAAATTAAGCTTTTTTTGTATTCTAGTAATTTTATTTAATTACTTCACTTATTTTGTTAGTGAATTATATTATTTTTAGCATTGGTTTCATTATTTGAGATAATGTTTATTTATTAAGTTTTGCTACTTGTTTATGCTTTTAAAAACACTGAAACGCAATTCTACTAATATTTTGGTGAACATCAGTGTATGTGTTTCATAACAATAAATTCAATTTTAATCAAATTATTAATTAAATCAGAGAAGCAGTTTACCAAAATAAAGAAATGTATTTCATTTATTAATTTGAATAAATTAATCTTAATTTTAAAACTATTAAAACTGTCCTAAGTTACTCTTTAGATTTATTTAGACAATTTTGTATTTATCAATTAAATTTTACTAAATAATAATCTGAATAAATAAAAACTAGAAAATTGCAAAATTTATAAAAAATCGTATTTTATTAAATCATAACGAACCAAATAAAATACCTAGTATCAAAGTATTCTTTATAGTTTATTTTCGACAGTTATTTGTATAAATATTTAGTATCATTCATTCATTCATTTGATATAAAATAAAAACAAATAAATAAATTTTAAAAAAATCGATTAAATTCCATAGTAATAAAACAGAAAATAGCGTGCTATCAGAATTTTTGAGTTGAAAACGTCTTTAATGTTTAACCAATATTATTAAGCTTTGCTGACATTTTAAACAAATTAAAAATTTTAAAAAATGTTAAAATGGATAACACTTTATTAAAGATTAATAAAAATACTGGATTTTATTGGAAAAAGAGATTTCAATAAAATCCAGAAACATAATTTCGAAATAAAATAGTTCAAGGAACTAAACCTAATAGCTGAATTGTTTGATAACAATTGATGGTCTGATATGAAATTATTTAGCAAGCTTGCAATTAAATTTCCCCTTATTTTTATAAACAAATGACATACGATGCTGGAAAATATCTTAAAATATTCTTATTTTAAAATTCATGCTTCTGCAATTTTTAAATTAACAAAATATGATGATTCACGACATATAAGCGAAATATGAATAGTCAGAATTATAATATTTAAAATATAATTTAATACATCCGCAAATAATATAAAATAGCGAAGTGATTTTTAGAAATGTTGTTACAATGCTTCATATTGTTGCATTGATTAATTGATCATCTTACTTTAAAGAACCATGAATCATACTTAATAACTGGGTGGTGACACCAAAGTTTTAAAAGGTTTTTAGTTGTGATTATGATTATTGAAAGCACAATTCAGACAGTTTTCGAGTAATACAAGGAATAATTCCAACGTCATTGCCAAATAGGTATGTACCTGCAAACTATTATACGTCTTTTATCGGTGGTTTCAACAGCGGTGGTAAATAAATTTCAAACATTTGTCTTCATAACAAAGACAAAAGTTTTAATCACAGTGCAGTGTACAAATTGTTTATGATTACTAAGAAATTGATTAATGACAAAAAAATAATTTATAAGAATCATTAAATGCAATTATCATATTTGCATCCAGTGATTAGATTAATTTAAATTAAAAATTATGCTTTTAAATTTTAAATTACGCAACTAGAATACGATTTTACGCAAAAACTCTAATTTGTGTCATTTTTAGTATTTTTTATACAGTTCACCCTCATCTTAAATTGCTTATGAGTACAAATTTGGAACTTTTGTTTCCCATCATAGTTTTCAATCATATTTTTCAGAGGCCTATAGTTAAATTGAAATTGAAATATCAGTTAATAATAGCCTCTATTGTGTATAAATAGGTATATTTACCATAATTCCTCCCGGCGTACACACAAGTAGCTTATATATTTAAGAGCGTTATATTGGCTTACAAACCTCATCTTCCTACTGACGTTTTCATTATTAAACAGCTCAAGTTTAAAAATTTAATTTAAAAATTAAACTAGATTATTAGGTTGTTTAATATTCCTTTTATTTATCCATGCTGTCAGAAGGTGTTTTATAATAGTTCGGGTATAACGTTTTGGCAAACAACCACAAAAGCAATATTTTAAAATCAACACATTTATTCTCGATACTTTTAATTAATAATAACTGTAACTAGCCAATATTTGCTAAATTTTGCAATTGAATCCTATGCATTTAATAAAAAATCAAGGGTTAACGATGCTCCTAAGATATGGGGCAATGCTATCGTGAGCAAGAGATCCCGGATTCCATCGCAACCGCTGTTGCACCGGCCTACTTTCCTAGCCCAGAATCAGACAGTTCGGTGGAAGCATCTGGAGGAGTAATTTGCGAGCTTTCCCTTGAAGGACCTCTTGAAAGTGCTCCAGCCACCTTGAAGGAACACAACGGATCTTCACTTAGGTTAGGATTGAAATGCACTAACTTCATTCAATGACGCCCTAACCAACCAGGCTACCGACATCGAGAAGTTGCGTTGCATGTTTGCCAGTTTTCTTTGAACTAAAAATATCCTGACAAAATACAATTTACACATTGAATCTTAGAGTGCCTTTGGCCATTAATCAATCCACTACACGGAGTCAAAATTATTATTACTATATATTTTTATTAACTTGGTTGTAGAAATAAATTTTATCAAAAATGAATTGATTCTTTTGTACGAATTAGAAGATAACATTTTCTAAGAGCTCACGACTTTAAATCGTATGCACCTGTTTCTTATATATTGAGTGCACCTAATCATTTAAATTAATAATTTATTTAGTTTAAAATTACGTGAATAACATTAAGTTATAAATAAATGTACTGTAATATATTTCACTTGAAATTAGTGAGACTTTTCATGAATTTTTTAAGTTGATTTAATATTAATATAGAAAAATATTTCCTTAATTACATTAAAAATATTTCTAAATAAAGAGTGTACGTCTATTTTTACGCCGTAAGATGGAATTCCTTCTGTACTTTAAACTTTATTAACGTTTTTATATGCATAAATAAACGAAATAAAATCATCGTTGTAATGTATTCTCTTGTTCTATTATTTGCAAGAGCAGACATTTGATTCAATTGTAATTCCTACTATAGACTCTTAAAAAGCTAGATTCATAAAAAAAAATATTTGTAAACATTTTAAAAAGTGTTGGAGAATAAAATACTAATTATTAAATTATATCCACTGTTAATATTGATACATTTCCGTAAATTACTATAATCAAAGAAAGTTCTTTTGGTGAGAAATGTTCGATAAATTTGTATATTCTTCTATGTATAACAACATTAAATAAAATCTTAACTGTTAAAGACTCTTAATTAAAAGAAAAAAAAAACAACATTACATAGTTCTTTGTAAAACAACAAATATTTTTTTCTTAGTATGGTCAACAATAAGAAAAAAGTAGTTTGTAGCCTAATTATATTTTAAATGGTCTGTAAAAGTTTTAAAGTTGTGGATATAACTCGATTGAGAGAAATAGGGATTTAACTTGATAGTTTCAGGAAAAAATATGTTTTACTTCAGTAATTCATTTTCGAATTATAGACATGCTAAATAAGCATCCTTTTTTTAAAAATGCTGACTAGCAGGAGGAAGCTTTCGGTGGCGTGTTATTCGTAGTGTTCACATCCCTTTTTTCGCAGTGAAAAGAAGGGGAAAAATGTCGTTAAAAGAGCTGACGGTAGGGCTCCAGATAAGCCCTTTATCAGCTGCATGACTTTTACAATTTCAAAACATGAGTTATTCGAAAAAACTTGCGCTCCCAGTAAGTCTTTTTGAATTGCCTCATCTCTCAGCCCCTAACTACCGAGAGAAGTAACCGAGAAAAAAATATCCCAACCACAAGTGCGCTCTAAATGTGACATTATACGTTTCTCTCCACACTCGTAAAAAGTTAAGCTCTTGTTTACCAGCGTTATTAAATTGGGTGGTGCATTCGTGAAATACCAACAAACGCCTACCCACAGAGCTCTGAAAAGCATTAATTACTGCATATTTAAACATGTTAAAAATGCCCACGAGTTAAAAGCTCCATGTCCTCGGAAAGAAACATATTCTCTTGTTATGGAAGCACCAAATGCGTAAAATACACAATTAGTCTTAATTATCATAACAAGAGCAAAACAGCACTTTAATGCCTAGCAAAGGCCACTTTGAGGGCCTATCTGGTGGATGGGAGGGCGGGAAACAAGAATAAAAGTAGAACACCAGCAACATTTCAGTAAAAATAGCTATTATTCTAATGGTCTTCGCTGCTTTTCCCTGTGCAAACTTTGAAAGCTTCCCTGTTCACTGTGCCTTCATAAAAACTAATCTACTATCTAAGCGTTTCAGTTGTAGCAGCGAGAAGAGCAACTAATTAAGACTTGAAACGGGAAAAGATTAAAGAAAAGTAAACATTTTTCCCGGAAAATGGGAAGCGCACTCGAGGAAGTGGATAGGGGGGAATAATTAGCGTTTGCTTATGTCAACGTGTAGAGAAGGGTCTGCACCGTCAGAAATGTAAAATGACGTAACTGAGTGGGATAGTTGTTTTAATCTGAATTCTTTTACATCTGTGAAAGCGAGTTTTAAAAAGATCTTGATGGAGGCAAACTGAGTCTTATCTAAATTTCTGGGAAAGAAATACGTCGCACTCTTTGTGTTAATTGCTATTGATTTAAAATTGCTCTTGTGTGCTGCGTTTTCTTTCTCTTTTCATCATTCGCAATTATTACTCGTAATTTTATTTCTTTTGAAGCCAGAGAAAACATTAATTTACGGCGAGCGTTCATCAATTTAAGTTATGACTACATAAATAGAATAGTGCCATACTTTTCCTCGGGCTTGCTTTTTGAGGAGTAATTAAGGAAACTCGAAAGAAAGAGAATTTTGAAATGTCAAATAAATAAAGAATTCGCATTATTTTATTCATGTAGAAAATGTACAGTTGCGATATGTACATGCGATTGATTTAATAATTAAAACATCGTGTAATTAAATTTCGAAAGAAATCACCAAGGAATTTAAAAATAATCTGAGACTTTTAATTCTCTTCCACGAAAAGAGGTATTATATTCTGCATCCTGTTCAAGTGCATAAAAATGCAATTTTTTTAACATGAAATCAAAGGAAACTGTAATTGATAGGAATAATTTAGGTTTACTTTTAGGAGAGAGAGATCTCATTCAGTCACTTTTACTATAAATTTTAAATATTAATACCGAATTATGATTTCATATTAGAAATTAAGTGTTTTCTTTGTTTTTCTTTGAATTCATTACTAAGCAAATTACTTTGATTGTATTAAAAAGGAGAAAAGATATCAATTACAAATAGACAGTTCACTAAACTAATAAAATCAGTAAAGTAAGAGTTTTTTTTGGTCATTTTTCATTTTGAAGATATCAAATAAATCTACTACATATTTTTAGGAGCAAATCTTGCACTCACATAAAAATATGTTCAAACATAAGCGTGACCATATATTTTGAAAATGTACTGTACAGTATTTTTATTTGAAAGGAAAATAGAGTTTGGATAGTTAGGAACATTTAATTTGATGAATCAAATTGTCATTTGAACTTGCTTTAAAACTGCCATGATTAATACATATTAAACATGTTTTTAAATACTTAATGTAAAAACAATTTATTTATTTGAAAATTATTTTAATTTTTTATTTTTTGATTAATTTTAATGATTATTTCCCTTAATTTTATTTATTTAAAATTTTATTTAAATTAATGCAGTTATATAATAATAAAAAGTAAGTATGTATATAACATAATTATTAAAAATAGTTAAGCATTTATAATTAAATGGTTAATATAATAAAATATAAATAATAGTATAAAATTACTAAATAAAAAATAAATATAAAACACAAAAACTAAATAAATTATCTTGTTAAAAACATTTCCTAGCCACCTACATTTTATTAAACACTGGTCCTTTATTTTAAGACAGAAATCTAAGGAGCATGATATTCAATATTAAAATGCTTAATATTTTGTTTATCGTCAGTTAAAACTACACGAGGAACAAGAATATATACCTTTATAACTTTCTCCCTTCCGATTTTCTTCCCAAGTTAAGGAATTTAGAAATAATTTGGTTCAGTTATAATATTGATTACAGAGGAGAATACAGTAATTATTTTGATAAAAATATATGAATAAAAATTTTAATTCAATATATAATTTATAGATATAAATAATATATTCGACTTTAGCAAATATATTTGACAGTTTTCAAGCATTCTGTTCACATTTCCAATGCATGCGCATAACATACTGAAAAAAAATCAAATTTTTAATAAATATAATGGTGCTGGGAATCTTTTAAGCTAAGTTGTTTTAGCGTGCAATTTGGCACAATTCAGTCGTAAATTTTTCAATAATCTCTCTTTTCACTTCTCTGACATAAATATAGTAGAGTTTAATCAATTTATTTTAGCTAAAAGAAAATATTTACTCAATCATTAATGGGAATAAAATTTAAATGAAATTGAATTTTTAATATATACTTCATAAGGAGGTATATATATCGAGGGAAAATAACATTTCACAATTGATGAAAAATATCTGACTGATTATTTTAAAAAATATTTGACTTAAAAAAGAAGTAGCATGTTTATAATAAATTATTTTAAAGACGTTATTTTCATAATTTATAAAAGTTTACGAAAAAAAAGTGAATTGTCTATTTTAAGTAATATACTCTTGGTAGTATGATATATATATAAAGCAGTAATTTTTATCATATGAAACATTCAAAATTCATAAGAATGATTTCATTTGACATTTAGAAGATTAATAATATTATATGGCAGAAAAACCACCTGTTGCTTAATTCTGATTCTTGAACATTTCCAAGGAAACCGCTCATGCCAAGTTAACTTGCAATTTTAGTCTTAAAAATTAAGTTGTTGAAAGCAGAAGCGATTAATAATAGTAGACTACATTGCGTCTACTTTTGTAATTTATTTTTTCCAGTCATTCCTGAATTAAAGTTTCTTAGTTTCCGATTCACGGTTTTAACTACGTTTTACCGTAATTAGCATTTTCAGATTTATAATTTTGTGATTAGTGGTTTGTGAGCTTAATTCATTTCATTAAGAAAGCTGTCAAAACCTTGAATAGCTAATTGTTCATGAGACTTGTACAGCACAGTTTTAATACCATGCAATGAGCAAATCCTTAATTAGAAATGCCTCATGACGGAATTCTGTCCTACAGCTTTAGCGTGACAAGCTCAATTTCCTCCGTTATCACGCCATAAGTAGCAACTTGAACGAGCGCTCAAAAGAAAACTAGTCCCTCAGCACATTTTAGCGCTTAAGGCAGCCATTAAACCCGTTAATTTGTCCTAAGCTTTTCTTCAGCTGCGCCAGTCGTTGACGAGCGAGCAATTCCCCAATATGTTAATTGCTGTCTCTAGCGTACGCGTATGAAACATTACGAAAATGCGAAACATATTAAATTGCTAATTAAAGAAGAGTTGCTTTTTTTCCTCCCTTGTAGAAAATTTTGCATCGCTTCAGTTTCTGATTGCGAGTTTTGAGGAGGACGATTTTCACCAGCCTTTAATTATTGTAATTTCTTCTCTTGAATTCTGTCGGAAGGAAAACAAATTAGTCTCCCCTTTTTTCCCAAGATACCCAGCCCAAATGATAAATTAGCATTCTGTCAGTTGTGAGTCACCTAACAAGCTCCCGCTTTTCTTTTCTTAATCCAATTAAAATGTCACCAAACACGCATTCTTGGAAGATGAATAGTTTCTTCGTTAAACCGATCTCACGGAAAAGGCGAACTTTTTGAGGAACAGGATTAAAAATCTTTCGCCAAAATGATCGTCTTTTGGAAAATAATTAGGATTATTTTTTTCCTTTGAGGTGATTACTGCACATGAAGAGATGTTTAGTATCACTTTTTGCTCCCTTTTATTTTATTGAAAAGTGAACACATTGTTAACAATTAATGACGCCCGCACGCAAACCAATGCACTTTCTTTGAAGACAAATTAAAAATAAGCTCACTCGAGCATTTGGGGAAAGCAAATTCAAATCAGTTTTCCCCTCGTCTGTTTTGCTTTATTTTGACAACGAGTAATGACAATATTATCAGCTGCTATATTTAATTCTCTAACAGACATCCTACGTAAATATAAAAATTCTGAAGTGATGAGTCTAAATTCAATTGATTTAATTCAGCTTTTGACAAATTCATTTCGTTAAATAAGTCTGAAAAGATTATATGGAATGTTTACAATTTTTTTCTCGAGAAATAGATAAAATAGAAAAATAATAATTTATATACATTCTTTACTTAAATGATATTTAATATTTATTGTATCATTCAAATTATTAATTTGGAAAAGAAGTATTAAATAATTTAATCCACTTCTAGAATTATTTTTAAATTGCATTTAAAAGAATGACTAATAAGCAAAAATTACATAATTTTGTATTTTTATTTGATTCTCTAAAAATAGAAAAAACTCACTTTTATGTTAAATTCGAATTTTGTATAAGTTATTTTTAGATGGAAGCAATATCGATTTGTTATCGAAAATAAATTTATAAAATTTTATTTGCATTGCGTTTTTGTATACTTGTATTAAAAAAAATTTATTTTCATTGCTTGAGAACTTGTTTTAAAAAACTCTGTTTATTTAATTAAAATAAAATATCAAATTCTATTTGAATGCGTATCTTTTTTTCTAAACAAATATCTTTTATTTAAAAAAAATAGCTTTTCTATCTTCATGATATTTAAGCGGAGAAGATCCAAACCATAATCTTCTCAGTATTGAAATCTTTATTATTTTCTTTTATATAATAATATTTGTATAGCAAAAATAGCATACAAAGCAAGTCCAGAATAACATTCCTAAAATTTATCTTGGTACATTTTTAAATTTCCTTATTAAGCTCTAAAATAATTTTAAAGTGTTTTTTCTAAAATATTGTTAAATTTATATAAAAAAAATTCTTAAGTTAAAAGTGATGTAAATACGGAAAATGAACTTAAAAATGAAAATAATATTTAATCATTTTTTTAAGTGAAGTATTATTTTTTGTATAAAACTGATAGTTTTAATGCATAATTTTAAAATTCTTCAACTAAAATGCAGTCAAAATTTTCATGTGAATGTTTAAATTAATTACTATATACATCAATCTGCGTAATAAAAGTAAAACATTTAAAATGAAAAGTCACTTTTAAGATCTTCAGTTATTTTAAAAATTACTCTATATTTTCACTAACTGAAATGTTCCCGTTTTACTATGGGGAAATACAACAATAGGCAAATCTCTTAATGACTTATCTAATATTCAGAATTCTATTCATTTTGGAAGTATATTATTAAAGATAGTTCTCTACAATTTGAAGAGAAATGCTCTGTTCTTGAAGCATTCATATATAATTAATTTACAAATATTCTACTTTATTTTTGGATATGATGGTATTTTTTAATTGTTGACTTATTGTTATCCGAGAACTTGTACGTTTCGCTAATAACTCTTTTATTGAGGTTCGTGATTCTCAAATTGTGTGTTTACACTGAAGGCTCTGCGTTAGGGAGAACACGTGATGCATGAGCAGGTATCCAGAGAAAAACTTTTTAGTTTATACTTATGAATAGGCCTTCTTACTACTCACTTTCTGTACTTGATGCTGAAACCATAGCTGTAACTATTTCACAACTGTCGATTCGAAGCCCTTCTTTTGTGAAGACATTGTCAGATTCAAAAAGTGAGCTTCACACAAGTTTTTTTTTTTTTTTTTTTTTTTTTTTTTTTTTTTTTTTAATAATCCAAATAATTCTCAAAAATTCTTGGACTATAGGCTTTTGTTTAAGGAAGGGATACAAATAAATTCTTTTCAATGCATTTCAGCCTACTGTGGGTAAGAAAATGGGGAATAAGAATGAAAATGGATAATGAGGAAAGAAAAAGCAGAGATATTGGCGTCGAAAGAAAATTTGATAAAGCAACATTTTAATCGACACTTGCATTTTAGTCAACTAAATTATCCATGAACTTGACTCTTAAGAAAATTTTTAAGCAGGATGTGATTCAACGTACTGTGGATGAGAGACGGAGGATTCTAGATGAGTTATTATCAACTATGACAGCGGTGGTTCTGTATAGAAGTCTGATGAAACACCACTGTTGGTTTGCAAGACCACCTTATCAAAATTGGAGAGCTGTATTCCTCATACTATATTTTGTGCGACTATACTTTCAGCTGAATTTTTAAGCATTTAAATATCTATATTGTATTTTCTCTATATGAGGACATTGCTAAAAAGTATTGGAGAGTCCTAGAACTAATGGCTTAAGCTTTAATGTTGAACATTTGTAAAATGAATGAAACTTTTGGCTTCTTCTGATAATCTCTATTCTTTAAAAATAATATGTATGTCTTGCATTACTTAATAAAAAATGCATACCTTTTCATTCTCTTATTATAGAATATGTAATACTTTTTTGTAGTAAATTTCAAATTTTAAATTTAGTTGAAAAACCAAAATTAAATGTTTTTAATCAAAGCAGTTTTGATTTGTAAACAGATTTTCAGTTCTTTTTAATTAATATTCAGATTAAAATTTAATAATTATATATATATATATATATATATATATATATATATATATATATATATATATATATATATATATATATAAAGTTTTACCCGTTTTATTAATAATCACTTTTTAATAGAAAATTACATGTTTAAAACCATAATTTTTTAAACTTTATTCTCTTATTTTATCATCTATCATCTATGTTCATTTCCGAGAATAAATAATATTTTACTTTTAAACTAACTTTATTCACGTATATTTTTTAAATGTTCTTATCTATACGTAACTATTTTACTTTACGTGAATTTTTAAAGGTAATTTAATATTTTGTTTCAAATTAAGCCTACAGCTATTTTTAATCAAATAACTACAGATAGAATTCAAACATATAAATTAAAATACAAAAATAAAAATATGATACTTCCTGAAAAGTTGAATTTGATCTTTTACTTTTTATATTCATAAATATTTGTTTATGAATAAGTAATGCAACACATATAAATGTTTCTCTTTCACTGATCCAATGAAACTAATTGAACAACCCATTTAAATTGAATGTATCCTCCAATATTTTATTATAGAGATACGTATTGAAATCAAATAATTAAAACAAACTCAAAAGCTATGAGTATGATTTATCATGCAAAATTATTTTTGATTTTGAATAGTAAAATGTAAACATCTGCCCAAAATATTTTGGCTTATGTTTCTAGAGTTGTTGGAATTATTCTCCCCACCAGTAAAATGTACAATCAATACTTGTAAAATTATTTCCAAATAAAAATACGAGGGTACTTTCTAATACAGTCTCTACTTATATTATAATATGTGTCTTGTTTAAACTGTAGAACTATTTCTATCACACATTTTATTTAGGGAAAGAGGTTTGATTGCGCAATAAAGACGCTATCTGTAAACCTTCTTAAAAATTCCAATTTATGAACAGGGAAACCTGGTTTTTGAAGTCTAGCCGTCTGCGGTCAATCGATGAAATTGTCTGCTTTGCAAGAATCGTCAGCATAATATTAAATTTTGAGTTGGTGGTAGTATTGCAATTGACTATTTACATAATGATCATTGGCGGAGAGAGTCATTGCAAACAATTTTCGATCACTAACCTGTGGTAAATAATGTATTCATGTAAACGAATCAAGGGATAGAATGATAAACTCATTACCCTCTCCTGCATAATGCAAACATTAGTATTCTCCATTGGTGTTTTAAATTAAATAAAGCTGAATTAATTAGTTCATGTAACATACATCATGTGAAATATGACATCACATGAAAAAAGATATTCTTAGCAGTTGATGCGTGGAAGTTTCATTGTCTATATGAATTATTTGTTCTGTAAAAAGATTTTGTGATGAAACATACTTAAGCTAATAAATTTCATATGAATTTCAATGCATCGATGAATTGGAAGAAATCATTGGTTAATAATGATAGGTAACACATAATTATGATTTTTGAAGAAATAACTTATGGATGTAATGTATACATATAAACGAATCAAAAGAGTAGCATGATTAACTCATTACCCCCTCGTGCATCATGCAAACATTAGTATTCTCGATAGAAGTTCTATATTAAATAAAGCTGAATTAATTAGTGCATGTAACATTCATCATGTGAAGTATGGCATCACATGGAAAAAATATTCTCAGTATAGTATAGTATTCTTAGTAGTTAGTACATGGTTTTATTTTTTATATGAATTATTTGTTCTGTAAAAGGATTTCGTGAGGAAATATGATTAAATTTATAAGTATCATACGAAATTTAATGCATTAATGCTTTTACAGAAATTATTGGTTAATAAAAATTCGCAATGCAGAATTATGATTTTTGAAGAAAAACACTTTGCTTTTATTTGAAATACTTGTAAAATTTTTTAAAATTTTCAAATATCTTTCCTTAGTTTCAATTCTACATCTTTCTTTCTATTTAATTTTATCGAGCGTTCAAAAAATTAGAGAGTTAAATGAAAAAGAAAGCTATGTTAATTGTTAATGCTACCCATCATGAGTTTTAAAGAGACTCACTCGATTAACAAAGGAAACTAGTATTTAAACGGTATGATATTTGCATCAGCAATTTTTAGATATCCGGTCTCCACCGAGGCCGGGAATGTTTCAAGAATTCACTCTTCTGATCTTTAAACTAAAAATCCCATTTTATATAGCTGGCTCATATAAAAGAGAAAGAATCTAAGAAAAACTATGGAATCAAAAGAATCACTAAGAACACTATTGAAACTATAAACTAAAGAACACAATAGAAATCAAAGAAACACTTTAATAGACTAGTCAGAATGTTTTAAAAATAACTTGCATAAATATATAACTGGTTACTTATAATCTTAGTCTTTCCCTTTTGTCTGCTTCTTAAATAAAAACGTAATGTTAAAATCAATAGATAAATAAAAAGTTAAAATAATTTTTAACTAATTTGCTTGACAATTATTTTAATGTAGTCTAAAATTCCTACAAAAATAACTATAAAAAATACTTCTTTAAACAGAAATACTTGGCATAGGTAATTAAAAAAATCAAATTTATTAGGTAACTATTTCTTGGTATTGACAGTATTACGAATTTTTAAATTTCAAATCAGTGAACATAAATTAAGTCTACACTATCACTTCAAAATTATTAAACTTTATTTAAATCTACTTTATGATAATAAACAATTTCACTTTTAACAGTTTTATATTATGTGATTTTAATTCTAAAATGTGTGGATTATTTCTTTAAAACTGAGATGAATAAAATATTTCAGTATGATAAATTTTCGATTGTTTGAAAATTAGGCTTATATATATGTAATATCATGATATTACCGAGAACAATGAAAGAAAAATTTTATCATTTTATCATTATTTTTCATGCAAAAGTACGATTTTTTAGTTTACTCTAAGGAAATGGTTCGAATCATGAATGAGTTAAAACCAACAGTGTCTTGTTGAATACTTGTTTTCATGAAGTTAGTGCTCCGTTAGAAAATTATCAGAAAATATTACTAAATAGAATCTGAACTCAACCAGCAAAGTAATGACATCTAGAGTTCAATCAATAGTTTTGTGAACCGAGCACAAACACAAGCAACTTTACCTTTTTGTTACTTGTTGTTACAAGCAACTTTACCTACTTTACCAAATTTCACGATACCGTTCGTTCCCTTGGACTCCCTCGTTTAGCATTAAACATTGATTATTGTTGCCATTTATCTCAGTCTCTGAGAGCATGAATTTTTTTGTCTGATAACACTAACTACTCTACGAGGATAACGCTCATCGCACATTTCGGTCACTAGAAGACGTAGTCACTGAGCAGTCTAATATGGCAAGTAATGCCTGAAATGAAATATTTTAAGTATGTTATTGACATTGTAAATAGATGAATATTAAATTCATAAATTTGAATGCCTCATCGACTTTTATGTTTTGCGTTAAAAGTCCGTAAATTAAATGTTGTAAGTGTATAATTATGATTTTCATATTTCACGTGAATTATTTCAGAACATGTAAATTTGAATGCAAAGTACTACTTATTTATGTTTTTTTAAATAATTTTTTCTTTATAGAATCTTTACAATCTTTTAAATATTTTTTGTAAATTAACTTCATTTTTAAATTTTTATTTTTCAAAATATACTTTAATATTATGATTTCATTATAATTGGATTATATATTTATATTTTCACTAATGAAATAGTTAAATATTAGCTAACATAAGAAGTTATGTTGTTTTTTTAAGTAAAAATTTAAAATAAATTCCTTATTTCTCTGAAAAGGATACAGATTATTTGATTCGTATTAATTTTTTTCACATGTTAAATGAAACAAATAAATAAATATTTTAATTTGTTAACTATACACAGTCTCTTCTAGGTTAAAAAATTAATAAGTATTTAATTATTAAGTTCTTTTTTTTAACCTAGAAGAGATATCTTATTCTTAAGAATATTTGTAATAATTCTTACACATTACAAATATTTGCAAACTTTGAACTAAACTTTTTCTTTCGTGCAATCTCTTAAATCAATCGATGAATCGTGTCTCCAATGTTTATTTAATTTTTGTCGATTTTATTTGTAATTGTCACTGTTTTTCATTTTGGCTGCAACTTCACAGTGAAATTAGTGAATTTAAAATGTGGTATCTGTTTCAACCTCGTAACTTAAAATCTAAATGGAAACTTCTTTCTAAGAACTATTTTATTTCACTCTTTAAGTGCATCTTCATCAGCAAAGGGGAATTTCTTCATTTTCTTCATTGAGACTGAAAAGATATTTTGAGGTTTCGCCCTTTTCCATCTCAATTTACATATGAAAGTTTCTGTTTCGATCCACAACCTATCTTCTTTTTAAATTCCAGCTTGAATTGAAAATAAAACAGAAGTATAAAAGATATTTTTGAATTAAAAACAAGAAAATAATTCTGAAAAACCAGAAAAAAGAAAAATCACTTGAGGAGAAATCTAGTCTCTCTCAAAAAAAAAAAAAAAAAAATGAAGTGAAATGAAAGAATAAAAAAAACCAACATCAAAAGGAGAAACCAGATAATCATATATGAAAAACCTCAGTTTTCTAAAATGCGATGGGCAAAACAGAAAGCAGGAACACCCGAAAAAAAAATTTAAACAGATAAATAAAAGGAAGGAACAAGAGGTTAGACTGTAAGAATGTGGCCGTCAAAAAGCGCGGGCCCAAAAACCCGCTCCATTACTTTGGATAAAATTAACAAAGAGCGAGTGGGTACTCCCGGAAAAGGGAAGACGAGAGAAATGAAGGCAACTTTTCCGCTCTTTGGAAATTAATTTCCCTCGGACAAACAGTTTCAAGTAAATAAATTATTCATCGAGAAACGCTCATCAAACTTTCATCGCGGGTGCCTTTCACAAAGAATACCGCTCACAAAATTTCGAGAGAAAACTATCCGCTCTATCCTCCCCACAAAACTCGGATGCAATTTCGCTCCTCTTTCGAGTAGTGAGACGCAAGTGATAAGGAGCTCCGGGAAGGGGGGGAGCTGCTGAGGGGTGAGAGAGTGAGCAGGATTGGATTAATTGATTAGGTATACATCAAAACTGTATTTACTGAGGAAATTAAATTCCGGCCTTGATTGTATTTTTCAGATTAAATCGCACGGCACAGCGGCACCGAGTCTTTCATCTGTGTGAGGAGTTGCCCCCCTCCCTGCACCGATTCCTTTTAATTTCCCTCAATCGTTTTCGAGTTAATCAAAATGAGGTATTACTTTTTTTTAATTACTGTGGGTAAAAAGGGTGCGCGCGCCGAATAATTGACTGTTAATGAGCGTGAGGTTAAAAGTGCTAAAGCCTTCAAGGAAAATCGCTCCCCCTCTTTACTTAGAGGCCTGAAGTTCGTGGCACTAAGATTTAATTAGAGAACAAATCAATTAAAACAATTAGCGCTCGAGTTTTGCTCATTAACTTCAGATTTTGGCCACACTCTTTCTGGCTTGTTTTTAATGAGAACAAATTTTTTCATGCATAATTCTCCTGATTTAATCAGGGAAATGTTTATCTTTATTTGCAAATTTTATTCATTTTCTATTAGAAAATTTGAGATTATTTTCAGAGTAAGGATTTCTTTTAAAAAGCGGTGAATCTTTTAATGAATTGAGGTTCGCCGTAATAAATGCAATGACTTGAGGAAATTTTAGAAATAGGAGAGATAATAATAAATCTTGCTATTTTTTTATATAGTAGGAAAATGTTCTTTAAATTCATCATTTTGATGTTATGAAACAGGTATAACTTTTCATTTAGTTTTGTTAAATTGTTAATTAAAATATCATGAATACTATTTTTAATTTCATAGATAAATAATAGTAGGTTAAGATGGATTTACTTACTAAATATTTTTAAAGTGATGATAATATAAATTTCAAATTTTATGTTTTCATTTTTCCATGTCTAGATATATAAACTATATTTAAAGGATTTTTTCTGTAAGATTTTCTTTCCCCTTAAAAGTTTATGAATTAAATTATTTATCTAAAAACTGTTCTTTGATTTTGTCAAAAGTTTCAATACTTTGAAACTTTTTCAGACTCGCTTTCCGATTAACGTACTGAGTTCAACAGTTCGTTGACTCGATTCTGCTTGGATATTTGCAGTGGCTCTTTGTAGCTCTTGTTTTCTAATTGACCAGCATGTGCAAAATTGATCGTTGAGGGATAAATAGTTCAATTCGAACCCAATTCTTGCAGTCAAGAAAAAGTTAAATTAGGAAATTGTCTTAAAACTTTACCAGTTGTCTTACAACGGTTGTAATAGGCACTTTATGATACTTAAAATATAATCACTTTATGATATTTAAAATAAAAAAATGATCTTTAACTCTTAAATTCTTTAGAGCCTATTCTTAGGTACTTATTTAGATTTTGCTTTGCTAATTTTTCCAAAAGCAGTTGCGAATACCATTAATTAAATAAGATTCCATTTAGTATCGAGTTTATTGGGTAAAAAGAGGTTCATTTATTAACTTTATAAAATAGTTTATTGGAAATTCTCAAAGTGAATGCTTTTGAATTTTTCGGGTTTTGTCCTTTGTGATACTCAAATCTCTCTATCCATATGAATTTCTTTCGACAGGGAAATAGCTCAAATAACCTATCAACTACGTGGTGTCTTTTAAAGAGAATACATGATGGAGAGTCTTTAAAAAAATCATCCATAATAGAACAATCTATAAAATTGTACTAAGAAAGAAAAATTAAATTACGAAATTTGAATTCATAGTTTAGTTGAAAAATGAGTAATACACATTTTCGAGCAAAACTACGAAAAACTGTAGTTCAATCATTTCTGATCTTTCAATCTTAAATTCTATGCGAGAATTTGATTTTTATATGTTACGTTGAATATTTAAATAAATTTAGGTTTAACAAGCAATATCTCTTATTGTTAGGGTATCACCATGTATAAAACATTCACTCAAAATTTCGTAGCATCACTTAATTGATTCCATACTTATGTTATGAAAATGAAAGCGAGGAACTTTGCGTCAAGGAGAATGTGTGATACTTGCGTATTTACATGTATCATTTATTAAAATTTCTATGCAAGTAGTCTTAACAAAAGAAATCATGAAAAAACAATTCCACTTGAAGCATCAGTAGAAAATAAATTATTGAAATTCAGCAACAGAATCTATTGAAGTAAGATTCAAATCTCTGTTTTTAAAGCAGAAACATTATTCCATATATTAGGTAAATTATTTTTGAATATTTTTTCTTCATATTTTTTCCTTTTATTTAATTTTCATTTGCAATGAAATATTTAACATTCATGCGAGGAACGCAGTAGCCTAATTTAGCGGAATTTCAAAGTACATATACTTTTGGAATGAAAGGCTTATGCACATAGGGATAGCCTAAAATATAAAAGTAATTTCAAAAATATGAATATCCTTCGTGATTTGCTTATTGAAAAGACTTCTTATATAAAGTTATCTTAATTCACTTATCACAAAAGTGGAAACCAGAAAAACCCCTAAGCACTGACTCAAGCAAATATGCACGTAATAATCTGAAATGTACAGTCGATATCTGGTTATTCAAAATTAGAGCAGATAAAACCTGGTTCCTACAATTATATACAAAAAGTATGTGACGTCACCACCAAAGTGTGACAAAAGGTCACGATGAGCACTTAATGATTAAATGTGTGTGTGTGAATATATATGGGGGGAATGGGTAATGGCCAAGGCGTAGTTTAATTAATTAACAATTCTTACTTAGCCTAATGTTTAATTAACACATGTTTACAAATATAACTATGTAAAAGTTTGGGAGGTTTTTCGTCTCAATCTTTCAGCTTACTTTCGCAAGCTGGAGAAGTCAGGCTTCTCAAGCCAATTCCAGAGAAGGAACTTGAAATAGTGACGTCGGCTATTAAGTAGTTCACAGTTCGGCCGTCCTGGAATTGGCTGGCACTCCAGAAGACACTGCAAATATATATAAAAAAACCCAGCAAAACAGGATTGTTCTCTGAAAAGAAACAAATTTTATATACAGCTTCTTATCGGCTTAGATATGAAATAAAGAAGGGAGTCAGTCCATCTTTTAGCTTCATTTTAATAATTTCGACTTCAGACTAACCTTCAGTAAGTTGACTTTAGTTTAACTTTAACTTGCATAACGTCTTCGTATTTTCGGCATACTATACCATGGTTTTAGAAATTCAGCACAAGTCGGGGCACAGTTAGGTCCTTCACGACTTCTTTCTATGATTTCATCGTAGATGTTGCCTCCTTTAATTTAGTGACTCTGTACGGTCCTAAATACCTTGGTTTTAGTTTTAAGTGCGGTCTAAACTGAGTTATCTTAATAGCGACCAGATCATTAACTCCATAAGATTGTGGTTCTTTTCTTCTTAAATTATACGTTTTCCTGTTTTCTTCTTGGATCTTGAAAATTTGTTGTTAAGCATGCTTTCGGAGTTCATTACTTTGAGCTTCAAGATTAGCTTGAAATTCCATTTCTATCATTTCTTTGAGCTTACTAAGACTTTCAACGTTTATCTTCGTACCAAAAAGCAACTCAAAAGGTGTGGTACCTATGCTTCATTGATATGTTGAATTAATCGTCTGCTGTAGTTCGTTCGTAAATTCATACCACTGAGCTGGATTCTCTAAAGAGAGCTTTGAAAGAACTGATATGATTGTTTGGTTGATCCTTTCAACCTGTCCGTTAGATCTTGGCAGACCAGTGGTTATTAATTGATGTTTAATATTCTCTTTAGAGCAATAATCTTCGAATTCACCAGAGTTAAAAGCTGTACCTTTATCAGAAATTATTTGGAAGGGATTTCCAGACAGATTTTAGAGTTTCCGATTTCGAAATGACTTCAGCAGATGTCGTGGTTTTCGTATTGAAAATCCAAACGAACTTAGTAAATGCGTCAATAATTGTTAAAACATACTTGTAATTCTTATGTGTGCTTTCTAAAGGTCCTAAGTGATCATTATGGTATGTGCATAGTGGTAAGTCATTTTTATGCAATGGGTATAATAAGCCTTCTTTCTTTTCTCTTTTGTGATTAACAAGAATACAGTGAACGCAGTTAGATATGACATTTTCTACTTTCTGTTTAAGTTTGGGAATGAAATAATGGTCCTCAATGCTTTTCTCTGTATATTTGATTCCGTATTCCAGTATGTATCCTTTCTCAGTATGACCTTTTTCAAGCGCACTTCTAATAATTTCCGTCTGCAAATTTCTTGGCACAACCACTAATTCCTTTCCATCAACAAATTTATAAAGAACTCCGTTTCCATCAAAATAATCTTCATAATTAGAGATTTTTAATAATTCTTTGATCTTTTTTATTTCATCATCATTATCTTTGGCCGATTTTATTTTCGGTATGATATTATCGCTTGTGATGCATAATACGTTTACAGGTGACCTGCTTAGTGCATCGACATGAGCCATTCTTGTACTGGAACGATGCTCAATACTATAATTAAATTCTTGGAGCAATAAAGCACAACGAGCAACACGAGTTTATAAATCTCTCTTTTGCATAGTCTTTTCTAATGCGGAACAGTCTGTGACAATTTTAAATGGAATTCCTAATAGGTAAACACGGAATCTTTTTAACGCCTCAATAATTGCAAGAGTTTCAAGTTCGTAACTGGAATATTTCTTTTTGGCATCTGCTGTTTTTTTACTCCTGAAATAGGTGGGATGGAAATTTTTATCATTTGGGGATTTCTGTAATAAAATACCTCCATATATCCTTCTATGTTGGCATCACATTGCAACTCAGTTTCGTAATTTGAGTTGTATATACTTAATACAGGTTTTTCACAGCTAAAATTAACTTTAATTGATTAAAAGAGTTTCTTTCCTCTTCACCAAATTTAAATTTCCGATCTTTCTTCAAAAGATCACTCAATGGTCTAGCAATAATGGAATATTTTGGGATAAACTTCTTGAAATATCCAGTCAATCCTTAAAAACTGTGGACCTGTTTCAAATTACGTGGCTCAGGGAAATGAAGCAGAGCTTTGGTTTACGAAGTAGATGGAAAAATTTTCCCTTCTTCGATGACATGACCTAAAAATTCAATGCGCGTCTTTAAAAAATGAGATTTTCTAAAATTTATTTCTAGACCATTTTCGCTCACAAGATTTAAGACTATTTTTAGCCGTTCGATTCCTTCAGTTGAGGAAGACAAAATAAATATATCGTGTATATAAGGTAAAACAACACCACATTAATCAATGGTCGCCAAATAGTGTTAATAAACCTTTGAAACACGGCTGGAGAATTACATAGTCCAAAAGGAATCTTTGGAAATTGGTACTAGTTTTCATGAGTTATAAATGAAGTTTATTTTCAACTATCCTTATTTACATCTATGTGAAAAAACCCGTTTTTAAGATCATTTGTACTAAACACACACGATTCCATGTTGAACCTCAACCTTTAAGATCCTGTTTTTATCTCTCAGAGGGAATGCCAAGAATCATCTTTCACTTTGATCTGAATTCCATTGCAAACAAGCAAACTCACATCGGAGATCATCTTAGACAATTATCACTAGAAATTATTAATTGCATTCCCTGCGATGCAGTGCAAATGTATACCGATGGTAGTCGTACTAAAGACCGTACTGGGAGCGGAGTCTATATTAGAATCCCTCCGTCTGAAATTATGCTAAAGCAACGTAATCCTGACACTTGTTCAGTGTTCAGAAGTGAGTTGATAGCGATTAAGGTGGGACTTGCTGCTATCATTTCCAGCAAATGTGATTTTGGAGAACTTTGGATTTTGTCAGACAGCCGCAGTGCACTGCAACATCTCAGTGACTGGTCCTCTATGAAGGATGAAACAAGTTTATCCATTCTGCTGAAATTGAAAATGATCTCCCAAGACCATGTTGTACATCTCCAATGGATTCCATCCAATGTAAATATTAGTGGAAAGGAGACCGCAGATCGACTGGCCAAAGATGGCAGTGAGGAAGATACGCCCACTGGCTCATCACTTACATATCAGGAACTTAACTCTAATAAAAAATCTAGACTTCATTCAATCTCGCAAATTCCACCAACACACCAATGGTACTCTGGAACAGATCTTGGAGCTCTTCTGGAAACAAAATGTGACCGAAAATCTCAGACTGACTTGGCCAGATTCTTAAGTGGACATCTAAAATGTTTATCGTTTGAACGTGGTACAAAAATTTATCCCACTTGTAAAATATGCTGGGACCATCCAGCCTCACCGAAACATATTCTGGATTGCGTCGGACTTTCCCGGGAGGATTTATCCTCAAATCCTTTGCTAGTCACTGACTTTCTAACTGTCAACAATTTAATGGAGTTGATCTGACAAATGTCATATCTTTAAAGAGAATAAGCCAACAACAACAAACAACACACGATTCCTGCAATCTATCTTATATATCTTAAATCAATGGGAGGGTAAATCTATCTTTTAAAATTACTTTATTTAATCTCTGATAATCTCTGCACAAACGAGGTATTCCGTCTTTTTTTTCTTTACGATTACTACTGGGCTACAATATTCTGAAGAACTGGGTTCTATTAAACCTTTTTCTAACCATTCATCTATTTGAGTTTAACTAGTCTTTTTCTCTGAAAATGGTAATCTACGGGGTTGATGAGATCTAGGCTCATTACTTTTTAATAAAATATCTAAATGAACATTAGTTGATTTTGTTTTACGTGGTACACAACTCGAAACTAATTGTTGCACTTTACCTTTAAAAAATTTTGGAATGTTAGGTTCAATGTTCAGTTTACTTCATTAAAAATTAAATCAACAGTTAGACTTGATAAAGTATTAATTTCTTTTACACACTGATATTTATTTTTAATCTTAAATTCGTTTTCATTAATTAATGTTTCACCCAGCATTAGTACTTTAATTCCAATGATGTACTAATGTAGGGTGAAACATTCCTATAAGACATAACATTATTTTCAACTACATAAATATCTTCACTCTTATCATCAGCTATTTTAATATTTCCCTTAAAATAGCTTAACTGCTTCACTACACATTTAGCAAAACCACTTAAAGAAGAATTTAACGGAAATAACTCTACAACATTTAATTTATCAAAACAAATTTACGAAACAAAGTTACTTGACTTCCAGTATCTATTAGTGCAAAAGTACACTTAAATTATTAATCATTATATCATTCAGTTTTGATTTTACACTAACATTCATTGTGGCTACTTCAGGTTTAGAATTAGTTTCTGGGCACAATGAAGCTTTATTTCCAAAACTATTACATCGAAAACATTTAACACCTTTCAGTTTATGTTCACAAAATTTAGAAATATGATTTTTTTCACCACAATTAAAACAAATTTTATTTTTACGATCATCAAAATGACTGTATTTCATTTTTCCAAAACCCTCATCGTACCTTATTTTATTTACACTTTCATTTTTAGAATTAACTCTATTACTATATTCATATTTTGATTTCGTTTTATCAAAAATATTGTATTTATCATGAGAATTATATTTTGTTTTCGTTCTATCGAAAGCATTTTTCTTTTAACAAAATCACTTTTTATTGCTTCATAAACACTTTGAGTTTTTCTTTAAATTCTCTTAAATTCTTACACATATTCAAAATAATTCTGTTTTCCTGTTTATCATACATTTCATTAATAAAATAATGCAGTGTTTCTCAACCTTTTAGTATTCACGGCCCAATTTTCAATCATAATTTTCCTCACGCCTCCCCTCCCCACCGTATACAATAAAATGTATACAATAATAATGTATTTTGAGTATTTTGGCGCTATAACAACACTACAACCTTAATTTTAAACTTTACATATTACCAAGAATACGGAAATTTATTGACATTTTGCAACACCGATCCTCAGCCTTTTTCTATGAACAAGAATCCTATGCCTTTTTATTGCTCTTGCGTCCCGCCATGTCGGGCATTCTCACGGTTTCGCGAGAAATTTCGATTTTTCTGGAATTTGTCTAGTCAGCTTAAAAGTTAAGTTAGGAGCGTGCGCAGATGTGAACAAATGTTTTCTCATAGGGAGAAGGAGAAAGTTCTATGACGCCAATTTCAATTCCAGACAATCTCATTCGAGTTGATCCTTCTATCCCTATTGAATCTATTCTGAATGTGTATGTTATATATATTTTCGTGTAATTACATTTCACCGTATTAAATATTCACGGCTGCAGACTTATGCAGAATCATGGATAAATTTTTAAGCGGGCGTGAGCGAGCATTAGACGATAGACAAGCATCAACAAGTACACAGACGAGCGTGTACTTGTTGATGCTTGTCTATCTAAAAATAAAATCAAGAAAATATTCTCAAGAATACTTAAATTTTGGGTTCACTAGTACTGAAGTAAATAAAGAAGAAAGGTCCCTGTGTATCATTTGCTCAAAAATGTTGGCAGCAGACAGCGTGAAACTTAATAAACTTAAACGACACTTGGAAACGCTTCATAGTGAGTACGTAAACAAACACAGAGAATTCTTCGAATTAAAATTAAAATTATATAAAAAGCAAAAATCGTTGTTTAAAATAATTTGTCTGTGAATGAAAAAGCTTTAATTGCCTCTTATAAAGTTTCATATAAAATAGCCAGATGTAAAAAGCCTCACACCATTGGTAAAGAGCTTATTTTGCATGCCGCAATTGATATTGTAGATATTATGTTTGGAGATAATTTTGCAAAACAATTGCAGTCTACCTCTTTCAAATGATAATGTTGCCCGGTGAATTGCTGATATAACTGAAAATGTAGAGTGTCAGCTTTTGTCGAAGTTGCGTGACAAATTGTTTTCAATTCAACTCGATGAGGCAACAGATAGTAATAAAGATGCTCATTTCATTGCCTATGTTAGATTTTGTGATGATATGTCAGTAGTAGAAGAATTACTTTTCCGCAAAAAAATCGAAATCAAAGCAACAGCACTCGCATTATTTGCTGTCTTAAATGACAGCAAATAATGCGAGTGCGAACGAGTTTTTTTTTCTTTTTATTTTACGAACGAGTCAAACATAGAATGGAAAAACTGCGTCAGAATATGCACCGATGGTGCTCGTTCTATGTCTGGAAGATTCCAAAGTATTCAAGCACTTGTGAAACAAAAATCGCCACAGTGCATCTGGACACATTGCATGATCCACAGAGAAGCTTTGCCTTCCAAGGAAATTAGTCCTGGTTTAAACATTGTGTTAACTACGGTTGTAACCGTAGAGTAAATTATATAAAAATGAGACCCCTGAAATCAAGAATCTTTTCCGCACTTTGTAAGGACATGGGTACTGTACATTCAGCGTTACTATTTTATTGCGAGGCAAGATGGCTATCACGAGGGAAATTTTCGCAATGTGTTTATGAATTAAGACAAGAAATCGCCGTTTTCCTAGAAGAGGAAAACAGACCGGAAGCTGAGAATTTTCGCGATAGTTTATTTGTGATGAAATTGAGCTACATGTTTGTGGTCAACATATTCGAGAAATTAAATAACTTGAATCTTCATCTGCAAGGAGCAAATACACATACATTGGATACGAATGATAAAGTTAATGCTTTTTCTAGGAAATTGGAATTGTGGAGCAGAAATTTAAAGCAAGAAAACTTAACAATGTTTGCAAATTTGAATGATTGTATTAAAACTTACAAGGCTGAAGAACAACATGTAAAAGTTGTTTTTGTAACCATTGAAAATCATTTAGCAATGCTAGCAAAGAATTTAAAAAAGTATTTTCTTGCTGACGCAAACTGATATCAAGTTACAAGTGGGCGAGGGAACCATTTCAAAATACTTAGTAATAATGCTTTCGATACCTGGAAAATTAATATTAACATATGGAATAACAAGATGTGCATTTTCACAGTAACAGGAAACTCATTATCACTTTGCTTAGAATAGTCAGTTGCACTTTCAAAAAAAAAAATCATTTCTACTTATTTCGTTTTCCACTTCCGTTTCTGTGTCAGCAGTGTCGGAAACGTCCGAATTCTTGTCTAAAGTATTTTGAGCTCAAGATCACATAATAGAGACTAAATTCTTTCTGCGAGCTCTGTTTTAGATGCTTGAAAAGAAATACTTAAAATATTCGATGCAGTAATAAGTTCGCAAAGCGAAAACGCATTGTTTATATTTTTTAATTTGTTTCGATATTCATTGCTGTCAATATCAAAGTCAAAACCATCAAAATTTCTAGTTCTTTTACGATTTAATCTATCTCCATCATGATTAAAAATCAATCTATGCAAAATTTTGATTTTATCTGCTTTGAAATTTTGCAGAGCAACGCTATTTCTTTTATGTCGTTTAACATCATCTTGTATTATGAAAAATGTTCGCGTACCTCTTAAAGATGTTCGATGAGGATCCACGTCTTCCTCTGGTTTCAAACCAATCTATTTCACAGTCTTTCTTTAATCAAAATAATTCCAAAAATTCAAAATTGTTTTGTAATATAGCTAATCGATAATTCAGTTATGCAATAATCTAGATATGCGTTAATCATTTCATCTCGCTTCTGAGTATCGTGGGAATGGGGAGTGGCCAAGGCGCAATTTAATTAATTAACAATTCTTAAATTGAGCCTAATGTTTAATTAACACATGTTTACAAATATAACTGTGTACAAGTTTGGAATTTTTACAATTAATCGTCTTATTTATATTGAAATGAAATGAGGCTTAAAGTTATATAGGAAGGAGCAGTCGTCTTGCTGTTATCAAACCCAACGACTTTTTTGCATCTCAAACTTTCAGCTTTCTATTCCTCGCTGGAGAAGTTGTCGTGCTTCTTGAGACCCTTCCAGAGTAAGCACTTGAAATAGTAACATCGGCTATTAAGTAGCTCTCTCTCTCTCTCTCTCACTCACACACACATACACGTGTGTGTGTGTTTGTGGATTAGTTTAATACATTAATAATACAACGAATTGGAATTTTAAAAATAGTATATTAAACATTATTTACAATTGTAATTAAAAAAAGGATTATGAATACAACATTTATATTTCGGAACCGTTAAGGTTCTCAAAATACATCTTAACTAGACCGTCTACTGTTATCATCTCAAGTTCTTCTAACAATTGACACCAGGATCGCTGCTGAAGCAGCAAGCACTTGGTGATGTCATGATGTTGACTTGCGTCATCATGTACTCCACATCTCACACTCGGCCATTCTAAGCGCTCAGGTCCTCCTGGCGACGAGAGTAACAGCAACTGCAAAATACAAAGAAAGAAAGGAAAGCGCAACCAGCAAGAGAAATAACTAACAAAATAAAATTTTCTTTCCATCTTTCATCTTATTCAACAGCAAATGAAGGAGACACGTCGTTCAATGTTGTGGAGATTCGTCTTACTTTATTGAATGTTCCTCGTGAGCTGCTAGATGAATCACCTCTTTTTCTTTTTAATTCTCAATTGCTCGCATTTTCCTTCTATCGTGCTTATTTTTATCATATGCAAATGTATCACAAACATCTTGATGTATAATACACAAGAACAAATATTTAAATTGATTCACTAATACTTCAAATAATGCTAAGTAAAAAGGTTATATAATAAAAAAATTTCTTCTGGAATAGCGATATATATAGGAATAGTACAGCAATAGACACAATATACACTACTGGCCATTAAAATTGCTACACCAAGAAGGAATGCAAATAACAGAACGATATTTATTGGACACATACATTATAGTGGAAAGAACAAGTGATTAGATTTAAAGAAAATTAGGATGTATAGGTCTTGAGAAATCAGTACTCAGAGCAGCCACCTCTGGCTGCAATAACAGCATTTATCCGCCTAGGCATGGAGTCAAACAGAGATTGTATGGCATGTACGGGGATCTCAGTCCATGCAGCTTCAACACTATGCCACAGTCCATCGACAGTAGTGGATGGTGAGTGATGGCGTGTCAATCGCTCGGCAACCATTGACCACACGTTCTCAATTGGTAACAGATCAGGAGAACGTGCTGGCCAGGGTAACAGTCGAACTTGTTCTGTATCAAGGAAGTTCAGAACAATACGGGCAACATGCGTTCATGCATTATCCTGTTGAAACAAAGCATTAGGGAGGCCTCGAAGATAGGGCAGAGCCACGGGCCTTAACACATCGGAAATGTAACGGTTGCTGTTCAAAGTGCCGGTAATGCGAACAAGAGGTGATCGAGACGTGTATCCAATGGCACCCCATACCATCACTTCAGCAGATGGGCCAGTATGGCGATGTCCAATGCAAGCTGGCAATGCGCGTTCTCCACGATGCCTCCAAACACGGATGCGGCCATCATGGTCCTGTATACAGAACCGAGATTCATCTGTAAAGATGACGTGATGCCATTCCCACGTCCAGGTTCGTTGCTGATCATCCATTGAAAGCGCTCCTGTCTGTGACGCAGCGTCAATAGTAGCCGAAGCCATAGTCGCCTTGCAGACAATCCATGCTGCTGCAAACGTCATCGAACTGTTCGAGCAAAAACTTGTTGCCTTGCAAATGACTCCATTTCTCGACTCAGGGTTCGTGACGTGGCTGTACGATCCCTTGTGACCATGCGGATAAGATGTCTGTCTTCTCTGCTGTTAGTGATGGGGGGTATTCTGCTAACAGTTATGGGGTCTCGACCGACGCGAGCAGCAATATTACGGTACGATAAACCGCAATCCCGGTAGGCTTTAATTCTTCCTCGATCAAAGTCAGACACATGCTGATAGGCATTTCTTCTTCTTACACGAGGCATTACAACAACTTTCTTTGCCGAAAACAACGTTGAAACGGCATTTGAGTATGAGAAAACTGCTGTCAAATCTCTGGTTTTATACACATTGTAGATGTCGCTACTGTCGCCTGCTTTGTATGAATGCGCTGAAAATCTAATCATTTGCATATCACAGCAAGTTCTACCTGTCTTGCAAATTTCACGTGTGTGGTGTGCCGCTTTCCTGGTGTAGCAATTTTAATGGCCAGTAGTGTATATTATACAAAAAATAATAGTTTGATAAAAATTATTTACATCTTTGACCAAGGTTTCATTAAATCTGTAGAGAAAGATATTGTGTATTGGGACATTCATCACACTACCAACTTTTTCTAGATCATATCTAGGATTACCTTTTATAGATTTAATTTTGTATGGTCGAAAATATCTTAGCTTATGTTTTAAATCTGGTCCGACTTGTGTGCTTTGGATAGCGACTAAATCACCAACTTGAAATATTTTGGGAGGTTTCCTCCGCGTTTATCATAACATTACTTTGTGTTTGATATTGTAAAATATTAGTTTTAGCAATATTACGCAACTGTTTTTTTATCATGTACTACATATTGAAAATGTTCTTCTTCTAGTAGTTGCTTAATGTCATCTTTATTTCGCATTTTTATGTTAATCATTAATTCAAATAGTGAGAATTTTGTTGTTTGTGAGGCAGTACTGTTCATTATGCGTTGGACATTAGACACATATTTATACCATTTTGTGGATTCTTCTATCGATAATTTAGTTAAAACTGCAATTATGGTTTGATACATACGCTAAATTTGTCCATTTCCGCCTGGTACTCCAGTCGTGATAAGTAGGTGCTCAATATTTTCTTCATTCTAATAAGATTGAAATTTTTGGGAAGTAAAAGCTGATCCCTTATCTGAGATAATTCAACGAGGGTTATCAAAATCTGTTTGCTGTAATTTTAGCTTATCTAATACATCATGTGCATAGGTAGTTTTAACAGCATATATCCAAAGAACTTTTGTTAAAGCGTCCACTACAGAAAATAAAAATTGTTTGTAGATGGCAAGGGTCATAAAAATTCAATGTGTTATGTATCGAGAGGAGTGTCATATTTTGGGATTCGATAGAGGAATCCTTCTGGCTTACCTGATTTTTTGGAAGATAAAATACATGTGATGAAATTGGCGATGAAAGTTTGTGTAAACTTATCTAAATTTGGAATATAACAGTCTCTTTTAATAATTTCTGTAGTCTTTTGTACTGAAAAATGACCTTTAGAAGACGCATGTTGAATTAATTGATTGCAGGTGGCTTGTGGGACGACTAAAAGTTCTTCGACAAGACCATTTTCTATAAAATGCCGTTTTTAACTTTAAAATCAGAATTAGGTGATTTTTCGACTGTGCTCTTCATATTTATGATAAATTCATCGGTAAATTGCGACTTTATTATCTTCTGTGTAATATCATCAGGAGAAATAATCACAATGGGGTAACGACTTAAAGCATCAATATGTTGCATTTGTTACCTGACCAATGAGCAATAACGCAGTCAAAGTCTCATAATAAAAGAGCCCTTCGCGTGATTTTTGCGCTTAATTCAGCTTTATCCATTGTTTTTTGAAAAGCCATACAGTCTGCAACTATTTTAAATTTAGTTCCGTGTAAATATACGCGGAATTTTTTAAGAGCTTCTACAACAGCGAGTACTTACAGTTCATAACAGGGTAATTTTTCTTCCTAGGGAGATGTTTTTATGCTCATATACGAAATTGGGTGCAAGTTTCCGTTATCAGATTTTTGTGGGAGATCTGCGCCAAATTCAAGTTTAGATGCATGTGCGTGTACTTCTAATTCCAAACCTGGCTTAAATAAATGCAAAAGAGGATGTGTTGTGAGTAATTCCTTTAATTTGAGAAATGCTGTCTTTTCGGTGGAACTGAATACAAAAGTAGAAGACTTTCTTAGTAGGTCACTAAGAGGTCTGGCAACAGTGGCATAATTTGGAATATATTTTTGAAAGTAGCCTGCTAAGCCCAAAAATGATTACAAGTGTTTGACGTCTTTGGGTTCAAGAAAGTTAATAACTGCTTTTAATTTTGATGGAGAGGATGAAATAATATTGTTTTCTATAACATGGACTAAAAATTCAACTTTTCTTTGCAAAAATTGACATTTCTGAAAATTAATATTTAGTCTTAATTTGAAGCAGTTTCGAGAACACGTTTCAATTTATTAAGTCCCTTTTCTTCGGTTTTAGACTGTATGATAAAATCATCCATGTACATATTTAAAGTTCCATCTGCTATTAATTCTCTGAAAACACAAGATAAATATATGTTGAAAGCAGCTGGGCTAATTGTTAAACCAAATGAAGCTTTAAGGAATTCGTATTGTCCGTTATGGGTAATGAAACTAGTGTATTTGGTACAATTAGGGTCAATATCCACATGAAAGAAACCATTTTTTAAGTCAATAGAAGTGAATACTTTTGCACTTTGTAACTGATCTAATATATCATCAATGAGAGGTAATGGATAATGATCTTTAATAATTTTCTTATTTAATTTACGAAAATCAACACATAAACGTGTAGAATTACCTTTCTTTTTTACCAAAACAATTGGACTAGCATATTCACTACAAGAAAGTTTAATTATTTCTTCTTTTAAGCAATCATTGATTTGTTTGAATACAAATTCTTTTTCAGGTATGGACATTCGACGTGTTCATTGGCAAACTGGGATATCATCTTTAAAAATAATAGACATTTTCATCTCGGTGTCTCGCGTCTTATTTGTTTTGGGTTTGTAGTTGTTAATTAAATTGTTTACTTCTTGTTTACATTTTTTGTCAAGTATGTGATTTAAATCAATGTCTGATGTATTATCAACAACCTCAACTAAATTAATGAAAAAATTATTATTTTCTATTTTACGTAAAGAAATACCATCTTTATTGACTATTAGTGTTCCTTGAGTAATTATATTTGTATAACTAAGGGTAAACTCATCTGATGTTGAGAAATAATATATAAACTTTGTAGAGAAAATATCATTATCGATTTCTATATTTGCCTGAAATGAACCAAGAGTCTGTACTTAAGAGCTACCAAATCCATTTAGTGTTAATTGCGAATCGGTCAGTTCAAAAATTCAGTTTGAAGATACAGATCTTAGGGAATAAAGTTGCATGGTTTTCGGTATTAATGAGAGCATCTATCAAATACCAGAGATTTTAACTATTTTATGCGGGTCTTGTCGAAAAGTGATGTGATTGTTAAGAGTACGAACTGTTGAATTGTGGTTATCTATTGGTGTGGAACGTTTATTATTACTGGCTTTATGACCAAAAGACTTACAATGAAAGCACTTTAAGCCCTTATTTTTGTCTGTACAATTAATCGATTTATGTCCATTTTTTCCACAGTTAAAACAGTGAATAAGAATAGTCTGAATTTTGATTTCAGTTTGATTTTTAGAGTTGTTTGTTCTACCAAAGGAGTTTTAGTTTCCACTTTTTGACAACTTTTTTGAATTTCTTCATAAATTTTTTATTTTTTTTAAATTCTACTAAATGAGTGGCACCATACAAGATTGCTTTATTCTGGGGGGAGAATCATTAATGCCTTAATGAATTACAGCCATACAATAGAGTTAAGCTCGACTGGAAATCTCTCACATAATTAAAAATATTCACATTGATTCTTTATCTTTAATTTTTCAACGATTTAATGTGTCATGAATTTCTGTTGAATTTGTTTGTTCACCAAATTCCGAAATTAAAGCAATTTTTAATTCAGAATAGCAATGGATATTGCTTTAGCTTTTAATAAATAACAACGCAATTCCACTTAATGCTCTTTGTGCAAAAATAAATTTATGAATATCTGATAAATTAAATGAAATAGCAAACGCTTAACATTTCTGAAGCCACAATTTGACATTTTCATTTTTCTCCCCAGTTTACTTAGGAATTAAATAATCAATATCATTAAAGTTGCCGCTCAACTTGTCTAGTGGTTAGCGTGCCTGACTGCTGATAAAGAGGTCCTGGGTTTGAATCCCGGCTCGGGCATAGATGTACTTTCTCTCTCTATCCTGTCTTTGTCCTTTCCTTGTATGAATGGTTGCCTACCCTATAAACGGGCACCTATGGCATGGGTGTATTGAGGAAGTCGGACTCCATACCTTACATGGTTCAGTTGGAAAAGTGGAGCAGCGCACCCTATATGCCAGCCTAGTTGGCACATGACAACAACATCATTAAAGTTAAGTGGTAATCTTGTATGAAAAGAATTAGCATCAGAAATATGATTATCATGCACTTTATGACAATTAATATTAAGAGAGACATTATCGCTTTGCACATTCGACTGAGTAGAATTTGGAATCGCTTCAGTTTCATCATCAAAAATATTTCACAATTTTTTACATTCTCTAGAAGAGACTCCAAATCAGTGAGGTATAATGAAATTCTTTCTGCTAATTCAGGCAATGTGCCATTAATGTCTATTTTCAAAATATTTGTAAATCGAAATTAAGTCTATTAAAGAAAAAGTTGCTATAATATCATTTAATTTAGACTTGAAATTTAAATCAGCTTTTTTGAAATCAAAACCATGAAAGTTTCTTATTCGAGAACGATTTAATCTATCACCTTCGCCAAATAACAGCTTGTGAAGTAATTTGAATTTTTCTCTTTTTTCAGTCTTCAATGCAAGTGCGATTTCAGTAATATCACTTAAAAGCATCTTCAAAATAAGAGTGACTGACCTTATTTATTTATTTTATTAAATTACATATATTCAGACTTGTATGCTTGATTCTTGATCCGCTTGTAAGTCTTCGTCGACAACAGGACAAATAGCACAATGACAGATGTACAACCACAGAAGAATAACGAAGAAAACACCCAGGGCCACGGTGGGAATCGAACCCACACTCCTACGCTCTCAAGCGATTGGCGGTGATGCTTTAGACCACTCAGCCACGGAGCGCCCATGACTGACCTTTCTTCAAAGTAGGAATCCAAAGCAGCGAATACAGGAAAACAAATCAAAACCAGAAACTAGGTCCTCTTCAACTTGTCGGCGACTCTGCGGCGGGAGAAGAATTTCAGCTGGAATGATAATTTAATCTCGTCAGAATAGAAGTGCTTAAAATATAAATAAGTGGCCAGGGCCCTTATGTGGATTCGCTTAATATACAAATAATACAACGAATTGGCATTTTAACTGTAGTATATTAAACAATAATTTACAGAGTTATTTACAATTGTAATTACAAAAAAGGATTATGAATACAACATATATATTTGGGAACCGTAAGGTTCAAAATACGTCTTAACTAGACCATCTTCTGTTATAACCTAAAGTTCTTTTTCTAGCAATTGACACCAGGATCGCTGTTGAAGCAGCAAGCACTTGGTGATGTCATGGTGTTGAGGTGCGTCATCACAGGTACTCCATCTCTCTCTGTGTTTATAATACACAAAAACTCTTATAATATCCCATTTTTAACAGCCATCAATACATTCAGGTAACGTTAAAAAATGTAAGCCTCCATTGGTTATCATAGCAGTCTTTATTGGTTATCGGTATGTCCAGTGATAATAAGATCGGCATTCTTACACCATTAACCAAGAACAACTTTCTACATACATAGCCTAATAGCAACTCATTGGTGGTTTTAGCATTGTTAAAACTACTACTAATCAATAAATCTTTAAACTCATACAAATAATAGAAACTAGGTTGATCACACACCTATATTGTATATTACCTTATTATTTTAAACGAATCACGTGACGGAAAAAAGAAAATTAGAAATTAGTTCTTTAAAAGGAAATATCTTGAATTTTCTTTCCTCAACAGAAATTAATTTTTGAAATTTATTCTTGCAAGAATACATATAGTATAAAAGGTAGAAAATATGTTTCAATGCAGCTCATTATTTTTCTATAAATGTGTAAATATCCATGTTACATAAGCAATAATACGCATAAATATGTCAATTAATTTGCCTGATTATTATTAGAAAGTGGCAATGAAATCAAAATTTGTTGTTGAAGTCATTGGGGGGGGAATAGATTCATAATAAAATAGTTTGAGAATGATTCCGGTACTTTGTAGATTAAGTTCACTTAATGATACATAATGCTAAATACTGTACTAATACTATAATAGGTTTGCATAATACTTCGAAATAATACTTATTATTACTAAATTTCTCTATTACCCATTGAATTGCATCCAAATATTTCCCTTTAAAGGAATAAGATGTGAAACGCTTGAACCTTGGGCACTTTGTACGCTGCTGCGCAAGGGAAAAGTTTGCCAGGGCATTTTCTTTGTATTTGAATATAGACTAACTTATTAGGAAAACGATTCATTTGCTAACTAATTTAAATTTTGTACTGAAATTTTGTATCAGGTCACGTAACTATCTTGTCTAATATTTTAATGCCATGTTCAATTAATCAAATCGTATTACGTCATTTTCAATGATTCTGAGTTTGATCGAAAAAACATGGTCGCGTTAAGTTAAATATTGTTGATAATATTGTAAATAAAATAAAATTAACATCCTTTAACGTCACTTACCTTATTAACCAAATACATACATAGCGCTGCAGGTGAGCCCCGGACTGTACCATTAGGTTAACGGGTTTGGAATACTCGCCCATCACCAAGTACCTCGTCATTTTGAACCACGGTCAGGTCACAAGGTCATACCTGAGATGGCACCCTCCTCTCCACATCCACGCCACACCAGCGGAAGGACTTTGGGCGTCACATATTAACGTGGACACATTCCCAACCCACAGAGCTCCAGCAACCCAGTGAAGGAGAGTACGGCGTGGTCACCCTCCCAACCATTGCCAGCGGTAAATGATGCATATTAACCAAATACAGTGATACTTTGAGGTCAAGGTGATCTCTTAATTAATTTGCATGTTCTGTATAATTTGCTTCATTTTTATAACTCCACGTGTAGCATCTCTGACAACATTTTTTTTTCTCTAGAGCGATTTCAGAATATTTGAGGATCGAGCTGGAAGCTCAACATTCGGATCTTGTATTTATAGTTCATGAGCACTTCATGCGTGGTCGTGTAAGTAGTCCTAAGTGCTGAAGTGGATTCCGAAGATGACTTAAAATAAACCATCTGACCCAATTAAATGAGTCATCGTTTGAAAAAGTGATTACAAAGCGACATAAATCGATCAAATCATAAGTGTCATTTTGAAGTATAAGGAAATTAGATTAGGTTATGTAATTGTGATTTCTGCCAACCAAATCCGTCAACCACAGTCAACCGCCTCATTATTTTAAAGCATAATCAAGTAACGAGGTCAACATCTGTGTTTGCACCTCCATTTCAAATCCCACCAACAGAAAGATATTTGAAACCTAGAGTTCTTAACCTGTCCTTGAAGATTGATATTTTCATTTGGGCCAGGTATCAAACTCACTATCTTCAAGACGCATGACTGATACCTCTCTCTACCTTCTTTCTGAGGTCCAGAATGATAAAGACTGGCAATTTTAATTGATGTTTAAATCAAAAATTTTGCGAATATAACTATTCTTAGGTAACCAATGTCTCAACAATTAGGTAATATGAATCATTCCTTGTAGTAATATTAGTGATAGCTCAAATATGTTTATCTTGGAAGGTAAATATATATAACAAAATATATTATTATTTTGCAATATGCTTACATATTGCTATATTTTAAGATACAATGGCGAAAAATTCTTAGTATAATAGGTTGTTGGGGCGCCTTATATACGCCGTATGCTGCCACTGATAAATGTTGTGAACGTTTCAACAACTTTCATTTAAAATTATGAAATTTTTCTTAAGGATAATACAAGATTAAATAAATAAATAAAATTTAATTTTTCCAATCTGATTTCTTAAGATATCGTAAAATTTTTTCTATGCTCAGAGAATTTTTTTTATAAATAACAATAAATAATACTTAGAAAACTTTTTGTTTGAAAACAAATAAATCAATAAATTAAAAAGTTCTTGGGAGCACTGTATATTTATACTTGTTTTCTTATTTGTTTAAAATACTTATTTTCAGGAAAAGTATTACATCGAATTAATATAATATCGGAAAAAATAATTGACATTCATCAAAATGAAATTTTTGATATGCTTAAGTTTCACAATAATTGTTTAAAGTAAATGAAAAATGATGTTGAATTCTTAGAAAAATCCAAATACAGAGGGTATTAACACATTTTTAGAACGATTTCGATTAAGAATTTTAAAGAAGTAAATGTTTTGAAATAAAAAATTTTGGCAACAGCTTATTATTTGAAATGAGAAATATTGTCTGCTACTTTTAAATTTATTGTTCTTTCAAAATGTAGCATGTAAACAAGCTGAGGATTGAGGGATATGTTTTTGCGCTTTCCGAAGAGAAATATTCTTATTCCAGGATTCAAAAACGTTGTGAAATGCATGGTATTAAAATTTCTAAGTGCAAAATAAGCAACATTATTAATCGGACAGGTAAAAACCGTCAATCATTATTTCTACGTGGAAAGAAGACTCCAAACGAATATCCGAAAAAAGTACGTACTGTTTCAAATGTTCCTAAAGTGAAATCGCTGGTAACAAGAGAAAATCCTCAACACAGAAATCAATTGCAAAGTCTTTAGATGCATCTGTATCAACAATAAATAAAATAATAAATCAAGATTTACAACTTAAAAAAGCTAAAAAACATAATGTTCACCAGCTTTTACCGAGACATATGGCTCAACGCAAAACATTTTATAGAATCCAGTATGTAAACCATTTAGCAGGAGCTAAATGGAAATACATTGTGACCCTTGATGAAGCATAGGTTTACCTAAATGACTGCAACAAAAAAGGTCTATTTACTATAGGAAACGAGGAGAAAAAAATGTACAAACCTGGTTCCGCAAATGTAAAGAAAGTTTCAGTAAGGGGTTTATGATAGTCGCGGGTTTCTCCTACAATGGGAAATTAAAAGTAAAAAGAGTAGAAAAAAATGTTAAAATCAACTCTTTATACTATCAGGAGAATTTACGTCCAATATTTACAGAAGAAATTCCACTTCTTTATCCCAAAGACTTTCAAAGAGTGAAACATCAACAAGACAAAGCTACAAGTCATACTTCGGAAACTACCTCATTTCTTGGAAAAATGAACACTAATACAGGTATTGCATATATACCTTTTCAACATATTCCTGTAAATTCCCCTGACGTTTCACCTATGGACTATTGTGCCCTTGGTCTGTTAAAAAGAGCTCTTTCTAAATGTAAACCCACCACGATGGATGGACTCTGGAAAGTAGTGGAGGAGGAATGAAAAGCAATACCCCTGGGAATTTTACGAAAAGTTCTTATATCATGGAAATCACGATGCAGACTTACAGTCCAGAAAAAAAGCTATCAGATCGAACATTTAAAAAAATAGTCTCTACATTTTAAACATTAATTAAACGGCCCCAAAATCATTTTAAATGTGTTAATACCCTCTGTATTTCTGATTTTCAAAATTATCAATTTCTTATAACAGATGAAACGTTTCATAAATGTAATCAAAAATGTAATTTGATGGAAATTTGAGAAATAAAAAAAAACACAATACATATTCGCATTGATATTTTTTCCATATTTAAAAAAATATGTAGATTTTATCACTCGTTTCAGTTAAAGAGAAAAGTACTTCAGCCTTAGTTGTTACTTTAAATATTATTTCACTCTCTATTTTTTACATGGATTAATTATTAATAGTAGCAGGTTGATGATTAATTAATCAATTCAACGGTACAATTCTTATAATTAGTGTTAATTGAATAAAATTTTTGTGAAAGGCTATGCAGTGCTCTTTGTATATCTACATAAATAAAAAAAATCTCGAGTCTTTCTAAAAGGAATTGTTTTATTGAAAATATAAATATCTAACTTAAAAAACATTTTTAATGCAAAAGGCCTATTGCTTCCTGCAGAAAATTACTGTGATTATGATCAGTCGGAATAATTACTAAAATAGTGGCTGAGCTAGAATTAATTATACGTTCTCCATCGCCATAAGGATTAAAAGACATTATAAGACATTTGGATAACATCCAAATCTTTTCACGATGCTACATTTTAGCTTTTGCTCATTAACTACAGATTAGGCTTTTTTTTTAATCTTTGCTTTGATAAAATGAAAGATAAATTGTGCTCCGTTTCTACAATATAAGCTTTTAGAATATAATAAATTATAAATATTTCCTTCTCAGAGATAAGTTAATTACTGTGCAATAAAGAATATTGAAGGAATCTTGTATGTTATAATAGTCATGTTACCGCTCATTCTGTTGTATGCTTTATCATTAAGGTATGGAATGTACTACATTTTATACTTGTGAAAACAATACATACCATTAAAATTAATCAAAATATTTAGCTGGATAACATCCCATAAAACAATTTAAACTTCCCATTTATCCACCAAGTTAATAATCGAATCGGTAGCTGAATGTTTATCTTCATGGACTTTGATTCAATATTTCATGAATTTGATTCCCACACCTCGAGTATTATAAATATTTGTGATACATTTTAAATTTTAATTCTTGGTTGAATTCCCTCACATGAGCAAAATTTAGCCGACTAATTACAAACAAACTAAATTAACACTTCAGTTAGTAACGTAAGTTACTTTTCAGTATAATTAGTAAGACGTTCTATATAATTCACGAGCAAGTTGTATTTTGTAATTATGTTTAATATTTAATAAATAGAAGTAAGTAATAATAAAAATGTCTTAAATATTAAAACAATAATAAAAATTAAAAGTACAGGTATAATTCGAAAAGAATAATGAATATAAAAAAATCTTCTCTGTTATACCTACAATTCCGATGAATGAGCATCATTTAAATACTTTTAATCGTGGCACTCGTTGCAATTCCTATTGGCATTAGAATAGAAGTTGTTGCGGCTGTATTGTAGAGTAACAAGAGCAAATTTAATGGACTCTAATGTTATTAATAAATCGAGATTCACTTTAGCGAAGAGGTATTCGAGATAATTTCATTTATAAAGGATTTATACAGTCTGGATAAAGCCTAAATTTTCACATATGACTTGTGAGTTGTAAAAAGTTCTAGAATCTTTTATGTCTGAAGAAGGAGAAGAAAACATTCGTGTGTGACTTTGATTTACTTAATATCAAACTTTTATGTAGAAAACTTGTCCACTGAGAAACAGTAATATATAAGTATGCAGTTTTCAAAACTACGATGTAAATTTATAAAAATAAATTATAAGTTTTAATTTGGTTACATTATATGAACGATACATTTTTAAATGTTATGGAATGTTTATCATTCAATTAATAATTTCTTTTATGTTGTAATTTTATGAGAGCGTCCATTTCCACGTGTCAGGAAGCGAAAGAGAATTGATACTGCTTTCGAAAAGGGTTGAAAAAGCCTGCGTCTAAGGAGGAACGCGAATAATGACTGACAGATTTGCGAGACAAAATCTCTAGACAGTAATTCTATGAAATTATATGTCGAATATTAAGTTTACATAACCGATATTTGGAATTAAACAAACATGTTAAGTTAACACGTTTCTGTAAAACTAAAAATGTTATTTTATAAATAAATTTATTGGATACACCAATATGGCTATTTTTGTTCAAAATTTAGGATGAATCGTTCCTCACAGTTTTTCTGATTAATAATTTAGTTATTCATAAAATGGTTCTATGTTATGAGGTTTCAAATCTCAAATTCTTTTTAGGATTTCAGGATTAGCAAGTCCGAAGAGAAATACTATCTGATGTTTTTTAATTGATAGAATTTCAATAATATATCATTTACTATGTCTTGTTTAAGATTTCTGAAATATAATACTTTGTTATACATTCAATTTTTGTGACTAAATTTCTAACACTTTTCTGCAATAATTCTCCCCCACATTAAAAAAAAATCTTAGTCATACACAAACTGCAAAAGGTATTTTTAACCTTCAAAAATCTGTATGTTAATCTATTTTATAGTATTTTTTTAATCATTTAAAAAATTGATAGAATTTTTTGAGAATTTAAAAAGAATAATTGAAAGAATTAAACTTTATAACAGTGATAAATAGATGTTTTACATAATATCAAAGACAATGTTCTTCTTTGAGTAATAAAATTGCTAACAAATTAATAAATAAATCCTACTTTATAAGTAGAAATTACACATTTAGTTAATTGTTTTTGTTATAAGCAGGTTGTTCCGTAACGTCCACCTTTGTATCCTCACTATTGGATATTTTCCCCAGCTGTGTACAAGTGCTTCTCCAAAAGCCTTCCTTATCATGTTTTAAAAACTTGTAATATATGTTATATATGTTTTAAACTAGGTAAGTTATTTCTGAAATTAATTTTAAGCTCAAGCTTTCGATTTCAGTAATTTTAATTTATTTTCTACTAAACATGAAATGTATCTCATAAAAGCTCTCATATAATATAATTACCCTAAAAATTTAAAATGCCATACAAAAATTATTTTTTGTAAGAATGAAAAAAATACAATGTAAATATTTATATTTCTTCACATTAATGTTTGTAGGTGAAAAGTAACATAAAATGTTTTAAAATAACAGGTATCGAACTTAATACCTTCAGAACACAAAGATTTCTTATATCACTATTCGATTTTCCAAGCTCCAATATTCTCAGTCAGATGCCAAATGAAAAGGAGAGAGTAAAAAACTGAAAAATAAGCGCAAGTAAAAACAAATCAAAACGTTATGCAGTTAAATCTAGGCATAATTTAAAAAGCAAATAACAGCCACTCGAAATATATGCATGTAATGCATTCGTAGAGTGCAATCATTATAGACACACACACAAATGATTTTAGGTATACAATCTTGTAAAATATTTGCTAAAAGTTATGCACCTGTTTCCAACTTTACTTTTCAGATACCTCACAAAAACAAAAGCTTGTTTTGGTATTCTTCTTGTTCAACTTCAATGAAAACTGCTACGTTTTTACCACTGCTCAAATTTAGGTGTTCTATTTTATAAAAAAAACTATACAATATTTAAAAACGTAACTTTATATAATATTTACTGATTTTTCATCTTGAATATTAAAATTAAATCTGTGAAAGTCGGTAAATAAGAAAAACTTTCTAGTACATATCCTTAACAAGGAAAAGAAAGTAAAAATTGAGAGATTTATTTTCTATTCTCAAAAGCAAATTTAATTTATAAAGTACTAATCATTTTCATGTTAGAAATACTATTTTCAAAAATTGATTTTACCACTTAATATTATGTCAATCTTTTGAAACAAGTCTACATCCTGTGTAAGTGTGTGTGTTAAATGTGTATTACTTGGAAGGATAACATTTTTTTAAAATTAAAGGTGATGCAAATTTCTTAGTAACTCGTGGTAAAATTAAAATATCAACTTTTTGGTTGAAATCGTATTGGAATTTCTGTACTTTAAAAAACGATACAAATAATATTAATTTTCTCAGATTTTATTTATACAAAAGCGGATATATAGAAAAAGTATAAAAATAAAAAAAATGCAAGGAAATTTCTAGAGAAAGAAAAATATTTTTTTTATTCGTCAATTCCAAATTTTTTTATACCCTATCGTATCAAAAAAATATTAGATATATTTAAAGCATAATTAAGTATTTTTGTTTTTAAATATTTAATAAATAATTAGTTGTTTTTCAAAGCAATGATAATATTTTGTTTCTCAAAAAATTTATGAAGTTACTAAAAAGAATTAAAGTTAATGTTTCGCAAAAACTTGAGTCACAAAAGTAAGTTTTTTTTATGTAAAGTTATTAAAGTCAATTATGTTTAATTTTGATTCAAACAAGTTAAACTGTAAATTAGGTAATTGATTATATTTTGCCCATAGTGTGTAACCAAATGAAACATGAATAAAATGGGATACTTTTAAAATTTTATTGCATACTGTTGGAAATACATTAAATTCGCAACCTATTGTAAATTTATAAATTCTAGAAAATTCTATTATACTACTTTACAAATCAGTTCAGTAAGTTGTTGAACACCAGCATCTTTAAGAGTGGAAGAAACACATTTCAAAATAAATTTTCATTACTAAAAGTCTTTAAAAATGAAGCAAAGTCTCAAATTCCATACACATTTAAAAAATTTCTTGCTCTATATTTATAGCACTCTTTTTTAAAAAACATACATTTGTGTTAAAATTACAAACATTTGCACAGTTTGTCGTATTTCGTGGGGGAAAAAAACCCTGAATAAAATTTAAAATTATTGTTTAAAACAGAGGCAATCTTGTGTATCGAATACGTATATGTAAGTATTTGTGTTGGTGGTGCTTGTTGAGGAATGTTTCAGGAAGATGCCTGTCAGAAACTGCATTTTATCCTCCCCTACAGCTTGCTAAATTTTTAGGTGTTTTTTGCAACTATCGGTTAAGTTCAAATTCACACAAAATTATTTAGCAACCGTCAATATTTAGATAGTGGAATGAGAGTGCAGATGGCGTTTTGAAGCTAGAAGCAGACCAGTCTCAAGCCCAGAATTTACCGTGTTCAGTTCTATACCAGCTTAATCAATTTATAAAAAACAGCTTTGGGATACAGGATCTTTCTAAAAAAAGCCAAAATTCCCCATTTCCCCTCAGTTCAACAATTCCTGTTTCTTACGCTCTGATGCTAATAAGTATTAAGTGTCTCTTGTTTTAAATACCAGTTTAGCAATTTAAAAAGTCGCTACAAAGGAGTCCACAATACTTATTAGTAATATCATCAGATTCATTTACATGTAGATATTAAAAATAGATTTCTGACTTAATAAAAATTCTAAACATAATTCGCTTATTTAAGTTTCGAGCATTTAATTTAAATCTTTAACGTTACTTGAAATCAAAAAAATTTCACACCTGAGCCTCAACTAACATTTATTGATATACACATAAGAAAATAAAAGAAATGTCCAAGACTTAAAAGCAAAGTCCATGTAGCAGACAACTGTAAAATTAATTGTGGCTTAAGAGCGCTAAATAGAGTATAAAAAGAGCTCCATCAATGTTATGTAAACTACTCTTTTACCCTCAACAAACCTTGAAAAATATCCATCATCGCAAAGAAAAAATTAGCTGTGACCTATAACCTCTACAATTGATCCATTTATAAATTAATGGATAATCGTGGGTGGTTAAATTAATAGAATTATCAATTGACAAACACTGAATATCTACATAAAATAAAGTTTATTCAAATTAATATAAGCTAATGCGGATTCTTAAAACTACACAATTTTTCACTTTAGTAACTTATCGCTAAGTTAGCAGAAACATGTTGATAAAGAAAAACGATAGAGTTATTCCAATAATAATCCCAGTAAGATATTTGGTTGATTTCAACCAAACTAAAGCAGTATGACCAGTATAAATTTTAAATTTAGCCTCCATGAATATGATAGAGCAATTTACCTACTGCATCTATTATAGCTAAACATTCCATTTCTGTAGCAGAGTAATATTTTTCGTAATCCCTAAGTTTACGAGAAAGATAATATATAGGGTGAAGATTTCCGTCAGGGTGCTCTTGTTCAAGTAAAGCTCCTACAGTTTCTATAGAATCATCAACAAATATATGACACGGATGGTTTGGTTATGCAAGGTTAAAGTAGGTTTAGAAATTAAAATATCTTTTAAAATTTGAAATGGATTTTGATATTAATCTGAACAATTAAATAGAACATTCTTTCTATATAGTTTATAAATGGACTCCTAATATATGCATAATTTGAAATAAATTTATTATAAACATTAACAAAGCCAAGTAATCTTGTAGTTCTTTAACTGATCTAGGGGGATTTGTTATTTTGATAACTGCAATATTATTATTTGGTTGATATTTACATGTTTCAAATTCATAACCTAAGAAATTGATTTTATTTTTGGCAAATTAATACTTATATAAATTTAATTTAAGGTTTTCTTTTTCACAAATATCAAAAATTGTTTTCAAATTCGTTAAATATTCTTTGTGAGAAGTCAATTATATCATCCAAATAATTTAAAGCAAAATCAATTTTATATTTGTTAAGAATTTGCCTCTGATGGCTCTTTGAAAAATAGCTGGAGAATTACGCCAACCAAATGGTAATCTTGTTCACTCGTATAAACCAAAGTTTAATGTAAATGCTAATTTTTCAGCATTTTTTTCATTCATTTTAATGTGCCATTATGCCGAAGTTAAATCTAGAGAGAAAAACATTCGTGCATATACTAATATATCAAAAAAGGCTGTTTTCTAGGAATAGACTCCGAATCTAATTTAGTTATTTGATTTAATTTACGAAAATCTATGCACAATCTAGTTATATACTTACATACATACATACATATATATATACAAGCTGACCCAGCCACGCGTTGCAGTGGCTGAGTTTTTAAAATACATTGAATCAATTTTTTACTAATTCTTGGGTTCAATCAAATTAATATTTTCTAAAAAAATTTAGAATAGGTTCATTCATAGGAGATTAAAAATAAAACGTTTCACCAAAATTTAATAGTAATAGGTAAAGTATCGAAATTTTGAAATTAAGCACAAATCAACATATACTTTCTGAATTTACATTTTATTCATCTTATATTAAATTATAGTTTGTAATCAGTGACTTACTTATAAAATATACTATATAAATTAAAGACATCTAAAAATAAATTGTTATAAATGAGGTAGATAACATTGACATCGAATTATTGTTATTTTAATTTTAAATTATATTAAAACTAAAAATTTTTTCCGCGGCATTATACTGAAATAAAAAAAATTAAAAGAATTTATCATTTGAATAAATAAATTAGATCAAAATGTTCTACTGAATAAATTAATAATTATCAAATTATAAAATAAAAATAAAAAATAATAAAAGGCTATCAAGAAATACTTACATATTTTCGAGGTGGTATGAAAATTAGTAGAGAAAAACAGTAATAAATAAAATTTTATTTTACTATTTATAATATTAAAAATATTCAAACTGAATACTGCACAATAATAACACAATACAAAGTATAATTATGAAAATGATTCACGAAAAATTGTTATAGTATCATTATACATCATGAAAATATATGTAAATTCTATATTTAACCACGCGCTTGCGCGCACACGATAATTTTCTCGAAGATGGTATAATCTAGAAAAATAAACATGTCGCCATCTGCCGAATACCTGTGCAACTTAGATGCTAAACCGCCATCTATTAGGAACTTACAGAACTAACCAAAAAAAAATAAAAAAAAATTTAGGGTTGTACTACCCCTAACATTTAGGGGGATGAAATATAGATGTTGGCCGATTCTCATAAATACCGGATAAGCACAAAAAATTTCATCAAAATCGGTCAAGCCGTTTCGGAGGAGTATGGCAACGAAAACTGTGACACGAGAATTTTATATATTATATATATATATATATATATATATATATATATATATATATATATATATATATATATATATATATTGTTACAAATTTAAAAATAATGATTATATTTGTCTTAAAATATCTCAGACAGATCGGAAATTCTCACATTTTGGGCAAAAATTGCGGTATTTAAACGTGTTGTAGTTTAAAAGCGAATTTCCTAATGATTTGGCGACTTGGCGAGAGTTGGCGAGATTCTTGGCGACTTGGCGACGGTTGGCGAGATTCTTGGCGACTTAGCGAGAAATCGATACTTCTGGAAACATCCATAACCTAAGCTCTAAGACCAATATTTTTCGAGATAGCCTAGAAGCTTCCAGAACCTTGGCGAAATTAATAGATTTCTCCGCCAAGTCAGGTATAAATACCGCAGCCCGACATGGAAGAGTTTAGTTTTTGTGAAGACAGTCAGTGAGTGAAGACGATTAGTTGTGACTGCTAGTTGTTTTCTGTCTGAGGTATTTGAGACCTGTCATTAGAAGCTGTTTCTTATTATATCTGACGAATTGTAGCTGTAGAGTTGTGATTGTTACAGCGGGAATTTCGTTTATCTAGTGAAGTTTTTTTTACGAATAAAAGTCTTGTGTTCATTAATTGGTTGCTTCATTCAACTCTCAATCGACACGAACCCGTGAAGCACGGTACAACTGGTGTCAGAATCGGGGTTGAAGAGTTGATGCAGCGTGTCACAAGAAAAATGGATATGGATTTAATGAAAAGTCTTCTTGAAAAATTAGCGGAGCAGATGGCTGAGATGAAAGCTGGACAAGAAGAGATGAAAGCTAGACAAGAAGAGATGAAAGCTAGACAAGAAGAGATGAAAGCTGGACAAGAAGAGATTAAAACCGAGATGATGAAAGAGATAAAATCTGGACAGGAGGAGATGAAAGTTGGACAAGAAGAGATTAAAACCGAGATGATGAAAGAGATAAAATCTGGACAGGAGGAGATGAAAGCTGGACAAGAAGAGATGAAAGCTAGACAAGAAGAGATGAAAGCTGGACAAGAAGAGATTAAAACCGAGATGATGAAAGAGATAAAATCTGGACAGGAGGAGATGAAAGCTGGACAAGAAGAGATGAAAGCTGGACAAGAAAAGATGAAAGCTAGACAAGAAGAGATGAAAGCTAGACAAGAAGAGATGAAAGCTGGACAAGAAGAGATGAAAGCTAGACAAGAAGAGATGAAAGCTGGACTAGAAGAGATTAAAACCGAGATGATGAAAGAGATAAAATCTGGACAGGAGGAGATGAGAGCTGGACAGTAGGAGCTTAAAAAGGAACTTAAGAAGGACATTGTAAGTGTTAAAGAAGAATTCTCCAACATCATTCAGGAGAAGATGAATGCAATGGAAAATAAGGTAACTTCAGTTGAAACGAAAGTTCTGGAGATAGAAGAAAACGTTGAAGAAGCATTAGACAATATGAATAAGAAGATTGAAAGCTTGGAGATGCAAATGTCAAACAAGCATGAGGAACCCAACGTGGCATTTGTGCCTTCCCTAGCCAATTTTAAACTCTCAACATTTGATGGGAAATCATCTTGGCAAGTATACAAGACCCAGTTTATGATGGTAGCGGAAGCTAATGGATGGAATCCCCGAGCCCAAGCTTTTCACCTGGCTGCTTCTTTAAGAGGAGACGTGGCTGACATCCTTGAGACGCTTCCGGAGGAGCAGAGGCACGATTTCCAAGCCCTATCGAGTGCGCTTGAGCTGCGGTTTGGAGATAAGTGCACTAAAGAATATAGAAGACTACAGTTAAAGTCCCGCTATCAAAAAGCGGGTGAAAGTCTGCAAGAATTGGCTGCCGATATTCAGCGACTTTCCCATCTAGCATTTTCGGACTGCCCAGCTGAGACACGTCAAGATCTGGCTCTCCATCACTTCATCGATAGTGTGCGGGATCCGGAGATACAGAAAACACTTAGACTCGCTGATGTCAAAGATATCGGATCTGCCCTAGTATACGCACATAAGATAGAGGCTGCCCAGCAGGCCGCGCGTAAAGATCGGCACTCAATCAGAGCCGTCTCTGCTACTGATACGGACTGTAATTTAAGAAAGCAAATTGATGATCTGCGGCGAAAAGTCCGTAGCTTAGAATTGAGTGAAGGCGGTAGAAACATGAAGATTCAGTGTTGGACTTGCGGTGCAGTCGGATACGTCCATAGAGACTGCCCGAAACGAAAAGATGGTGGAAATGATCTTCCACCACAGCAGGGAAACTAATATGTGGCCATCTCGCGGGGCGGAGATGTCCAGAGAGTCAGAAGCCCCATTTCAAATTGTTTCACATCTCTTCCGTAAGTGGCGGCGACAACGGACTTTTCGTTATGGGACATGTCAACGAAGTTCCCTGCAGAATGATAATCGATACTGGAGCCAACGTAACTATCATTAGGACAAATTTGGCTCGCAAACTTGGTGAGAAACTCATCTGGACGCCGCCCTGCATTACCCTGCAAACTGTGACAGGTGATAAGATTAAAGTGCATGGAAAAGTCAATCTAAACATTGCATTTGGTACCGTGTACCATCATATGATGGAATGAATGAATGCCGTGTACCATCATATGGCATATGTCGCTGATATAAATGACGAATTTATTCTCGGATTGGATTTCCTCAAAGAAAACCATTTCAAGTTATATTTTAAAAATAATGAACTACACTCATGTTCTGAAGACATAGCGATTTTTAAGAACAAGTATTCAGATTTTAAAACAGTCCATCATATAACTGCAAAGAATGAAACAACATTACCACCAAGAACTGAGACAATAGTTTCCGGAACTCTTTCAGAAGATTATAATTTTCATTATGGATTGACTGAATATCCACATTCCGACAATAGCGTTAAAGGAGTACCAGTGGCTTCTTCACTCGTCGACCTTTCACGAGATGTAATCCCGGTAAGAGTTGCTAATCTAAGCAATAAGGTAAAACTAATAAAAGAAGGAGAAGTGCTGGCGACTTGCACTCCAGTGACCTGTATCAACCGAAATTGTCAAGCCACACTATCTGAGCTTCCTGACACTCTAATTAATGAACTCCTTCAGAGAGCAGAGTTAGATGATAAACAGAGGAATGCTGCAAGAAATTTATTATTAGAATTCGGAGATCTCTTTTCCAAGAAATCAGATGATGTTGGGCGAACCAAATTGACGCAGCACCGAATCAATACAGGAAATCATCCACCCATTAAACAACATCCGAGAAGATTGCCATTCGCTAAGCAGGAAGAGGTGGACAACCTTCTGATGGAAATGCAGCAGAATGACATTATTGAGCCATCAGAGAGTCCTTGGGCTTCGCCTATTGTTTTAGTTCGGAAGAAAGATGATTCTACCCGATTCTGCGTTGACTATCGTCGGTTAAACAACATCACTAAAAAAGATAGTTACCCTCTTCCTAGGATTGACGATACACTTGATGCTTTATCCGGAAAACAATGGTTTTCGACTTTGGATCTCAAGAGTGGTTATTGGCAAGTAGAGATACATCCTGAGGATCGAGAAAAGACTGCATTCACCACAGGACAAGGACTTTGGCAGTTCAAGGTTATGCCATTTGGGCTTTGCAATGCACCTGCAACGTTTGAGCGCCTGATGGAGACAGTATTACGAGGACTTTCCTACGAAGCCTGTTTGGTATATTTGGACGATATCATTATTGTAGGGCGCACATTCGAAGACCATTTAAGAAACATCCGAAAGGTGCTGGAAAAATTAAAAATGGCCAACCTGAAGCTGAATCCAAGCAAATGTAATTTATTCCGACGTGAAGTAAGCTATCTGGGACACATTATCTCTGCTGAAGGTGCAAGAACAGATCCTGAAAAGATCTCTGCGGTTAAGGACTGGAGTCGTCCAAAAGATGTCCACCAATTAAGAAGTTTTCTTGGACTATGCACATATTACAGGAAATTTGTTAAGGGTTTTTCAAGTATTGCCAGACCCCTTCACAAGTTGACAGAAGCTAAACAGAGATTTCTATGGACAGATGAATGTGAGAAAGCTTTTAAACAACTGAAGGAGGCGTTAACATCTTCGCCCGTTCTTGCATATCCCCAGCCCGGAAAATTATTCATTTTAGATACTGATGCCAGCAATGAAAATATCGGAGCTGTTTTGTCGCAGGAAATTGATGATAAAGAATATGTCATTGCTTATTGGAGTAAATGTCTATCGAAACCAGAGCGGAATTATTGTACAACCAGGAAGGAATTGCTGGCAATCGTCAAAGCCATAGAACATTTCCACCATTATCTCTATGGAAGAAAGTTCTTGTTCCGGACCGATCACGCATCCTTAACCTGGCTTTTAAATTTTAAAAAATCCAGAAGGACAGGTAGCCAGATGGATTCAACGACTCCAGGAGTTTGACTTTGAAATACGTCATCGCAAAGGAACTCTTCATGGAAATGCTGATGCACTATCAAGGAAACCGTGTAATGAAAGCTGCCGATATTGTTCTAGAGTAGAGAAGAACTATCAGTTAGTAAATCCTTCGGTACGCCAAGTTACTGTTTCACCTCCATCGAAACCAGACCAATGGAGTGATAAAGGACTTAGAGAAGCCCAAAAAGAAGACCCAGATATAAATCCAATTTTAGAATTAAAAGAATCTTCCAGTATGAAACCAAGTTGGCAGGATATCTCCACCTACAGTCCTGCTACTAAACAATATTGGGCTCTTAGGGACTCACTCCATATAAGAAATGGTGTCTTATACAGGAAATGGGAGTCCGATGATGGACGTAATTTCAAATGGCAGCTTGTTCTTCCAAAATCAAGAATTTCAGATGTTTTGAAAGAATTGCATAGTAGCTCAACTGGAGGCCACTTTGGAGTAATGAAAACTCTACAGAAGGTTCGAGAACGCTTCTATTGGAGCAAAACTAGACAAGATGTAGAGAAATGGTGTCAATCTTGTGATGACTGTGCGGCACGGAAGGGACCAAAGAAACGTAGCCGAGGAAGGTTGCAGCGGTACAACGTAAGAGCACCTTTTGAGCGAATAGCATTAGACATTTTGGGTCCTTTACCACGATCTTCAAATGGCAACAAATACATACTAGTTGTCATGGACTACTTTACTAAGTGGCCTGAAGCGTTTGCAATCCCCGATCAAGAGGCGACTACAGTAGCCGAGGTTCTAGCGCATCAATGGGTTTCCAGATTCGGCACACCCTTACAAATCCATTCTGATCAAGGGACAAATTTCACCTCTGTTGTGTTTAAAGGAATGTGTCAAATTCTCGGAATAGACAAGACGCAGACCACGCCACTACACCCACAATCGGACGGCATGGTAGAGAGATTTAACAGAACTATCTTGAATAATCTCTCACTTATGGTTTCCAGAAATCAGCAAGATTGGGATTTGAAGCTACCGCTGTTTCTGCTTGCATATCGCAGTGCTGTCCATGAGACTACCGGATATACTCCTTCACAGATGCTCTTTGGTCGCGAACTTCATCTCCCTTGTGATCTTCAGTTTGGTCGTCCACCGGATACCTCTTCATCGCCAGAGGAATACCTTCGAGACCTTCAGGCACGTCTTGAAGATGTCCATAACTTCGCTCGAGACCGAATCAACCTGACGACCGAAAGAATGAAGGCAAGCTATGACACAAGAGCGACAGGACATGAATTTCAAGAAGGCGACAAAGTTTGGTTGTGGAACCCGATTCAACGGAAAGGACTTTCTCCAAAGTTGCAAGCCAACTGGGAAGGTCCGTATACAGTCCTAAAAAGACTGAACGACGTCGTGGTTCGTATAAGGAAATCATCTTCCTCAAAACCAAAGGTAGTACATTATGATAGATTAGCTCCTTATCGTAATGTAAAGTAAAAATTAGTAGACCATGGTCTCTTTGTAAATAGTATAGATAATTTTAATCTTTTCTATTTTCTTGTATTTTTAGTTGCTTGTGTATGTAATGTGCTCTGTATCATCTTGAAATGTAAATTCTCTTATATTAAATTTGGCCTCCTATCAGAGGATTGTACTGACGTGCAGTCCTTGAGAGGGGGGCAATGTTACAAATTTAAAAATAATGATTATATTTGTCTTAAAATATCTCAGACAGATCGGAAATTCTCACATTTTGGGCAAAAATTGCGGTATTTAGACGTGTTGTAGTTTAAAAGCGAATTTCCTAATGATTTGGCGACTTGGCGAGAGTTGGCGAGATTCTTGGCGACTTAGTGACGGTTGGCGAGATTCTTGGCGACTTAGCGAGAAATCGATACTTCTGGAAACATCCATCACCTAAGCTCTAGGACCAATATTTTTCGAGATAGCCTAGAAGCTTCCAGAACCTTGGCGAAATTGGTAGATTTCTCCGCCAAGTCAGGTATAAATACCGCAGCCCGACATGGAAGAATTTAGTTTTTGTGAAGACAGTCAGTGAGTGAAGACGATTAGTTGTGACTGCTAGTTGTTTTCTGTCTGAGGTATTTGAGACCTGTCATTGGAAGCTGTTTCTTATTATATCTGACGAATTGTAGCTGTAGAGTTGTGATTGTTACAGCGGGAATTTCGTTTATCTAGTGAAGTTTTTTTACGAATAAAAGTCTTGTGTTCATTAAGTGGTTGCTTTATTCAACCCTCAATCGACACGAACCCGTGAAGCTCGGTACAATATATATATATATATATATATATATATATATATATATATATATATATATATATTCGTTTTTATTAAAAAGAGATATGTTAGCTTGGAAAATTAAGGATGACATAAATTAACAGAAATGATTAATGATTGCTACTTTATAAAGCATCTATAATTACATATGCTTCAGAGTACAGTTATATTACTAAGTAAATTATTGAATTGTATAGCCTCAGGTCTTTTAAAAAGGTTTCTATTTTATTATAAATAATTAATTAAATAATCATACTTTAAATTTTTTAATAATTTCCGATTTCCTTTCATACACAAAATTAACTGAAATAATTAAAATTTCATGAGTAACAAATCTGCTATCAGAAAGATTTTAATATTCAGAGCAATTGAGTAATCTTAACAAAATTAATCTAAATAGTCAGTAGTCTAAACTTGCTAAATAGAATGAAACAACTATCTAGACCAGGTGTGGCCAAGCTCTTTGATAAGTGGAGCTATTTTTCAAAATTTGAAATTTTTCGCGAGCCGGAATTAAATAAGTATTTAAAATGTATAGAGAAAGGCATTAAAAACTTTTTTTGCAGGAAATATATTTATTAAAATCATGTCAATAAAATTACAAAATTTGTGTATTGAATTTAAATATTAAAAAATAAACACATTTATTTTACTTCTCTTGATAATCTTTTAAAATTTGGTGAAGCGTGACAACAGTTCTCAGTAATTCTTTGAGATGCTGGTTAGTTAATACTGATCGGTGTTTGGATTTCACGAATATTAAAGTTGAATAAAATGATTCTCACAAGTACGTTGTTCTAAATAATGAAATAATTCGACAAGCAGCCTTTTTAATTCAGGATACTTCGATTCTGGTGCAAATTTCCAAAATTCAGTAATCGGCGTCGACTTATATTTTAATTGTAGAGGTTGATCTTCTTGCAACTCTATTAATTCTGATTCTCCAGAAGCTTTTTGGTTTATAATTGTATTTTAAATGGAAAAGTCACCTTGAATTATGTTAATTTCAAATGGATTTAGAAAAAAAATCAAGAGACGATTTAAAATATTACAAGTCTTGAAATCTGTTTTGGAATTCCGTCAATATTCCTTCTAGCTTTTGTACATACTCTTTGATTTTTTTAATTTTTTTAAAAATTTTTTATTTTTAATGTTGGAACAAATTTTAATTGGAGGGAAATGGGGAAATGCTTTATTTTTAATGTCTGTTTGAAAATATTGTAATTTAGTTTGAAAACCAAATATACAATGCGAGAGGTCAAATATTATTTTATCTTTCCCCTGCAATTGTAAATTTAGTGTTTGCAAATGTTCTATGACAGCAATCAAAAACATTATGTTTTGTAATCACTCGTCATCATTTTATTCTGAATAGTTTATTTCCTTAACTTTTAGAAATGCAGTTTCCGGATCAAACAAATCTACAAATACGTTGTAGCTAGGTAACCATCTAACAATGTCAAAGAAATAAATGTCATTTGGATGCTCTTCATCCTTAAATTCTTTAAGAAATTTAATTGTTGATAATTTTTTGCATTGGTGCGAATGTAATTTACAATGTGTAACACTGTTTTGATAACATCAGGATATTTTAAATATATTGTAAAGAGAGGTTCTCGATAAATTATGCAGTATATCGGTTTGAATTGTGGAATTTGAGAATCATCTCTTAAAAGCCCAATAAGACTGATTTCTTACCCAGCATTGCCGGAGTTCAAACATTTGTAATGTGCTTCAGAGTTCATTAAGAGGCATATCTAAAGTTTTCATTATGAAATCTAATGCATTTTTAATAGCGACACCGCGAGTTGACTCTTGAAGTACTACTATAAATCTAATAAAATTCTTCTTAAACAACGAAGTCAGGTGAAACAAAATATATGTAAGATGCCAATTGCGGAAGATCTATGATATCTGTCGATTCTTCAAGGGCTAAGCTGAATGCAATACAGTTCGTCAAATCATTTTTTAAATTTAATTCAAGAGATGTATTAATTGCAGTTATATACGTCATTCGGTTGTGTGTCTCGGGATGAGAATTCGCGAAACTGTGCAATGCAGATTTATTTGGATGTAAAACTTTATGTTTATCCAAGACTATTGGCTTTTTTATATATATTATATATATATATATATATTTATATATAATATATATATATAATAATATATATATATATATATATATAATTGCTGAGGGTCATCAAAATTGACTGTTGTTTATTTAAATTTGATTTAAACAATCAATTTTATCTAATATTAATTTGTAATTTGGTGGATACAGATTACAAAACTGAGGATTATTGCTTTCATACTGTCTACGTAAATTGCTAGCTTTATAATTTTTGACTGTAGATTTACAAATAACACTTATATTTTTTTCCGTTATTGACAATATAAAAGAAATTCTCCTCCCACTCATTAATTAAACTTCTATTTTCTTTTTATTATTTTAGTTCTCTGTCATGCTATTTTTAAAAGAACTGGAAATAAATAAAAAAATTAGAAAATATAAAAGTTTTGTTATTAAAAATATAACAACACTACAGGAAACAATATTATTGGTAAATTATAGTTAATTTACCAAAAATTCCAGATTACAAATTATATCCGAAGCAAGAGTGATACAAATTGTTTCCTTCAGAGCACAATGTCAAATGTCCTTCGCAATGAAAGTTTACAAATTCAAAATCGGTCTGGAGTCAGTTGATTATGGATGATTATGCCACTGTTTATGTTCGTTTGCGCAGTTTTCCATAAGTCATATTATTCTTAACTTGGGCGGAAATTAAATTTGTTACAACGTTGCACTTAGTCTTTCATATTTGTTGTCAGTAATTTAAGGCATTTTGAAACACATGGAATGATAATAATTTTTTAAATATAATAACACAAAAATGAAAAGCGAACTCGAGCATATTTATCAAGAGCCACAAACTATCCGTCAAAGAGCCGCATTTGGGTCGGGAGCCACAGTTTGACCACCCTGATCTAGACAATACATTTAGATAAATTCGCTTTTACATTTTATTACGAAAAGAACATATTTTTATTTTTTCAACAGTAAGTTAAAACAATGTTTTTTATTTGTCATTTTTAACATTTTATTTTGTGATAGATAAGAAACAATTATGCACCTGAAAATTATTTTTATGGTGCGTATATTTCTTTTTATTCTCTAAAGTCTAAAAAGAATACATGAAAAGAATCAATTAACACCTTATTGGTATTTGAAAGTTTTTAATGTGTGTGTGATTATTCAAAAAGCAATAATACAACTCCATTTTTCCAGAACCGTATTTAAGTATGAAATGTCATGATTTTTTTTTAAATTGAAATGTACAATTTTACCTTAAAATAGCATTTCTCACTCAATTGAATACTAGAATTTTACACTCAATAAATTATTTTATTTTTACACTAAAATTTTTCTCATTCTCTTATTTCACGTAAGAAAGATAAATAATTTTAGAAAAATAAAAAACATTTTCTTTCTTTCTATCTATATCTATCTATCTATCTATATCTATATATATATACGACGGTCACTCTGAAATTTTTGAGATACAACTAGCTTTTTAAAGTTATACTTACAAAATTTTAGGTGTGTTCAAAGTAGTCTCCTCCAGCATCAATGCACTTTTGTAGACGAATTTTCCACAGATTAAATGCCTCAAGCCATTCATTTCTTCGAATAGATGAAAAAATTGCATTTATAGCCACATCAATCTCTTCTTCTGAATAAAAACGACGTCCACGTAAGTTCTTTTTTAGATTAAAGAATAACCAAAAGTCGCCCATAGCTAGATCAGGTGAATACGGCGGATGTTCGATCACTTTAATTTGTTTTTGTTTAAAAAACTCAATTGTTAATCCGGCTGTATGTGAAGATGCATTGTCATGGTGAAGAATTAGTCTTCTAACATTCAGTTCTTGTAGAATTTCTGGAAGACATTTAGTGGTATACCAGTTTGCTGTTACTGTTTTCTGTCCTTCCAACTTGATGGCTTTGACCAATCTCGTACTTCTGAAGAACACGGCATACATCACTTTTTTCAGTGCGCGTTGTTTTTTCACCATTGTCGGTGTAGGATCATCTTCAAAGACCCAAACTTTGCTTTCTTGACGTGTTGGAACGTCAAAAAACGGTATGTACGTTTCATCACCTGTTACAATTTTAGAAATGATGTGGTGGCCACCATCATTCAGCATATTAAGAGTTTCTTTACTGATTCTGACACGCTCCTCTTTTTGATGCTCAGTTAGATTATGGGGAACCCAACGGCAAACTACTTTTTTCATACGTAATTCTTCATGAATGATTTTGTGTATGGCTGCGGATCCAATGTTAAGTTTCTTCTGTATCATTTGATAGGTACAGCGATTATAATCCATTAACATTTTTCGTATGGCAGACACATTATCCGGGATTACTGCCGACGGCGGCCTTCCTGTGTGTTCTTCATCCTGAAGAAAATTGCGACCTCTTCTAAATCCTCTAAACCTTCTGAATACAGTAGCACGAGCTGGAGATTCATCACCAAACGCTAATTGCAACCGTTGAACGCATTCTTCTTGATTTAATCCTGCTTTGAAATCGTAGAAAATCATAGCGTGAAAATGTTCTCGCGTCAATTCCATTTTCTCTTCTGTTTAAAATTTATTCCACGCTAAACTAGTTGAAGTAAGTCAGTAAAAAATCATCTTTTGTGTTAAAATACTTTGTACTTTAAAATTATAAACCGCTCTTTTTATTTTGTAAATTCTCATCTGCGGGTATCTCAAAAATTTCAGAGTAACCCTCGTATATATATGAATTAGTCTTAATAATGCAGTAAGTATAAGTACCATTTTCTTCCTATTTTTTCTAATAATCTTAAATATAAATGTACACTTTTTTAAATTCTCAAACTTTCTATAAAATAAGTTTTATATTTAAAAGTCTATATCTTTTACTGGTTTTCTTACAAGATTCTATGCTTTAAAAGAAAAAAATTAATACTTTTTCTCTCATAAAATGCTATATAATTTCAGTACTTTACTTAAATTGTAATATTTTTTAACATTCAGAATTGCTGTACTTAATTCCATCAAATTTCAGTATTTTTTGGTGTTGAGAAAAACAAAAGCCTAAATTTGGAAATTAATGTAATGTCAGAACTTTATTTTCATTATACATACAGCCATTTTATCGATAATGCCATAATAATGAAAAATCATAAAATGTATTTAAGACTGATATTTATAATGGATGAATCATGAATAAATATTCTTTTAAAATCTGATATGAAATATTTCCTGTTTATTTGCTTTTTAAATTAGAATTTATTATAAAAGCTATTTATACACACACCATATGCTTTGAAAGATATTTTATCCCTCTTTAAGAGAGTATTTTTCTCCTAAAGCAAATTGTGTTTTCCACGAATAAATCCGATTTAAAGAATTTAGGATGGCATGTTTTTTCTCACATTTAAATCGATTCTCGTTTCATCTTTTAGGAGTCTTGCATTACCACCGATTGGATTTCCGGCTTTTCCTTTATCCCTTAGGAGGTTATTTAACTTTAATATAGCGTGAAATGGCTCTGATTTACGCTGTAAAATCAGAAAAATAGACTTTTTTCCGTGTATGAAAAGTGATCTTATATCGAAAGGTTATTTAGAGTAACAACTTTTTTGAAGTGGAAAAAATTTCTCATGGCTGGTGTTAAAATATAATAATTTGATAGAATGTCTTATTGCATCCCCCTCCCCCGCCGTTTCAATAAGATTTTCTCAAATACAAAATTTATTTACACATGTCGCTATCTTATATTTTTCTGTAAGTAATGTTTTGGAAATTATGTTGATGAGTGACCAAAGTTTTTTTTCTGATTGAATGTTCACAAAGGAGAGCTGTTGGAATCTTTCCTTCTGCTAGTAGTCAATTTCAAATTGTTCAGCAAAAAGTTATTTTTAAACTTTGAAAATCTTTCGGTTTCATTTTAGATGAATCATTTAATGTATATCAATTTTAAATGTAATAAAATGAGAAAATACAGATATTTTTAATAAGCGTGGTGTGAGTTTTTTATGAGTGTAATTTAATAAATGCCTAAAATTTGAAGAGAAAAATTTTTAGCCTGTAAGAAATGGTGAAGAAATTTTTTTCCTCGAACACCAAGAAAAAAAAAGATTTTCAAAAGTCTGAATTCAATTTAAGCTAAGAATATGAAAATTTTGGTATTTCACACAAAAAAAGAAAAAAATGGTGAGAGAAGGGATATAATGAGATTACAAATTGGAATCCTGGATACCATAAATGTATTTTACAGTAAAGAATGAACCTGTTTACGATTCCAGAAAAAGTCCATTTTAATTTGGCAAGTTATTACATTTTAATTTTGAAGAAATTCAATTTTAATCTTACAGTATAATTATTGCGAAATTTGTCGCTTGCTTCTGTATCTAGAATGCTTCTAGTGTATTTTATATTAAAAGTAAATTTAAAATACACTAACGAGTGGAAAAAGGTAAAATTATTCATTTTTTAAGGTATATAATTTAAATTTTAAAAAATTGGTTTTTTTTATCAAATGGAATAAACCTTAGGGAATTTTAGAAAAAATCTATCACAAAGCCACACACAGTTATGTACGCACAAAATTGAAATATAATTCAAAATTTATTAATTGCGAGTGAATTCAATTTTGAAAACTAAAGTACAACAAAATGGAATCTAAAAACTATCTATTTCTTTGGGAAATTCAAACAAATAAAAAGAAAAAAATCAATGATATAAAATATTGTAATATTTTAATGTCAGTATTCTAGTTGATAGTCACTTGAAGATCATCCTGGTTATGTTTGTATTCCTTGGCAAGAGAGCAGTGTTCTGATTTATTACCGAGCTGGCAGCCGAATGGTTAGCGCTCTTGCCTTCGGTTCAACAGTTCGTGAGTTCGAATCCCACCTTGGGCATGGATGTTTGTAGTGGCTCGGAATACACTTTAAGCCGTAGGTCCCGGTCTAATTAGCCCTCGTGTGCAAAAATGACCGTTGAGCGACAAACAAACCAAGCAATCTTCTGATATATTCTTTATAATTTTTCTCATGTTACTTTGTTAGTCATAATTGTCTTCCTGACCGTTATTAGTTCAGTGCATAGTTCTTGAACAATTTCAGTATTAAAAAATGAAACTTATGTTCTGCAATTCCATTAATATTTGTTTTTGCAAATTGCAGTCTATAGATAAATGTCTTGTATTTGAAATGTCGAATAGGTCCTTTCGAATGATAGAATGGTCTATGATAGAATAGGTCCTTTCGATGACTTCCTAATTATGTTAGATATAATGTTTTAAAAAATTCAATTTACTCATTCAATAGTTTAATCTGTCAGTTTAGTTTAACAATTTTTCACCCTGTTTACAAGGATAAATTCCTTATCATAAGGGATGTGGCCTTGCAAGAGAGGGACATCTCAACCGATACGAAGTTCTTAAACTACTCAAATCCAACATTAGGCATATTTAGTCTTAGTTATTAGAATGTGTGTTTAATTTCAGCCAGTGGGGCAAAAAGGGGAAGTAACGTTTTATGTTTTATAAAGCAATTCGTTTTAGTTTTCATAATGTTACTGATTAAAAAGATAAATAATGTTAACTACTTAGAAATTATGAGTTGCGATATTTTTCTTTCATAAAAGAAAAGAAATTTTCCAGACAGAGATAATTTTTTCCAACTCTTCCGCAGCAACTTCAAATTTCCATTAAAAATTACTTCAAGTTTCATTTTTTCAAAAGTTTAGTTTTAGATACAAACACCGATCATCTTATTATGTAATATGGAATTTTCTTTAACTTCACATTTCATTCGACTCTTTCAAGACTTTAAGCTATATTTGACAAATATTCTACAAAAGTTTCTTTTTAAATTCAAAAAATGTTTTCAAAATTAATTTTTCTTAAGTCTTATAGGAGATTGGATCTTATTTTAATGATGTTGACCACAGTGGATGATCACACTAACTCATTTTAAATGCTATCAATTCTTTCCAAAGTGTTAAAATTAGGATAAATAATAATTTTAGTCTATAATCAGCAAGAAAACAAAAGTTAATCAGTTTACCCAAATAATATTTTACTTTGATTTTTAAAGTAACTAAGAACTTTTAGCGAGTTTTAGCAGAAAACCTATGAAATTTTAATACAGTTTTTTTTTTCTTTTGAAAGTAAGAACATAATATAACCTTATAAATTTATCAAATTAAAATTTATTAAAATTTTAATAACTTTAAGCCAGATAAAGTTCTTTTGCATATAAATTTGAAAATGGCTTAAAAGAAATGTGATGCGACATTTTTTGCTCATTTATTTATTTAATGAATATACAAAATCGTAAAATGCCTATAGAAAATAATAAATGAGCTACCATGAGGTATACTATATCTTTTGTGATTCAATTTGAATCTGTTATTAAGAATCTTACCTTGATTTCTCTATACACAAGTCTTTCCCGAAAAGTTTGGTCATATTTCTCCATATTTCAAAGGTACAAATATGAATATAGCTTTCTTTTAAGTTTTTACGATAGAATTCTGTCAGTATAAGATTGCCATTCGTATTCAAATATATCGTGTTCAAGTAGTTTATCAACAACTTAATGATTAGAATTCAAATTACTGATTCTCCACTGCAAATCGTGAAAATAATAATATAAATACTAAAAGAGGACTTCTGAAAGCAGATGTCTTCTTTTAACACCATATAAAAACTTAGTTGTCTCGTAAATGGCTGAAAATTGTAGTCTTGTTTACTTTTATAAAAGAAGAGGAAAAGTTCTCCTCCGCCACACAAGAATGCGGAAAAAGCCAATGTTAAAACTAAGTGGTTCCTATAATCAATGTTTCTTTTTAAACTGCAGAGTTAAAAAAATTTCATAACTAATTTTCATTAAATTTTTACAATTTTCATTATTGTTCTATCAATTAATTATTAAAATAAACATTGAAAATATGCCACAGATATATTGTGGTCACGATAAACGAAACGTTATTAAAAGTTACAAATAATTTTGTTATATCATCTAAAAATATTAAAAAGTCAATCCAGTATTTCGTAAATCAAACCTTAATTTCCATATAAATAGAAGTTTACAGCATTTTTTGAAAGTTTTAAAAAAAAGTATTTTTATTATTTAACAATCAACATGACTATGAACTTCCCGTGTTTTACAAACTAATAAAGTGCACCCATATGCAACTTCTTGAATTCGATTGATATCGATCTGATATTTTCCCATAATTTATATTAAAACATTGTACAGTTACACGTTTTACCGTTTACTTTTGTGGATAGGCAGCTTATTATGTTATATTCTAGCAAAAGTCATTCATTTTATGCATAAATTGGGTTTTTATGAAAAAAGGCAATATTTAGCCCCTGACTGTTCATTTTAAAGGGGTTCGAATGCACACTCTGTCAAAAAAATATTGGGACACAATATAAGTTCATGAAATTTTATCATAATATGTAACTTAAATACACATATGAAACAAAAAAATACGTATATGACATTTTGTTAAATGCAGATCACAGTGACTGAAACAAAACTAAAATATTAATGTAATTATTGTTATAATTTAAAGAAAAAAAAGTAAAAAACAGCAAAAAATTTATTATTAATATCTTGTTGAACCACCTTTGTACTTTATGACCTCTAACAGTCGATTTGGCATGGATTTGACCAGTTTTGCACAAAACGACCCGTCGATTTTGGCCCACTCTTCAACCAGATGTTTTCTTAACTTCTACTTGTTAGAAATGTGGTGTTCATTGAGTTTTTGCTGCAAATAATCCCAGACATGTTCCATGGGATTAAGGTCTGGACTCTGTGCAGGAGTTTTAATCACACCAGGACAGTGGTAAAGGGCCCATAACTTGCAAATGGGAGCAGTATGTTTCGGGTAGTTATCCTGGTACAAATATTAATGGCTTGCTATTCCCAACTTTCTCGCATTTTGCTTTAAATTTCGCTTGAGAATATCAAGATATACATATTTATTCATTATACCATCTATGAAATCTAAGCTTCCAACACCAGAGCTTGCCATGCAGCCTCAGACTAATTGGTTGCGGCTTCCCTACTTAACAGTAGGCAGAAAACTTTTGACATGCAATTCCGTATTAGGTGTCCGCCAGACTTTTTGCTTCCCATCTGATCCGAAAATGTTATATTTGCTTTTGTCTACGAAAATTACATTTTCCCAAAATTCTGGTGGCTGCTTTACATACATTTCAAATGTTAGTCTATCCTGTTGGTTTGCTTTGGAAATGTAGGGCTTTCTTCGAAGTACTATACCATGATACCTATATTTTCTTAAAACATTTCTGACAGTTTCAGGATTTACAGAGTACTCGAACATACTTTTATATCTCAGAGTCATTTTTACTGCGCTGGTTCTTGCATTAATGAGAACTTGTCTCACAATCCACCTTTCTTCACGTTCAGTAAATATCCTAGGACGCCCTGATGTCTGATTTTTTTCAACACTATTTGTTTTCGTGAACTTGTGAATAATGTTAAAAACAGCAGACTTACTCAGCTCCAAGATTTGTGCTATGCAGCGAACTGATTTTCCATTTTTCCAATGGCTTATTACCAGATTTCGCACATCCATCGAAATCTCCTTGTTTTTCGCCATTGTTCTACATGTAACCGATTTTATTGACAACTTATGTTGAAAAGAATTGCCTAAAAAAGTGGTAGAAAATTAAATTTTATTTTGTGTGACATATTTATTGTTTTACTTGCTCATTTCAAAAGTGTCGCAATACTTTTTTGACCCTTATTTGCCTTGAAATTATATTCAAAAAGCTATATCAAATTATAAAGCTAAAATATTAGCAAAATTTTAATTATATAGTGTATACCAAATGTTAAAGCACCTCTTGATTACTTTTGCTTTTGTTTTAATGTTAAAAATATTTTTATAAATAACTTTACATGTTACGAATCCCAAGTGTCCCAATACTTTTTTGACTGACTGTATGTAAACTTATTAAAAGGTTGGTAGTACACTGGCCTCAAAAAGTTAAGGAACAACCGGTTTTCCAGTGCCTAATTTGCAAATGAATGAATGTAGAAACACCAAATTTGGATGGCATGTGCATAAAACAGGTATTTATTGACTGCAACATAGAAGTTTACATAAGAAAAAAGCCAAAAGAATTTACAACAAAAAAATGCAATCTCGCTGGAAAAGTCCATTTTTAGAAAAAAGAATAATCACAGTTTTATGTGGTAAAAAGTAATAGAAGCATAACAAAAATGAGTTTTAATAAGGGATATGCCCACCCCTAGCTTGCATGCATTGGCGGCATCGACTTTCCATGCTGTCAATTAAGTTGTCGGTTACCGAAATGGGAAGCGAAGACCAGACACGGAGTAAGCTTTGTTCCAGCTCTCCTAAAGACCTTGGAGGAGGATTTAAAGCAACAACCTGTCTACCAAATACTCCCACACATGTTCTATTGGATTCAGGTCTGGAGATCGATTTGGCCATTCCATTTGCTCCAAACCAAGATCCTCAAGATATTCCTCAACAACTACAGCTCGGTGAAATCCTGCTTTATCATCCCTCAGAATGAAATCATTGCCAATTGCACCGGCATATGGGTGGACATATGGATCAAGGATCTCATCCCTATATCTCACGCCAGTCACAGTTCCTCCCTGGAACACATGCAGATCAGTGTGACCACCGACTGAGATCCCAGCCCAAAACATCATTTCACCGTCGCGATAACTGTCTCTTTACACAATGTTGGATTGGTGGTATCCGGTGTTTTGTTCCCTCCAGATCAGAAGACGTCCTGAATCGCTCTCCAATGTGAATCTGGACTCGTCTGTGAAGAGTACAGAAGCCCATTGCTGTCTAGTCCAGGAAACGTGTTCTCTTGCCCAAGATAAGCGAGCCCTTCTTTGTCGTCCGGTGAGGGGTACACACACAACTGGTCGCCTTGCATAGAAACCTGCATGGTGAAGACGCCTTCGTACCGTACTAGCGGATATTCTTCTCCCCGATGCTGCAGAGAGGTCTGCAACAAGTTGTGGAACAGAAATTCTTCTTCTCCTTCGGACCGAAAGAGCTATAAAACGGTCTTCTGCAGGTGTTTTGACTCCTGGTCGGCCTGGAACATGTCTTCTGGATACAGAAGCTTCAGTTTGATATTGAATCCAGAGACGGTGGACCACACTTCGAGACACATTAAGGCGTCTAGCAGCATCAGCCTGTGATAACCCCATTTCCATCCATCCTACCGCCCACCACCTTAACGAATCGGGCAAACGGCTTCTGTCAGACATTGCGGGACCCCACTGCCTATTGTCAAGGAAACTGCTAACAAAAGTTGTAAATCAACAAAAGTTATACGCGTAATTACGAAAGGCTTATATTTGCATATTTTTGTCACTCATATTCTTAACTATAAAAAAAAGTGATAGCTACCGTTTTTGTATAAATTTGCATAAAGTTCGTTTTTATCATTTACATAAATTGTTTTGTTAGTGTCATTTTTTTTTATGGTGAACTTCGGAAAACATGTTGTTCCTTAACTTTTTGAGGCCAGTGTATTTTTAAAATCATTAATAGAAAGCTTATGGTGATCCGAATCCTGCGGGTGTGAAAATAGAATAAAAAGGGGAGAAATGTGTTTCCTTCCCTCTATCTCTCTCTGTCATATTGTCACAATAAGAACCAGTGAAAAAAATTCTAAAATAGAAAATACAAAAATTTGATCCAGTTAAATACTTATTAACATTATGCTGTAAGAATTAATTTTTTTAAATTTTTTAGAGAAATTTGTAGGAAGAAAAGACCAGAAAAAATAATAAATAAATAATATATAACTTCAAAAATTATAAGCTGCGAGTGTTCTAATACGCAATATTTTAAAATGACATACTTTATTTTTTATCTTAATTTTAATTATTTGAATATGTATCGTTTTATAATAATTCTTATTCTATTTTAATGAAGAATGTATAGAAATACTTTTGGGAATTGTATTAAGGCAGCATCATAGTTGTTAAGAATCTTATCAAGATAGTTTATGTTATCATATGTATAAATGCTAATACGAAGAATTGCTTTGTTTATTTAATGTAATGAAATGAATTTAAAAAAATGGATTAGAAAAAGGATAAAAATTTGTAGACAGTTACGCCATCTAGTGAAGCTCTATGTACTTCTTATTTTTCTTGAATAAACTAATAGCGTTGGCATATTTCATTGATTAAAATTTATTTTTATGTATAGCTTTGATTTTTCCGTTTTTTAAATAGGAACCTTTTCTTAACAATTGTAAAAAAATTAATATAGAAAAACTAGTGTTCATTTTTAGAGACAATTTTGATCATTGATGCTTAATAAATGAAGCAAGAGCCGTTTATTCGATTATAAAACGTGAATTGAGTTTTATAGATAGTATTCATTTCTTTTCCTTAAATTGAAAAAAAAAACTGTTTACATTATTAAAAATTTTGTTAAAATTAAGGAAAAACGCAAGAAATTTTAATAATTTTTTTTAAAATTTCTTTGAGAAATATTTTGTTAAAGCTTATCAGTAACATTAAATTAAATAAGGAAATTTAGCCTAGTTTCTGTTTCCTGCTATCAAACCCTTCATTCTAAAATTCTTAAAAAATAAAAAATAAATAAAAACAGCTGAAAATTTAAATTTAATTTACAATCAAGACAGGTTAAGAAATTCAGTGAAAAAATTTGTAATTCAAAATATTTATGGAAAGAAAGAACATAAAAAAAGCTAAATTAATTTCGATTTTTGTTCTCCGTACCTCTTACATATATAACATTATTAAAATGATTATTTTATAAAAATGAAAAATATGATTTTATTAACGTGAAAAATGAAAATCTCTCATATTCTATAACAATAAAGCTCTGCATATTACTTTTATGCGGAAAATTTCACAGAAAAAAAATTATTTTTATAAAAATTTTAACAAACCTTCAAAATAGTTAAAACGTTGAATGATAGTTTTCTTTTATCTTTCCTTTAGACGAAATATTTTAAAAATTCTATTTATAATAGGTTCTTGGAAATTACCAAATAATATTTCTTATGATATATACCAGAACACAATAAGATTTTAATTGAAAAGAAATTTACATATAAATTGAATACAAATGCATTTGCACTGCTAAGGGATATGTATTTGATGCTAATGAATCACTCATTGCGAAGTGTTTTACTTAAAAATTACTTCGGAGAAGTTTTCTCTTAAGGGTCACCTGTTCGTGTGCAGCAAAGTCCAGAAAACTATTAAGCGCCCACACCCATACATAAAGAAGACATCTATGTCCCGTTATATAACAATGGTCAAGATGGAACCTTTCGGTTAGAAGTCCTACCACTCTGAACAACAGGCAGCCTCGACGTAAAAGATCTCAGTGAACCAACGAAAGCCGTTGTAAAGCAGTTTAATAACCACCTCGTAACTGCCTTCCTGTAGTCTTTTCATAAATTAGGAGGAAGGGGTAAATCCGAAAACTCCCTATCCAGACAAAAGTGCGTGTAAAAAGCAGAAACGCAACATCTATTTTCTACTATTCAACTGTGGCTGGGATACCACTAAACCACTGTGGGCAGTATTGCAAGGATGGGAAAAAATTATTCCCGGGAATAAACCGGGTTTTTTCCCATGGGAATTTTCAAAATTCCCGGGAATTTTAATTATTCCCAAATTTTAAAAAACTGGAAAATTTTGAATTTTCTTAAAAATTTAAAAGTTTTTAACTATTAAAGCCACATAATATATTTAAAAAGATATATTTTAGTGATTTCTACTTTTATTTATGGCAATAGAAATTTCTCAAAACATTTGGAAAAAGATGACAGCTATTTGTAAAGATTGGAGAGGTTTCAAGTTGTGTTCATTGCAATTGTTACTCGTAATGTTTACTCTTTGAATGTGTATTGTTTAAATTTTTGAACAGAGAAATCGTTTAGATATGCTGTCTTTCACATATATATTCCTCGAAAAATATTAAACTAATATGTATAAACTTCAATCTTTCAATATATATTTCTGAAAAATATTATTCTACTATTATTTATAAAATGTTAAATTAAACGCGGTAGATTATATTGATTACTGATTCTAAAATTGCATACGAAAATTTCTTATAACGTCAATCGTTAGTGCATATAAATAATCATTTTGTTTTTCATTACATATCTGGTGTTAGTTTTGATCAATTTAGATAAAAGTAATAGCCTGGATGTACATCTATAGTTTGAAACATTCATTAAATAAAACCCCAATAGTTAAAAGGTAATTTTTAACTATTGTGGTTTTATTTTCGGTGGTTAAATCAGATGTTTTAAATATCTGTTTATCGAATCAGATTTTATACGTATTGTATACAAAAAGACAATCATTTTCTCTTGCCATCAAAAGTAATGATTTGAACTATACTCATAATTTTATTTGGCACTCCTAACATGCAAGACTTTTTTTTTCTTTTGCAAGTTTTTTATACATAGATATACTTCATAAATGTTTATACAATTGCTATAGGATTTATTACATAGTGTTGTGTACTTTCTAGAGAATACTAATGCATAAACCTTCGTAACAAAACTGATTGTTCATAGATTATAATAAATACTGATTCTTATTAATATTTGTAGAACATTTTCCCGCCGACCAACTTGTCTAGTGGTCAGCGTGCCTGACTACGGATAAAGAGGTCCTGGGTTTGAATCTAGGTTCGGGCATGGATGTACTTTCTCTCTCTATCTATCCTGTATTTGTCCTTTCCTTGTATGAATGAGGTGTGAATGGTTGCCTATGTGAATGGTTGCCTGTGGGTAGCTATGGCATGTGTGTACTGAGGAAGTCGGACTCCACACCAAAATATGGTTCAGGAGAAAAAGTGGAGCATCGCACCTCATATTGCCAGCCCAGCTGGCACACGACAACAACAACAGAACATTTTCCCAATTTTAACTGTTATATTTATTAAAGTTTACAAACTTGGTGTTTGAGATTTGGAAAATATCTGAACTTTAATACTGTCATTTAAAAAAATGTCTGTGTTTAAAATTGCTAATTATTTGCTAGTAATAAAGAAGCAGGAAAATGCTCTTGATATTACTCATTAAAATGAAGCTATTTATTATTGGAAATGTTGGCGAGAAATTAAATAGAATAACTAGATATAAATAAGCATGTTGGATTTCTTTACTAGTTAATTTAGTTGATTATTAATGATTTAACAAATCAGTAATTCTGTTGGGCTACATGACAAGAATTTTAAATTTCATTCATTATTATGGACCTTTTAAAATTTGAATATGCATGTTAGTTCCAATAATTTTAGATTTGTTGAGATTTATATCAAAATTTTGCTTTTATTGAAAGTTGTAAGTTAAATAATGGCTGTTGATGCTAATTGATTAATTTGAAGTTACTTAAAATTTTGAAGTGTTTCTTATAATAAATTTATGTAAATTGGTCCAGTTTGCGTCGATGTAATAAACTTCTTTATCAGTATTACAACCTTTAAATCCTGTTTGTCCTAGCTAGTAGAACCTGTCTCCTATGAGCATTTGCCATTTCCTCTTTTTCAACATCTTGAGATATATGTTTTCCATCTTTTATGTGGTATTTCTGAGGATTTTTTTCAATAATTTGGAAAATGTTAAATTTTAACTTGGTTGGATAGTATTTATAATCGTATATAAATTATTCCAAGTTTCCTGGATATAGCTTTTGTGTTTGTTACATTATAGTTTAAAATGAACTAGATAATAGATAAAACTTTTGATTTTCACCAATTTTATTTTAATTAATTTATGTGAGCTGAAAAGTGCTTTTAAAATTTCTGCTTAGTTAAAAATTATGTCATATAGAGATGTTTATATACATATATATATGCAGATACATAATTTCATAACTATTTTAAATATGTATACACACATAACATAATCAGGGGCTTAGTGAATCAAAAAAATAAACTTTTCATCTATGTATTTGAAATTTTTTAAAGTGAGCTGAAGTTCACACAAGTCTTCCTTCTGACAGCATATCTATGACCGACATGCATTAATTTACAATGCATTTAAAATGTGCTCGAAACTTGCTATTTTAACATGAGCAATTGATTTTAAGAAGCCAGAAAGGAGGTAGGATACTGTTTCTAATACCTCGCTACTAAGATTTTCACTTTTCAGTATTACAAGGGCTTAAGTATTGACAGATTTATTTGGCATCAAGTTGGTTTTACATCATGAAAGAAGTAGTATAAACATTGAAAAACTGATATTTTATAAAACTTTTATTTATGATATTTAGTGTCATTTGCTTGTTTTAAATATAGTATTAGTGTTGTTACAGTAAAATATGTAGCTTCAATTTTATACATTATTTATTACCACAGTTTTTGTTATATCCACTTCAGTTGTCATGTTGAACAACTATATTCATAAAAATCAATCAGTATTTATTAAGCAATATTTTTTTATATTTATAAATATTAGATTTTCTACCATAGAAATAATACCTATTTTTATTTCACAATGTAACAGGTAAAAATATTTAGATGGGATCTTTTTATTGTGCAGATTTCTAAATGCATCTGTACAATTTTTAAAATCCTTTCTGAACAAATTGTTTATGGTTACTTCAAGTTTTTGAATTGGAAATATACAATTCACAAAATTACAGATTTGTCAATTGTCCTAAAATTTTTGTATTATGTACAAATTTTATTCTTGTGTGTAAAAATTCTAGTTGAACTAACTCTTAAAAAATATAAGTTTTCAAGTTTTCATAACAAGATTATAGAAAAATAATATACCTATTTTCTTATATGAAACTGGCATTAATATTTTCAGAGCTAGTATTTTAACCAAAAATCTTCTTTTGAAAAGAATAACACATTTCAGCCTTTTTATGAAAAGCAAGATGCATTGAATTTAAAAATAATTTAAATTTTTTACAAGATTACGTGAGTACAAAATGTTAAAAAAGAAAGAATACTTTTTTTTTCAGAATTCATTTGCTTGACTTTCGTAAATTCTTTTCATAATATCATAAAGTTATCTTCATTTCTAGTACTATATAAAGTCTGAAAAATGGAAATATTTTCAATGACAGATTATCAATAATTTTTTAATTCACCCACATTTTCTGTCTTATCATTTAGAATTGATGAACAATAGTTTAAAGAGATTTTGATTCTACCTTACTGTTTTGAAATCATTTTTAATGTTGTAAAAAATTGCTTTCAAAAACTCATAGAATAATTCAACTGTAGATATACTGTAATTGTTTCAATTAATGTATCAGATCCTTGGAAAAGAAATAAAAATAGTTTTATTTATAGTCTGCATTATATATTGTTCATAAAAATTTTTAATTAATCTGAAAATATAAAAGAAAATTATTTAAAATATTTTAACTATAATGAAAGAAAAAGTATTCATATTCGTGATTATACATTTGTGGATAAATTTTTTTAAATTACTTTGTTTCTTAAATATTGAATAGATTTTGCAAATTTAAGTAGCTACAAATGTGACTTTTTAGTAAATTGTTAATAATTTAAATATTGAGTTAGTCAATTTAAATAATTATAAGTTAATATTAAGAAACTGCTAATAATGCTAGAATATATTGATGATAATTTCCCTCTGCTAATAAAGATATTTATAATTTCATTGGAATAACATTTGCAGTTTCAATACAACTCAAAATTATATGAAAATTGTAATATTGTTTTAACACTAGCTTATTTCATAGGATTTTTGTCACATTAATTCCTACAAGATATTATTTAAATGATGATTCGCTGGAAGAGCTCTTTTTTGTTCACAACTTACATGTCGCCTCACCACATACTTTCATTTGCATATTGGTTAAATTTGTGCACCATTTACACATATTCAGTTGGGAAGTAGTACATGAAACAATACCTTTTTGTATCATTGATAAATTAAAAATTTGTCAATTAGAAGTCAAAACGAAAGTGAAAGCAATTTGCTTGGCATTATTTATTTTTAAATCATCAATTTTCAGTTTATTACAAAGACTGAAAAAATCAAGTACTACCTTACTTTTTTTCAAATAATTTGTTTTTAAGAAATACAATACATTAAAATTAAAGTGAAATTATTTTTTAAAAAAATTAAGTAATTTCGAATACATAAGAAACATATCTACTATATAAAGAATGATCGCAAAAAATAATAAATCTCTTACAACCTAAAAGAACTGAAAATGGAAAATAGATATGAAGAAATGAATCACTATTTGTTACAATGAAACAATATTATTTTTGAACAAATAACAATTTTCAGTTTATTTTCATAGTTTCATTAAATAAATATTTGTGAGAAACATTGGCTTCCCAACAATCTTAGCGACAGATCTCGCCATACACCGATATAAAAATATCCTCAAGGGATGAAATCTTTCAATACTATATTTTTTACAATTTTAATATTCATATTTTATGCTTTTCACTGCTTTTATGGATGCTTATTGTAGAAAATAAAATTTCACTTTGTTTAAAAATTATTTAGAGATATCAAATTTTACTTCAATGCGCTTCATATTAATGCTAAAAAAGAATCTCTAAAACGAAATATGATTGGCTGAGTTTATTCCCTCAAAATTCCCAATATTCCCCAAAATTCCCGAGTAAATTCCCAAGCTTCAAAATTCCCGGGAATTTTACATCTCTAGCTGTGGGCCCAGACGTAAAAGATGTTGAGCTCAAGTTACTTATAGAACAGAGCGCCACAACAGGGTACTGAGCGGCGAGTTTTATGTTTCTGATGCCGACAGTGTATTAGAGAGATTGTGCCAATCTGAGCACTTTTCTTGAATCTTGTCAGAGTAAATATTTACCTCGTTGGTCTGCAGCCTGAATTGCCGTGAGAAATGCTTCTCCATCCAGCTGTTCGTTGGGTATGTTTTAGAAGTGGGAATAGAATCACTGATCTACTCTCACATTCTCTGTGTTGTAGCCTTACTAGCTCTGAAGCACATGCTCAGGGTATCAATTTTCTGAACAGCAACGTTTATATGTTTGAAATATTTTAAGAAACACAGTTTATATGAGAGCATGTTGTAATATTGTCGAGTGAGACAATAAAAACTACTCTTTTAATGTTCGAATACCTTTCATTAATTATAAACCTAACAAAAAATGCAGACCTCCTTATTTCCAGTTGAAGCAAAGTTCTTGTATAAAAAAGTATGTATGAGTTCGTGATGATACCATGTTACTGGGGGTTATAAAATATGAAAAAAATCTAAGGAATTTGCTGGCTACTGAGTTGTCACTTTTACTTCTAATTTGACTATTCAGATAGAAAAGGAGATCATTGAAAAAAAATTTAAAAATCTGCGAAACAAAATTTATTTAATTTAATTTCACACAGATGCTTGTACCTTCTGATACATCCTTTAGAACAGATATTATAACTGTAGAAGGCGTGGTAGAAGTTTTATACCCGAAGCTTTATCGACAAGCCCCTGCTCAGAAACATGCTTTAACACTCAAACACATATAGTTATTAAATGACTATATATGCTTGATAAATAAAAAAATAGAAATTAAATATTTAATTATAAAATACACAACTCTAGTAAATATTTCATTTAATTTTTAAGAAATCTTCTTTGAGCTAAAGATGCCTAAGCACAATTGGTGAAACGGCGAACTGCATAAGAAAAGACTTTTTCCAAAGTAATGAGCCATTTTTGATATTACGTCACAAGGAAAGAAACCTAGAAATCTCCTAAGCCTTCCCATGATAGATATGCATGTAGAAAACTAACATTTATCTCTCGTTGTTCAACAGTGATTGGGTTTGAACCTGGAACCGTCCAAAATTAAGAACGCAAGCCTAATACTAGACCACAGTGAGTTCAAGTTTGGGATTCTGAGTCATTTCCTTTCAGCTGAACACCCCAAGGAACAATCTGGCGCCATTCATATACTCCTTTGTAACTTTCCAAATTCATTCAAAGTCATTGTTAATATTCATTTTTAGTGAGATAACTTCTTTTACGAAATAATAAATAAAGTAAAAAATTTTATATATTTTTAGTTATTTATTTAAGAGATTACAAAAATATTACATTTCATTTTTTATTTTTAAAATATAGATCATTTGTAATAATTAAGATTTTAGTTAAAATTATACTGCTTCATGTTTTATTTTCTTTGATTTAGATTATTTTCTAACGATTCAGATTGCCATTCAAAATATTTAAAAAATTGATGCGTCTAATTTATGTAAGTATATACCAGTGTACTCGATAACGCAAGATCAGAAAAATGTGTTTTAAATGGTACTATAAAAATCAAGAGAGCAACAAGAAAAAAATTTCAAAAAATAAGATCAATTTTGCTTTTTTTGCTTGTTTTAATATTTGAGGCTGACCATTACAGGTTAATGATCACATCGCACTAATTAAGACTTCTTCAATCATTCCTCTTCTCTTAGTCAATCTAGTTGCTCTCACATAGCGGTAAAAAAAGCATATCTTTATTAAATATTAAGTCACTCTTAACAGGATTTTCTTTTCTTGCATCTTCAGACATCTTATACTGCGTTCCTGGTACAGCAGGCTTGGTTTTAATTATTCGTTCATTTATATTAGTCTGAGATTGCACTTAAAGATGGCGCCACTATATAAAACTTCACAAATATACTTAATGTTCTTTTTAAATGTTAATTTAGAAAAATAATAAAAAAGTATTTAAATTTTCAACCAAAAAAATATTGCACACAATAGAGTGAATGAAAAATTTAATCATGTATGTAAATTAAGTATGTATTTAAAATTTATTTAAATATGGAGTCGTGTTTTTCGAACATTCATGAAGAGTTGACGCATTCATAAAATGTTGCATTTTATTAATCAGTTCAATTTCATTTTAATTGGCTTCCCTTTAATTTGTTAAATTTTAAAATTTAATATGAAATGTACATACACCTTACAATATGTTTTCGATCAATGATTACATTTACAATATACTTACAATAAATTTATAATCAACGCATCATATTATACATTGTGTTCATATTATGAGATTAAATTATCATTATTTAACTGTAATTATCTCCATAAGGATAAACTGAAATTGCTATAAGTAAACACTATGTAAATAAGAAAAATTATTATATGATTTTCATCAAATGATTTTGAGGATTTTGATAAAAAAAATTTTTGTTAAATCCTCGAAGTATTTGTAACTATTTTTATGTGAATATTCGCAAGAAATCCAAACTTGGAAAAACGTTTAGGACTCAAATTTTTAAATTTCAAATTCTTTTTCAAGATTTGTTGAATTCATGAATTGGATTGGCTATTTCCATAATTTATGAATAGTTTTATTTTTATTTATTCATTTATTTTTTCATTTTAGAAACTAAAGTTATTACTCCAAACGGTATGGAGTAGATGGCAGCACATAAATTTGGAACTCTTTCCGAAGTTGTCGTGTGTGCTGCCGATATGGGGTGCGCCTTTCCCAAGTAAATTTTCTTATTTATCAGATATACCTTTTCAAAAATGTAGTGCATAATTAATGAGAAATGTTTATTCTTTGAAGTTATAGAGACAACGTATTTTTACCTTTAAAGGAGTGAAATGAAAAAAAGTTTAATTATTAAACCCCCATACAACTTCTAAGATTTATACTGAATAGAAAAATATTTAATGACATTAATTTCAAATCATTATGTTCTGAATTATGAACCAATTAAAAGCAAAAAAATTGCATTGTTTTCTGTAAAATGCAAATCGCATATACAGGGCACGACTTAATTGGGGCCCGCAGCAAAAACTTCTTCGGGGAGGGAGTGCCCTATCCTCACAACACCAAATTTTCTATTCGATTTGGGGCCTCTGATGTGAGGCCACGGGGACAAATGCCCGAATGCCCTTGCCTTAGTCAGGCTCTGCATCCATCTTTTCACTGCTTTTTCTTGAATCTCCACTGGAAGTGATTGAAAATTAATACGGATGACTTTCAACACCATTGTCCTCACAAATAAATTAATGCCTCTCATTACAAAGAAAACGAGATTTAAGAGTTGATCAAGAGAGTCCGAAACACACAAATATGACCAACAAGGATTGAACAGGCAATTCAATAGAACGAATCACTTAAAGCGATACGGAATGTAAATTCAATTTCAACTCTAATAACGATAGCGTTCAAGCAGTTTCCGTGCAGGTGATTCATTTAACACAGGATTGGCTTTCTCAATGCACTATTCATTCGCTAGAATTCGTGTTTGGGACGGTGCCTTTTTTAATATTCTTCAAAAGTGATTCAATGGCAGACGCAGTTCAATCATATAGCCTAACATCTTTCTTGTTCCTCCTATCACAACTTTTAAGAGCAAAACAGTGTACAGATATGTGAGAGCCCTGAAGTGCCTAAGACAAGTTGAGATCCTTCCAACACGATGAAAACTCTTTCTCGGCGTGTTTTAAGTAAGATTTTCTTTACATATGAATTTTATCATGACATAAAATAGAACAGCGAAATTTTTGAATACCCTATTTGCAATGTTAAACATGGTGACAATGTCAGTTTTTATTATGTGATACCTTTTCTTGAGCAATTATATTTGTAAAGTGTTTGTAAATTTCACTTCGTTTTAGATCTTTTAAAATTACTGTGGATAAAATGAGAGTCTGATTTTTTTAACACCTTTCAATGTCTATTCTCTCTTTATATTCGTACAGTTAAAGTATCAATATATTCAAATATTTGTATTTTAATTGCAGGTTTTTGATGAATTATTATTATTAAATTATTATTTGAGTAAAATTACTTCACTAATCACTGTTTACGCTCATTTTTAGGATTTGATTGCGAAAATGTATGCATAATTGTGATTTAGGTTTTCCATACATTTTTATAACTTCTACTCTCTGCCATCTGCCGATACTAAACGAACTAACTTGAAATATTTTTTTATTATTCATTATCTAACTCCAACTATTAAATGTTTATTTTAATTACATTTGATAGTTTCACAGTCGTACCATCAAATGTAAAATGTTTAAGTTTAAAATTCTAAATATTAGGAAACATATACAAAACAATGTCATAAAAACAAGGAAAAAGCAATGTGAGTAAACATACTTGAAATTTTCCTTTAAAAATCATTAATTTTCATTGAAAACATTACTCTTAAACCTCATTTATGTTATAAAAAATGTGTAAAATTTTAAATTATTTTTGAAGAAATCATTCATAATTAAATTTTAAAATTAACTTTTTATACTTTTACTTTATCCATGTACTAGTGTTTTATAATTCGTTATAATACTCAAAATTATCAACTGTATATGTATATAACATGTTATAAAATAAATATATGAAGTTCTGGAATTTTGAAAATTTTTTAAGATGTACGAAAGTTTCCCAAAAAGCTTGAAAAACCGGGTATTTTTAAAATTCTTGACTCTTTAATTTCAGAGAGAGAGAAACTAGATTTTCATTACAATTAAACATGATCTATAACACAAAGGTGTACAATGATAAATTATTTTCAAACTTAAATAAAAATAAGATTTTAAAACTAATTTATTTTATCCATTTATATAACATTATTTATTATTCTTTATAATATTCCGATTATTATTATAACTTAAATGCACATTTATACGCATATAATAAACTATGGATAAAATCTCTAAGCCTCTAAGGATTATTCAAGATACATGAAAGATTTCCACAAAAATACGAAAAGAAAAAGCGGTGAAATTTAAAATACTTGGATATTTTGCTTTGTTTCAATTTGTAATGAGTTGTTATCTATACTTAAATTACTTAAATTTTGCCGACCATCTTGTCTAGTGGTCAGAGTGCCTGACTGCGGATAAGGAGGTCCTGTGTTCGAATCCCGGTTCGGGCATGGATGTACTTTCTCTCCTCTATCTATCCTGTCTTTGTCCTCTCCTTGTATGAATGAGGTGTGAATGGTTGCCTACCCTATAAACGGATACCTATAGCATGTGTGTAGAGCAAAGTCGTACTTTCACCTTCATGGTGCTTTGATTAAACGAAAGACGCTCCCAATTGACTTAAATTCGCATAGCCAAGGCTTAGCGAGCTTGGCTTGTCCAAGTGTCATTAGTAACAACAACTTAAATTTTATTTACAATATCATGTAACATGTAAAAGTTAAAAACCGTATATTATTTTCAAAATAATTTAGGAATAAAATTTAAAAACATAATATATATATATATATATATATATATATATATATATATATATATATATATATATATATATATATATATTATCTCATTAGAAATAATTACTTTAGCTCAATAAATTAAAGTAATTATTTCTCTGAGAGCTATTGTGATTTTATTATTACATAGTCTGAAGGGGCAACAGCCAAAGTTCTCTTATTCTAATTATTTTTATGTTTTTAATACATTAATAATATTTTACAGATAATAATTTTAAGAGATATTTTTTTTAAAAAAATGTTGCTTTAGATACTAATGTAAGTGCAATCAGTCTCTAAAGATTGGGCTTTTTGTATTAAAATTTTACAGGATACAGACCGGAATTCGATATTTTTGATGTTGACTTTCACTATAATGTCCACAGAATTTAAATGTCTAATTTCAGAAAATTTTATTGAGTCTTACAAAAGTATTTTCCATTGCTAATATTCTAAATGTATTAAATTTTTGAAGAAAAATCAACATTTGAACAAAAATTGGAGTCAGAAAAATAATAGCTAAATATCGATAATTTTAATCGAAAGAATATTTTCGAGGAAAATACCCCCCCCCAAAAAAAGTATATGGCCAATCATTTTTCTTTCTTTTCTGTCAGATTAAATACGAATTACAAACATAATGAAAATATTTTTTGGAATAAATAAATCTCATTTATTTTTACGTTTCTGATCATGTTAAAAAATGTCTTTAGTTGTAATTTTAGAATTGTAATATATCAGCGACGTTCTTCCGAGCATCGCAGTTGTTTCATTGGAGAATTTCAATGAGACAGAAGTACTTAAACAGTTATTTTTAGAGAATTTTTAATTCAAATTTTATTTACTATTATGAAGAAAATACAGTAGAACTTCATCTATCCGATTTGTTGATTATTCGAATCGCTTTCAGAATTTCAGAAAATTAAATTAGACTAAAGAGAAAGAAAATAATAAAAATAAAAAAGCTCAAGAAAAGAAAGATAAGAGAAGAGGGAAAATGAGAGAAAGAAAGATAGAGACGTGTCACTTGAGGAATTCTAAAACATTTGTTTTTAAAATTCCTGGATGTTCAGAAGTTAATAACAAAGATAGAGAAGAATGGACTATGAGTGAGATCCTGGATTTCAAATTGCTAACGCGATGATCAACTTATTTAAAGTGTTGATTAAGAGGATGCCCAAGTTGAAGCAGATGCGCGATCATCAGCTAGTGAAACATTTGCCGGCTCTGAAACTGCTTTCATGTGGATAAAGCATCAACCCCAGTGTGTCCCGTTGCAAATTCTCTGTGTCCAGTGAGTGAGCTATTTGGCTGTCCGAAAACGGATGAAGACAGTGAAGCAGCTTTAGGTAATCAATGACTTTCATTTACTGCACTGTACATATTGCATTATGTACAGCACTTGTAAATACCTTAACATGTGTTGCATTTTCATTTAATTGGTTAAAAATTCTTTTTCTTAAAAAATATGTAATATTTTTTCTTACATTTTCAACGTACTTAATTAATTAAAATAGACTCTTTTTTGAATTACCTGAATTTTTGATTATCCGAATGGAGTCCGATTCCAATTGATTTGGATAGTTGGAGTTCTACTGTAATTTTTATATTTTTCTTAAAGACAGTTTACTAAATTCTATTTAGTATTTAATATTAAAATTTTAATAAGTGTAAGAAAGATTGCTATTCTGTTCAAAATTGCAATATATTAGCAATTTTTAACAGAATAGGATTATTCCTTTTTACGTTTTATGAAATAAAGGAAAAATTTCGACATATATCTCCAAACTGAGAATTACACATCCCGTTTTCTTACTTTGAAAGCAAAATTACATGTGAAACATGATTTCTTTTTCGAACATTTAGGGAAAGTCAGTACAATTTCATCAACATTCCATCAGTGCTAGTAAAGTATTATGCTAATTAATTTATTTGTGGTTGAACTGAGAGAAATGGATAAGAAATTGAAAATTAAATCTGCCTTGAGAATGGAGAGAGATTGGACATCTACACAATTAACCTCATTTTAATACATGAAAAAAATAACTTGTGTCAGGTCTCTTTTTTGAGCATCAGTTGTAATCACTATTGTGTTCAGATCTTAAAACATAAGTTATAATTAGTTTTTGAAAATGAGTTAGAATAAATGAGTAAAACTCGTATCTATTCAATCAATTTTTTTTCCTTCAACAAAATAGTACATTGATCAGTGATATGCAACCTTTTAAAGAATACTGACGAAAAGAATTTGTCAAAATGTAAACAAAATTGAAATTCAAAGCTAATGCAAATGGTTCTACTAAATGTGAACAATATAACCAAAGTACCAAAGAAACTGAAACAATATCACGCATATTTGCATGGGAAATTGCGTTTACAGTTGAAGTAAATGATGAACATACTTTGTAATACATTATATATATATATATATATATATATATATATATATATATATATATATATATATATATATATATATATATATATATATATATATATATGCTTTTATATGCTTTTCATAATATAAAAGTAAAAATTACAAAATTAGAGATAAAAAAATCTTTAAAAGGAGACCAATTTAACAAGAAATTTTTAATATGCTTTTAAATAAAAGCTGTTAAGACAATATGTAAAATAGTGACTCTGCAGTGGTCTGTAAAAAATTAGAAGCAGATTGAAATTTAAAAAAAAGTGATTCGATGGTTAAATGTGAGTCCTTCTTCATGAATTTTGTCGATAACATCTAATTCATTTTATACTCGCAGAGTTCCGTAGATTTCTGGTCTGCCTCCAGGAAAATGTTAATACAAAAACCCAGTCCTTGGAGACTTGCATAGGTTGGTTTCCTAAGCAATATTTTTTTCTTTGGATTGCTTTAAAAATTTTTTTCTTAAAAAAAATTGCTGTGGAAAATTACTATTGCAAGAAAAACTAACGTATTTAGAATATGAGGCCTTAGCTATTCCTCATCAGACCATGTGACTATGAAGTCCTTTTAAAGACTCGCTGACTACTCTCTCCGTAGATTAATACATTTAATATCTACAATCTGCTTATCAAAAGGTTATTAAAGAAGGATATGAGATTATTTGATTCACAAAAATATTGTTAATCAGTAAATACATAGAAAGTTAATTTTCAAATTTTATTCGTAATTAATTCTGAAAATAATTTAAAAACTTTTACATGCTATTGTAAATAACATTTATGCATAAAAATTTGTTTCAAATAACAATCATTATTTTGACTATCAATGACCAATACCTCAGGTATATAAAGGTATAAAATACAACATCACCCCGTATAACTATCTTACTGCTTATACTACATAGTACAACTAAAGTATTAATATACAATTAAAATAACATTAAAAATATTTTTCACGTATAGTAAGTTCAACAAAATTTAGTTAATGAATCAATTTTAACTTTCGAAAGATAAAAAAAATCAATATCTTGAATTTTTTTAAAAGACTTAGATTTCTTATAATTTCCAATTTTTACATTTATAGTAATTAAATTTACCCTTCTTTGACACTGAATTAATAAAGAATTTTTTATATATATACAGAGTGTATAGCTGTCTTTAAAATTTACTTACTGTAATGAATCGGAGATTCGAGATTTTTGGTATCGAGGTTTCTTAGAAATCGAGTTAGGATTCAAATCTGACAGACTTTAGAATTTGAATTATCTTTAATTCGAAAAAACCTTGAGAAAAAGTTACCTTTTGCTAAATATTTCTGAATTCAGGAATATTTTAATCTGTGGCGCCATCTATAAGTGGGTTCTCATACCATCAAAATTTTTGATGTTATGGTATATTTTTACACGAGATGGTTTTTGCATAGGTGTCTTTTTTTATTATATATATATATATATATATATATATATATATATATATATATATATATATATATATATATATATATATATATATATATATATATATATATATATATATATATATATATATATATATATATATATATATATATATATATATATATATATATATATATATATATATATATATATATATATATATATATATATATATTATATATATATTATATATATTATATATATATATATATATATATTATATATATATATATAATATATATATATATATATATAATATATATAATATATATATATATATATATATAATATATATATATATATATATATATATATATATATATATATATATATATATATATATATATATATATATATATATATATATAAAGATGTGGATATTTTATGAATTTAAATTTTGTTCAAGTAAAAGTCAGTAAAATTTTCAATTGGTGTATTAAAATTATAAAAAAATTCTAAATAGTTAAATAAATTTATTCAGAGAAATATTTTTTATATAATTTTATGTTGCAAAAACTTATAATTCTTTACTTCCCTTAAGAAGCTCTGAGTAAAAACTTAAAGCAAATTATTTATATTAAAATATGAATGGAAAAAATATTTTCTATTTTTACCTCAAAGCTCTATGTGAAAATAATTTTATTATTATTCAAAATATTTTTAGAGTAGTATCAGTGGCAAGAAAGTAGGCGTAGTCTCATAACGGGAATGTAAAATTTTAAATTAATAAATCACTACGAATTACCAAGAAATTTTGGCTTTCAAAAATACGCAAGTTTAATAACTTTATTTGTCAACAATTTCTGTAAATTTTTATAATGTTTAATGTATTCCTTCTTTCTTTATGTTTGTCTCTCTCTTAATTTTTTTCTCATATAATTCCGCTGTAACAAATACATTAGCTTTATCAATTCCTCTTTTTGAATTTTTTTGCTCATATCAATTTACTTTACTCACATTATTGTATGCAATTCCTACATTTACTACGCAAAACTTGTAGCATTCGATAAAATTTCGTTTCTTGTGATTCCAATTTTAAATCCTTTTCTGTATGCATATTTTGCTTTATTCACATTAATATATGCTTAGGGATACACAATGCTCACAAACAACAGCCACGTTTTAAAATAAATTACTTTCCTTAATACGTATGCATTTGTCGTACGAAAGTAAATCAAAAATTCTCTCTAACATGTTGCCAAAGCACAGAGACTAAAATAGTGTTAATTAGGTTTTTTATATCATAATGTTAATCAGAGATTAAATAAAGATTGCCAAATATTCGGAAAGAAACCCTTTTGTCAGTATTAATTTATTTATTCATTTTTATCTAAAAAAAGGCTTATACAATCCTATCGACTACTATAAACCACTATATTTGATCTTGCATTACTATTGATTATGAGAGATTGATTAAAATATAGTTCTGCTTTCAGAATCACATTTATACAGAGACTTGGCGAGTTTTCCGATTACCTCCTCTGTAATATGTTAATAAGAACCACATTCTATGAAAAAGATAATTACAATTTTTTATAATTAAAAAATCTTTAAGTAATTATAATAAAAAAATGAATGCTAAGGAAAACGAGCGGCAGGTTTTATTTTTCTGCTAAATACAAGGAAAAATAAAATTCATTATTATTCGTAATTATAAGAGAAAAAATTTCGAATTTCTTTGTATTTACTAAATAAGCAGAGTTTTTCATCACAGACTCTCAGTTTATAATAATCATTGGAATTCATGGTAATGGATTTCAACTGATGAATATTTCTTTGAAAAAAATTGAGAAGTATGCAAAACATAATCCAAAATTATATTCATATGTTTTACTCTTTATTACTACTGTGTCTTCTTTTTAACAATAAAAGTTTTAAATTGGAAAACAACAATGTCTTCTTATTACTGGCAATAAAAAATTATATTCTCATTTTAACTTAGATTCTAAATGCCCCAACTGATAATTAAAACTACATATTTTTCGATTTTTTTATCATATATTTAACGAGTTTTTGTTAAACAAGTCTTTGCGAAGACACTATCATGTATAAGGTTCTGGGATTCGACGTAAATTGTTTTTTTATTCTTTAATAAAATTAAATTATATTTACATGATAAACTATAAATTTTATTTATTGCAGATGGGATGGGATGTTTTCTCCAGAATTTACAAAACTTATGGATATTTTTAAGAAACGACATAGTGAAAGTAAAATATGCTACACAAATAATTTTTTCTTGAATTCTTACACAAGGAATGTAATTTGTTTCAGAATATTTTGATTGAATAAATAAATGAGTTGAAGAGAGATGAAAGAGACTAGCATTTTCCAATCAAACATAAATATTGTTAAAACTGATCAAAATCCGACAAAAAATTGATAAAATGTCTAATGGAAAGTTTATAACAATTTACTTAAAAATCAATATTAAATGCTAAAATAGCAATCTTTCCTCATACGGTGTTTCCACCTAAAGATTCATTTTTTCTTAAATTAAATTTGCTTCTTATAATAATGCTCAATGCAAAACTAGAAAATTATTAATTGTTATTTTACTAATGACAACACACACATTAGATAAGTTTTCTAAAAGTTCTTTGTATTTTTTTATTAATTCGACGAAGTGTTGGTTTTACTGATGACTGAACTTATGTATCGTATGAATGTTGTAATTACGACTGAACTTATGCCGAACTTATGGCCGGAAAAGACAAAAAGCACACAGTATTTATACCCAGAATTCCGCTGATCACTGCTGAACAGCTATTCCAATTTAAAAGACTAAAATTCCTAATCGAATTAGCCTATAGTTTTACATTTAACAAAGCTTAAATTAGTTTTATTAAAATTAGTTTTACAATTAACAAAGCGCAAGGACAAATTGTAAAATATTGCAGCATCAACATTCTAAGACGCCTGCTTTTCTCACCGTCAACTATACGTAGCTTGCCCTCGTATAGTTGATAAATAGGAAATTCGAAAATTTTATACATATATGCTCGAGATAACAAAATAATATACGTTGTGTATAAAAAGTATTGTAACTAGAAATTTTGTAGTTAGAATATATATTTTGAATAAAAATTTGTAACGCTGATATTTTAAAGTTTATCCTGTTATTCTAACTACAACATTATCACATATCTACTCTCTCTCTCTCTCTGTGTGTGAGCAAACACGAGTTCATCTTCTAGTCTGTAATAAGTATTAAGAAAAAAAAAAGCAATTTTGTCGGAGAATTTGTTTTGCTTTCCTGACTATTGATAACTATATCACAGTAATATATAAAATAATGTGTCATTATATAATAACCCATTTATTGTTATTATTATATATCACATCATTGTTATAGAATGACAAGACATTTGTGTTTCATAAGAAAAAAATAGTACTCCACTTCTCGCAACATAGCTATGAAATAGAAATGGTGTTCAGTTTTCTAAAATGTGCTTAGCAATTTTTGTTGAATTGCTTTCTAAACTCTGTGTTTCAAGAGTGATGTTTGAAATCCCATCATTCGATGACACGTGAGAAAATGGAAATATATTTTTACGGATGCTTTCAATCTCGTTATTTCAATGAAACAATTGATATGAAAACAATCTTTCTTACATTAGTGCATCTGTTCTTACGGGGTGACGTGACATCCGTGTTAACAGGGCCGCTAAAAGCGTTTAATAAAGCTTTCATTTTGAAGAGAACTGCGTGTGTCTATTGTGGTGGCTACCGGGGCTCTTCTTAAAGCGGAGAGTATATCTGTTACAAAAGAATGGAAAATAATAATAAAAACTAGCAGTGAACCAAAAAGCATCGCAAAAAGATGGCACTAATAAAAGGAAAAGTGAAAAGCCCTTTATTGGAAGTTTTTTCGGCTTAAGAAAAGGGTGGATGGGTCCCTTTTAAAAGAAGAAAGACCAAATCCATTTCAAGAACACAGTGCATACACGCGACTTTATCACGGGAAAAAGTGCGTTGCCTACGGCTATAGCTGATGTTTGTGTGTGGGGAGGGGCACGGGTGGTTTTTCTATGATGGTAGCTGCTTATTTTATTTGTTGATGGTATTCATCCAAGGCCCATAAGGCTGAACATTTTTTTAGGGGTATTTATTGAACAAAACTGAAATTTTCTAGAACTAGCAGTTTTCTGCGTTATAAGTGGAACGATTTCTTCAAACAAGTGCTTGAGACTTATCACTGGCAGTTTTCTTTTCATCGGCTTTGGTAAAAATTTTAATTCGCTTATTAAGTCACCCTACATTTTCATGCACACGGGAAATTCATATAAAGTGCGTTTAAGTAATATTGTATGAATGAAAAATGCCTTATTTTCGTTCTCAATAAATAAATACTAGGAGGCAAATTATTATTTATGAGTGACAATGGGAAATACTTTCATGCACATCAGTCTGGGTGGGTACTCTGGAGTTTCCTCTTTTGTATCATTTGTCTGAAAACAATTATCTCCAACGGCAATAAGATGCTCAAATGCCTTGGAATAGCATTTAGCTGGTAGGCTATCCACAACGGTCAGCTAAACAATTTGCTAATATAAGTTCATCGTGAGTGCATGCTTCAGATTGCAGGATTCCAGGTTCAATTTCAGCTATTGTTTGATGACAGGAGATGAAAGTTGTGTTTCTGCAGGAAAATCTGCCGAAGTGAGTGCTTATGAATTTTTCGAGTTTCCTCCCATGCGATATGTTAATACGGTCCACAATCAACGAAAAGTCCTTTAGAAAGATAATTATATACGAGGGATGTTAAAAGAAAAGCTAAACAGCCTTTAATCACTAAGCTACAATTAAAAGCTATACAGTCTTTAATTACAAGTCAATTAGAACGAGGGGTTAAATAATTTGTCGATTATCACAACTCTCTTTCCTGATTTTAATAATTTATTCTCGGCTTATAAAACACATTTATTTTTTTCTGATAGCAATTTCTGATCAAAGTTTTTTAAAGCAATAATTTTGAGAAAACATTTCATATGGCATTGGAAATCATTTAAGTCACTCTTATCAAGAAAAAATATCGCTTGAGAGTATTCCTAGATTTTCAAAATGCATAGCTTCATTCGTTTTTTATACAGCTCTTTCTATTTATTAAAGTTTCGACTACTGACACGAATGATTTTAAAAAATACTTTGTTTAGACAACTCGATTAAAATATTATAACTATGTTTGTTTATTTTAGAACTCATTTAGTGGTAAGATTGCTCTCCGGTATGAAAAGTCCTTGGTTCGATTGCAGACACTGTTTAGAAAAGAGTGATAAACACTGCATTTATTATTTATATTATTTATTGATTTATACAGCTATTTTATTTTGGAAAGTTTTGAGAGTTTTTTAGAATTCTCTCTTTCCTTACAACATACGAACTACCATTTGTAAAAAACCCTCCTGAAAGACCATATAAGACATGGATAAAGAAAAAGACTTTCAGCAACATGTGGTTCTAGACTAATCGCCTGAAATTTGAAAAGTCCTTAATTTAACCTAAAAAGAAGAAATATGAAAATGTAACGTTTTTATTTATTTATTTATTTTTTGCTTATAATAGATTGATTCAGTTATGACTCAATTAACTCCTTCATCAAAAGACAATTTGATTGCTTCAAAACTATTTCTTTTTGGGGAGGTATTTTTTATATCATCACTTGGTTGTTGCAGAAACTTGAAAAATCCATTTTTATTAAAAGTTGAGAAAGTTACAGGTCTGAGTGCTCTCTAGCACACATACACGAAGTAAATACTACTACTTAATTCTGTCTTGTACTCAACTGCAAACTCGAGCAAGTAACATTTTAGATCAAGTTTGTAGTTAAAACTTACAAGTTTCATAAACTTTTTCAGCCAAATCCGTTTCATATTATGAGGAGCAAAAAAATAAAGTGCAAAAATAGAACTTGAAACATAAATTACTAATATTTTGCATTATTTAGACAATATATTTTTTCATGAATATCATATAATTACTTATATATTAAGTAATGTGTACTTTTCATTTTCTAAAGTTACAAAATAAAGCCTGCCTTTAATGATTGTCTACTACTGAAGTATGCATTTTTAAAAAATTTCAATGTAACGTGCGTTATTTTAATGTATAAGCAAATTTTGTAATTTATTTGATGCATTGATGACAAATTTTAATTACTTTTATAAGTGTTTTTCCACAAAGGCTTTGCTATAACTTTTTGTTTACTATTACAATCAGATCATGATCAAAATACCAGCACATATGATTCTTAAGAGATGAATTTCTGATTTAAGAAAGACAAATGTGATTAATACTACAGTAAAATTACAGCAAGTAAATTTAAAAAAATATATGAAATTCAAAATTATATATATTCATAAACTACAAAACGATATAAATTTTGAATGATTTGGCTTATTTCATTTTGCCTTAATTGAATCAGAAGAGAATTTGAGTTTTCATTTTCAATTAAAAAAATTCTAAAGTTATAGAATTAGGCAAACAAATATAATTGTACTATATAATTTTTTTTGCATTTATGTTAAATGAAATATAAGTTAATAGTGACAAAATGATGATTTTTTTAGTTAACGATGTATTCAAGAGGAATTGAGTTGTCTCTTTCTGCAAATACAGTTTGCAAAAAAAAAAAAAAAAGTATTAGAACAATAGGAAATTTTAAAATTTCAAGGTAACAAAATGAAACATTTGTCACATAGTATTATGTAATACTTTTACATAATTACTCAAGGCATAAGAAACAAATATTTAGAAAGAATAGTATTTAAAAATTAAAATAAAAGATTTGTATTGCAAAAAAAGTATCAGAACATCGGACTTCAATATTGAATCATACATAAAATAACTAAAAATTCAAACGTGATACTAATATGTAGTCCTTTAGCTGAAATTACTGCATCCAGACGTCTTGGCATAGATTCCCCCAAATCTTTGGTGACATTTGATGACATGCTGGTCCAGGCATCTTGCAAAGCTTGCTTTAAACTTGCTTTACTTGATATTGGGAATTTTTTAATTTTTTCCTTCAATAGATACCACAAATGTTCAATAGGATTCAGGTCTGGGGACTGGGGGAGTTACCAATCTTCGGGGAGCATTATATAATAGCCATTCTTTGGTTTTGTTGGCAGTATGTTTGGGGTCTTGGTCTTGTTGAAAAATGAATTGTCTTTTCTAACGCTAATTGCTTTGCACTATCCTCCAAGTTATCTCGTAACACATCAATACATGACAAAGCTGTCATTTTATCATCAATGAACTGGAGATTTCCAATTACATTGTAAGCCATACAGCCCCAGATTATAAAATTCCCTCCTCCGTGCTTTATAGTTTTCTGTACATTTTGAGCCTGAAAAGCAGTTCCTTTTCTTCTTCAAACTGTGAGCACGTGTTTAGGTTTGAAAATTTCAAATTTACTCTCGTCGGAGAAAATTACATTTTTCCAGAAATTTATTGATTTATTTTTATAATTTTTGGCTAATTCTAGGCGTTTTTTCATGTTGATTTCTGAAATATATAAAGAGTTTTTTCCTTGGCCGTCTTCCTTTTATACCTGCATTATGCAGTACATTTCTAACTGTTTGAGGCGTTACAATCTTTACTGAGATTGTGATTCAATATTTGCGGCCGACATCCTTGCACTTCCTGTCAGATACTGTATTGCATCTTTAACCACTTGTCGTTTTTCTCCGACAGTCAGCTTGCTTGGTCTCCCTGATCTTGGCTTATTATCCACAATACCAATTTCATGTTTCTTTTTTAGAATGTTGTGAACTGCGCAAAGTGAAACATTCAACTTACTGGAAATTTCTCGAAGTGTTTTGCCACTATTGTGCAGGTAAACGATTTGTTCTCCCTTCGCAAGTGAAATCTCTTTTATTTTGGATGCCATGGCAGGAAAAGTCCACATAAACTGAATTTCTACAAATTAGCAGTGAATGAGACGAGCGCCCTTGACATTGATACGGTTGAAAGTAACCTTGAAAGTTTAATGACGTCACCAGCGTTGTAATTTGCATGTTTCTGCTTTTGTTCTAATACATTTTTGCGATGCAAATTTTGTTATTTTTATTTTAATAATATTGTTATTATTTTAAAATTTTATTTTTTTCTTAGGTACAATTTTCTAAGAATATATTATCATTTATAAACTGATTATAAGTTTTACTTGATTTTATTAACTTGAAAACTACAAATTTCTCATTGTTCTAATACTTTTTTTGCCAACTGAATATTTAAGTATGAAATAGATAACAGAAGATTCTGGATAATTTTTTAATTTGAAGTGAAGACATGTATCGCATTGAATGCGATACATGACTTCATTCAGTAAATTTCATACATTGGAAGAATAAACAAATTATCACTTGAAACACATGAAATTTCAGGCATTTTTCAATTGTGATTGAAAAAATTGCTTATCTCAAACCCAGCAAATATGTAGTTTCAAAGTTGCTTAAATTGTCCTAAACATGGATAGTCGCGCAAATGATCACCTAAGAATATTAAATTGAGGAATACATATTCAGAGTAGATAGTTACTTTACCTTTGCTCTGAATGTTTGGTATTACCGGCAGAGACTGTTGATTCTCTGATATCTGGTCTGAATAGGGACCTGTCGTCAGCTTTTCCTGGACATTTCGGATTTTCCGATCCCCCCCGAACGATTAGGAAAAATCCTTCCTGGTGGACTAGCTCACCTATGATATTATGCAAGAGGGTTAGAGAGAGGCAATGGAAATTCCAGCTCTGCCAGGATGATTTTTTGGGCAGTGCATTGTGTGTGTGTGCACGGAATTGAAGAAAGAATTGACGAAGTATAAACATGCAATCTGCAAGGGAAAACGAACCTTAAGGCGAGAATATCTGAAGCGCATTACTCCTTTTAGGCAATACGACTAGTTAGTTGAAGATGTAGATCCCACACCCATAGATAAAGCGGATATATGTAGAGACAAATTATTTGTCTCGGATTTTATCGAGAATCGGATCGCGTTTCATTTTTCAAACGGTAACCGTAGTAGCAATCTTTTGGACTTAGATCCTGTATACCAGGATAGGCTGGAGAATTTCAGGCCTGTCTCTTTTCGAGAGGCAAAGTTTTTTTTCTCTTCTTTTAATGTGAACAAGGCTCCTGGTTCTGATGGCTTCAGCCTGGATTTAATAAAGGATATTTTTGCTATCAACCCCTATTTTTCTTGGACCTATTTAATTTCTGTCTAAAAAATGGAATTTTTCCTACACTATGAAAACAGGCCAGGGTTATCTTTATATCAAAGAAGGGCAGAGGAAATGTAGATTCTCCTAGTGATGTTAGGCCTATTTGCCTGCTATCCTTTTATGGAAAATGGTTAAAAAGAATATTTACAGACTTGTGGAGAAAATTGAAGGCCAGGGTTTATTGAACAATACGTAGTTTGGCTTTAGACGAGGTGTTTCGACACTGGATGCTTTGTCTTTTGTGATCTCTGGGGTTAGACATTACCGTGAAACTAATTTGCATATTTCACTGGTGTCCTTTGGCATCAAAAACGCATTCAATTCAGTTCACTGGGATGACATTCTTAACTAACTTTTGGGTCTGTACTTACCCTCGTACACTGTGAGATTTTCCATAGACTATATTAGAAATAGATTGGTTAAGTTCTATGGATATCATTTTGAAATTGAGAAAGATTACGATATTGATGTTCCTCGGGGCGCAATCTCTTCCCCTACTTATGGAACTTAGTCATCAACGATATATTCGATTTTCAACTACCGGAGAATACACATCTGGTTTCATATGCAGACGACATATTACTTGTTTCGACAGGGAATAGTGTTCCCAAGATAGAGATTAGTTGTAAAGCTGATTTGGGCTGAGAAATATTCATTAACTTTTGAAACTGGCAAAACTAAAACACTGTTTTTTATTAAGTCACACAGAATCAATCGCCGTTCTCCAAGTCACCATCTATATGGTAACCTTATAACAAAAGTTAATAATTTAAAATATCTTGACTCGATTATTGACAACAAATTCAATTGGCAGGCATATTTTGAATACGTTTTAGGCAAATTGCAGATCATATATAATAAGCTTAGAAGAATTTCAGGTGCAAATTGGGGTCTTGGCCCCTCTATAATATATATATATATATATATATATATATATATATATATATATATATATATATATATATATATATATATATATATATATATATATATATATATATATATATATATTGTACTACGCTTCGGGGTTCGTGTCGATTGAGAGTTGAATAAAGCAACCACTTAATGAACACAAGACTTTTATTCGTAAAAATTCCACTAGATATAAGATATTTCAGCTGTAACAATCACAATTATACAGCTACAATTCGTCAGATACAATAAGAAACAACTTCCAATCACAGGTCTCAAATACCTCAGACAGAGAACAACTAGCAGTCACAACTAATCGTCTTCACTCACTGACTGTCTTCAGAAAACTGCCTGACTTCTATGTTGGGCTGCGGTATTTATACCTGACTTGGTGGAGAAATCTACCAGTTTCGACAAGGTTCTGGAAGCTTCTAGGCAATCTCGCTACATATTGGTCCCAGAGCTTAGGTGATGGATGTTTCCAGAAGTATCTATTTCTCGCCAAGTCGCCAAGAATCTCGCCAACGGGCGCCAAGTTTTTTTTCGAAAACATCGCCAAGTCACCAAATCATTAGAAAACCCGCTTTTAACGTACCACATGTCTAAATACCGCAATTTTTGCCCAAAATGTGAGTATTTCCGATCTGTCTGAGATATTTTAAGACAAATACAATTATTATTTATAAATTTGTAACAATATATAGATACTGAAACATTTACTTAACAATTATTGAAAATATCATTTTGTATCGTGCTCCCGTTTGGTGGAGAAATGTAGTTAGAATTAACAGAAAAATAATCAAAATTCAAAGATCGGCTCTCATGGTAGTTACTCGGACTTTTAGGACCTCTCCGACAAACGCACTTAACATATTATCTGTCATCCCACCCATCGGTTTAAAGGCCGCTTTGGAATCAGTGATGCTTAAGCTCAAAATTTCTGATGGTGAAGTAAATTTCTTCGATCTGACACTTCGGGCTTCTGAAGTAGAATTTCCCAATAGACCTACTTCTGTGTGAACATTTGGTCTCGAATTTAGCTCATTTTTAAGCCTGAATAGAGATTTTCAATATTTCCAAATCCGGTGAGACAGAGACACTACCTTTACAAATGCCCAGTGGTCTCTGAATTTAGACGGTCACTCCCTTATAATCTCCATGAAATTGAGGTTTATTACCTACTTTTGAATCTGACATCTAGAAGAATAATTACTAAACTCTTAATTATGTTTCCTCTAATCAGGATAAAATTATGATATCTAGATAAATCCACTATATCCCATTGCCCTGAGTTCCCGGGTTCATTCTCGAAGTTGGGTTTGGTTCGGCTCCTGTCTAATTGGTTTGGTTTTTGATTTTAGCTCATCCTATCACCTTTTAAATTAATTTATACACATGGGGACCAGTTATTCATTATCATCATAGTATTGGAGTGAATCACTCTTATGTGTGTTCTTGGTTTATGTAATATGTTGTTACATATTAAGTCTTTCGTTGTCCTCATGATGGGAAAGGATTTCCCTTTACTTTTGGTTACAGGTCATATCATTTTGGTTATGCCCCTGATTTGGGGTCAAAAGCAAATTGACTTTTGCTCTTTTAACAAACATCATTTAAACGTACATCAGTGAGTATGTATTTGCAACTTCAGAATTTTTATATCAGTAATTTTTGATTTTATACGCGCGAATCACAATCAAATTCCATTTTATTATCCCCAAATATCTTTCAATAATTATCACTAAATCCATAAAAGTGAAATATATATCGGCCTTTTTATATGATATTCGCGTACTTTTCTGATGGGAAGTTGGTTTCATTTATCACGTACCATTCTTAGAAATGTAATAAGAATTTCAATTCCAGTATATGTTATGGATTTTATTCCTTTCTCTGATACCATTGAAAATATTGTTAGATGAAAATATAAGTAAATGGAAAAAAAAAAAAAAAATAAGTAAATGGAAAATAATAAAAAAATTTTCATTTCCCAACTTGTGTTGAGATTCTTTATTTTCAAGTGCTCGATATTCTTTTTTTCTAACGCCAGGCAAGATAAAAAAATGCGAATCAAGAAAGGAAGCAACCAATATGTAGGAAAAAATGCTCAAATTTGCAGCGCACTACGTGCATGCGAAATTTAACGGTAAAAGGCTTTTCTTGTCCTTTTCATATCTATCTGTATCGATAGATGGATAAATATAGATATATAAAAATATAGAGATCGTTGCAGGAAGAATTTAAAAGGATTGATAGAAACGTTTTGAAGTATTGCGCTGAACAGGTCACACGTTGAGATTTCTGGCTATTTTTACGATGTAAACTGAGGTAGTTTATATGGATTACCTTTTCCCTGACTGCATCGATTTCTATTTATTTCATCCTTATCCAGAAAAAAAAACGCTTATGATTACCTTTTTGTAAATTAATTTATTATGTAATCTCATATTTTTCAATAATTGAAATGAATATAAATATTTTAGTTGAAGAGGTAAAAAGTAATTTGTTAAAATAATTTCTTTAAGAAATGTACTGGACATATTTAAAAACATGTGTTAAATTTTCTGTAATTGGTAAAAAAATTAGATTCTTTTTGCATTTTCTTACGAGTAAAAAACATATATATACATAAAGTTGACAGTAAGATAATATTAAAGTATTTTAATTTCCCCATAAGCTTAAAATATTTCCCAAAAATTATAAATATACAAGTATATATATATATATATATGTACTATATATGTATATATATATATATATATATATATATATATATATATATATATATATATATATATATATATATATATATATATATATATATATATATATATATATATGTACTATATATGTATATATATATATATATATATATATATATATGTATATATATGTATATATATATATATATATATATATATATATATATATATATATATATACTATATACCGGGTGGCCATAATTAAACTGACAGTGCTCACAGTGTTCTGTAGCGTGATTTATTTTCGACAATGACGCCACATTTCGGAGGAAGATTAAACAAGACGGGGGACGAAGGATTCCGTAAAAAAACAAATTAATTCCAAAAGTCACCACTAGGGGAATATTTGGCGCTGTGTAATAGAAAATAGAGTTTTAACAAATGCAAATCAATACGGAAATTACCTTTTATTTTGCATTCAAATGTTTCCATGTGGGTGGCATTGTTGTGGACCACATATTGTATTCTGTGCACAGTATGCACAACAGCAGAAAGTAACATGTCTGCAGGAATGTTCCGTACACAGTCCGTGATATGTTATCTTTCAACGTAGCCAGGTCCTTGAACACTCCTTGATAGACCTTGAACTTGAGGTAACCCCATAGCCAGAAGTCGCATAGGGTAAGATCAGCCTATGCGACTTCTGGCTACTTTCCAACTGCATGGCGACCGAGGTCGCCATGCAGTTGGAAAGTAGCGGCTAATGACTCTTTCTGTTGTGAATTTCTGTCGGAGCATCTGTTGCACCCGTACAGCAACGTGTGAAGGGGCTCTGTCTTGCATGAAAATAATTTCCCACAGGCATTGTCTATGCTGAAGTGCCAGAATGACAAAGCTGTTCATCATGTGGCGATATTTCTCTCCGGTAACAGAACAGGTTTCCGGTCCTGTCGGGGTAATGTTCTCATAGAAGAATGGGCCTACGATAAATTACGCTGTGAACCCACACCAAACAGTTACCTTTGGTGAATGTAAGGAAACTGTTGTGATTGCATGTGGTGATTTGCCATCCCAAATTCGGCAGTTCTGGGTATTCACAGTTCCATTCAGGTAAAAGTGGGCCTAGTATCCCTATAAGATTTTCCCTGGCAAAGCATCATCCACCTCCATTCTGGCAAGAAAGATGAGAGCAAAAGTCAATCGCTTCTTATGGTCGGGGTACAGTAACTCCTGTATACGGCTGATCTTGTACGGATAGAAGTTGATAATCTTTCGTAAGATTTTCCATACCATTCTGTAAGACATATCCATATTCCAAGCTACTCCAAGAGCACTAGAGATGGCAGCAATATTGTCTGATCCTCTTTCGTCAATCGCCGTGGCAACTGCTTCGATTGTATCCTATGGTACACGTTTTCGTTCTCTGCCTGACTGAACCTTCAGAGAACCTGTTTTCTCAAACGTCGCAACCATTGCTTTTAGCCCATTAACTGACACAGGACCGTTTCCTTTACTCATTTTTTTGTGCGTTCTAAAAACACGAAGAGCGGCTGACGCGTTGCACTGGTTGAGGTAAAAGAATTTGACCAGTAACCCACTCTCGACTAAAGGAGACATTGCACATAAACTTTCAATCCGATTGATTCGAAACGTAACACATTGCCTTTTAAAATCCAAGCAGCTGGCACTGGTCCAATGGATGTAACGCGTGAAACTTGAATAAAGAACTTCTTCTGCTCAGCTTACGTGATATTGCAGATCACGCGACTTTATCAGTGTTTATAAAGATTTAATGCTTTTTTAAACGTGTTGCCTAATTGCACTTGAACTACATCAGAAAATGTACATAATAAAAAGTAATTTTATTCCGTATTAATTTGCATTTGTTAACACTCTATTTTCTATTACACAGCGCCAAATCTTCCCCTAGCGGTAACTTTTGAAACTAACTTGTTTTTTCACGGAATCCTTCGTCCCCCGTCTTGTTTAATCTTCCTACAAAATGTGTCGTCATTCTCGAGAATGGATCACACCACAGAACACTGTGAGCACTGTCAGTTTAATTATGGCAACCCGGTATATATATATATATATTGTAGTGTCTGTTCTGTCTAAGAAAGCACAACTCGAACAAATACAAACATTTATTTAAATTTAAAATTATTAATTGATAGTATTGTATATTAAAATAATAAAATTATAATAATTAGAAATTTAACTATGGCCCTGCTCGGCCAACAGAACAAACACCCAAGGAGAGCCAGCTAAACCTTCTCGTTCGCTGGTCCACGACAATCTCTTCTCCTCCGCCGGAGCGGACCCCCTCCTCTCCTCTCTCCCAATGACTACAGCGCCATCATGTGAAGAGAATGAGGAGTATCCTAACACTACACCCTTCCCGCAAGTTTTGGGTTTATGTTCCACATAAACACATAACTGAATTAAATATGTTAGGATACAAAAGACTAACACAGACTTAATAATATTTTGCAAACAATTAAAGTAATATTAAACATAAAATAAATTTGAACATAGAATTAGGAAATTATTATAGGTGTATAGAAAAAAATTATACGCAAATGAATTACTTAAAATTCACAAGTTTGCATAGAATAATCAATATTAATAATATGTATATAAAAAGATATAAAACAAAATTAAAATAAATCTATCCACTGAATATATAAATTGCAATTAATGTATATAAACAATATACCAGTAACCTTAATGTAAATAACCAATATACCAAAACAATTAATGTAAACAAACAATATATCAATACAATTGATGTAAATAAACAATATATCAATAAAATTGATGTAAACAAACAATATATCAATACAATTGATGTAAATAAACAATATATCAAAATTGATGTAAATAAACAATATATCAATACAATTGAAGTAAACAAACAATATATCAAACATTTGATGTAAACAAACAATATATCAATACAATTGATGTAAACAAACAATATACCAAATACAAAGATACAAATAAAACTAAATATTTTCACTGAAATATATTTAATACAGAATTCTTACACACTAGGCACTAAAGTCAGTTTTTATCTGGAAAAAGTCTAGATAAAGCATCCGCATGAGGCATTTTAGCTCCTGCACAATGTCTGATTGTTATATTATATCTCTGAAGAGCAAACACCCACCTCTGAAGACGAGGTGATTGAGGGGCACATTTGGTTAAGTATGGTAAGGGATTGTGGTCAGTATAAAACTCAATTTCTGAACCAAAAATTATTGATTCAAACCTTTTTAACGACCACACTATTGCATAAGCCTCACGTTCAATTGTAGACCAGGATTGTTGAGTTTTAGTCAATTTTTGACTAGCATATGAAACAGGATAAATTTTGTCATTGGCACGCTGAGACAGGCAAGCACCAACTCCTACCTGAGAAGCATCAGAATAAATTATGAAAGGCTTACCTGGTGATGGAGTGTGAAGTGAAGGTGCCTCAACTAGGGCTTGTTTTAGAGATGTAAACACTGTGTCGTGCACTTCAGTCCATGGAATATTGTCAGGCACACGTTTCTTAGTAAGCTCAGTTAATGGATATACTAGTTCAGAATATTTAGGAATGTACTCACGATAGAAGTTACACAACCCTAACACACTTCTAAGATCCTTTTTGGTTGTTGGTCTTTTAAGTCGCTGTATAACTTGCACTTTTTCCGGATCAGGTTGGTGTTCTCCAGAGCCTATAATATGTCCTAAGAACCTGATACGAGGCTTGGCAAAATCACACTTGTTTATATTGACAGTAAAGTTGAGCTCCTTTAATTTTCCTAAAATAATATTTAGATGCAATAAATGTTCTTCTAAATTATTCGAAAATATAGCTATATCATCAATATAAGCACGTGAAAATTCCTTAAAGGAAGATAGCGCTTTATTCATCACCCTTTGAAATGTAGCGGCGGCATTTTTCAATCCAAACGGCATGACTTTGAAACGATATTGAGATCTATGGGTTTTGAATGAGGTGAAATCACGACTAGCTTCTTCTACTGGAATAGCCCAGTAACCCTTCAGTAGATCCAATGTGGAAATAATATTAGCCTTTCCAATACAATGAATTAATTGCATTGAATCTTCCATAGGAAAATCATCCGTTTTTGTCACAGCATTAAGAGATCTGTAGTCGATACACATCCTAATTCCTCCATCCTTTTTGTTTACACATACCACTGGATGTGCTATTTCAGCCGAGCTCTCCTCTATGAGATCTAATTCCAATAGTTCATCAATCTGGTCATCTATTTGGGATTTAAGAGCCTCTGGAATTCTGTAAACATAAGGTTTTTTACGTTCTTTCCCTTCTTCTAATATGATCTTATGTTCATCAACTTTGGCTATTTTAACATTTCCTGTAAACAAAGTCTTATAATTTCGTAATAAACTCAAAATATTTTCCCTGTCATCTCTAGATAAATGTTGCATGTTTACATTTCGTAAAGGATCCCCGGCATGTAATTCACTAGTAAGTCTTGGAGAAGCATGAATTTCACCAAATTCTTCGTCATCTTCAAAGACAATTCCCACAGCATTGACCCTTGGACAATATTTTCTGATTTTGTTTACATGGCAATGTCTAATATTTCCATCTGGGAGTTTAACTTTATAGGAGTTAGGTAGGCAGTGCTCAATTACTTCGCCAGGACCTGTCCATCTGGCATACAATTTGTTAGAAGAGTCCGGAATCAATAAATAAACTTGATCACCCACCTTAAATTCCTTAGGTACAGTCCGGCGATTGAAGTAGTCGGTGTAGGCTTGTTGTTTTCCAGCAGCTATCAATGAGGCTTGTTCGACTGCTCTTTCAAATTTTACCTTCTGATCTTGTAAATAATCAACGACAGATTTACTCATATTCAATGGAATAGGGATTTCGCCAGTCCAGCTTGATTTCAAAACACTTAAAGGTCCTCTTGCTTCTCTACCGTACAAGAGTTTGAAGGGAGAAACGCCAGTAGTGCAATTTGGTACTTCTCTGTAAGCGAAGAGTAAATAAGGGATATATTTATCCCAATTGCTGGGGTCTGATCGTATGACATGATGAAGAGAGTTCTTCAGAACTTTATTATATCTTTCAATTAATCCATTGCTGGCAGCATACGCTGGCACTGAAAATCTGGGAGAACATCCTAAGCGATTAATAAATTCTTGTGTTAGTTTAGAAGTAAAATTAGTCCCTTGATCACTAGCAATAACGCTGGGAATACCAGTTCTCATAAAAATCTCCAATAGCGCATCACAAGTTGCCTTTGCTGTTAGAGAACGTAAAGGAATAGCTTCTGGCCATCTCGAATGTTGATCCATCAGTACTAAAACATATTTGTGTTTACGTGCCGAAGAAGGCTCAATCGGCCCGATAATATCCACGTTCACAACTTCAAACGGTAGGTCTGGTCTAAGAACTGGAGAAATAGGAATTCTATCGGAAGATTTCTCAGGAGACCGTAATTGGCATTCTTTGCAAGATTTACAAAAATTTAAAATATCATTTGACATATTCGGCCAGTAAAAACTATATCGAATTCTTTCTTTTGTTTTCTTTAATCCCATATGACTTCCGAAAACAGATGTATGAGCCAAATCCATAACTTTCTGACGGCGACATTTCGGTAAAATTAACTGATTTACAGTTTCACCGCAAACTTTCTCTTTGTGGAATAAAATGCCATCTAAATCAAAATATTTACCCTTGCCACGTGATAAAGAAGATCTCACTTCATCCAAAGAGGCACATTCTTGTTGTTCTTTTTTAAATTGCAATGATTGGCTCAATTTACAATTTGTTTCGGCTTCCAGCACTTCCTCACCATCAGAAACACCCGGATCCGTGGCGTCATTTGAACAGAGAGCCTCACCCACATTTCCGGCGTGTGATGATTCAGCAGTCTCGTTATGGTTTTCAACTTCATGCGACGCCAAAACAAAGCAGGCGGCAGACTTCTTGTTTTCTTCTAGCACTACATTTTCCAATAAATAAAAAACTTTCGTTGGTATTATACATTGCCCTTGGATTTTATTCGTAACAGCTGCAATAATTTCGATGGGTTTCGAGAACATTTTATTTTCCGTTTTTAACGCTACTTGAAAGCTCATTAATTCAGCTTCTATCTTTTCTCCAAAAGCACTGATTAAAATGACTCTTCCCTTTTCTGTTTTTGATTTTGGAATAAAGTCATTATTTATGACTGGAAGTTGACATCCCGAGTCTACGAGAGCTTTCACTGGAGTATTATCTACGTAAATGTCCACATATTGAAGAGGATTTATTTCAATTTCCGTTCTTTTTTCTTTTAAAAATTGAGAGCGAATTTCTGCTGTTAGAATATCGCTTTTCTTATTATTTGCTTTAAATCTTTTTGGGCATTCTCTCGCAAAATGCGAATCTCCACAAATATAACATTCTTTCACAGTTCTGTTTTCAAAATTTTCTTCTTTCCGAAAATTTTTAAATTTTTGTTGTCTAACATACGGAGGAATATATTTTGACTCTGCCGAATATTTTTGTTCTTGTTCGTTAGAATTATATCTCTTGAAATATTCTTTGCGAGGAAATTCTTTCGGTTTTGATTCTGCCGAATATTTTTGTTCTTGTTCGTTATAATTATATCTTTTAAAATATTCTGGGCGAGGAAATTCTTTCGGTTTGACACTAATATTCGTTCTGACATTTTCGTAATCATCCAATTTACTTGTTATTTCTTCTGGAGTTTTAAAATTTGACCAAACATCAATAAAATGTTCTTTAATTTCTAAGGGAACTTTGCGTTTTATTTGATCGGTTATTATTAGATCACATAGTTCTTCAAATGTTCGTATTCCAAGTCCACTGATCCATTCTAAGAAATAATTTCTTAGTTCATAAGCAAAATCTCGCCAGTTTATTTCTGGTTTCTTATGATGCTTCGTGAAGAATTGTCTAAATTTTTCTGGGGTCATTTTATACCTTTTGAGAAGTAAACTTTTTACTTTGTCGTAATTCTCGGTGACTTCTTCCTCTTCCCTTGCTATAATTTGTACAACATCATACGGCAATAATCCAATTAAATGCGTAACCCAAAGTTCTTTTTTAATTTCAATTCTCTTAGCTTGTCTTTCGAAGAGGACAAGATATAAACTTATATCATTCGTTTTGGGATCAAACTTCTGTAAAATATTATTTAAATCTAATTTCGCCTTAAAATGAAAATCATTACCAGTATTTTGTAAGTTATCTTCTCCAGTTCGTTCTTTTTCCATTAAACCTAGTTTTTGAAGCTCGAATTCCATTTCTAGTTTTCGTTTTTCCATTTCTAGTTTTCGTTTTTCCATTTCCATATTCCATTTTCTTTCTTCAATTTCTTGCAATCTTTTCCGCTCTTCAATTTCATTTCTTTTTCGTTCTTCAATTTCTTCATTTCTTTTTCGTTCTTCAATCAACGAATTTAAGAATTCTTTAATGAAATCTTCGTCGTAGTTTTCACTTTCTGTTATCAATTTTTTTAGTTCGTAAAGTTTTAGATTCGCAGCATTCTCAATGCCTAATTCCACTGCAATAGTTCGTAAATCTTCTTTCTTTCCTTTTGCGAGAAAAGCCATTTCAATTACTTATAAAACACAGTCAAATAAACGAATTCACAGTTTCGTTTCAGATTATGTCAGAAACATCAGTTCGTAATCCTGTGCGGCTGCGCCAGTGTAGTGTCTGTTCTGTCTAAGAAAGCACAACTCGAACAAATACAAACATTTATTTAAATTTAAAATTATTAATTGATAGTATTGTATATTAAAATAATAAAATTATAATTAATAGAAATTTAACTATGGCCCTGCTCGGCCAACAGAACAAACACCCAAGGAGAGCCAGCTAAACCTTCTCGTTCGCTGGTCCACGACAATCTCTTCTCCTCCGCCGGAGCGGACCCCCTCCTCTCCTCTCTCCCAATGACTACAGCGCCATCATGTGAAGAGAATGAGGAGTATCCTAACACTACATATATATATATATATATATATATATATATATATATATATATATATATATATATATATATATATATATATATATATATATATATATATATATATATATATATATATATATTGTAGGAGCCTTCCTAGTAATTAATAAATTCAAGTGAATTGTATATTTAATAAAAATAACATTTATTCAAACATAACAAAAACATTAAAAAAGGGATAGCGGAAGACCGATAGCAGGCCCGTCTGTCACCTTCCAATGTTACAACTACTCTCTTTCAAAATTACGTAAACAGCTCCCTTACTTGGGTGAGTAGGAGCGCCATCTATATGATAAGGGAGGTCTTAACATACTCCCCCGGGTTGAAATGTCAATTTCAAAACAATATCATGAATTTACATCGAAATATAATTAACATTATGCAATTAATAGTTCCAAATATTTGAAAAATTCAAATGTTTAACACTTGACTATATAAACATTATACGATACAATAAACACACATTACAATATGCATGAGAAATATATAAAATGTATAATATATATGAATAATAAACAGATCATTTTGTTGCATTTTTAACAGTGATCAATATTTTTTAATTTATAGGTAAAATGCTTAAACTTCTGACGTTACGTTTTACAATTGTACCATTTGGTAACCTTACGTTTACAACTCTTATTTTAGAGTCATTACCTGGAAAAACCTGTTCTATTCTACAAATTAAATATTTATTAATAGGAAGATTATCTTCTTTAATTAATACTAAGGAGCCTATCACTACATTGTTCTTTTCAAACTGCCATTTTGTTCTTTCTTGCAAATTGCTTAAATAATCTCTTCTCCAGAGATCCCATATTTGTTGAGTGGCCTTTGTTGTTTTTTTTCCCATCTATTAAGATTACTTTTCTCATATTAGTTAAATTGGGTTCGTTAATGCTTTTTAACTGTCTTCCAATTCAGTCGGATTCCCTTAGTAATTAAAAAATGACCTGGACTAAGTGTTTCGAAGTCATTGAAATCAGAACTTAATGGAGTAAGGGGTCTAGAATTTAACATCCCTTCGATTTGAATCACTATAGTTAAAAATTCTTCTAGAGTGAAGTTGCTGTTTCCTACTATGCGCGCTTTAAGTTATATTTAAAGGACTTTACACCTGATTCCCAAAGATCTCCAAAATTAAGTGATCTAGGGGGTATATATTTCCAATCAATATTTTCATCCAAGAAAAAATTACCTAATTTATTATCAGGATTTTTCAGAATATCATTAAATTTTTTCATTTTTTTATTTGCCCTAATAAATGTTCTTGCATTGTCAGTGAATATTTTAGAACATTTGCCTCTTCTAGCGATGAATCGCTTGAAAGAAGCTATAAAGGCTTTTGACGACAAATCAGTTACGATTTCAAAATGAACTGCACGAGTAGCTAAACAGATAAAAATTGCTACATATACTTTATTAAGTGTTCCTTTTCTATGATTTTTAAATCTAACATAGAATGGACCGCAGAAATCAACACCTGTAACATTAAAGGGATAACTCTGTTCAATTCTTTCTTTAGGCAAATTGCCCATTATTTGATTCTGCATTTTTGGCTTGTTTTTAAAACATATCAGGCATTCATGCACTATTTTCCTACACAAATTCCTACCATTAAGTGGCCAAAATTTTTGTCTTACACAATACAATAAGGACTGTGGATTGACATGCAAATATTTCTCATGATAAAATTTTAGGATAATTATAGTTAGTTTATTAGACTTAGGAAGAATGATTGGATTTTTCTTATCTTTAACAAAATTTGAATTATTTAATCTACCTCCAACTCTAAGAATATTTTCTTCAACAATACATGGATTTAAAGATTTTAATTTACTATTACCTGAAATGGGCTCATCTTTGACAATTTTACTTATTTTTTCAGAAAAGTCTTCATGTTGCATGGCTCTTACCATAAACTTTTCTGCTCTCTCAACTTCTGAAGACTCTAATATACCTGATTTTTTCTCCGATGAAGATTTTAGATTGTGTAGAAATCTGAAACAAAAAACTTAATACATGGATTAATTTTGTGTAATTGTTAGAAATTTTCAACAAATCGGATATAAATGAATTTTGAGATATTGAATTTAAAAAATTAGAGTTCTTATTAGAAAAATTGTCAGTTTTTTTTAGTTTATTTCCAAATTCTTCTTCCTTTAATGGAGCAATAGATTCATTTGGAAAGTCATCTTGTAACAGAAATGTTGGTCCATGAAACCAAGTAGAATTCTGGATCAAGGAACTAGCATTTTCTCCTCGAGTAACCAGATCTGCCGGATTGTTCTTTCCAGGGCAGTGATACCATGAGTTGACATCAGTCAGGGCTTGAATCTCTGTCACTCTGTTGGCTACAAATAGTTTCCACTTTCTTGGTGAGCCTTTGATCCAGTATAGCACAATCGGCGAGTCGGTCCAGAGGTAAACTTTGGTTGTAGCTTTTTCTTGAATGATCTTTTTTATTTTGTCAGCTAAGCGAGATGCAAGAAGAGCTCCCATTAGCTCTAATCTAGGCAAGGTCAGTTTCTTGACAGGTGAAACTTGACTTTTCGAATCAACAAGATTTACTTCTACTCCATTATGCTTATAGACTTTAAGGTAAGTTGCTGAACCATAAGCTTTGTTGCTGGCGTCGGAAAAGCAGCATATTTCCACATGTTTATTGAAGATATTGTCCAGGATAAATCTTGGAACTTTCAATTCTGCAAGCTGAGGAAGTTCCGTGCACCACTTAGTCGATTATTCTTCTAAATTTGTTGGAAGCTTTTCATCCCAGGATACATTTACCCGCCATAATTCTTGTAAGATACGCTTAATTCTTATGGTAAATGGAGTTAAGAGTTCTGTAGGATCGAATATCTTCCCAGCAGCTCATAAAATGAATCGTTTCGTATTATTCTTCGTTTTAAGGAATTCTATTAGATTCCTTACTTCCACTGTCAGACAGTCTTCTGCAGTATCCCAAGCAATACCTAATATCTTCACTGAATTGGCATTCAATTCTACAGTATCAAAGTTTTCGTTCTTCCATCTGTTCATTAAGCTTGACTAGTTGGAATTCCATTTTCTTAACTTCATACCAGCTTCCTGCATTATTCCCTTAGCGTCAGAAGAAATTTGGAAGGCTTCTTCAACATCATTTGCTCCAGTAATCAAACCATCAATGTAGAAACAAGTGTTTAATGAGTGAACTGTGGTAGGATGTTTATCACCTTTCAAAGAATCATGATCATTTATTGCCAAACCGCACTGCAATTTATTTGGACTTTCTGCTTCGTTTATCGAACCTGCTACAATCCAACCGATTACTGTTTCGCGTAAAATAATATTTTCATGTTTTAATTTAATTTCATTTGCTTTTAACACTCGATGAAAAAAAGTTCGCCTGCAATTAAATAATCTATTTTTCCTGGCTCATTAAATTCAGGATCCACATAATTTAAATTCTTGGGTAAATCCAATTTTGATGTATCTATTTGTTTTGAAGGAGTGGGATCTGTAATTTTTGGTACCATTAAAAATTCAATGTCTGTTTCAAAATCTTTATTGGGATTTGAAATTGTTGTAGATATCATTCTTTTAACTGTTAAAGTAGATCCGTTAATCCCTGCAATGGGTGCGCGCGCGTTAATGTATTTTTTCTTTATTCCTAATAAGTCGGCTACTTCATTCGTACAAAAGGACGATTGCGAGCAAGAGTCTAGTAAGGAGCGAAAAGAAAATAAGGTTCCGTTTTTTCCTTTTACTTGTATTTTGGTTGTTGAGAGTATAACGTACTTGGGTGAAAGAGAAAGGGAGAGACAGCGATTGGTCATCGTAGGTGAACTTTGAGTTGCGGTAGGGTCGCGTTGCCTCGAGGTCAAAGGGTCTTGTTTTATGGTTTTGCCGTCCCTGCATATGAGAGTGTGGTGTTTCCGGCGTAGACTTTTCTTTTCACATATTTGGCAAGTCTTTTGATTTTTACATTCCGAAAGCTTTTGAGATTCGAAACAGTTAAAACACAGATGTTTCTTTTTTATTTCGTTATAGCGATTATTGATAGACATTTCATGAAAGTTTTTACATTTATAAATGGGATGGGAATTAATTGAATATATCGGAGAATTGGAATTTGATTTTATCATCAAACTTTTACTTTTAAAATAATTTTTACTTTTAGGCTTTACGTATGAAGGATGATTTCTTTGTAAATTTTCCGATATTTGACTACGCTTTAACAAAAAGTTAATAAATTCTTCCCAATTTGGAAGCTCGTTTGTGACCTGAGTCATTTCATATTGTTTACGCGTTTCTTTATCTAGTTTTTGGGAAATAATATTGATTACCATTAATTACGATAATTTATTCAATTCTAAATCTAACAATTTCAGCGCTCTTAAGTGTCTTAAAATGATGTCCGTAAATTTTCTCAATTCTTTTGAGGATTCATGAGTTAATTTCTCTAAAGATAAAATTGAATTTATATGTGAGTCTGCTATTAATTTCTTGTTTTCATATCTTTCTTCCAGAGATTTTAATAGAGAACTAAAAGTGTCATCTGTTGTTTGAATCGATTTTGTTTCACCTTTTAAGGAAGCTTGTAAATAATAAAGCTTCTGTGTTTCATTTAAATCATTATTTTCAACAATCAAAGAATAAAATTGACTTTTAACATTCCAATCTTCATAATTACCAAAAAATATGGGTAAAGTTTAACTTTCGATGCATTTTGACATTCATTTTGTTTCTTTTCAAATTCATTTGTACTTTTCAATTGAGAAATAAGGAATTTCAGCCTTACCTCAATTTTATCCAGGCTTTCTTGAAACTCCTCTAAGTTGTTCAAATGTTCGTCAATATTTACTTCTTCAGGTAAAGCACAATATTCATTTCTCATTTCATCAATAGTCTTATTTATAACTTTAACGTTATCCAACTTTTGTAAAAGTTCTATATGACTTTCAGTTGTTTCCTGATAGTCCCTGTTTCCTGATAGATTCAATACAGTTATTTGTTGCTTGGCCATAATTTTACTATCTTGTTTGCGCTGATTAGCTCCGGGGTCGCTAGGACCAAAATGTAGGAGCCGTCCTACTAATTAATAAATTCAAGTGGACTCTGTATATTTAATAAAAACAACATTTATTCAAACATAACAAAAACATTAAAAAGGGATAGTGGAAGACCGATGGCAGGTCCGTCTGTCACCTACCAATGTTACAGCTACTCTCTTTCAAAATTACGTAAACAGCTCCCTTACTTGGGTGAGTAGGAGCGCCATCCATATAAGGGAGGTCTTAACACACACACACACACATATATATATATATATATATATATATATATATATATATATATATATATATATATATATATATATATATATGTATATATATGTGTGTGTTTGTGTGTTTGTGTGTGTGTGTGTGTGTGTGTGTGTGTGCGTGCGAGAGAGAGAAAGAGATCATAATGTTCTTTGATATATTTGCGATTATCAATGTTCCCCATAATTTATTTTTATTATTTTAAAGACATTGAAAATCGTTTATAAATTAGAGCTATATTATAATATTAATAATGTGTTTAAGATGTTTAACAAACGATTATGTGAGGTATTATTAAAAAGTTTAGCTAATATGATAATTATTTTGCAATCTTTTATTAAATTATATGATTTACGGGACTGCAGTAATCTGACTACCTGAGCCAACTGATGATCGTATTTCTGAGAGAATCTGTGTATATTTTCCTTTAATATAGGTTCTAATTTCTATTTTAAACCTGGTTTAGAAATTTGGAGAAGGATCTCAGGTGAGATCTCGTTACTCGATCACTGTTCAAAATTGCTGGGTAGTTGGATGTTTCTGACGGCTTCAATCGTGAGAAATAGGCCCGGGGAAATGCATTGCATAGTAACCTTGTGATTCATTTGGAGGTTTGAAGTAAAATTAAACTCTCCGGAATGGAAATCCCCAGATTATATAGTAAAATTACTACTATTGAAGAATAGGAGATAGATGTCATGCTTTGACATAATGCATCCACATCTATTTGGAGTGCGTGCTTGTGAGTTCTCAGTGTATGTTTTCTTGTGTATGATCTCACTCCCAACTATTCAATAAAAACTCACATGGAAATCAAAAACTTAGTATAAGTTTAAAAGAGCCATATGACATGTTTCAATTGTTAAACAATACAGTATGCTGTGTCCAACGCCTAAAGGTGGATTTTTAGATATACTTAATGATGTTTCAGAAAAAATCACGGGATAAAAATAACTTTATTTCGTATTTTAGTATTTAATTTTCAAAGGTCTTTTAATATTTAAAACAAAGATATCTCTTATTTCTAACTAACGAAAATGTCGTTAAAGTTCGATAAATTATCACTTATTCAATTAACTATTGTATTTATTACGAGTCATCTCTAGGAATGAAGAATTCCTTATCTGAAAGATAAAAATGAATTATCAGTATTATTTAATCAGTTTCCTTTAATAATGCACGTTTGAAAGTCATTTCATAATCCATTTAGATTCATATTCAATCATTAATGAGTCTCACATAATAACAGTCTTTGAAAAAAGTGCTTCTTAATACAATGACTGGAATGCAATCGGAGAGATCTTGCGTGCCCCCAAGCTGTCTCCCATTCATCTGCCGCATAAAAGAACGCGGCGGCAAGAGAAAAAAGAGAAATTGAATAAAAAAAAACTCTGCATTATATAATACTAATTACGAAGAGGAACAAAAAATAAATAAATAAAATATATATGTATATATATATATATATATATATATATATATATATATATATATATATATATATATATATATATATATATATATATATATATATATATATATATATATATATGGCTGGCTTTTTGTACAAAAATAATAATATGATTAGAATTATTTTCTTTAAATCAATTAGAAAATCTAAGATGACCCTTTTTCCATCATTTGAAAAGTCCTATTTTCACTATGAATAACTTAGATTTAATGATTTTGAAGATAACAAAGCTCCTTATCCCAATTTTTTTTGCAGAAATGTTAGACACACGAGCATGTTACTTATAACTCCATCCATCTTGAAATATATTGTTCATTTTGCTATGTGGAGAAGTAAGTTATGGAATGCTTTATGTACCGTAACATTTGTTTTTAATGTGCTTTGAGTGTTTATCGGCCTATGTTTAATTCTGACTTTAAGTAGAAATTATTTTGTCCAGAATATCGGTTACTTCAAGGGCAAAACATACACGTATCTTTTGATTATCTGATTTTTGTCCAAATTTTGAAAGAAAATTGAATACTGAAATATTAGAAACACAGGGATTACTTATAATTTAATTCAAATTGAAGTAAACTGTTAATTTTAGTGAGTGAAAAAGTAAATAACGGAATTCCTTATACCATAATATATAAATATCCTATTTTGATTTAATGAAACTTATTTTTGATTGAAGTGTGTTATAGGAACATACCAAGATCTCTGTTTAAGAATAAATTATTTTGCTTTGAATATTGGTTGCCTTAAAGACAAAAGAAGTAAATATCTTTCTATTTTCTGATTTTGCCCAAATTTTGAAAGCAAATGGAATGCTGTCATATTAGGCGGCTCTCGTGGAGGACTTACAGCTTCAACCAACTGGAAATAAATTGTTCACTTAGCTTTGTGGGAAATTAAGCCACAAGTCACTTTATCCAGTAATATATGCAGTTCTGAATCTTATTTGATTTTGCAAATATGGAGTTCTGAAGCTATGCACAGATTATTTTCTTTAGAATAGGGTTTATTTTGAAGACAAAACAAGCTTATATCCTTCAACTCTCTAATTTGACAAAAGTTTGAAAGCAAGCGAGTAACATTTGAGAGCTTGAAACAATCTCTCAAATGATGTGTCTTTCAGATTTCAGTTCGAACATGTAATGTTTTTCTTACATCAGAAGAGGCAATTTATACACCAGACTGGTTTGCTTGTGTCATCAGCCCAATAATAGTTTTTTCAATAATTGTGCAGTTAAGTGTTTAGTTCCTAAAGTATGCAATCTAATTATTAAAAGAAAAAACTGAGATTAGTCCAAGTTATAAAACATATTTACGAAGAAATATGAGTAACTTTAGCTGAGACAACAGTTGAATAGTTTCCGCTTTGGCCTTTAATTTTGCAGTTTGAGGGTTTGATTCTCTCTTGGAGCAGGAATGTTTATAGTTGTTTGAAATCCCCTTTTAACTATATGCTCGGATTAATACGGTCCTCGTTTGCAGAAAATGCTCTTCATCCAACTCATAATTTTATCCGCAATCTAAACACAAATACAATACGATATTTGTTGGTCAAAGAGACATCCTTTATATGATGATCCTTTCGTGAACAGTCGAGCCTTGTGACCTTCGATTAAATAGTCCGTGGCTCTGATTCCCACCTCGGATTTTAAAAATTATAGTTGTTTGGAATCCACTTCAAATCATACTTCTTGAGAAAAACAAGTGGCCGTTGAGCGACAATCATTCGTAAGCGAACTATGAAGTACCCGACATTTTACGAAGTCATTCTCCATTTTAGTATCAATGTGGACACCAGTTATACATATGCAATTTATTAAATGCAAATAAATATTAAATAATTTATGAATTATTTCATATAATTTGAGAATTCAGAGAGATTGAGCAAATATTCTTCTAAATCTCAAGGGAAATGTTAAACTTTATTAATTTAGAATTGCAGGTAATTATAAAAATAATTTTTTAATCTCACTGTGAAGTCAAAAATCCATGCAAAAAGTTCAAGATAGAATCATTAAAATCATATATAAATATATTTTCCAATGTATTATCATCGATGAAAAACCGTGATGTATGGAAAAAAAAAAAAAAATGTGCATCCTTTCCTCATTTTCTAATCGCTAATTAATGCATTTTTAATTGCAATAATGCTTCAAATTCCAAAAAAAAATTATTAGAAGTATCAAATTTTTTTTTATGCAGACTTTAGGTGCTTAAGTATCATGACAAATATTAAAAATTCATACATATATGATCCCAATTGTATGTAAAAAGATTTTTTAAATTCATATTTATTAAATTATTATTAACAATAAATTATTTTAATTTTTAATTATTGATTTTAAAAATTTAATTTTTGCTTTAATTATACATATAAATCTCATTAACTATCACTACTTGTCAAACCAATCTCAATCTAATATTAAAACGTCTATATTTCACAGTAGATTTTTGTTGCTGTTACTTGTGGTACTTGGAAGCCAAGCTCGCTATGCGAATTTAAGTCAGTAGGGTGTGTCTTTCTTTTAACCAGAGTCCCACGAAGATGAAAGTACGACTTTAATTTAAACTCCTCCGATAGATGACACCACCAGAGGACCCACTCCCTCAATTTTGATATTGATATGAAGTGGGAGGCAATTTTCTCCAGATCATTAAACCCATGAGTAGTGGAAAAATACGAGTTAAGCAACACTCGGATTCCGGATTATGGATTAGATGAGTCTCCTCCACACTGATAATTTCAGCAACACTCGGTTTACGGATTAGATGAGTCACCTCCGCACAGATAATCACTTCACACAAGAGCTAGTGACTTCGAACGAAAGTGGATTGAATGAGAAGATAAGGGACTTGAAAATTTTTAAGCTTATCCTTTAGATCTTTGGAATTATCTATATTTTTAAAGGACTCGGAAAAATCTAGCTTTGGAAAAAGAATTTATTTTTGAGGTATTGAGATCCCTTTAAATATTTTCAGAATTTTTAAAAAATTGAAATTTTTGGAGCACATTAAAAATATTTGAAACTTGTAACCCACCACCACCCGAAAGAATCTACATCTTCCTCCACAATTTTCTTCACCCTTTGCATATTACCACATAATGAATAAGTATGCACTTACCTCTAGAACAGTCCTTTCTGCAAGCAACATCTCATATTTTATAATGCCCATAGGAAAGGGTGCTCACCCCATCTTCTAAAATGCACCTCTTATCATCAAAGAGAGAGATAGCCATTTTGTTTTGTCTTATAGATTAAAGTCGATGGTTTTCAGATCCAATTTTGCTCTGCTTTGCTTTCGTAAATATGGTTTCGTCTAAACAATTCTTATATTCATCGTGCTTCATTTTTTTAATAATGAAAAGTGAAATTCCTATCACTGTCTTTTTTTCATATTCCTAGGTTTTTAATGAGTAGATTTTTGCTCGCAACCCTATAAATTCCTGTATAGGGGTTGAATTTGTTTCATCTTTAAGAGCCAATATCTTCTTTTTATTTGTTGTACTATATAAAAAGGGATTTGTAGGATAGTCATAAGTGTCATGCATTTCGCTTTGATGAAGCATGTCTCTATGTACATCTTCTGTTTCAATTTCATATATTAAGGAATCAGTGTCAGTGAATAATAATGTTGCTCTCTTTAAGTACATTTTCTTGATATGATGGTAACGAAATTTATACATAAGCACTTTACTCACACACATTTCTAAAATAACAAAACCAGCATATGTGGAGCGATTCAAAACTATGAAGGATTTAACCACACACCCGCTCTACTCCCACAAGATCTTCTGAAAAAATTTTTAAATTATGAAAGCTGGGTGCTGCTATCAACTTATTTGCTCTTTTCTCACTATTTATAAGCTGTACATTCCAACGATTCCTTAAATTCTCCATAGTCTTCCCATACACCGAGCTGTTTAACAACTTGAAGAAATCCCTCTCAAAAACAGATGTGGCGTTTTTCCATTTTTCAATGTTAAACTCGATGCATGGATTCAACCAAGTTTTCTGGAGAAATCTGAGAGCTTTATGCACCTTCACTAGTTCTAAGCCTAGTAAAAGATACAATTGGAGATTTTTATAGTAAGTGATTTAATTATTTTTATCTTTCAAGTATGTACCCTTCTTCACTATCTTCTAGAACTTCTAATATCCAGTTCATTCTCACTTGATCTAGAGAGAACCATTCCAATTTCCCATACGACTTAGCCTTGCAGTGATTTAGATGTCGTAAGTCGGATATATTATCACTTACGAAAATGGTGAATAGAATATTACTTCATAAAATTGAACAAACTTTAATTATTAGTAGGAGGTGAAGTGCGTGATATAGGAATACCTGTACACGTTACAAGATTATATAATCAGTTAGTTACAATGCAGTTACAGTTTCCAAGCAAGTCTTGAGTAGTTTATGTAAGTGCATAAAGTTAGTTTTTCCATACCACCAGGTTGGCACGCCATGTCGGGAGTTGCGGTGGTGTATGGCATGGCCACCACAGCCTCACTCATTGCCCATCCGTATAAGCTATTGACATCTGAGTACATAATGTACTTTGATGATGCCATTGAATCCACTGGCATATTTTGGTAAACATTTGTGTTATTAGCAACAGCATGTGTCTTGCAAATTCCACCAAAGGATATTCCACCACGAATACCACGTTCTACAAACAATTGCATGTCAATATCCATTTTAGTTCTAAGGACAGTTGAGTCATCTTCAGACATGCTTTGCCATGCCAGACCAGGTGCAATGAGAAGATGAGTAGGATCTATTTCATAATTCTTAAGGCATAGTTTCCTAAAATTCTCAAAAAATCTTCTAATAGTAGAACATCATTAGTGACGTAAAGGTCGTGATAATTTCCCAAATCACGTATTTGAAATATTGATCACAATTTTTTAGCTTGTTCATAATCCTCTTCAGTGATATTTTCATCTGTTAAGGAACTGTGAAAGACTGTGATTGGTGGTAGTGAGGTCTCCGAAAATTTTATAAAACTATCCATGTATTCATATGGATATATCCCTTTCCGAAGAAGCAGGGGAATTTTATCTGTTGGCATACTCTCAGCTAAAATGTTAAAGTCTGATTCGGTCATATTTGCAACCAATTTTTCCAGGGAAGCAGGTTAAAACTGTAAACTGTCAATGAACTGAATCACACACACACAACTTTAAACTTATCACTCTCGGGCTTGGACATTGAGAAAGTAATATATTTTTCCATATTTACAATTCTAAAATATAGGCTTTGAAAATAACCAGTGTTTTAATAATGTGATGAGAGCCGTAATTTTTTTATATTATAAAATACCACACAAAGGAATTGTTTTTCGTATTCTTTACTGTAAATTACAAGAGTTGTGAACAGCGCCCCTATATTGTCCGGTTATATGGTTATGATCACGAACTCTATCTTTCCTCAAGAGTTTATTACATATTTTGCAATATTTTGTACATTGAAAATCTTTTTCCTGTTGAGAAGATAAAATCACTGGAACAACATTTAAAAGTGTCTTCGTTATTTCATTTTTCTCCTCAAGATTCTTTGAACGAAGTGAGTGACAGTATCAGGTCCTCGATAGACAACAGGTGGCTTCCCACTCTTCCCATCATGAACAATAACAATGTACGCATATCCATATGTTTCGGGAAAAGCTACTTTCTCCGTGAAAGCGTTTTGAATGCAAGGTTCTGCTGAATGAATTAGAATAATGAATAACTCAAAGTCCGCATAGATCACACATGGTAGAACACGCTGGTAATTAATATTTTTAAACTTCAGGATATTTTTTTCTGGCTGCGGCATCTTGATATGTTGAGGCGTCACATCATTACAAAATCTAAAGTGCTCTTTTAAATTTCCTTCCTTACAAAACCTATCGAGATATCTATAGCAGTAATGTGTTTTACCATTATGTTTCGTAACATCCCCCATCAATCTTGAAAAGTTTCATATCAAACAAAAGTGTTGTATACTATATATATATATATATATATATATATATATATATATATATATATATATATATATATATATATATATATATATATATATATATATATATATATATATATTAGTATAATTTTTTTCATACATTCACATTTTTTTAAGTTTAATTTACCTTATCTTCATAGAACTTTTAACTGATTAAAGTGTGTAATATTTTTTGTTGTAATTTTATTGTATTAATAAAAATAATTGAGCTCAAATTCAGACATTGTGCTTACTTATTATTTTTCAACTCTGCAGGAATTTTATTTGTATCATCTCAATGTATGAGTTAAATTTAATTTTATTTTTAAAGATTTTAACTTAATATTTCTTATATTATTCATGTAAACATTAAATTTTATTACTAAGCTGAAAGGTTTTTCAAATTCTTTTTTTTATTTTATATTCCTTTTATCTCTTCACACCCCTTTACAGATATCTTTTTATGTGATATTTTACAACAAACTAACAACTTTAAGGAAGAGTTTACATTCTCAATATTGAACAAAAGAAAATTAATTCACTCTGTTCAGCATTTAAAATAATAAAGTTTTTAAAATGCAGTTAGCATGCTTTTTCTTCACACAATACCCCTATGAATAACTGCCTCTAAATTCTCAATCCGTATTTTTTCTATAAATTAAAAAGTTCTATAAAAGCTATAAGAGCATGAATAATTTTCAGTTGAATGGAATGGTAAAAATTGTTGAAACCTGGTGACCTTAAATATTATTAAAATATTAAATTATTGACAAATAGTTACCCTTTGTCAACAAAAATTCTTACACTAAATTAACTTTTTACTAATTACTTTCAAGGTATTAATCAATAAAAATTGATTAAAACCTAAAGAAGCTAAATTCGATTAAAGCTGTAAATTCTGCTTTTGAATTTCTTTTACTGAAGTTTGAAATTGAATAGTTACACGCAGGAAATAATAGTAATACTACTATTACAATTTATAAAAGAAAACTTTAAAATAAAAATAATTAATTGGATTTTATTGAATAGCTTAAAAGTGAGATAGAATCTGGCTAGTTACTTGGAATCATATATGATTGTAGCTTTGTGTGAAGTCATAGAAAGTCTTGAAGTAGTAAGATGATGAAGCAAAGATTTCTTCAAGTTATCGGTTAAATTAGCTGGCAGAAGATCAAAAAAATGTGCTCATGTATAAAATAAAGCTATTCATTGAAGAATAACCACACATTACATCACAGTCCTGAAAACTTATTGTACAATGTACTGCAGCTCTTCTCTGTATTATACAATATCTATCAATTTTGCAAAACATTTAAGCTCAATGGGGGATTATATTATAGAAGCATTTATAAGCTTCTACCAACTACTTAGAAATAACAAGGTCTTCAACAAAGGTTTCCAGTCTATTCCTTATCACCAACCCAAGGCTTATCGTTCTCATCAAAATATTTGAGTAAAAATTTCGATTTTGTCTTAAACTAGATGTCGGGTATCATTTATATACAGAACGTTGCACAGTAACTTTACTATAACTGAACATAAAGGAAGCTTTGTAAAACTATTTTTTACTGATAAATGGACATTGGAGTATATCATACAAATTATTATATGAACATTTTTATCGACATTAGAGCAGATTTAATTGTATTTATCGACAATACATTTCTTCCAAGGGAACTAAGTTCTGGAATGCTATATTAAACATAATATTTTTCTAAATATAAAAAATTATTAAATTCTTTTTATTAATTTTATTTTCTAAATCTAATAATTTTTTAAATATAAAACTTTTCCCTTAAGGTGTGTTAGTTGTGCTAAGCATATGTAAAATTAATACAAAAAGCTCTTAATGAAGGATTGCATTTGAAGGATTATAAAATCCCATACACACATTTTCAAAATAATGCAAGAATACTTATTGCAATTCTCTCATACATTTCACAATGCTGATTGATTGCCTGAGAAACATTTTGCGATTAATATTGTTCTAAATTTTTCACAATAGTTAAATTTTATGAAAACACGTTGAAGTTTGGCAATATCATTCTCATAACAGCAAAAAAAAAAATTATTTAGGATAAAAATATCTTTTTTATAATTAATACAAGAAAGAGTATTAAATATATTAGATGTACAAAACTCAGACTTAAAATGCATTTTTACTTGATATAATTTATTTTTATTAATTTCTTAATATTTTCAACTCAGCATACATTTTACTCTATCTGAAGTATTGTAATAAGTTAACATAGAATAAAATGGATAGCAGGTTATTTAATAAGGTTTCTTTCTCTAAACATGAATATCTATAAATATTAATTGATGATTAATTACATATTTATACTAAGCATAAAAGTATAGCTGATATCAATATAGCATTTCAATCATTTCCTCAAAGTTACTTTTAACACCCACCCTGTCTGGAAATATGCTTGAATGCTGAGGGGGAAATATTACCAAAATATTTATTAATACGGCTACAATTTGTTTAGTTTTTGCAGTGATGAAACTTGTGATTTGTAAAATTCAAAAATGGTTAATCAACTGAATTTCCTTACATATAATACGGTGTTTTATATTATTTATTAATTTTAGCTTATAATCTTTGTTCTAAAAATAACAAAACAAATTATGTGTACCCAAAATAATTTTAATTTGCTCATTTTTCACAATTTATTGGCTTTTAGTTTATTTACTGTACAAAGAGAACAAAATGTCTATCAATTAACTTTAATTCTAATTATAAAATTATGGACTATTTTGAATCTTTCAATTTATCTTACAAGAAATAAGATAGTTTTATGCAAAATAAATAATACGAAACTGTTACTAGGAAGAATAATTTTCTAATGAATTACTATCGAAGGAAATTTTATTCACTAAATCAAAGGTATACAGTGAATCGAATAAAAATTTCCAACTAAACATATTCAAATACGGAGATCATTTTTAGAAATAGAATATGTATGGAAAATGGTACAATAAAAAAAATTTAAAAAATCTTTCAAGTTTAAAAGCTTATATTGTGGTTATTTTTATGAACCATTTTAATAAGGTTGTCTATCCCATTTTAAGGTAGGCGGTGTGATGTCAACTAATTGAATAAACACCTCCCAAATGTCTCTAAAAGCAGATGCGGAAACGATACACTTGGGCCCCCTCATAATTCCTAATAACTGGAGCCATCGTGAATCCATCACGTGGTTTGCAGATAATATCCGGAGATTTCGCATTTGTATTCCTGCCAACAACGCGAACAGCTTAGTCAAATGGGAACGCTCCCAGTGGAAACGATTTCCCTCCATTGATGGAGCGATTGGTTTAGTGATACGTTTAAAACCATTCTGCAATTTTTCTTCCCATTGACAGACCTCATCTTCAGCAACGCCTCCCCTATTTTTTCCAGAATAATTCTCGAGAACATAGAAGTGAAATTTGCGGACGTCGATTTGCGCTTTACCGCAAATATAGCCGATCCAATTCTATGTATCTTATTTCCTTCCTTTCTTTTTTCTCTATTTTCCTAGTGGTTTTTCTCTCTTTCACTACTCATTTCATTTATGGAACTCTGTCCCTTTCCCCAGATTTTCTTCCAGAATCATTCAACGACTTTTCGAAGCTCTTACCGATTAAGTGGTAAAATCTGCTACCGATAGATTAATGCTTTTTTTCGACTTTCGGTCAAACTGCGAAAGAAAAAAAGAAGAAAAAATCATAGATTGATCATATCAAAACCCGCTTTTCCAGAAAGATAACGTAAAATAACTTTCAGAGAAAAAATGGTATAAGAGCGGCGGATTTCCCATTGTTAAATCAACACTTTTAAAGACTAGAATTGTAAATTACTCTTAAAGAGAAATTTAAATTTAACAAAAAATATTATCTCTTAAGGAATACTTTTTTAGATAGATGCATCTTATAATGCGATGGAAGATTTTCATACGTTTTCATGTTGAATGCTGTCACATTTTCCATAAATTATCTTTATTTGAAATTAATATATTGAAATTTATACACATAATCCCTTAATGTATTTTTTAAAGTAGAAAAGGAAAATAATCTTGCGTTTAATCATAGTAATATGTTATTCGAAGCAGATGAGTCTACTGCCTCTCATACCATTGTTCCAGGAATTGCCTTGAAGTAAAGCTATCCTCGGAAAAGGTTCTCTTCCGGCATTCATCTGTATGCAATCTTCGTGAAATATAGATCTTCCTGATCACTCTGTATCGGCCAACTATAGAGTACCATCAATTCAGGCAACTTGATTTCGGAAGCGTCAGGTGAAATGACATTTGATGGTTTCTGCGGAGTCTATTTGGGAGATGGATCGTGTTCTGCGGCGACTTGATGAAGTGCATCATGAAAAATGCACTTCTGGCGTCTGGTTGTTTGTATCGAGTGCACGCAACACTGATGAACATGATGCGCTCTCTCAAAGGCATTAAAGCTACAAAAAGATGAGCGCTATTTTCTCTGGGATTAGTATTGATAGCAAAATTCAAGAAAATAAAAACAAAGTCTCTCTGATGGTAAGTGTTGGAGATAAAAATGCATTTTTTGAATTTAATGTTTCACGAAAATATGAACTAGAGAAAACACTAATATTCAGTTCAATTTCAGAATAAAGTTAATTTTTGCTTGCATTGATAAAAACCAAATTTATGATAATGTTATATATATGTATGTGTATATATATATATATATATATATATATATATATATATATATATATATATATATATATATATATATATATATATATATATATATATATATATATATAATTTTGGATAGTAAAATCTAAATTAATATATGTTACTTTTACATTACGAAACAACCCTCAATTGTTATTTCTAACAATTTCCTTTATTCATATTGTATTTGATTGAATTTAGAATAATAATTTTTTTTTGCCTAGTAAATTATACTTTTACTGCTATTTTTTTCAGTCAATTCAATCATTTTGTTTATCAATTGTTATTTCTAACAATTTTTTTATTCATTTTATGTTTGATGGAATGTGAAATAATGAATTTTTGCCTAATAAATTTTGCATTTTCTACTAATTTTTTCCGAATGATAAGTTAAATCGTTTCTCCCATTGTACTGTATCTCTTTCCTATTTATGTTATTAATTTCTTTCCTATTTATGAATTAATATTAATTAAATTTCCTATAACACTAAGAATGAATGTTCCTAAAAACTAAAAATGTCTCAGTATATTTGTATAAGGCCTTAGTAAAAAGCGTATGAAATTTATTAAAATAATAAGTGACTTCTTAGTATGAGATAAATTGTAGGGAAACGATTTTCAAGAAAGGCGAAGTATGCTAAGTCATGAACTGATGCTTGTCTTGTGTTCATAATTTATTGAGGAGGAGAAAAGATATTTAGTGACAAAGTATAAGATTTTTTGCTTAATGTATGAATTTATTTCATATTGAAATAGTGTCAAATTTGGATTTTCTTCTATGCATTATTAAAGTGTATGGTAATTACTTTGAAATTTTTTATCATTTAGAGGAAACAAATTGACAAAAATGTTGTTCCCAAAGGAAAACCTATTTTATATAATCAATCAATACAAAAAACATCATTTACACTGTCTGACAATGAAAGTGCAACAGAAGAGAGAATGCAACTAAGAAAGCGTTGCCAGAAAGAGACGAAACTAGGCGAACAGAGAGAGACAGCAATGAACAATAAGTTAACTGTATATCGAAATGATATGCATAATACAGAGCAAGAACAGGGTCGTGTCAGAAGGTTGTGGGACCACTGTTGACGGTGATCCAAGAAGCAACACGTCTAGGCACAGAGTCAATGAGATGAGCGTCCTGAGCAATGGCTCTCCATTCCTTGTCTACCATTTGGTAAAATGCGTCTTCTAAAGGAGACAATCACAGGATCTGCAAATGGCGTTCGATCATACCCCAAATGTGTTCGATTGTTGAGAGATCTGGTGAGTAAGGTTAAAGGGAAGCAGCTGAACATTTTGCATGGCATTTTGGCTGATGTGAGCAATGTACGGTCGGGCGTTATTCTGCTGATAAAGGGATTTGGGCATCCCCTGAAGGTAGGGGAGTATCACCGGCAACAGCACATCATCCACGTAATGTTGGGCTGTCATAGTGCCGGGAATATCAACTAGAGGTGACCTGGAATCTGGAATTGTACGCAATGGTGCTCCAAACCATGATGCCACATTAATGCGCAGTGGGCCTTCCACAATTGCTGCAGAATTTTACCTATCTCCATATCGACGCCACACACGTACCAAGTGATTAACACTGAAGAAATGAAAGTGTGACTTATCTGAAAAGATGATCCTGTGCCACTCCGTCGTCCACATCGCTCTAATTCGGCACCATTCCAGACGTTTGCGTCTATGCTATTTGGGTCAATGGCAGTTTTCTTAACGAAAGCCATGAGTGCAGGCCACTAGCAACCAAATGACAGCAAATGATTCTGCTCGTTATGAGAGTATCCAGGATGTCTTGCACATGCTGCTGAATTTCTGTAGACATGCTTTGTGGGGCTGCCACCTTCTCTCGTCGGAACGTCGCTCCACACGTGCTCATGTCACTCTGGATGTTCCGTACCCCACAAACGTTACACAGTTCCTTGTTTCAACCATCTTCAACACAGCCGGTGCACTGTGGACGCGTCCAGGAGTCTATCAGCTGCGATTTGTCGTAAGGACCAACCTGTCCTTCTTAGTCCGATTATCATGTCCCTCATAATATTGTATGTCTGCTGAAACAGACTCCATCAATGATGGCCAGGCATTCTCTGCAATTACAGGTGTCCTTTGCGATAAGTACAAACTTTCAGTGATTATTTTCCAAGCAGCAATAATGAAACAAATATTGCCCACTCTGCCGGTTCCTAACCTTACATCTTATCCTATGTTAGCTGGAGAGCTGCACATTTCATATCATTTGGATAACTCGGTAAGATGAGTGTATCCTGAAATTTGCATAATTTTTTGGCCAATTTATCTTAGTATATGCATTTTCAATGTCAGGCAGTGTATGCATTATATTTATATGCTTCTAAGCTATTAATATTAATATTAAACAAAGTTTTAATTTAAGTTTGTTAAAAACTAATCACACCATGTCCAGGTTTGTATAAGGATTTTTACAAGAGCTAATTTATTAATATTTTGAAATTAAATTGTAATTAATTAGTAGAAGTTTAACAGTTTGATCAATCTTGTTTACATAACTGTTACCTGGTTACTAATGTTGAATATTCGAATACAGTTTTGATTTTCCCATCAGTTTATTGGCAGTAAACGGTTGCTGAATGCCATAGTTTGGTTCCGATCCATTTAAGGACTGTCGTATTGAAGTGATGACTGGGTCTAACCTACTTCCAGAGGTGTGATTTCAGAGTTGAAATGCCAAGTGTCTGCTCTTATGTCAACATCATCATCTGATCATGATACTAAATTATGAGATATTATCACTTGATACGTCTCAAGACATATTCCGGATTATCGTCCTATGTCCATTACCAATACAGCTTTTGTACTATTGAAATACATTAATATTAAACTCTAATGCATATTTTTACGTATTGGAATATGTTTAAAAATAAATGATTTATATTAATAGCTAATAATGATTTAATGCAGTATTTTTTAATATAAGTTAAATTATTAGAAAATGTGTTAACGTAATATCTTTTATTTAAACGAAAAACTTTTAAGTTAATCGCATGTAATTACAAGTATCAAATTAGTCTTTAATTACTCATGACTTAATAATTACTAAGAGAACGGGATTTCATTGGTCTTATATATATATCTTATATATATGTATATATATATATATATATATATATATATATACAGAGAGATATAGAGAGAGAGTGTATATTTTGTGTGTATATATATATATATATATATATATATATATATATATATATATATATAAATGACCAAAATAATCTGATGAAGCAGCCAAACTATTCAAAACTAGTGCAAGGCATTTTAACATCCGCTGCAAAATGCTTTCCAAAAGGACTTTTTCACAGACAATGGACTACATTCACTAGTCGCAAAGGAAAGAACTAGGAAAACTCTCAAGCACCCATCCAGACATGTTCGTGCAGAAATTAAAAACGTGACACTAGTTAAAATATGCTGTTTGCAAATATGGGTAGGTTCAAACTCAAGACCTTCTACTTTGAACATTTTGATCCTACCGTAAAAATTGCATTGAATAAGATTCAAATTACAAATAAATAAATAAATAATTAAATAAATACATTGCACCTGTTACAGAAAAAGTAAATAAGTAGCAGCTCAAAAAGTTATTATAGTAAAATACAAAATGGAAAGGAATTTAGACATTAGATTTATATAGATTCATTTTGGGAATGAAGTGAAATTGTAAAATTCAGAAGTTATTTTCGAAATATTGTACAAAGCAAATCGTATTTTCTAATACTACAAATTAATTACTCAAATTTTATTAATTAGAATATTAGTCACGTAAATTAATGTCGTTTTATTTAACTAATGAACATTTTGTTAATCAACAGTCAGCATAAGTCTGGGTGGGGAAACCAGTAATTAACTGTTGAGAATCGGATAAAAATACAACCTTTTTTATCAGGAGAGAACACAAGCCTTCGAGGATGCTTGTGTTGCTTTTCTTGCTTCCAGTCGAACCGAGAAGTAAAATTTTCATTTCTGCTGTACGGGGAGTCTCGCAGCAAGTGCATGGATAATAAAAAGGGAGAGTGGAATGCGTGTCTGTGATATCCGATCAAGGCTTCCGAAGATCGTTATGACGGATTCTAGTAACTGGAGAGGCAGCAATCATTTTAGAACTGGATGGTATTGCTGGGTGGTGAGAGAATATAATCTGACACTCGATCCTCACAGGCAATCACCTTGGGCTCTGTTATAAAGGTTTTTGTACCGGGGAGCAGTACAGAAAGTTATCTAATTGACAGCTGTCTCTAGGAGTTGGATGCAAACGCCCTCCCGTGATTCCATGGTATCAAACATTTTTTAAGAAACTAAATCTAATTTTTAGGTATCCAGAAATTAAATTTTTTCTCATTGGTTAAAGTTTATCGGTTTCTTAGTGTTGCAGTATTTTCTACATGGGATGAATTGTGTACTGAAAGAATACACTGTTATATGTTCTATAATTTCATCATCTTATTATAATCACCGGTGTAGTGAATTTGTGTCATATCAACAATAATTTCTTATTTATAAATACTTAAGTAGAATATATTAGGCATTTGATAATTTTCACACATTTAAGAGAATTTTTTCTATAAATTTATGCTTTCTCCACCTATCTGTCTCGTTCTTTATTCCCAGTCTTTTTCTTACTTTCTCTCTCTTTCTTCGTCTACCTGTATTTTGAAATAGAAAATATCATTGAAAAATTTTTCTGATAAAAATGTTTATCCGTGGGAATGATATACAATTTTATATTACATTGGCGTCAATTTAATTATAAATTATTATTTATTTTTGAATAATCCTAAAAATATTGTTATCTTATCCTTTTTCACAGCCATAATCAGCAGAAAAAATCAAGAAATATAAAACTTCCCGCACCCACAAAAATCTTTCTTTTAAATTTTATTTTCACAATCAATAATCCCATACAATTAGTTATTTATAAAATATGTCCATATACTCAAAACTCTGTCCATATATTAATAAAAAATAATGTTTCGTAACATTTTGATACATAATAATTTGGAATTATTTTTTACTTAAATGATTTTCATTTTCATATGCCACGAATTATTTCTTAATATTATAATTTTCAAAAAAAGATTACTCATAAAAGATCCCTAAAAGTTTTAAATCTCAGTAAAGTCTAAAATTAACCATAAAACAAGACTGGTATTCAGCACACAACTAAAGGAAATGTTATTTTATTGTATAAGTTTTTCTTTTACCTGTTTCACAAACATAACGTTAAATTATACATCAGAATCAACTTAACATGATAACATCAGAATCAACTTAACATGATAACATTCGAATCAACTTAACATGAACGATGATATAGAGGGGATAGAATATTACTAGTTACCTATATTTTACTTATCTCAAATGTAAAAAGAAATGGGGTCTATGTAAAGCAAAAATCCTTTACGCCAACTTCTGAACTAAATGAAGCGTCTTACACCAAGATAACAGATGTTCACCAAGATATTGGTCAGCTCCCAAATGAACGATATGTTTTTGCTTGTTCTTTTATGGCTTTCTTAGGAAACAGAGACCAAAAAATAACCTAAAATAGGAATTATATTAATCTTAAGAAATTAAACAATAGAAATCAAAACATGAGTGTATTTTGAAAACTCTATAAAAAGAAATTTTTAAAATTCGTATTGTGTTGCCCACAGTCAGAGATTCTTGGTCGCTAAGGTGTTGTTGTTTTGACGGCTCATGAATGACGTGAGATGCAACTTCAGAAGGTTCAAGACACTGAGAGGAACCAAATATTGTAGCTTGACTTTTGTCTCAAGCTAGCAAGGCATTTAGCAGATTAAGTGTATGCGTCTTCGTAATTTAGAAGCAAGGTACAAGCAAAAAACCCTCAGACTTGGCCTGCCACCCAAGAGGTATTTCCCTTGGAGGACGCTGGGATCAAGACATATTTTAGGTGCTCCAGTCATCATTAGAGGATACAACGAATCTTCGGTGTAGCGGGATTCTAACTCAATACCTTCCGATAAGGGGAGCGAACGCCATAACTAGCAATATCACCGCTGCCAGGACGTTAAGTTCCAAAACACATCAAACATCTTATGCCAAGAGAACATTCATGAAAATTATCCTATGAAAACTGATTTGAAACTTACTTTATGCTTTTTGCAACCTGAAAAATATCTTTGGGGAAATCCTTTACTGTAAATTTAGGCCAATAAGCGAATTCTGATGGAGTGAAATTTCATACGAAAAATGTCAGAATCTGATAATTTATCTGAGAATTTATATAAGCATAAGGAAACTTCAAAAGATAGCATCTAATGAATTAATGTTTTACTTTAATCTGGTTCTTGCACTATAAATTTTGTTTTCCTTAGCTCTGCATTTTTTCTTTGATAATTTCAATTTGAAATCAATATAGTTTTAATCAGATTGCAAATATTATTTTATTATTCTAAGTGGTTTTAGCAATTGTTTAGTTAATATGACTGATTTTACATCACTTAGAATAAACTTTTACTTTTACAACAAAAAGTATTTTAACAAAGATAATAATTTTTGTTGTAAAAAAAGAAAAAGTTTGTTTCGTCATTTTTTACTCAAATCAGTTATAATTTAAAGTTTCGAAATCCACATTTAAAAGAAAATTTCTAAGCGAGAATATAATAAGTCAGAAGTCTAGCATAGATTTTTCATCACGCAAAAGGGTTACACACACATCGTTATTATAAACAACGTTATTGTTGTTTTTAGCTACTAATGAGAAAAATCAAAGGGGTGTATCATAAGTTTTGCTTCTTGTTACATAATGGAAATAACTTAGTTCAACGTGACTCTTAGAAAACGATTAACTAATTGCAAGGCAAATCTAATTTTGGAACTCCTAGACGGAAAAGCAATGAAATAAGTAGCTTTCTGTAAAAAGTAATGAATCGTCCATTAATCTGCCTTTACCCAATTTTAAAATTATCTGCAGTTTTCAGAAAAATCGTGATCAAGGCATCCATTTTACACTTTGAATGGAGAAGACAGGATTATAAATAAGTTGTTTTTAAAATCTAACACAAAAATTGTTTGCAACATCTTCAAAACTTGCAAAATTCTTGAAAATAGCCTAAAAAAAGGCAGAAACACGAATATGGTGAACACGAAAGAAATGAAAAAGAATATAAAACAATAACATTCGTTAAATATCCGCTACCTTACAAAAAATGAAAAAAACAATTAGTTAATGGATTAAGAAATAAGAAAATAGGAGGATTGTTGACTGGTTCCACAAGTTGTAAGTAGTGAGAAAAGGACAGTTCTCCGACATGCGCAGCGTGGAGAAGAGTATGGATCTTATCCCCAGTAGCAGTGATGCCATAGGTTAGTAGTCTTATACGAGGGTTTAGAATGACGTTATATATTTGTGATCTTATACGAAGGTGTTATAGCTAAGCAGATTGTGTGACGTCATATGTAGTCTTGAATCGTACTGACATCTATTGAGAAATTTTCAAACCTTAGCATTGATATTAATGCTGCCATTTATGAGAACAATTTTTAAATGCATATTTTTATTTTAAAAACTGAACTTTGCCCGCTGTGGGGACAGAGCCTTGCACCTCAGCGGTGATAGTCTGTTATCTTATCCACTGAGTTACTCGGGCATCGCCTGGGAAATGGTTTTCATAGTTCATTATCAGAGGAGTGATTAAGACTAAGATTTTTTAAGTTATCATTTTTTTAATAAAATTATAGACATTTTTTAATGATTTGAGCTTAGACTAAATGACTCTATTCACTCACGTTTATGGTCACATTATCAGTTAAATTTTTATATTGGTTAAGATAGTGCTGATTTCCACACCACGCTAGACGTACAGCTCATTTGGCGCGTTATCTCCTTTTATTTTATTCTTGGCGAGATTCCCCATTAGGCCTATATTCCACACACACACACACAAGCTTTTAGAAATATATATATATAACAAATGATTTCTGAATATATACAGCAATTTGAATATATGCAATAAGGATTTATGGAATGATGTTTTTAATCTTATAATAACTATTGGAGTAAGAAGATATACCGTCGTCTAAGAGATACCTTTTATCATCAAAAGGTGAGAAGGCGATTTTATAAATGGATGTTGTAAAAAATTGATGGCTTGTACTGTGAATACTTTATTGCTCCATTGTTTTTATTTCTCTTTGAAATAGACATTGCTTATAATTATAATGTTTGAGTTGTTTCCTAACATTTCTATTCACTCCCTTAGATGGTTTTTCTCACCTTCCGAAGATAGGCTTCCCATTCAATTCGTCCTTGAAGCAGCCAATTTTCTTTTTGTTTTGAATGCTGAAGAGAGGGTGATCTGGAGGGTAATTAGAGGTGCCATAAATGTTGATATTTTCCTTTATATCACCAAAGATATTTTCTGTTTTAATCTCGTAGGTAAGAAAATCTGTATCGGTTAAAAGCAATAGTGTATTGTTTCCATATTGTCTCTTGATGATGTTATCGTGGAATTCATACATCAAAAGTTTGTTTAACTCCAAAATAACAAACGTAATATAAATTGGACGATAGAGAATCACCGTGCTTCTCATTCGTTCTGTACCTAGGAAATAAGTAATTTATAATATGCATTCTAATATTTAACACGTTAGCTAAATATTTTAAAACCTAGTATAGTAGCTCAAATGCATTTAGTTAAAAAAAGTATTGATTAATCTAATAAAAGAAAACATAAATTTGTGTAAATTGAAAATGAACATTTAAGATGATAAATTATAAAGAATCATTTTATGATTTTGTTCGATGATTACAATAGCGACATTTATTTCTAATAACATTTTAAAGATTATAATACTTTTAAGGTATAAAATTATAATATTTTTTATTACTATATAATTTTGTTATTAATATACAATATCTAAATACTTCATAATCGAATAACTATACATTACAATATTAGAGTAGTTACTTGAAGCTGTTAATCAAACGCGTCAAATAAAATATAGTTAAAATATCCTTATTTTACATTTCGGTTCTCTGGGATCTAATAAAATGAAACACGAAATTTGAATACATTGTGAAAATTATAAATAATTGTTTTATGTTTTTGTTCAATTACTTATTGTTCTTTATTGCGAGATTTATTTTTAGTAATATTTAAAAGAAAAATTCTCTAATATTTTTGAAGGATAAAATTATTTCTTTTAATAACTCTAACTTTTAATATACATATCTAAGCATTTTACAATTGAATAGCCATATGTTAAAATAACCATCATTTAATAGTGATTTCCATGATTTATTACCAGCGGGAAAATATTATTGATAAGGATTTTTAGATTTTCTATGGCTTAGAACTTATTATTTTTCAAATAAAATTATCGATATATTTTAATGATTTGAACTTAGACTAAATGATCGAATTGGAAATTGTACAAATTCATATTCACATTTGAGGTCCATTTTTAGTACCGCACATTATCTATCCTATTGTATTCACTGATTAAATTATTTATAGGAAATATAGGAAATATAATATATATAATTTATTAGTCTTCGTGTAAACATTAATGAATTTAATGAATGCAGAAATTTTTTAACTAGTCCTATACTCAGTTAAAAATATATTTTCATAATTGTTGATCTAAGTGATTTATGAAAAAGTTCATTTTAAGCTTTAAATACTTATTTACAATCTTGTAAGTAAAAGTTAATTGAATTTTACTAATTTAACTAATTCTTAAAATTAATAAATCTTTAATTAATAACTAAGTAATATTTGTTATTAATTAAAAGCACATGAGAAAGATACATTTTTGTGATATCACATTCTACATATAATATTCAATATTTATTAATTTATTTATACCACAGTGATATAATCTTCTTAATGAATTTTATGAAATACTCTCTTTACAAGATGTTATTTTTTAAATAGCATATAATGTAACTTCATAATAATGTCATGATCGTACACAAAGTGTTATTTGCTTGAATCACTCAGTAATATATTTAAGATTTAATTATTTTACCCTAATTTTACATTTAATGAATGAATTTATTCTTAGTACATGCGCTTTACTTATCAAAATATTTTAGAAATAATCTACCATTTTTAAGCAACATGAACAAACACAAATATGTTAGTAATTCAGTAAATTCCTTAAGTAAAATTTGGTGTAAATTTTGAATTTTTATTCTAATATTAAAATCTTCCTCACCTCGTTCTTGGATATTAATAGTGTTTCGGAATCCACTTTACGTCCGACCCTAATTAGACTTCATATGCCAAAAATGACCGATGAGTGTCAAACAAACCAGAATTTTTATAATCACGCTTTTTAAACGTGTATTTTTAACCTATATTTGTTTTACTTAACTGAGATTGCTAAATTTTACGTTAATAAATTTAGTTAGTTTGTAAAAATTTAATTTGTCGAGTATAAAATTTAAAGTGCAAATTTTTTATTTTTAGAAAATAATTATTAAATACATATACCCGATTTTTACAAAAGAAACTTTCAAGTATTTTGATTTTAACGATATTTCAAAGCTTATATTATTACAGTGATTTTTTATATATAAATATTAACATAAAAAAATTAATCGGTTAAAAAATTTTTTTAACTTGTTAAAGTATTTTTATGATTAAATTTTTTTATCTTTTTCTTTGAAAGTTACCGAAAACGCAATTAATTTTGACAACTAATTTATAGAAACTTATCTAATTTTTTCAAATAAATTCCTCAAGTGCTCTACCATATTTAAATTTTTATATCATTTTAAAGGATATTTACACCAATGACAAATGGTTTTCTCACAGTTATAAACTTAAAATTTGAAGACAAATATTAGAAATTTTTAACATAATACAACTACATTGATTATTTTTATATGCGATGAAATGCAAAAATTTTCCTATATTATATATTATAAAACGTAATAAGCCTAACATTAAGGTAATGATATTTATTTTTACTTAGAATAACAATATCATGATTTTAAATATCAATGCTTTCAAAAAATAAGAAATAATATGTTCACCTACATTTTAAGAGTTGTTTTCTGATCAAAAACATTCACTTTAAAGCAAAGCTATGTGATTTTATACTGAAATCTAGATAATTATACCACGTGACTCTAGATTTGCGATAACTCTAATCTATGTGATCGTTGGTTTTTGCTAGACATGCGTCATCACGTGATTGCAGTACAATTCTTATCATGAAATGTTATAACAATATTATCATTTATGTATACCGATGAATGTGCTATATAATTAAACAATTAGATTCCATTAGAATTTATACTCCTATTTTTAAAAAGAGATAACTTATACAAATTTGTTACAGTGAATAATTATTTTAATTTGAAAAAGAATAAACTAAATGTTTGACTTAAATGTAAGCATATACTGAAATATTATATTCACCTAAATTGTCTAACATTCATTTTAGATTATTCCATCATATTGAATTCTTCATAAAACAGCATAAAATTATTTTGAATCATACTTAAAAAAAATTAAAAGATTCAGCAATGTAATCATCTCAAGATTTAGGTACACTGTTCGCTCATTAATTGAAAAGATAGAGTTTTTAGATACAATTTATAATTTCAATTTTTAAATACAATTTATAATTTCAAACGGTAATAAGCTGCAAATATTTTTTTAAATGAAATTAACTACATTTAAGAAATTTCCACTTCAAATGTATTTCCATCTGTATCATTTCAGTGTTTCTTAAATAGAAATGACAAATGATTTTCATCTTAAAAAAAATTACCGATTTGCGTGAATTTCTTAACCTGTCAAAAATATTTTAATGATTTTCTTACATTTCATGAAATACAAAAATTGTTTTATGCTGTAACTTCAAAAGCTATTAAAATTTCATAACTAATTATAAAAACTTATCTAGTTTTAAGAAATAAATCCTTTAAATGCATGCATAATATTTACCCGTTATTATAATATTTATGACTATGCACGGTCTTTACAATAAAGAGAAATGCTCTTTTAATGTTTTGAACTGAAATTGTAAAGTAAAAATTACTAAAATTTCTCAACAAGTTAAAATTACGTTGATAATTTTTAATGAACAATGATCTGCAAAAATTATCTTCGAAAATCTGCGAATCAAAAATTATCTTTGAACTCGAAAATCTAAGTGCATTATTAAGGAAACTAAATTTATTTTTTATTAGAATACCAACATCATGGTTTTAAATATAAATATTTTCATAAAAATAAGAAATAATACGTCTTGACTTCAACATGAAATCGCATAGCTTTGCGTTAAATTGAATGTATCTAACAAGAAAGAACTCTTAACAATGTAAGTGAACGTATTATTTCTTATTTTTGTTTCTGTCACCGCTAAGGTGCAAGATTCTGTCCCCACATCTGGTAAAATTCAATTTTTAAAATAAAAATAGACAATTCAAAATTGTTCCCATAGAGGGCAGTATTAGTATCAAAACTAAGGCTTGAAAATTTCTCAATAGATGGCAGCAAGATTCAAGTACTACATATAACGCACCCCTCAACATTAGTATCAAAGGAAAAATTTGAAAAGTTCTCAATAGATTAAAGCAAGATTCAAGACTTATGACGTCAAACAATCTGATAAACCTTCGTATAAGATTACAAACATACGACGTCATTTTAAACCCTCGTATAAGACTACAAACCTATGACGTCACTGATAATGGTGATAAGGTCCATACTCTGCTCTGCGATGCACGTGTCGGTGAACTGTCATTTTCTCACTACTATTGTATTCACTGATGAACCCAAATTAATAGCTTTAGATCAAATAGCAATCATCACACGGAAAGTAGAAAAGAAAAGAAAAAAATTGACAACAAAATACATTTCTTAAATATTATAATATGGGTTCTTTATAATCTTTCGAAGAATTGAAGAAATTGTGATGCTAAATTTATAGGAAATACAAAAAATCTATGTAAACATTGAAAAAAAGAGGCATATACAACACTTTTAGAAGTCTCAGAGATCTTTACTGCCAGTATTTCAAATCAATATTGCTTCTTAGCATATATCTGTTAAAGTAAGAAAATTTTAAATTTTATTGTTATTTCTAATCTCAGTGTTGATTAGTACTTATTGTTATCATATTTTTTATTTTAAATATAAATTAGGAAATTATCAAGGAAATTAGCTATTTAATAGTTTACCTAGGCAAGCGACCTCACAGATCTAATTTTATTGAAAACGTATGCTATGTATGAAAATGTCAATTAGGAATCTCAAAGCAAGAGCTACTTTTACGGCAAAATAAAAGTAACTCATACTGCATATGCAATCGAAAACGTTTACAAATATCAAAAAATTATAACCAGAAAGTTCCTTGGCTCAACGTTAAAACATGTAAATGCTTTAAAAAATCCTTAAGAATTCTTCATTAGTTTAATTATTTCTTTAGTTTAATTACTTCTTTAGTTTAATTAGTTTAATTATTAAATCTATTGAATTTTCCTTTTTTTACGTATTAGATATTCATTGTTTAAAACTATTCATTTGGCTACACAAAAAACAACATCTATTTTTCATTTAAAAAATCTTGATATTAATCTGATTCATAAAATGTGTAGTATTATTATCAAAAAGAGTCTCCTGTAGAGTAAAAATCTTGTCAAGTCTCTCGGAGCCTTTCTTTACTGAAAAAGGCCTTAGACAGGGAGATTCCCTGTCCTGTCTATTGTTTAACATTGCTTTGGAGAAGGCTATCAGAGACTCTGGTATAAAGACCAGTGCTACTATCCTACATAGAACAATTCAACTTCTTGCCTTTGCCGATGACATTGATATCATAGGAAGATCAAAGAGATCTATCATCGAGGCTTTTGTAGCGCTTGAGAATGCGGCAAAGGAAATGGGACTTATTATTAATGCACACAAAACAAAATTTCTGATTGCAACAAATAAAACTTTTGACCCAACACTTTTAAGGATAGATGATTATACTTTTGATTCGGTAAAACAGTTTAGTTACTTAGGAACTTTGATCTCATGTAACAATGATTTAAAAATCGAAATTAATAATAGAATCTTTCTTGCTAATAGATGCTTTTATGGCCTTAGAAGCCAATTCAAATCTGGGTTAATTTCTATAAATACAAAATTGAACCTATATAAAACCCTAATCAGGCCAATTGTTCTGTATGGTAGTAAATGCTGGACCCTCATTAAGACAGAGGAAAAAAATCTATTGATCTTTGAAAGAAATATTTTGAGGAAGATTTTTGGACCCATCCAAGTGAATAATGAGTGGAGGATTTTATTCAATCATGAAATCAATAGAAAATATAGCAAATACGGTGGGACCGATACTGTAAGAACTATAAAGGCATCACGAATAAGGTGGTTGGGCCACATGTACAGATGCACCGATGCTTTTCCCACCAAAAAAGTGACATTCTCAAAAATCGAAGGGATTCGTCGTAGAGGACGTCCACCCACGCGGTGGCTGGACGATGTTGAAAAAGACCTCAAAATAATGGGAGTCAATCGATGGAGGTCTGTTGCGGCTAATAGAGTCAGCTGGAAGAAGATCAGCGAGTCAGCCTTGGCCTGCAATAGGCTGTTGAGCTTGTGAAGAAGAAGAAGATTATTATTATCAAAACACACACACAAATATATATATATTAATGAATAATAGAATAAAACCCCTGCCTCATTCCCTGATATTACTCAACTGGTTGCGAAAAGAATTTTTAAATGATTTACCTTTGTCAAAATATACCACATATTATCAGCATAATAATATAAGGTTATACACTTGAAAAAAATTATTTTTCAACTGATGAAAAATTTAAATGCAAGAAATCTTCTACCTCTTAAAATTTGTAATTGTAATTTTAATATTTCTTTATAGAAAATTATTTCGTTAATTCACAATTATTTAAATATAAGGGAGAAAAATAGTTATATTATTGGATCCTCCTTTCGTTCTATATTCTGCAAGTGTGATTTAAAAAAAAATAGCGATGTGTGTGTGTGTTTACTTTTTCTTCAAATTTTGAAAAATATGGTTTTTGTCCGGTATAGCGAATGTGCTTATAGTTTTGCCAATACGCCACAAATCGAAAATGTATTAGAACTCGATGAAAATAGTCCAAACTTTATTATTTAAAACTTCGAAACTAAAAGAAATTTTCCATCATTCCATACTTTCTTCCACTCATTTTCTCCTGATTTATGCATGAAAATTCATTTCGGATGCAAAGCAATGTTTTAAACAAAGCTAAGTAAATAGTAAACACCACTGAAACTAGTAATTATTCTTCTTCTTTTAAATGTCAGAGATTTACCACGAAAACTAGCAACACCTTTTCCGCAGGAAATCAAGACCGTAAAAGCTGACGGGCTTGGCCCACTAGTAACTAATTACTGTAAATAACTATAAGTTTATTCCCAGAGCCATATACGAAGAATAATAATAGTTGGAATTACATATTTTTATTAGCTAATATTGTGAAGAAGTTTTTGAAAACAATGGAGTTTGATAAACTATATAATACTATGTCTAAATAGTAAAACTTATACGATGCTACTTTCTGATTTGTTATTCAAAAAAAAATCTAAGTTTCTATAAAATTCTTATTAACATTTTCTCAGAAAAAAATCAAGTTGAGTCGAGCTAATTTTAATGAAATTTAAAATTTTTTTTATTTTATTCATTTCCAGTCTCAAATATTTTTCAGAATTAATTTATTTCTGAAGTGCTTAACTCCAACTGATCAAAATTCTCTCATATTTTATAACTCTGTTTTAATTGCGAAGAAATACATTACATAGAATTTCCTTATATTTATATTGTTTGTTTTTCAAATAAAAGAAAATTATATAGTTTTACAAAAGGTACGTAAAATGCATAGCTATAATTTGTAAAAAGAGAAATTATACATGTGTGTAACAGTATTGAGTAAAAATAATTACTTCAAATTTTAGTGAATTTATGAGATGGATTTATTCCATTTAGCATAGAAACAAGTGAAAAAACGTGTTTTTATTTACTGTTTTATGAATCCAGTGAGCGGATGAAAGAAATTGCATTCATTGCACAAAGCATCTGTGTGTAGGTGCAGTGACTTTGTTAAAAAAATTTTTAGAAAGAATGATGGAACAATAACTTAATCATTATTTAAAATTAGGGATACAGGAATTCGAAGATTCAAGAAATTTAATGTTTCATTCCTTTATAGCAATTTTGTAATGATTTTATGAGAAAGAATTTTTAATTTTGTCTACAGACGAATTTAAAGATGAAGAATTTATAATTGTAAATTCAAAAAGCACATTTGAAAATTTCATTTGTATTTTTAGTGCAAATAAATAAAAGTAGATTCTATTGCAAACTAAAAATAAAAATAGGATTATGATGTGTTTTCAAACATATGCATAAATATTGTCTAATATGTTTTATTTTCATAGAGAAAATTTACAATTTGTGCTGGTAAGGTGAATTTAATGTAACAGTAATTATTTATATTTTGAAGATTATATACATACATATATATACATATATATATATATATATATATATATATATATATATATATATATATATATATATATATATATATATATATATATATATATATATATATATATATATATATATGGGTGTGAGTGCGCATGTGTGCGTGTTACACCATAAAATTGATTCCTTTTGTCTTTCGTAAAATTTAAAATATCTGTATTTTTACTGAGAAAATTTATTTTGTAAACTATGCTATGCTTCATTTTTGCTTGTAATGTTTACCAGAGTTATTGACTAAGAATAGGTAAGCTTTTATTTCTTTCTTCTCTACATCCCCCTCCCCAAATTAAATAAAAAAATGTTCACTTTTTTATTAAAAAGGTTCTTATTTATTATAAATTACTTAATTTAAATATTATATTAGAATATTATATTAATATTTAGAGTTTTGTCTTATAAACTAAAATATACTTCATTTCTATTTATAACTTTGATTAGAATTATTGACTTAGAATATGCAAATTTTTGATTTTAAGCCTTCACCTAAAAACATTTAAAAGAAAAAATATTTTTAATTTGTCGCACTATTTAAAAAATGCGAATAGTAGGAAATAATTCTTATTCCTTTTTTTTAAACTAACTTAGATGGAATCATTTTAATTCATTTATTTATTTTTAAACATTTAACTAATATATTTATCCGAAACCCTGTAATGTATCTTTAAAATTATTTCAAATAATTTTCAAAAATTTATCAATTTAAAACCTAAATTAAAACAAATGGATTTTTTAATAAAATTTAAAATATACTTTACAGAAAATTATATATGTAAAGCAAAATATTAAAGTACTTTTTAGAGAAAAACTTTTATATAAATTTTAGAAAACTAATAGAGGTTTTTAATCATTTCAGCAATGCAACGTTTCTTAACTATATTTTCATAAAAGTGCAAATTTTGAATTGCAAAAATCGAAGAGAATTAATATATATATATATATATATATATATATATATATATATATATATATATATATATATATCAATAACATAGTATATTTAAGAAAATAATTTTATATATTTTATATATATACAAACTAGTAATTAGAAACAGAAAAAAAGCTGGTGAATGAAAAGAGTGATGGAAATAAATTCACCAGATTGATAAATTCAAATTGTGATTATCGTTAATTAATTCCTTCTGGGATCTCCGCAACCCAATGTCAATTATTTACTTCCCAAGATTTGTTATCGCCATTGCCTGTGGCATTTTAATTGTATTTAAACGATCATCACTGTGTAAAACAGTAAAAAGAATGGGGAATTAAGTGCTGAGCAGATATAAAAAGGATCGATTTTGGCATCATTTGGTGAATATTTTTAAAGCTTCTTTTCCATAAACTATCAAATTTTCTAAAGAGCAGAGGCTTTTAGCAAATGAATGGGTTTATCCTTTTCTTCTTTGTCCCGACCCTCTTTCACCATCTCCATTCGAAGTTACTAAGTGGTAGTAGCAATGTGATCATTGACTACTAGAAACCAACCAATTTTGTCCCCCTCCAGCGGTGACAACCCCCTTCTGTCCCCACAGAGGAAGCGAGACAGTTTTATAAGAGGAACTTTTTTTTCCTCCCTCACATATGTATTTCTAGCAAATTCCTTTTACAAAAGCTTTTCCTTTCACACGAAATCAACCGAATCAGAAATTTTCCAGGATGTAATCGCTCGAGAACTCTCTTTAAGTGTAAGGACAAGATCCAAAAAAAAAAAATAAATAAATAAATAAAAAAAGGGTGACAAAGATTAGCACAACTCAATTTTATATTATCTTACTTTTTACATCTCCTCCCTTTTTTTTACCGCTGTTGTTGTTGATGGACCGGCATTTGGACAATGCTGAGGTACTTTTCTAGCCCACAGCGATTTCAGTCTTATTGTAGAAGACGAGTAAATGGGTCGGCTTGTTTTTCTTTTGTTATCCCTTTTCTTCAAGAGGAAAGGTTGCGAACCTTCGATCTCGACTTGAAAAAATAAAATAAAAAAAATAGATGTGATTGCGTCAATGTTGCTATAAGTGCCTATCATAAGCTTCATTTGATTCGACCATTGACATTTCAATAGAAGTCCCTTTTCTGCACTTTGTCAATGCTTACTCCCAATTTTCCTTTGAGTTTATCTAAAATTCTTAGCTCACTGAAACTCTAAGAAAAAGAAACGCTTATTAGCGTTTTGGTATTACACTGGAAACATTTAATAAATTTCCTCTATGGTTTTGAAGCTAAAAAAATGGGATTTAATAGTTAAAATGGTAGTTTTCTATGTAATTTAAACTTTATATTTTTAAATTTGTGCCATAAAAGAAATAAGTCCATACTTTTTTTAAAGTATAGGAAATTAAATGGATGGGGTATATTATAAAAAATTGTTATAATTCTCAGGTATAGAGTTTTTCATTTCATGAGCTATAGAAATAAGGTGAAAGAAAAATTTCAAAATTTCTTAATTCAAATGATTGATACCATAATTTCTTAAATTCTTCTTTCAAAATATTTCACACTAGTTTCTTCAGTTTTTTTTCTGAAAATTTCATACATTGATATTAAATAAATATTATAGTTACTAATAAATTCAATAATTATCAAATTACTTATTATCTCACTTTGAAAAATAACTCAATAAAAATTTGCACTTCTTGTTTAATAATAATTAAAGCAATGTTGTTGTTGTGTCTTGTGCCAGCTAGGCTGGCAATATGGGGTGCGCTGCTCCACTTTTCCAATTGAACCATATTTTGGTGTGGAATCCGACTTTCTCAGTACACACATGCCATAGCTATCCGTTTATAGGGTAGGCAACCATTCCCCCAACCCAGTGATTCTCAAACTGTGGGGCGCGCCCCCTAGGGGGCGCGAGCATATCCAAGAGAAAATGTTATTTAAAAAAATTGATTAAGTGACTGAAAGGAAAAAACACACACACATACAAAACAAAATACATTTCGATACATTATATAATTAACTTATTAAATTAAAACAACTTACTAAATTAAAAACAAATTTAATAATTATTAATGACTTCCTTGGGCCTGTCTTTCAGAGCAAAGTTTTTCGAAGGAGGGTTTAATATTAGAAATAGACACTCTCAATTCTTTTTCTATATTTAGCTGAGATCTATATTTTGTCTTCAAAGAAGCCACCACAGAAAATTCAGTTTACAAAGGTAAGATGTTGAAAATGGTAGTAGAATGCGAAATGCCCTTGTTTTTAGTGCAGAAAACTCATCATCCACTCCTGCCCAAAATTCAAAGAGTGATTTATTATTCAATTGTCTTTTGGTTTCGCCGCTTGCCATGAAGTCTATGAAGGTTTCTTCCTCTTCAATTGAGAGTCCTTCGGGAGTATTTTGAAATGGATCCCTCACCCTCTTGTAACTTGATATCAGTTTGTCGTCACCAAGAAAGTACTTTTTTAAATCCTTTGCTGCTAAATGATTTTCAATGGTTACAAAAACAACTTTTACATGTTATTCTTCAGCCTTGTAAGTTTTAATACAATCATTCAAATTTGCAAACATTGTTAAGTTTTCTTGCTTTAAATTTCTGCTCCACAGTTTCAATTTCCTACAAAAATCATTAACTTTATCACTCGTATCCAATATATGTTTATTTGCTCCTTGCAGTTGAAGATTCAAGTTATTTAATTTCTCGAAGATGCCGACCACACATGTAGCTCAATTTTATCACAAATAAACTATCGCGAAAATTCTCAGCTTCCGGTCTGTTTTCCTCTTCTAGGTAAACGGCGATTTCTTCTCTTAATTCGTAAACACGTTGCAAAAATTTCCCTCGTGATAACCATCTTGCCTCGCAATAAAATAGTAACGCTGAATGTACTGCACCCATGTCTTTACAAAGTGCGGAAAATATTCTTGATTTCAGGGGTCTCATTTTTATATAATTTACTACGGTTACAACCGTAGTTAACACAATATTCAAACCAGGACTAATTTCTTTGGAAGGCAAAACTTCTCTGTGAATCATACAATATGTCCAGACGCACTGTGGCGATTTTTGTTTCACAAGTGCTTGAATACTTTAGAATCTTCCGGACATAGAATGAGCACCATCGGTGCATATTCTGACGCAATTTTTCCATTCTATGTTTGCCTCGTTCATAAAATCCTTTAAGATAGCAAATAATGCGAATGCTGTTGCTTTGAGTTCGATTTTTTTGCATAAAAGTAATTCTTCTACTACTGACAAATCACAAATTCTAACATAGGCAATGAAATGAGAATCTTTATTACTATCTGTTGCCTCATCGAGTTGTATTGAAAACAATTTGTCACGCAACTTTAACAAAAGCTGACACTCTACATCTTCAGTTATATGAGCATTTCGCTGGGCAACAGTATCATTTGAAAGAGGTATAGACTGCAATTGTTTTGCAAAATTATCTCCAAACATAATTTCTACAATCTCAATTGAGGCTGGCAAAATAGGCTCTTCACCAATGGTGTGAGGCTTTTTACATCTGGCTATTTTATATGAAACTTTGTAAGAGGCAATTAAAGCTTTTTCATTCACAGACAAATTTTTTAAACAATGATTTTTGTTTTTCATATGATTTTAATTTTAGTTCGAAGAATTCTCTGTGCTTGTTTACGTACTCACTATGAAGCGTTTCCAAGTATCGTTTAAGTTTATTAAGTTTCACGCTGTCTGCCGCCAACATTTTTGAGCAAATGATACACAGGGGCCTTTCTTCTTTATTTACTTCAGTACAAGTGAACCCAAAATTTAAGTATTCTTGAGAATATTTTCTTGATTTTATTTTCGGAACCACGCTCGTTTGTGTACTTGTTGATGCTTGTCTAATGCTCGCTTACGCCCTCTTAAAAATTTATCCATGATTCTGCATAAGTCCGCTGCGTGAATATTTAATACGGTGAATTGCAATTACACGAAAATATACATAACATACACATTCAGAATAGATTCAATAGGGATAGAAGGATCGACTCGAATGAGATTGCCTGGAATTGTAATTGGCGTCATAGAACTTCCTTCTTCTCCCTATGAGAAAACATTTGTTCACATCAGCACACGCTCCTAACTTAACTTTTAAGCTGACCAGACAAATTCCAGACAAATCAAAACTTCTCGCGAAACCGTGAGAATGCCCGACATGGCGGTACGCAAGAGCAATAAAAAGGCATAGGATTCTTGTTTATTCAATGCTGAGGATCGGTGTTGCAAAATGTCAATAAATTTCCGTATTCTTGGTGATTTGTAAAGTTTAAAATTAAGGTTGTAGTGTAAGTTTAGCACCAAAATACCCAAAATACATTATTATGTATTCATTTTATTGTATGCGTTGGGGAGGGGGAGCGCGATGAAAATTATGATTGAAAATTGGGCCTTGAATTCTAAAAGGTAGAGAAACACTGCCCAAACCCATTCATGCAAAGAAAGGACAAAGAATAGACAGAGAGAGAAAATACATCCATGCTCGAACCGGGTTTCGAACCCAGGACCTCCCTATTCGCAGTCAGGCACTCTGACCACTAGACAGGGTGAGAAGCAAAAAAAGTAACTAAAGAAATAAAGAAATAAAAGGAAACTATTTAGTTCAAATCAATATTCAGCAACATATTTTTTCCTCTAAATTTTTTTTAATATAAATATGAAATATGTTCAAATTATGTATTAGGAACAGATATTGTACTTTTATTCGATATAAACTAATTACTTCATGGTCAAGGAGTGCATTTTTCCAGAGCAGCCAGATAGATGGTCTGAAATTTTCTAATACATTAATATAATTTATTTTAGCAATTATATATCAGCTTGCTATTGATGCACACCGCTTAATCCGATTGAATTAAGACCTTATTCAGAAATTTTACATTAATTTCCGAAGAGTTCAGAACTGGGAGTTGTTTGTTAGTTGCATAATGAGAATTGAATTAATCTATAATTTTGAAGGATTTTGCTTAAATTTTGATACCACACTTACACTTGACAAGACATGGTAACTATGGCATACGAGGACTTATATCTGCTGGTGATTCTAAGGGATTTGTCAGCACGAACTGAGTGGTGAGTGAATCCTGCTTGTCTGCGGTAATTACCGAATCCATCATACTTTTATGGGGCCCGGGAGGAATGGGGACGTATTCAAAAAGAGAAGGGGACAACTCAGTATGGTACCGCATCTTACCTGGTACAGTGGAGGCCAACTAAAAGCAACTTCAATGATGGGGAAGAGTAGTATGTGAAAGAGGATTAGCCCCACCCCTACGATGAAACCAGAGATAATGGTCCCGGGAGGACTTTCGAGTAAAAAAAAAAAAGAGCATGATATTCCACAATCAGAGCGTCATACTCGCCCAGTTAAGTGATATGTAGATGGAGCGGGACTCCTATTTTACAGATAGCTCAATTTTAATTTTCTTCCTGTTCAGTTGAATGGGAAATAGAATACACCCGCACTGACAATGAACTTTCCACTTGACTATTAAGAGGAAATGCATGGCTTTGTGTCAATCACGCGGTAGTAAAATGTTTTGATGGGGAGATGGGATTTATGGCTAATGAATTGCTATTGATGCATTTATATTATTTTGATTGTTATAGAGCAATTATAAAAAAATAATTTCGTATTTTGAAACATCTGTTAATGTAAAATTTTGTTACTATTACCTGTTGTAGAAAAATACTTTCATTCAATTAAAAAAATCCTTGTCATACTTTCATAAGAGAAGCGTGCTTGAGGGAACAGAGTAAAAGTGACGAGTCAAACTTCTTTGAGTTTTTATTCAAAGAAATTAAAAAGTAAATGATGTGTAATTAAAAAATGATTTTAAATAACTAGTATATTATGTTGATTTTTTCATAGAAATAATCTCAGATGCACAATCCTGAACTGGTTCCTGATCCTGAAGTACTGATTTAATCAACGTAAATGACAGAGAGGAATTTCTGTGTTCTTTAAATTTAAACACATATATTTTACCCCATGTGACTCAAAACTCGATATAATTTGTACCGGAATGATGAATGAAAATCAACCCTAAACTAATTTACATGATCAGTTATCATTTATGAAAATTAAAGTTTTAACTCTTAATATAATTGTGCTTTTAAAATCAAAGTGATTAAAAGAACCAACATAAAACCCTTAACTTTTGTTTGGCAAATTTTGTTTCATGACCTTAAACTCACGTTTGATCTCCCCTTTTTATATACTAATTCTAATAAAAAGTTCTATGGTGCAAATAATAGTATATATTGTTATTACATAGTCTGTGTTTGTTTTTTCTGCCACTGAATGTATGGTGGTATTAGATCTCCAATATCACTATAAGAAAATTTGCGTCAAGGCCCAGTGCTTTTTTTCCTGTGTCTTAATATAGGAATCGTCTGATTACTGTAAATATTCCTTTCTAAATCAATGCCAAATATACAATCCGACAACCTCTTTTTTTTTTTTTTTTTTTTTTTTTTAAGCAACATTTTAATTTCCTCCAAAAACAAATTTCATATTTTTTATAATTTTATCATTAAAAATTTGTAAATATTCAATATAGCCTTTTTATTTTTTCCCGGATAGAAGAATATTTTACTTCCTTTTCACCAGCTATTATAATGCTTTGTTCACATGAAACCGTCCCTCAATTGATCTAAGAAAATGATTTTTCATACAGTTCTCTCAAAATATTCTCAGTAATTTTACAAGCATTGAATCTGATCTTTACTTTTAAAATCTGACCAATGTGATTTGTTATTTTAGTCTTACACTCCACCAATAGTTATTAAGGATGATTGTTTTCCAGGTTCAAGAAAATTATTTCAATTGTTCATTAAAAAGGGGCAATAGTTCACAAAACTTCATTTACTTGTATATTTTAGAATCTAAACATTTAGATTTTTATACTTTTGTATGTGAATCTGGGTATAAGCATGCTTCATCTTAATTTAAGTATTCTTAATTTTGCATATGTAATAAGAAGAATGACAACTAAATGAGGAATAATTACTGAGAAATATGGAATTACATTTCACTCTTACGGTAAAAAAAAGTAAAATTAGAATTCCTACTTGACCTTACTCTTGTGTTGGAAAAGCGAAGGAACGATATCAAATTTGCATAGGCTTAATGTTCGAAAGAAAACTAACTCACAGCAAATACTTAAAGTGGCAACCATACGTCCATCATGACTTAGAATATAACGCTTGGGAAACCGTTTTCCGCTCATCTTCGCGTTTTACGTCTATTTTTTTTGCTTCATGATATCTATACAATTACCCGTATTTGTACTCCACTACTGCACGCACGAAACATTTTTGACGTTGATATCAAGACAATACTTTACAAATTGATGGTTTCCCCATTTTTAAAGGGTAATATTTGATCTACTGGCTTATTCAATGGATGATCCTATTTAGAGCTATTTTTTCTTTCAAGAAACTTGCTTATGGCAAATTCTTGATAGTCTTGAGATATGATCAATAGCGTAGTGAAGGGGAGGACAAGGGGGTCTATCGTGTCCCGGGCGCCGCTTTGAGAGGGGCGCCAAATAGTAGTAACGAAAATTTTTTTCAGAAATATTATATTTCTTTTTAATTGAAATATCAATTTTATTTAGAGAAATATATTTTAAATTTAATAATTATTTTTTCCTGTTGAAGAGCTTGCCATAAATGAAAATGTTCCGATTTTTATATTTCCATATTAATAAGTTAGTACAGTTTAGTTCGTATTAAAAAGTGTGTTCTTTGAATCGTGTTTTCCATTGTCTTTTCTTACAGTTTTTTATACTTTGCTCAAGATTTGTGGTGCTTTATCATTATTTTGTACAGTAAAACTTGCACATGTGATGATGGAAATATTTTAATTCTTTTCTGATAAAAATTTTGAAATATAAATTATATTGGTTAGTTTCCTTTTTATGGATTTGAGATGTTTTTAGTTTCAACTTATTTACCAAATAATATGTGTTGATGTTATATCTCTTGATTTACGAATCAATAATTTAGGGAGATTCCAAAAAGGTAAGCTCATGATCTAATCTGTAACTGATTTGACTTAGTGTGAATGCAGCAAGATTCACCAAGATAATTAGAATTCTAATTTTTTACAAGATGTTTAAATCAAGTTGCATACCTATGAAAAATTGTAACACTGATTAAGCAACTAAATCTTTTCTAATCAAAATCAAAAAACAAGATATTTAATGAATATTGCATCGACTGACAAATGCATCATTAGGAACTAGCATGATGTTATTTATCATTTAGGAAATCAAAAACATTTTTGTAGAAATTTTGATGTTCTAAAATATTATTTGACTTGATGGTCATTTTTTATAGTTATCATAAAACATTTTATTTAATAAACAATATTTTCCCTTATAAATAAAAAAATCTGAAGTTTTAATCTCATTTTGACTAAAATAAAATTAAAAAAATCACTTTCTAAAAACGAAATTTTATAAAACTGAAATATTATTAATAAAAACTTGTAAAACTATAATTAAAACACAAGTGAAAATTTTTCTATAAAGGTTCTCAAAATTTGTATTTTTTAATAATCAATGAGAAAGGTATGACCTACAAAATATTTAATTTAAAATAAAATGAATGGATGTGTGTATTTCATTTCTCAATTCTTAATAATTTACTTTTATATATAAATACAATTATTATTATAAATATATAAGTTACGCCATATTCTAATCACTGAAATTTCGAATAGACAATAAGTATATGATAATGGAATTATAGTACCAATAATTTTGTCAGGTAAATAAACTATATTTCAGAGTTTATTCTTTTGCTTAGCTCCTATATTATAAGTTCCTTAAACTAGCATGGCTGTGTTCAATAAAATTTGAGAAAAATATAATATATAGGTATTTAAATATATTATTATATATACATTCGATATAACTTAGGGCTTCAGTGAAGCTAAATCTGGATGATATAGTAAATCTGTGGAAAACTTCATTTTAAAGAATAATACTCATTATAAATAATTAATGTTGCATAAAAAATTCTAATGATTTTGATTTAAAATTTTTTCACTTGCTGATTAAATTAACTTCACTTGAGCCCCGTCCTTATCAAACAAAGATAATACCCGACACGGATGAAAAAACTAAAAATATTAAAAGAATCAAATTACTTACAGATATTGATTTTTATATCCATTTCATTTACTAGAAATCATTAAATGTATCAGAAAAATAAGGAATATAAAATGTAACTGAAAGATGTTATTGAGACTTAAAACTTCTGGGAGAAATTCTTGTACATCGCCTGAGAAAGGAAAAGCTCTATCTTTACCTCAAGCTTTGTTGTAACCTCTTAGTCTACTGCCGCGTTACACTCGTGAAAAAATTCGCGTTGAAATGCATTTCTCATTAGCGGTCTTCTTTGCCCGAAAATGTTTGTGTTCAGCAACAGACTGACCCCCAACAGAAGAGAATTCTTTTTTTCAAAATAGCACTGCAATATTTAATAAAGAGAATTGTGCTCCTGGAATCGAAATACGATACAACGCTGGAAATAGAAAAGTAATTACCTCCAAATGCTAGGAGAATTCATTTTTTCCTTTTATTTTAACTATGTACTCGGTTAGAATATCACCATTTTGCATTCGCAAGTTTTCGTCTTTAGTGTTATTTCGTTACAAACTTCGTTGGAAATGTTGACTTTTGAGTAAAAAAAAATTTTTTTATTTTCTATCTACAACTTATTTTTTACATTTTGCTTATTTAGCAGATTTTTTAGCCATTACGAATATTTATTAACAAACATGTGTAGTTTTAAAATTTAAAATCAAATTGCTTATTTAAAATCGAAATATTTAAAATTTAAAGATTTTTGAAATTAATTTTTTATTTGACTTGTAATTTTGTCGCCGTTATATATCAATACATTAGGTTGAAAAATTCTTTCTTGGAAAGTTAAAAGATCAAATGTATTATGTATTTTTTATATATGTACACATAAAGTGTTTCTGGAAAATTAATCTTTAACTTTATATTTCACTTTATATAATGAAAGCATCTTTAGCTTAGAAATCATTTTAAAGGAATATAATGAAATAAGGCAAAATTATTATGTTTTGTAAAAATCTATAGATTAGTAATATTTTTGAATGTTATAAAATGATTCGTAAGATGATTCAGAATAAAAAAAGTTCTTTTTTTAATGTGAATTAGCTCTTATTTTAATTAAGAAATATATTTTAAAGTCATAAGAAAATCGTATTGAACATACTAAAAATAAATTGAAAACTTTCAGAGAGAAATATTTTCAGAGTAAAATCATACGATAGTGTTACGGTAAAAGTGACTAATCTGACAATTTTGTATAATAACTAATGATTATACACAATTCCCACTAAACTCGGTAAATGAGATAAATTATTGAAATATATGGATAATCCTGTAAATATATGTATAATCCCCAATTCGTGATGAGAAATGTCATAAGTTCCGATTACTTTATAGAAAAATGATTTTTTAATTTCAAAGAATAAGTATTTTTAAGCTATATTAAATATAATTCGTCCAGAAGAGTTTGAAAAACATCATGATGACTTAGAATAAAACATGCAATAATTTCTCAGTTTAACGTACAAAAAATCACAATTATTTAAATTCTTATATAATAGTGATTTTTTGGTACGTTAATTTCAGTAGATATTATAAGATAATAGTATAAGTTATATATATCTAACGTAAAAGTTATTCAAAAATATAAAATGTGTGTGTGATCAAAATTACTAAAAGTAAATTAAAGTCTAGATTGTTATTTCAGTAAAAATTTTTATTTAAACAAAACAGATTTTTAAATTGTGAGTGTGTGAATATTAACTAGTTCTTATTTTTTTATACCTTTTATATTTTATTAATTAAAAGATATGGAAAAAGAGAGCAATTTAGATTATTAGAATTTATAAAAACACTTCCATGTCAAAACAAATTAAACCCATATTCTAAAAAAGAATTTACTTATATTTGCTTTAAATTTACTTGTTTTCATTAGACTGCTATAAAACTTAGAATTACAATTTGCCAGATGTTTTACTTTTGGACTTATCAAATTTGCACTCTGTCTCGAAACACATGGTTAATATCATTGAATCTCAGAAAAATAGTTTTCTAACACAATCTTTGACTAATTCTAAATTTTTGTAAGTTTGATTTCTACTGATGCACATTTCCGAATCCTATTCTAATTAATATTTTTTTACTAGATTTTTTTTTTATCTCATATTTAAAAGTACAACCTGAACCTTTAAAGTTATCTATATTTAAGATTATTTTAAAGTAGATATTTTGCTATTGTTATTTGCATTATACTTGTATTCCATGTTTATTCAATACACTATATTACTATTTTTTAAGATGGGGTGCCAAAATTGGTATCGTACCCGGACCCCTATTGTGCTCGCTACGCCACTGGATATGATATGATACAAAGGCAAGGTACAATATATATATATATATATATATATATATATATATATATATATATATATATATATATATATATATATATATATATATATATATATATATTGTACCTAAATTACTCATTTTGTAATTAATAAAATTTCTTTTTGTTTATGTGTTTTTCTATTTGTTATATGTTTTTATTTATTTTCTAAAAAATCTTTAAAATAATCGACATTGCTAAATTTCATTATATTCTTATTTACTTTTTTGTTATACTTAAAATCAAAATTAATGTATACATAATAAATACAGGGTTGTCCAAAATCAGCAAACATTTGATAGCTTAATAAATGCTGAACAATTTTAGTAGGGAGGTAAAAATCAACATAAGTGATCTAAACATAATTTTTAATGAAAATAGTTTTTTCAAAAATTGCCAAAAGAGGATCATACTACGTGGAAAAAGAAGATAATAAGCAACATTATTTATCAGTTTGCAAAGACGATGACGATGTGTTTCAAAACCAACGATCATGTCTATAATTATTCATCAATAATATATGTAACAGAGGGAAAATGATATGAATAGCAATATAAAGCTTACCTGTAGAATATGTGAGAAATTTTCTTTCAGCATGCCTAATGTAGGGGAAAGATATATAGGTATGAGATTTTACGTATCCCATTAATTTATAAATTGACATAGATTGAAGCTTGAAAGTCTGGGATAATGAAAAACACGACCCACTAAGTGATATTCTTGAATGAATTTTCATGAGTGTAGCGAAATACGAAACAGTGCACTATGCTTACAAAAAAGTCGTACTGCTATCAGATATCATCAGACATGCTGAGGAAGACGCAATTTTGTAACATATTGGATCATTGTCACTCTGAACCGCAATAAATTCCAAAATAATCTTTCTTTTTTCTGAAAAAAAAATTCGTTGAAGAATGACGTGATTAATTCACATATTATTAGAAAGACTCTGTAGTTACGCAGTAGGTTTTCCTCAGCAGTTCTTAAGTTTTTCAGTAGACCAATGAATGTGCTTCATCTGTCCGCACCAAGTTGAATAAGGAATTATCATCTTCGTGTGATTTTTTAACGCTCATACATCGATTAGATCTCGCTTCATGAAATTGATGATTAGTAATTTATGATGATGTTGAATTTTGTACGGGTTATTGTAAATGACATGCATTATTGCTACCCACACAACTTAGTATGGAATGCTAACCGACCAACTTCGTGAGCACAGACTTACTCGTGTTTTTATTAACTTGCTTCTGTTGTCATTTCATCGTCAATTGTTTGCACAATTTTAAACTCAATTGTCTGTTGAGCAGCAAAAGAATTGGTCTTATGTTTCATCTCCTAATTTGGACTTATCATCGAAACACCCAGTGAGTTCGTAAACTTGGTAACCACTCCAACTGTTTTAAGCTGTTCAAATACCTTTCTCCTAGTAACAAATTATAATTGGATAACGTCTTAGAAAATGTCTTATTAACATACCATCGTACCTGATTTGGTCTCTATCTACATCTCATTTTGTACACAGTTTTCATGGAGAGTTATTGGCAATAAACCATTAAATTATTTCAAGGATTTGTTAGTTATTTTATTAATCTACTTATTTTATGTACTTATTTATTAAATTATATAAATAAACGTATAAAATAATATATTTGAAATTGAAATGGGAAAATATGAATTCTTGTGAAATGTACTTGCTAGCATTAAGAAAAATGTTAAGCATATACTGAGATTAAATCCTTAATAATAATACAAAACGTGATTTAACTAAGCAAAAAAATATAAGTACATTCATAAAAATCTTTCAATTTTTAAAAAATATAATTTTATTAAATGAAAATGTTTCACCAAACGTAAGGAAAAGTATTTTGTTTCGTACTTTCAAAAAACGTTTCTAATAATGGAGCATTTCTTAATAGCATATTGTTTCTTTAAATATTTCCCATAAATTCTAAGAGTACTTAAAGCTTCCATATTTGTGAATATAAGATTTAAACTCTTACCATAGCAACAGAGTTCTTAATAATTTTGAATATATGATGTTTAAATTTATGTTCTGCATGCATGTTTGAGATTTCCTAACGGATATGTGCTTTAATTTAAAATGCAAGCTTTTAAGAACTTATAAATGTTAATACTCTCCTTTCTCACAAATTACTGTACTCGGTTTTATAACTGAAAATCATGGAATCAGATACTTCATTAATGCTGTAACCTTAAAAATCTTTAAAATTAATCCTAAATCGCAAGTTATTTTGATACAGAAATTTAATTCAGAGCAATATCGAATTGTAACCAAAACCTAAAACTTCTAAAAACTTAAAATCCATGCATTTTTTCTCCTTTTTTAAGCTTGATAATTTAAAAGAAAATATAAATTTAAAGTAAAAATAAATTTCCTAGCAGTTCCTTTTACTTAAAAACAACCTAATATAGAATCCCAAAAGTAAAACATACAGAAATTGCAAACAATGAATATGAACTTTATACTAAATTGAAACAACAGTATCTTTCAATTAACCAAATGTAAAAAAGCTTATTCTTAATATTAAAATAGAAATATTTTTATTGGACAGTTTGAATAAGACATGAAAGAAAGGATTGGTTTGGGTCTATATGAAGAAATGTCATTTTGCAAAACCATCCACAAAGCATTTTATTTCAGTCGTCGGGGGGGAGGGATAATGACTCATATATATTTATATACTCTTGAATGCCCTTATGTTCAGAGTGAAGAGGTACAATCTGCTCGATTCTGACCTTATCAAAAACTTCAGGAAGAAAGTCTTTGATAAGGTCAGAATCGAATTCACTGCGTACAACAGTGAAGCCTAAATTAACTTGGCGCCTCTGACCTTTACACTCTAGTGAAACACAAATTTCCTATTATAATGGATACAACAAAATGAGTTTGATTAATTGAAATAGGTTTATTGAAATGATAGTTTGAATGATAAAATATATATTAAAAACTATATGTAAATAAATTTTTTTTTCATATTTAAGCAAAATTTTCAAAAATTTATTAATTAAAATACATTTTCTTCTCATTTTGCTTTTTATAAAAGGAAAATCCTTTTAGGACCTCTAAATTGCTAAGTTGAATTAATTTTTAGCAATATAATTAAGAGACCAGAGAGTTAACCAGAAATACGAGATCGTTAAAGTTACAATTTTTCATTAAGAAAGGTTTTTAAAGCATAATGGACATTAAATTTTTCTATAATTTTTAGTGTATTGATACAGAATTGATGAAATATTGAACTCATTAGATGAAAAAATAAAACGGGCTCATTAATTGAATCAACAAATTTTACTTAAATCTATAAGCAAAAAAATTTACTTTCGGCATTCTCTTTGAATGAATAGCATTTAGAGTGACTCTTTTTGCCATAAGGAATCACTTCTTTGGGACCTTAAAAGGAGACACCTCTATATCGTAATACTAATATTTTAGATTTCATCTCTAATGTGTGTGTGTGTGTGTGTGTGTGTGTCCAGTAATACTGTTATGAACAATATGCCAGGAATTTTTTTATTTACTTCCTATAAGATTCATTCCTGTATTTTGGATCGGCAATGATAGATAAATTATTAACGCTGTAGCCTGTAGCTCAAAATAATATGTATCCGAGTCCCGCTTCAGAAATCGATACCAGCATTTGCTTAGATTCTACTTTAAACTGTAAATCGGATTTGAATTAATCTTCATTTATAAAAGTTGACTGAAGAGAGTGATGAACAAATCTAACCTACACATTGAAAACACCCAAACTTCTTTTTATACATGTACAACACGTTTTTTAAAAAAAAGATTAAGAGCCCAGAATGAAACTACAATTAACCAAAAGAACTATTTCACATTTGAATATTATAAAGAAGACTAATTAATTCATTAAATTCAATAAGATCACGTTTTATTAATCATGAAACAATATTTTTAAAATATCCAAATATTTTATATATTTTTATTTACAAAGTCTCTTATTATGTTTAAAAATGGATTGAAAATATACTGATACGATAAATACTTTTAGTCCTTATTGCAATTCATGGACACTTATATCACCATAAAAAGCAAATTACTCCAACTGGTATGTTAATAATTAAAAAAAAACATAGCTGTGCAAAAACCCCTTTCTCGATTCGTTAATGAATATTACATGTTACGTAGCATGGCTCTCAATTTTAACTGAAAAGAAAATTTAAAAAGAATTTCCTTACATTTTGACTACGGATATAATAATATCAGGGTTAAGATCTTAAATAAAGTGAAAATATCTATATTTTCATATCCAACTGAAAAATGTTAATTTTTTATAAAAAAAATATTAATTAAATATACATTGTATCCCAATAAAATAAGAAATAAAAAACTTTTGGCCTCCTAATCAATGGCGCATTTATCCTATTCATATAATCGGTTGGGGAAACGTAATATTTTTTTTGGGTTGTAGTGATCGATATCTCGTAAAGTATCGATCAAACAATTTCAGATTTATGCTCTTTAAAAAGTGACATTTTGCACTAAAATGATTCGTTATCTGCTTTTTGTTTTGCCTATTCAGTTGTGAATTACAGGGTGTTAAATATAGAAGTCAACAATGAGAAAAGTAGATATATTTCACAGTTTTTCTTTGATATAGGCAAAACTACAAACCAAGTGACTAAAATTGTGAATGGTGTTAATAGTTCCAATACTGTAATAACCAGTTATTTGCAATTTCATAGCCCAGAACCAAAAGATAGACCTGAAAACAGTTTTAAGCCTTTTTCACAAAGTGAATCCAAAACAAGTTATATGAAGTTCAAGTAAAAATAATGGATTTCTTTTCCCCTATTCTAATATATTCATTATGAAGTAAAACAGAGGGGAAAATTAAGTTTTAGCAACTGTTATTAAATTAGCATATAAAATAAAATGGCCTTGTGTTTCTGATTCATTTGAAATTGTTCTGCAATATTTTTATAAGACTTATATTCAAATTTCTTTGCTATATGATTTTATTGAGGCGAAAATGCAAACTTTTTCTATGACTTCATTTGAAGCGCATCTTGAGATGCATATCAATGTTTCCAATCATGAAGGTAGTTTTCAGTGATACTGAAAGGATTGCTCGTAATTTCATTTTGTGATGAATTTTCAGAATGCAAATCTGTCTTTGTTTACGAGGAAGTCTATTTCGTAATTTGTTTTAATCCTTTATATATCTTTCGATTTAATTGTACTTCGCATTGACGCATTAGAAGTGGAATCCGATGATTCCTTTAACTTTGCCAATTTTACAAAAATAACCTACATGTTGCATAATCTTAAGTTTTAGAAGAACTCAGTTGTAACTAAATCTAGATATGTTTTTATACAGTTTCGCATAAAAATAAAATCAGCATATGAAGTTAATTGGTGTTTTAATTGTGAATTATATATATAAAATAAAATTTTTATAAACTAAATAACTTCCAAATGCGATTGGTAAAGTTGAAAAATTAATTAACACTTTCAATTTACGCTTTATATTTAATTTTCGTTGCAATCGAGAACAATCTTGATGCAAAAATAGACAAATATGAGCTCACTAATATATAATAATACCTAATTATGAAAACAGTTTTTATTCATAACACAGTGATCTTACCACAAAAAGTTTTAATATTTAATCTAAATAAACACAATGAAATAGTATCAAAACAAACGTATACTTTTTATACAAGCTTAATATTTTTCCCAACGTTAGCAGCTGCATACCAAATTTAGCTATTAATTTCCTCTATATTTATTGAAATTTTTCTCATCAATGAAACAAAATAAGCACGGTTAAAATTATATTATTTTCTGCGTATAAAGTTAATTGTATTTTCACGAAAAAAAATTACTATTTTGAACTTTTTGTGCTTTTTCGGCATAATGAGATCCTTTACATAATATATTTTTCTAGTTTTACTACATTAATGACACATTTTTCTTTGAATAACTGATTTTCTACAAATCTTCTACTATCTTTCTGAAACGTATCAACTGGTTCTCTTTGAATTGCTAGTAAGAATGCTATAGATTTTATTTACTATCTAGAAAACTTTCCCATTTGTACTGTATAAATACATTGAATCAAAAAATATAGAGTTAGTAAACTATTTGACAAAAAATTTATACTTCATACTTCCATTAGAAGCTTATTTTAATTTTCATGTTTTTTTTTTTTTATTTTATTTTAAAACATTTCATTAGTTTTGGAACAACTAAAATTTTGAGAACATGAGAGATGTGATTATTAGCTTGATACGAAAAATTTTAGAAGAGAAGCTAAAATATGGAAATTTTATTAATAAAATTTAGGTAAAAAAAAGAAGTCACCAATTAATGAAAGAAATCACCAATATTTCATAAAGTCATTATCTTTAAAAAATGTCTGCGAACCATTCTTTAAAAGGTATCAAATTTTATTGAGAAGATATGTTTATTTCTTCGTATACTGTGAATATCTGTGTATTTTACATAATTATTAGATACACATTTGATACGCAATCCTATTCTTGAATTAAGCTTATTTCCAAAATAAAGTTGCAGATTTACTTAAGTGAAATCCTGTAATTTCGAAATACAAAGGTCATTTTTTACTGGTATATATTCAAAATCTGATTTCATTGCTATAGGGTTTTATCCTGTGATCTAATTAACAGAGATCTATAAATTCTAGTGAGCACCTATTATTGCAGCCTCAGCATTAATCAAACATCATCAGTTAAAATTATTATTAAGATAACACGCGATCACAAGGTTACTTAAATAATACATTTATACATAATAATGAATTTAAAAATAAATTTGTTTTACAACGTGAAATATTTCCTTTTATATCTTTATATAAGGTACCAAATCTGTAAGATACCTCCCAAAGAATAAAATTCAAGGGAAAAAATAAGGCGACAAATTAACTAACTTCAAAGTATTTAAAGAAAATATTTATTGACCATAGAGAAAACAGAAAATTTTTAGTAAAACAAGAAAAATGAACTTTTAAAATTAATTCATTTGGAAAAATCATAAAATATCTACATAATGGGGAAAAAAGAATGCATTCAAAAAAAATTAATGTTTCAATACATTAATCCCACTTTAAAAAAGGAAATGAATGGCTTTTCTGATTTATTTGCTTAAATAATTATTGACCCTTCAAATTAACAGCTAATCAATGAAAATTATAAACATGAATGCTTTCATTTTAATGGAAATAACATATGTAACTTCTATATGTAAACAGTTTTAAGATGTGAAAAGTAGCATATGAGCTGGGCATTAAAATTATATAAATAAAATATTATTGCATTAGTTAAAAAAAGAAAAAGTTATTGCATTATTAGTTAATATTTCTTTTTATAAAATAAAATAAATTATTTATTTTTAAAATTAAATTAGAAATTGAAGTAACTGTAATTCCGTGAAAAAAATGTTTTGATATTGTTAAGAAGGATAGTTTTTCTCTTTCTTCCAATGAAAATAATCTATTTCGAGATGCATCAGGTAAGTGTCACCGATGCTTCAGGTGAGGGAAATAATGTTTCCCTTTCAATATACAAGTACATGGAGCTTATCTGGAAGCTCTCGGATTTTCCCTTCTTTAAAGGACAGGCTTTGAGAACCGAAAATATAAGTTCCAGTGTCCTCATCTACAATCCGAAATAGGTTATGTTCCATAAGGTTTTTGAATTATATTTTATTGTTTAAAGTAATTAATAAATATTTTCCATTACCTTTAAAATTACCTCATTACACACTACAAAATGAAATAAAATTTCCATTTAGTTTATTTTCCTTATTCGTATAGGCTTTAATAAGTGACTTTTTAAACAATTTATGTTAGTATTAAAGAAATGAATGGAAATAATCATAAAATCATACGATTTTTTGACTTACCATATATTTGAAAATCTGTTAATTATGTACATAATTTGTCTTTAAATTGTTAAGATTTATAAATTAAGCAAAGTAATTTAATGTAAAAAAAGAAAGCCAAATCTCATATTTTTGTTTTAATTGAAAAAAAGAAGAATATTAATAAAAATAACACAGTATTAAATAAAATATAAAGTTGTATTAAATCAAAATTGATTTCATTTCAGTAAATGGAAATCATAAAAATATATTCTATTAAGTTTCAAATATTTGTGATCAAAATTAAAAATTATTTAAAATTGGATCTTGATGAAAATTTAAAAATATTTATGTGTAGTTAAGATAATTTAATCTTGGAATAAAAATACATAAACATGTAAATGAATGAAATAAGGAAATAAAACACACATAGAATTTAGTACGAATATGAAAAAGAAAAAAATGCGTATAATTTTCCACTCCTAATATAAATTTATTTCCCACTGACAATGTTTTCTTTGTTTCGAGCCCCACAACAGCTTTAGAATAGACACTCGAAAAATGAACAGGCCTTCCCTTAATGCTAACGCTATTAATTCAAATTTTAAAGAAAATAAAAGATAATTTTAAAATATCACCGCGAAATTAGACTCCGGGGAATTGATTTAAGAGGTGAGGCGCGCCAAATATTTGTTCTCGATATTAAGATTCCTAGGTAGTAGAAGCAACAAGCGAGCCAATTGACGAGGAGAAAGGGCGGTACAGACGACCCTCAGCTAACCAATAGGGGACGCGATGAGACAGATGCCGATCTTGTATGAAAGATAGAATAACATCTAAAAAAGGCGGGGTTTAGAATTTTGTCGCTATTTTCAAAGAACTTGGAATTCACACTGTTAGTCAAGTATTGTGAACGGGACGTTGCCTGAGTTGGACCAAAGTTACGGATAAAAGACAATGCGTTCATCAAGTATTCCATTCTGTTGCTAATAAAAATACGCTTAAGTAAGTAATTGTCCGGAAGCAATTGCATCGAAATACAGTAAAATACCCCTTGACGATTCTATGAGCAACTTCTGAGAATAACCAATGTCTATCCTGATGTCAGAGAATGGAGAAGAAAAGACATCCAATTCTTCAGATACCAAAGTGGAGATCAAAACTCCTCTACTGATGGCAAGAAATTCCTTCTCCATCGCCAGCATCCTCAGTAGAGACGATCCGAAAAAGGCCATCCATCCGAATGAATGCCTTGCAAGGAGAAACTTTCCAAACATTGCTTTCGAGCCACGGCTGGCAATCATGCGTCAGAGCTTTTGCCAACAACATGCTTACGTGAAACAGATTTACCCCCACTATACATGGAATCCGGTTTCGAACCGAGAGGAAAACAGAAATAATAATACAAGTAAATATCTTCTTTCATTATTCAGCTTACTTTCTTAAAAGTTTATTTTGGTAACTATTTCTTATATTCTTGTGTAATGCAGTAATTTCATTTTTTATTAATATTTAAGCAAACTATAATTTATTTTAACTTTTAAAACGTTTTTTTCCCGTTAAGTCTGTGGGATATTTTATGCCAGTAATAATAAATTTATACTTTATCGGGTGATGTATCATATCTTAGAAATCATTTTTATACTTTTATATTTCTAATTTAATGATAATTTAATTAATTATAATCATTTCGATTTAACACAATTGGTTACTAACTTAAGTTTTCATGAAGAGTGTATAATAGGTCTTGAAGAGTACGAATTAAGCACATTTTATATTTCAAAAAACGTTAAGGAACAGGCACAGCCTTGGGTAAAATTAACAACTGAAATAAAATATTTACTCTTATTTAAAATTAGTTAATGCCGCAAACAATATTAGCAATTTTTGTTTCATGTGACTTTGAATTATTTTAGGAGAAATTCGGAAAGTTCAATCAATTGAAATTATTCATTGAAGGCTTTTTTTATTATTTTCAGATTAATTGCTATTGTAAATATGATTTTAAAGGCTTGTTAAGTGTACATCGAGATGAAGGAGAAAATGATAGTTGGAAATTCAAGATGAAATAAATCGAGAAATATTTTGGAGAGGAAAGTGCTTGTTTAAATAGAGAAATTATTAATATTACATAAATGCAAGCTATATTTGAAACTGATTATCGAGTGAAGGAAAGAGTATTTTAAATAATCATTTTATTAAATGTTTGAAGGATTATCTTATCTTGGGAAACTAATTATTTTATTTTCCAGAGATTAATTGGTTTATTGTTAAGTTTCCTTTTCTATTCAATCCATTCAAAAGCACATTTTCTAAACTTATTAAAATATTTGTTTTAAAAAATTAACAGTGATCCAACCATTAGATAAAAAAAAAATTCAAGATTTAAATATGAAATAATTACCAATTTAATACAACTTTTACTGATTTAAGCCATTATTTTCCTACACGTCTGTAAATCACAATTGATTAGCTTTTATTCAGTGCTTCCTAACATAATTTTGTCTCAGCGAACTAAAGGAAATTTTATTCAAACATAGATAGCTGTTGCCATTTAAGCAAAAAATGTGGCAATAGTAATTTGCTTTGCTATATTTCTTTAAAAAAATAGTTACATACAAATGTTCTGGAATTAATTAGAGAGGATTTAGTGCTAAAATAATATTATAATTAAGGTAATTGTGTGTTGAAGGAGAATTTTAAATCTTTGTTCAAAAGTAGGAGTTAGTTAATTATTGCTTATATATAATATATATAGTACAGTTGGAGTATAAATTATAAAATAATTTTACTGCATGTTTAATATTCCGGACTTAAATAAATTAAAAAAAATAAACTTAAATTAAGTATTTGTATTACGTAATATATGTTTAAAACTTTCAAGAAAATAATTTTTCAATTCTCCAGAAAATAATTCATATTATATACTATTTTCATAAATATGCATTTAAATTTTCTCAGATTTTTTCCATTTTTTTATGGAGAATTTCAAATATTTTAACTGTTTCGATTTTCATTTACGAAATATAACAAGAAGTTTTCAGGAAAAAAAAGTTGGTGAAATTATTATTTAAAAATGATCGAATAAAACTTTATGTTCATAACTTTCAATAGCGACTGAAATTTTAAACACAGTTTCCCACTATTTTGTATTATGTTTATTTATATAATTTCTACAAACTAAATTAATGGATTTAAATAAATTTTTATAATTTTACGAAGATCATAGAAATATTTGTGATATTTGATATTATTTTACATTAAATATATATATACATTAATTTGTGTAATATTTCATTAAAATCTTTTCAATAAGTTACCCAAGGCCATATAAGTAATTTATTATCGAGAAATATAAATATAAAATTTTATAATGCTACATATCATTTTATATACAATGTTAGCTATATTTCATTCCTTTTCAAAAAAAGTGCACTTTCAAAATGAATTATACTAAACGATTATATGCCAAATTTCCAATATTCTTAAGCTGTATTGTGTGTTTAAAGGTCACTCATTATGGTTGAAAATAGCAAGAAAATATTTATATTGCGTTTAAAAGTTTTAAACAAATATTACTACTTTTATACTTAATAGATTAAAATTTGAAATGAAATTCTAGAGAAATGTTATTTTTTTTAGTTTTTATAAAAGTAATTAATTGATGACTCAAAAAATAAAATAATATATGAATCCATATAAAAGTTTTTCATATTCAATCGTAGCATTAACCATTTAATTAACGTAATTATGTAATATGTAATACTCGCAAACTTTTTATCACTTAATTATATTAAAATTAAGAAAGGAAGAAATAAGAACAAAGGAAATTTTTAATAAGAAAATTTGAGCAAAACATATAAATATGAAAGAAACAATCCTTAAATTACTAGAAATAAATTGAAAATTTTAAAATGTGTTGACTGTTCAAGTCCACAAAATATAAAAGAATTTCTTTATAGTGTTTTCTGATAAGATGGATTACTAAGTACTTCGTCAAAAAGTTTAATAAAATTCGAACATTTGAGATTTATACCTATAATTAAAACTTTAAAGGAAATTTTTTCATTGTATACAAATTATCCACAATAACATGGTATTTTATTCATCATATATATATATATATATATATATATATATATATATATATATATATATATATATATATATATATATATATATATATATATATATATATGTATGTATGTATGTATGTATGATATATATATATATATATATATATATATATATATATATATATATATATATATATATATATATATATATATATATATATATTAAAATCCCTGTAAGCAATTATAATTGTGTATTTGTTAAAATATCTCGACAAGTTTCCAGAAATCATTTTACAGTCTATTTCCTAGTGTGTTAAATATTATTATTTATATTTAAGTATATAATAGAATATATATTTTTATTTTTAATTTAAGACTCATTTAGATTAACCAATAAAACGAATGGTTTATATTAATGTTGTAAAAAAATTTTTAAAGAAAAAATTATAAAAATTATATTATATGAGAGAAGGAATCATTATAAATTATTAAAAATCAATGACGTAAAAAAATATTTATTAGAGCTTAGCTGTTTTCCCATTGAGGATTTATTGAAATGTAATCAAACTGTTATATATATATATATATATATATATATATATATATATATATATATATATATATATATATATATATATATATATATATATATATTAGTTATAAACAATATAATTAATTATAGGAAAAGATTAATAGTTTTACAGATAAGAACTTTCTTATTTGTTGAAATTAATAAATAGATTAACTGTCATTATTAAGAAATAACTTAATAATTAAAATAACTTTCATTATTAAGAAAAAATTTTTAAATTGAAATTATCAAAAAGAGAACATATATAAATTATGCTGATTGACATACATTGTAATTACACTAGACAGAGAGGCACTTGTCACGCACAACTAATATATGTTGCAATTCAATTCAGTATAAAAATGTACATAATATATGTTTTCCTTAACTTAAATTTTAATTTATCAAAAAAATCAGAATGATCATTATGGCTAATCTAAAATAATTCTCGTTGCTAATAAAGGGGATGAAAGAGCACATATTACTATCAATAAATCTGATGACCAGAATACGCATTAATTACAAATGATACAAATGTTTGCATACGTAATTAATATGCACTGGAATTCAGCTTAAATTAAAGAGTGCATAATAAAAAAAAATTTAATGAAGCATGAATTTATCAAAAAAATCAGAAAGAGGATAATGTTAAAAATTGGATATGGCATCCGTTACTAATAAAGTGAAAAAAGAATAATGTTACGACTTATGTGACTGACATTTGAATATATTACATATAGCACAGATATTTTTAAGCGTAATTATTTTGCGTTGTAATTCAATTCAGCTTTGAAGAAACAATGTATAATGTGCACTGTTTTTTTTTTTTTTTTTTTTTTTTTTAACTAAATATAAAAGTATAAAAAAGTCGGAAAGAGAACTAACGTTTAATCAAAAATAGCTTTTATTTTTAACGAAATGTTTCTAAATAGAAGGTAGGAAAAATAAACATATTATGTATTATGATTAAAAAATATAATAATACTCATGCACATATATTATATTTATGTACATAATGTGCTTTGTGTTTTAATTGAATATGAATCAATCAAGCTTATAATACAAACATATTTTTTTATCTGAAGGCAACATTATAGACATATTATTTGCTTAATGCTTTGCAAAATGGATTTCAAGTAATATTTTTCAAATATATTTATTTATTGAGGTAGCTTAGTGGAATAATTTTGAGTTTAATTATTTTTTTATGGATTTCGAAATGCATGTTTCTATACTTATTTAAGAGTAAACAGTTTTGATTAACTAATTTGTAAAAAAAATTAATAGATCTGTAAGAACCGTAAAATAAATATCATATTCATGAAAAATGCTATTTGACTTCAAAGTAGCATTTTTCTCTGAATGTAAGACAAAAATGCAAAGCAAACAGTTCTTATTGGCTTAAAGTAAAAATATTTCCGTTTATTTTGTTGTTTTTTACGTCTAATTAGAAACATTAAGCAAACCTCCATCAAACCAAAAAAATTTGGAATTAAATAAACATTTAAAATAAATTCTTTCATATTTTTCTACAAAAAAGATTTAATCTTCTAGCAAATATTTTTATTCTTGCTAAATATTTTATCTCATTTTTTATGTATAAAACTGTTATTAAATTTTATTGTTATTAAAATATTTATCATTATTATTATTGTTAATTGTTTATTGTTATTTATTAATGTTATTCAATTTTTTGTAATCTGATTTTATATGGCTCAGGAATAAAAAAGATAGTTGAAAAAAATATTAATCACTCGTACTTTTTATTGTTATTTTTTGACATATAATTGTTATATTTTTTAATAGTTTTTATAAAGAAATTTTACGAAAACATTTTAATTAATTTCATGATGAAATAAAAAGCACCATTGCTAACGCATTCAGTTAAAAATAAAATTAACATAACTTTCATGTATAGGAAACTGTAAATGTTTACATAATATTTTTAAACAAAAAATATGTACATTTAAATATAATATTTCTTTAAGTTATTCAAGCATTTAACTTTCTTTTCATTCACAAGTTTCACACTTAATTTCTGGTTACAAACTTTCACTCATAATGAGATTATTTTTAAAAATTAGTATACACTTATTTTTCAGAATTTCATGCAATTTTCAAAAATGATGCGTTTTTAATTTATCATTTCGATAACTTGAAAGTTTATCCTTTATGAAAATTGATTTATAAAAGGCTTAGTAGAAACTCAAAAAAAAAAAAATAAATAAAATAAAATAAATAAAATTACTGATTATGATGAAATTTAAATATTAAATGTGATATTAATAAACACATAGTTTTAAATAACTTTATTTCAATTTTATTGATAAATATAACTGTAGTAGGAGGTCCAAATACTTTCTTAAAAAATTAATTTTGTGAGAGAATTATTACTAACAATTTATGGCCACGTACTTACATTAACAGTTGTTGCTTAAAAGTAATATAAAAAAATTGCTCATAGCAAATAGCATTATTAATTCATAATTTAATCAATGTTCAAATTATCTAGCGTCACTTTCTGGTTCAATTCAATGCTTTACATAGTATGAATTTATGTAAACATCAGTTTTTGTTGGAAAATCAGTTTATAAATAAACATAATCCTTTTCTTATATATAATTCATCTTTTCAAGATTATATTAATTATTTTCCTATTGTAATTGAATGAAACTTCAAAGAAAAATATTCAAAATAAAAATTTGAGTGTCTTCCAAAGTTATTACTAATTTTATATGCTAAATTTTAAATTTCTATGATAAAAAATAAAATGCTTAGAAAAGTTCTAAATTATTATCAAAATTTAACAAATTAGACAATAGACCTTAAAATTAATTAATCTTCAACTTAATGAGCATGATACTTAAAATATAGCCTTTTATTCCTTCTTTTTATTAAATTTACTTCTGTTATATTAATATTTTCAGGCACCTTCTAAAAATAGTGAAAATACCACTATATGCTTAAGGAAAAATAGAGTTTGAAAATCAAAGTTTGTACAATCTTTAAACCTAAACTCATAATGCAAAAGTTACTTAAAAGGTTGAAAATTACATTCCCGTTTATCGTCCCTTGTTTTCTCAATCAATGCCAAAATACTCAAAGTTCAGATTAGCAGCACGATATTAATAAATAAAAATATTTCTGTAAATTTGAAAATCGAGATATGTGTGTCAAAAGTAAATCAATTAGGATTACTTTTGAAGATGTTAATTGCATTCAATTAACTACGTTTCTCATTAAGAAAATATGAACAAAATGTGTGATAACAAAAATAACAAAAGGTGTTAAAAGCTCGTTTTCAAAATTATTGGTAATGGGAGAAATCTTTACTTTAAAATTAATATTTACCAAGAAAATCAGTAGTAATGTATCAGAAAAACTCTCTAAATTATGCCCCCGAGTAATATCAGAACGTAATATTTTAACTGATAGCATTTTACGGCAGTTAAGTGCATTTCAGTATATGTTATAAGAAAGAATTAAAAGCTAATTTTAAAAAAAAAATGCCTTTTAAAAGTTTTTAAGTTTTCGCTTGAATCTTCACTTTAAGAAATATTTTGATAAATGCACTTAAAACTTGATTTAGATGTAATTGGGGAGAGCAATAACATCATTTGATGGCATAAATGATTCTTAAAAAAGAACCACAAATCGAATAGCTTAATTTATTTGATTCAGTATTTTTATCAGTTGCTAGTACGTTGTATGCTATTTAATAATTTATTCACGATATCATTATTTTGGGAAAACTGTTGTAAGAAATGAAAATTGCATTGCTATAAATTTTGTAAAAATTGAGCATTGAAGACTTTTCTTACTTAAGTGTCAAACATTATCTTTGCATATTTATTCTTTATGTATTCATCAAACGATTCTATACAAAAAAGTATTTCAAGAATCACTCTTTAAATGTATATAATATTGCAAAAAACAATTGTGCCGTACTTTTGATGCATGCGTTCATTTTATAAACTAATTGGTTTGGCGGTAAATGGAAAAATAGAATATCAATATTGGCAACTTAAATGAGAAATTCTTTTATTTAACTATGTATTTTTAGAAATTTATTTTAAAATTGTACTAGTATTTAGGGATAATTTTCATTTAAACTATCATAAAAGTAATTTACTAAAGCTATTATTTTAACTTTCAAATGTATCAAAGCAAGTAATTTCATTTTTTTATCATTTGATTTTTATTTATATGACAATAAGATATTCATAAAAAATGAAAACAGAAAATTGTTAACGCTTCATGGATTTTAGATGTCTGATTCTCTTTTCACTATTCATGCCCGAAGAAGGAATTTATATGAGTAGTAAAAAGCACAATAAGACTATTTATATAGTTTACATTAAACGAAGACAAAATAATTTTAAATATATTTTAATATATAACCTTTGTTTTACGCTGTAATAATTTCGTGATCCATCTTTCCTTTTTGTAAGCAACTGCTTAATAGGTGCCTAAGCAAACTTAATAGAATCACTACAAGCGCTATAAATAAACAGACTCGAAAAAAATTTATCCCATGAACAGTTGACCAGTGCGCTAGCAATTATTAATGATTCAACTATTAGGAATAACTTTATTCATCCATCGCTCTATCTAGATATCAACTTATCAATATATCTATGTTTTAGTGTTTGTATATAATTTATTTATATATTTTTTCTCACTTTTTCCTTCGAAGTTTATTCAAAAACAACTTGATTTACCTATTTACTATTTTTAAAATTATAATCTAATAAAGGAAATAAAATTTGAAGTCTTTTTTTTTAAATCACTTTATTTTATAATGAACATTTAGTTTAATTAAAATTCAATCTTAACACAAAAATCAATCCTGAAAAATTACTTAAAATGTAATAAATGTTACTTAAATGAAGTTCAGGCTTCAGTGGAAACATTCCAGTTTATGATTAATTTTCAGAATACAAAACTTTTAATTGTATTTACCAAATATTTAAGGAACTTTCTTGAAATGTATGATTCATACAAAATGCTCTTCTGGAATTATCGATCTAGCTCCAAAAATCCTAGGTTCATGTCTTTGTGGTGTCTGGCTGCTGTTATTGAAATTATTTTAAATAGCTCTTAAGTTTCTTAGTTAGGAAATTTCTGAAATATTCTCGGGGATAATTCATGTAAATGTATGATAGGATAAAAAAAAGAATTGTGCATACGTTTAAACTCTTATCTGGTAAAAAAATTAAGATAAAATTTTAAAAAATGTCCATGTATTGTTAAAAAGATATTGATGTAATGTGCAAAGATATTTTATTTACCGAACTTTCTCACTGGATCTATAAACCGATATGTAACGAGCTTTATATACGATGGTCTGAATTTTAAAGAGGCCATGTGTGCTTGCGGCTTTAAATATTATTTTCAAGCGTGATTTTACCTTCATTGAATATAAATTTCTCAATTTATCCATAAATTCACGCTCTTGAATAATTAAGCTTTTTTCAATGTGTGTTATTTACCACACTTTTAAACCAAAATTATACAAATTTTAATTTTCAGAATTTAAAATTTGTGCTTTTTATCCAGTAAGAATTGCTGAATTGAAACATAGTTCACAAATTGCAGCTATGATTAAAAATATAGTTGTAGGAAGACATATTATCCTAAAATTATATTCACAAATGATAATATAAATATCTATTATCTGGAAAATATGCCAGTTTTAATATCTCAATCAGCGTAAGAAGTTCTATAACGATTTCTGAAAGTCATCTTATGCATTTCACAGAACTCTGGATAAATATTCTTCAAAGTAGATCACTTTTTAGTGGTCTTTAAATGCAATAATTCATTTTCAACTTTATTTTTACTTGATCACATAGAGTGTGCTTTTTTAAAATTCTTTAACGGAGTTGTTTAATATATTCTGCATAACTTCAATAAACTTTTATAAGGAAATTTATTTTCATTACTAAACACCGTTGCTATTAATATGAATCATGTCTTAGAATTTTATTTGTTTTGATAACTTTGTTACAACTTGTAAAACATTTTATTTTGTTATCATTATCTATAAAAATAAATAAACTATTATATTATTTATTATCTATAAAATAATACTAATAATAAATGTTGAATGCTTTTTCAAATCCAAAAGTGATGTAGACTAATAATTTATATAAATTTTATTTTAAAATAAAACATGCTTAATGATGTATTTTTTGTAGTACTCCTTTTTATTTATACCCATGGTGTTTTCTTAGTATAAAAAATAATTACTCAAAAATATTTAACTATACGCCGGTACTTTTGCCATATTTATTAACTACTGATAAGTAATATGTATTTAAATAGAGTTTTCATAAAATAAGAAATATTGATCCGGGGTATAAAAATTTTTTTTTTCCAATTTCAACATAATTTTTGCCCCACAATTTAACTATTAAACTATTTACTTTACAACTAAGGAAGTATTTAACATTATATTAAATTTGACACTGCTGAAACTTTATAGGAAAAATGCAAAATAATTTAAGTAAGTCTTAATTTATTGAAAAAATAACTTAATTTCAATCAATTAGTCTGTTTTTCCGTTAAAAAAGTGAGAAAAAATACTTAAAGGATCAATAGTGTCTACTGCAATCTTAATAATCTAATAATCCACAAGATCCGTATTGTAAGTGGAAAACAAATGGGAAAAAAGTAAACAGATTTCTATAAAATAAAAATAATTGAAGAGGAGGAAAACAATATAGAATTTTTTCATTCCTTACGGCAACTGTGATTTTTATATAATCTCACGAATCCAATATTCTGGGTTATCTAAATCAAAAATAGAAAAATTCTCCAAAACTGCAAAAAAGAAAAAAAGAGAGAAAAAGAAAATCTGGCTTTGTAAGTAAACAAAGCAGAGAAAAATATAATTCCAATTTTTTAAACTGCATTAGCAAGAAAAAGTGAATACTATTTATATAGTATTTAATTATATGACATAAAAGGAAAACTCATGTTAATCCTTTTTTTTATTTATAACTGCTATTCAAATGTCTTGCATTTTCCACTAAAATATTTATAAAGGCATCATATAATAATTCAAATAAAATTAATTAATTACTTCGAATTAACGAAATCCCTTCAATTTTACGATTAACCTGAATAGATTCACTGAACATATATAGTTTGAAAGTTCTTTTACTATATGCAAAAGAACAATGTATTATACTTAAATTTCAATGAAAAATTGAAGAAAGAAATGGAAATAAAAGAAATGTAAACATGAAGGAATTTATATATGCTCCTTACATAACTATTCTGAAAGGAATTCTTTATGCGCCTCAAAATATTTGCACAGTTATTTTAATAGGAAAATATTCCTTTAATTATGCGACAATTTTGTAACTGAATTCAACAAATGAAGACAGAATGCAGTCACCAATATGATAATAATATGTATATACGAAAAAAAGTGCTTACAAAGCACTTTTGAATTTAACTTTTCAAGAGGACCCAACAGCACATTTGGTATCCAATTTGCTGTGGAGAGTGTAAAGAGCAAGTTATCCGATCGGCTCTTTGATGCTAAATGGAGAAAGCTTTTGTTCCCATTCTTTCTATTGGCCCCTCCGATACCGAAACCCAAGGGGGCAAAAGAATGGGCTTTGACAGGCCGGGGTTCAAATGGCTCGACTTTTAACCTATCCTCTCCATCGCTTCGCCCGCCAGATGTACAGCATGCTCTCAGAAAAGAGCCTGTTGTCAGATGAGTGCTATTACCCATAACTACAGAAATTAAGGATGGGTACACTCGACTTGTTCCGCTAAGTACCTCGGATTACATAAGCGGAATTCATCATAAATTTTTTTAAACGTTCTGTTCTAATGTTATAATTTCCAACTGCTTGAGGGTTGTCTTTGGATATTGCAAAATTCCTTTTTATTACCACATTAATATTTTAAAAGCATATATTAGTTCTTGTTATCAAATCCTCGGTTTAAGAAGAAATATCTTGAGTATAGAGGACTTTTTAAGTTTTTATTTAAGAAATAAGCATGAATTTCTTCAAAGTATTTATTATTTCAAATTTTTATTGAAAATTAATTTAATAAAAAAATGCAAGAATAATTAACAAATATTGTAATGTAGTATTGTATATATGCGTACATATACTATTATGAAACTATGAGATAAATTTATCAACTGGTATTTGATCCACCTTTTTTAAGTAATACATAGTTTTAAATATACAGTTAAGTTTAATAAGTTGCATTTATTGCAGTTAAAAAAGAATAACTTTTGTAGTTGTATAGATTTTGCGATAACGTTAAGGAGTATTTCTAATCTCTTTATTATACTTTTTATATACTTAACAAAAGGTGTATAAATTAGAACACTTGTAAAAGCAGTAAAATAAGAAAATTCGTTTTCGTAGATCTCATTAAAATATTTAAGAACTGTCCAAAAAAATTAAATCATGTCTTTAAAAAATTTAATTTTTGTTTTAAATACTGAATGACTGGAATTGATTTAATTTTATAGCACAGATATGGTACTTTTTTAAATTTATAATGCGTATATTTTGCGATTTTGAGCGCAAGGGTTATTTATAAGGAATATCGAATAAAAATGACATATTTATCGATAGTTTGCTTCCGTTCATTACCTGCTACCGGTACTTATTCAATACTTCATTTTAAAACCTCCGCATTTTATTAAGTATAAAATGCTATATACTTACAAAAACTATGATAGAAAATTATAAATATATATATATTATAAATGAAAAATCCCTAGCATTTAAATCTTATTCTGAAAAGGAAGTCAATGATTTTTATACTTTCTCGCTCATTCTTGCCTGCTTAAACTGTACAAATTCATTGCCTGATTTAAACTTTAAGCGTACGAGGAAGTTCACATAAGAATGGAAACACTTGAACTAGAGATTTCGCAACACTATTATCATGGAATTTTGTACCCTGAAATGGCAAACAATCGGAATTTCATCCGAAGCTTCTTTCCGGAGTATAAAAGAAAGATTCCTTTTAAATCTCACCGGTGAATAGTCACTCGCAAAACAACTCAGCGGGAGCAAAAAATCTCTTCTTTGAAAGAGCAACCTTAAAAGATGCGCTTTTAGCTGCCCAAGCGATGCTCAGCTCAGATTACCATTGAGGTTTCCAGTTAATCTCGGGGATTACCCTCTTAACTGACTCGCGTGCTATTATACTCGTGAGAAATGGGATAATTTTTTTTTTATTTAATCTTTGAAAAGAATGAGAAAGACATGTTTTAAAAACGATGCAAAGGGTGGGATTATGCTGAATCCGACAATTGCCTTGAGCCGATTAATCGCAGCGATTCTATGTCCCGTCACTCGTATGCCATAGACATTGAAGGTTGAAATTGAAACTCACGGAGGGAGGAAAGTAAAAAAGGGACAAAGATTAACGAATAATAAACCATCAAGTATCAACTGCAACTGTTCTTTTTAAATTGTTTTACCAAATGATATTACACCCAATTAATTAATTAAATTATATTTATTAATTAAATAATACTTAATAATTAAATATTAATATTAATGATTAAAATGATATTTGAATGATTAAAAAGTCATCTTCGCTAATTAACAAAAATACTTTTTGTGAATTTTATTTTGGTTAAATTTAGTTTTTCTGGCTAATATATTAATTTATTATTATTCAATAAAATGGGAAGAATATAAATTCAATAATATGGCTTTCATTTTTTAAATTATTAGCTTGATATATACTTAGTCTGTGCTAAAAATTAAAAATATTTAAAATAAAAAATATTAAATACTATAGTTCAAATAATATTTTCAATAAAAATGAAATTTAATATACTTGATATGAAATGTATTATGAGTACTTGATAGTTAAAAAGATACTTAAAACACACATTTTGTAATTTACAGTAAAATTAAGTTATGAGATTTAAACTCATACTTATTCATTAGAAAAATGTGAGTAAAATTATTTTATCTAAATCTTTATTTATTTTGCTTCCATTTAAAAAATTATAATCATTAATTAAGAATTTTAGATTCTCAATAACATAATCAGGTAAAGGAAGCCAGAATTACTAATAATATAGTTAACAAGTAGTAATAGGAGTGTTAAAATAATTATATATTAATTATTTGTTATGTTATAAAATTTAACATTTTATGATTCAAGTTACATAAGACTAACTCTATATATAAATTTGTACATAAATATTTTTAATGTTTACTTATCATATAAAAATTAATTGAATATATAATATTACAATAATCATTCACTTAAAAATAAGGAAGGAATTTATATTATCTGATGAACAAATGTGAAAACAATGGCCTTATATATGTATGCATGTTTGTATAATCATACCATGATCTATACTTTAGCACTAGAAATTGTTAATAAACTCAAAATTTAAAAATTTAATTTACTTAAATTTAATTATATTAGTAATAAAATATATGCAATTAATTTTAGCACAACCTGTCAAAAGTTCAGTCGCAAATATTTTCAAATTGAAAACTGAATAAAAAATTATATATGAACCCACAGAAAGAGAGAAAGTGATAAAATAATGCAGAAGCAGGATAAATTTGTTCCTGAAGAACCAATCATATACTAATCAAAACTAATATAAACTAGAAAATGGCATTTAATGAGAAATTGTTGCGTAAAAACAATTCAAAAAACATTTCTAACGGACCTCTAAACTTTTTTCTACTAAAAAAGATGAAGGATAAGGAAGAGCTGACTTTATTTTAGAGAGTATTTTTAAAGAGAGGAATTTTTTCCTTTTTTTTACTGTTTTTTTTAGTATGTTATAAATTTCTTATAACTCTCGGAAAAAAAAGAAGATTCAGAAATATAAATTTCTGAAACTTTCGTTATTTGAGTGATTAATCTAGTTTCAAATTATTACTACTAGGTTGTTCGGAAAGTTATTTCATTTTTTATAAAAATGAAAAACGTATAGCGAATGAAAATTCAATTTAATTATATATTGTCGATTCTAGTGCAATAACTGTTGCCCTCTTTTTGGTAGTACCATGAATCCACACTCTCAAAATGGTTGGTTTTTACAAGCAAAAAACTGATCCAGGTGCGAAAAACGAAATTACTTTCCGAACAACCCAATATATGGATTCAAGTGCCACCCAATTTGTCTAGTGGTCAGCGTGCCTGACTGCGGATAGGGAGGTCCTGGGTTCGAAACCCATTTCGGGCATGGTTGTACTTTCTCTCTCTATCTATCCTGTCTTTGTCCTTTCTTTGTATGAATGGGTTGTGAATGGTTGCCTACCCTATAAACAGGTAGCTATGGCATGTGTGTATTGAGGAAGTCGGACTCCACACCAAAATATGATTTAGTTGGAAAAGTGGAGCAGCGCACCCCATAATGCCAGCCCAGCTGGCACACGACAACAACAACATGGATTCAAGTGTTACCATTTCATTTCAATATGTACATCAATCTAATCATTCGTGTCTTTTTTTTTTTAATTACTTATAAGTCAATTATTATTTCTATTATTATTTTACATGAATAATAATTATCTTTTTACAACATTTCTAATTATTCAATATGATGATGCAGATGTGAATTGTCAATAAATCTTAGAAAGAATCCTCTTTCGTCGCATTGCTTCAGTTATTTGTAGTGAAGATTTTGCCTCATCACGGGATCACTATTTGCATTGAAGTTAAGGGTTTCTCCAAACCACAAAAATACTGAGATTTCTTGCACAATTTCAAGTCCGTAATTCTTTTTTTTATTTTAAATTATTGCTTTTATACTTCACAATTAATTATGTAAGAGAAATCTTTGTATTCCCAAAATTTAAATATTTAACACTAGAAATAATATTTTTTTAATATTCTAGACACTTTCCTGTAGGAAAGAACGTTTTCTTTGTCTTAAATGTATATATATATATATATATATATATATATATATATATATATATATATATATATATATATATATATATATATATATATATATATATATATATATACATATATATATATATATATATATATATATATATATATCTATATATATTAAAAGCATTTGTAATAAACTACAAATACAACAATTTAAAAAAAAAAATTCATTTAGTTAATCGAAGAGCAAATATACATATATTCAAATTTACAATAACAGTCATTTTTATTTTCGGCTACCATAGCTTTAAAGCAGGGGGAAAAAATTTCTCTCATGAAACATAAAAATTATTAACATAAGCATTTATATATTTCCAAATTAACTGTAGAATATTAGACAGAGTATCAAATTATCATTTAGATAAAAAATCACTGTTACGATGCACAAAACAAAATAATTATTACAAAATTCTAAGAAAAATTGGTGTGTGGTCTAGGGACTAATAACATAATTTAACTTAGTACCGAAATTTCAAAATCTGAAAATTGGGGCTTGGTCTATATTTCATAACACATTCCAACTACCTATTTTGTTAATTTTAACTTTATTAAACCTTTCTCAGGTCCCAAATTAATAATTTTCAAATAATAAATTTTATTAGTTTTAATAGATATGTTTACTAAAAGTAATGTAGGTAAATATATGTAGGAATATAATTTGTGTGTGTAGTATGCGAAATTATTGATAAAACTATTGTGATGGAATTTGAAATCAATTTTATTTTCAAAAAATTATTCTGAAACTAAAATTGTACATTGGAAAATTTTAAAATTATATTCTAGATTTCTTTACGAAAGTATGTGTGAGATTATTAGTTTAGAAGAATATTTCATAATGAAGAAAAATAGCGAATGAGGATTGTTTGGATTTATTTTGCTCTCATCTGTCATATTTTTACACTCGAGCTCTAATATTAAAGGGGCCTACAGACAGAGTAGGAATATTTTAAAAATTATTTATTGTATATCTTATATTTACAGTCAATTTCTTATTTATTTCTTAAAATCACCATAATTCTCCTAAACATAAAATATTTTATTGATTTAATATTATCAATAAAATTTTGTGTGTTTTCTACATTTTGAGTAAACAATTGAAAAAACTAGAATTCCGAAACTAAAAATATCCTTAATCATTTTTTTATTTTGAGCGCAATATTTGTGAAATACTTTGCATACGTAACATACATCTAGAAATAATGCTTCAACAGATTTTTAATAAATTTATAACGAATATAATTTATATAAACACACTGTTCCACCAAAAGATATAACTTTAATTAGATTTAACAAATTAATTTATAAAAAAATTCAAATTTAACGTACTGAACACTTGAGAAAATGTTTTACCTTTCTTTCACAAATTATATTCATAAATTTTATTTTATATTGAGGCAACGAAAACTGCGTTTATACCACGCTTTATTTAAAGCCGATTAAATTTTTGGATGAACTATAAAACGTCAGCATCTATGAAAAAAAATCTTTCTATATTTGATAGAAAAAAGAAAAGAGGCTGGGTTCTTTTAGGAATTGTTCCCTCTTATCGTGCTGTGGTAGGGGCTCTTGTGTCCGGAAGTTGTTTGATAATTGGTTCAGCCATGACCCTCGTGCTGAGAGGGCCCGGGGACTTTAAATACTCCTTTTAACTCGAACGAGAAGAATAATAAATGATGAGTTTGGTCGACAAAAGTAAACAGGTCGAAATTTATCGTAATAACCGAAGCAAAATTTTAAAGTACACACACAAATTGCTCTTTTTAAATTTTAGTTAGTATATATTTCTGATTTAAAAATTAAATATTAAATTTTTCATCACTCTTTTTTGAGAATACTACAAATTCTGACACTGAAAATATTGTTTTCTTTTTTTCAGATAGTCCAACTACAACTCATCAAGTTTCTACCTCTCCTTCTTTCCAATCACCTTATCGTCTAGAGCTGAATAATTCCAGCAGATCTCCGAGTCCCACAACGGCATCCACTTCTCATCTCCGGCCTGATTCTGGGGGCTCCGACTCTGAGCATGAGACAGGATCGAAATCCCTTTGCACGGGAGACGATATAGGAAATAGCGACGAAAAAAAATCCAAGACCCACCGCAGAAAAAAGAAAACTCGAACAGTATTCACTCGAAGCCAAGTTTACCAGCTGGAAGCCACCTTTGAAATGAAGCGTTATCTTTCTAGTTCCGAGCGTGCTGGACTCGCTTCTTCATTGCACCTCACTGAGACTCAAGTCAAAATCTGGTTTCAAAACCGCCGAAATAAATGGAAACGCCAAATGGCAGCCGACATAGAAGCTGCCAATTTACACGCTGCAGCTACTCAAAGACTTACAAGAGTACCGATTTTGTACCACGAGAGAGCTGTAGCTTCGAGTGGGGGTACATCACCCATTCCAGCCAATGGCCTGCCTGTGGTGAGTGCTGCTGCTACAGCATTTTCTAATTACCCAGCTTTGTTTTACCCTCCTTATGCAGCTGTTCAGCCCACAGCTGTACGTCCCACATTATCCGGCATGGGATAGGATGTGCATTTGTATACAAAAGACTTTTAAACATACACTTGTTAGCGCTTTGTAACTATAGCTCATATATATTATGACCTTGTTCATCAAGGAACATAGATGACATTTCCTCATGGAACGGAGAAATTTAAAATATCATTTACTCTATTTACGAAGAAATACACCAAAGAACATTGGCTATACGGTGTAAAGGGAAAATAATTTTTCTCGCTACTTGATTGGATAACTATTCTTCCTGTATATAGTCAATACGCTTTTATTAAGCAGCAGGGAAACACAGGCTCCATTTCAATGAGAGAAGGTTGAGAAATTAGTCAATGTAAGTCACTAAAAAGTCATAATTGACTTAAACAAAGCAAAAAATAAAATATATATATATATATATATATATATATATATATATATATATATATATATATATATATATATATATATATATATTATAATATGTTATTTCTCCTATGTTTTTAATTTATAATTGTTATTTTTACAACAAATATAAAGAAAACTTAACCCATTGTTATTAACTAAATATAGAGAAGTCAATTTTATAATGAAACTGTAAACACTTCCTTAAAATTTGAACTTGCACTGACTGTGTTCTTAGCCTTCCATATATAAATATTTATTTTAAATTATTTAACATATACTGCAGGTATTTAACTAGGCCTTGAAAGATTCAGAATGCTTTTGGGAGACAGTAAAATGTATTCTTAAAATCTATAATAAATGTTGGTTCTTTAAAATCTAAATGAACTGTAATTTTGATAGTTCTATCTCAAAATCAGAATAATTGTTTTCTCTTCAGAGATTTTAAATCACTGATGGTAAATTTTCTTAACATTTTTGGCAAATTTGTAATGAAAGAGGAGAAATGAAACCAAGTTTTTAAAAGTTTTATTTAGTATATGCTTTAAGGAACTTAAAATACTAATTTGGGATTCAGCAGATTCTTTTAAAGTTTGGTTTTTGTTATAATGTTGTAAACGGAAGCATATGTGTGTGTTAGAAGTAAACGTAATGAACTTTCGTAACTGAAATGCAAGTGTATGAGTCTTAAATTATCAATCTATTGCAAACAAATGTGTGCATGATTTTTGCTAGCATATGGATAATATTCATTCTATATAATTTATTTTAATTTTTAAAATAAAATTAATAGTTCATAATATATTAAAAATATTCTAAAGGCTTTTATTTAAATGGCTAAAAAATCTCAAATCACATTTGATGGGATGAAATTAGTAAGATAAAATATATTATTATACAGTTAATCAGAAATAAAGTTTACAAAATTATTCATAGAATTACTGTTGGGAAAAAATCTTTAAGTAATAAAACTCAATAACAAAAAATAAAAAAAATTACTCAATTTGGAAAAGTGGTGTGATTTTAAAAATTATAAAGCAATAATAATCAAAATTTTTATATAAAATTTGCCTCTTTCTCTACGCATACTCATGTAGCTAACAAACGATAAGATCCATAGTTAGACGTTGCATGTATACAATTGCCACGAAATTAATCTAAATTTCTTTTACTAGATGACTTATTTATTTTTGAAAAGTATTCTGAGATAAGACAGGAATAGGCTTAAAATGGAGTATAATTAAGGTAAGTTTTAAAATGGTGAATATAAAATATTATCGTTTTAAAGATGAATATAGTGTTTAAACTAAATGCTCAAATTATCTAAAACCAAATCATTTTGGGAAACTATATTTGAGTATTATTCCCTAAATCATTCTGAACTCTAAGTTTTTTCATAAAAATACTATTATGAAAAAGCAATATTATTATAAAAAACAAATGAGAATTGTTTTACATAAAATATTCTGTGCACTTGTGTAAAATCTTTAATTATTATTTAAGAAATTATTAATAAATATAAACTATGTTTATACTATTTATTATTGTAAAAATGATGGGAGAGTGCTTGTTATATTTTTGATTATGTATGTTGTTGCTTTTCGAAAAGCTCCACGTGTATTAAAACAAAACAAGTTAGTCTTTAAAAGTGTATAAATAATCCTCTATAATTTTTTGAAAAATAATGCTAAAACTGTATTGATATTTATGTGTATAAATAAATATGAATATAATTATTAGACAATTATGTTTATGTGTTGCGTTATTTATATCTACTTGACAGGAAATAACATTTTTACTTCGTTATTAAAAAGACTCTTTTTGAGCCAATTAATCCTCATTGTGTTAAAACTGCTCAAAGCTCGAATTATTTCAGAACTTTCTTAATCTTATATTTTACAATTTTCAGAAATTTTTTTACGTGCTTTTCTGATTCTGTTATTTTCTTGATAGGGATTTTGAAACGAAATCAGCAGAGCCATAAAAAATATTTAAATAAAATTCCGCACAAATTTTTTGATTAGAGAAGCGTATATAGTGTGAAAATGTTGTTCAAAGATAACAAACACTAGAAAAGGTTAATTGATCTGGTGATAAAATAGAATTCATGATATAAGATGATAGCATTAATTTGATTTATGAGCTATTTACTTAGCTTTAATTTGCATCAGTACTAAAAAGCTATTCATTTATGCAATGCAAATCAGTATGTTAGTTCTAAAATAAAATAGGAAAAAAATTTTAATGAAAATATGAAAACTAAATGGTTTTAGTAAAAATAAATTCAAAATTCACCCACAGAGTTTTTTATAACATACACGGAATTATGAAATGAGATTAAAATAGAATTTATCTATCTACACTGCTGACCACCGTAAATGCAACACCCTGAAAGAAGCATGCAAATCACATGAAATTTACAGCATGCAGCAGAGGTGAGATATGCAAATGATTAGAATGTCAGTACAGACGCACATCACGCGTGCCATAGCCACCACTTCAAAACGCTGTTTAAGGCTTGGAGATTTCAACGATTTCAAGTTTGGCAATTGTGTTTTTCTTGTGTTTTTTTCAAAAAAACGATCAATTATGTCTCGTAGTAAACAGCGATCATTTTTTGATCAAGTATCCGAGCTCAACAGAAGAAGGATAGTGGCCTACCGAGATTGTGGATTATCTTTCAGGGAAATCGGTAGCCGTGTTGGACGAAACCAAACAACTGTAAAGTGGATATGTGATCGTTGGATGTAGGAAGGTAACACGGACCAGTGAGTTCGTTCGTATCCTCTTCAGTGCACCACTTTCACATGATGACAAGCAAATTGTGCGTATGGCAGTGAAGGATCGCTCAGCAGCATCACGAACCATAGCACAGCATATTCAGTCGGTAACTCATCATCCAGTATCTACATGTACCATTTGACGCATTTTATAGCAGAGTGGTCTGTCCGCAAGACGTCCATTGATTCGTCTTCCCTTGACGCAGAACCACAGACGTCTCCGCCACCAAGGGTGCGATGAAAGAAGGATGTGAACAGCAGAATGGAATGAAATTGTCTTTACTGACGAGTCACGCTTCTATCTTCCACACAATGACAGTCACATTCGAGTCTGGAGACACTATTGAGAGAGAATGCTGAATAGCTGCGTTAAGCACCACCACAATGGTCGTGCACCAAGTATTATCGTCTGGAGTGGCACTGGATATCACTCTCGCACTCCTCTAGTACGCTTTACCGGTACTTAAAAACAACCAACACTACATCTCCGAGGTGTTGGAGCCAGTTGTCTTCCTTACCTGCAGGGCTTGTACACAACCATATTTCAACAGGATAATGCGCGACCACAAGTGGCATGCATTGTTCAAGAGTTCTTAGTTAATCGCCAGATTGAATTGCTTTATCGCCGATAGAAAACATATAGTCCATGGTTGCTCAACGATTGACCCTGATTTCATCCCCAGCTGCCACACCAGATTGTGCAACGTGTGGAAGCTGCTTGGTCAACTGTACCCCAAGTACACATCAAAAGTCTCTTTGAATCAAATCCAACCCGTGTGGCAGGGGTGATCTCCAACAATGGTGGCTACTTTGGCTACTGATTTTGGCAGGAATCACACTTCACAAAAGTCTATCAATTTAATCATTTGATACTTGGTCAATATGTTATCTACAAAATAAATTTTGTTGTGATATCTCTTGTCTTTCTTGGTGTTGCAATTTGGGTGGCCAGCAGTGTATATTTCATCAAAAAATGCAAAGAACTATTTCCTTTTTACTAATGAATGTATGCTAAAAATTCTCTTGTAAATTATATGTTAAATAGAAAAGGGGAGAAGGTTTAAAAATGTTTATAAGTATGGGAACATGCAAATATAATTTATTTACTGGCTCAGAATGATTGAAGACGCTAAGAAAATCCGAAATAAAATTGCTGAAGTTTATAGATTTATAAACAAGTAATTTTTAATTACAATGGTTTCACCGAATAAAAAATTCTTGGGCTTGTGCAATGAGAGTTTAAGCAGTTAATAAATGCTTTGTGACACAAAATTACATAAGAGAGATATTAAAATGACAAAAAATTGAATATTTTTAAATTTTCCCCATACTGAATGAAAAAACAAACTTATTCAAAACATTTTTAAACTTATGCTGTTCTCTATATTACCAATTGTACTGAAATGCTCTTTTACATGATTTTATTCCCTATAAATTTTGACTCATTAAAACATGAATATTATTAAGTAGAATAGAAAATAAGAAAAATATTCTAATATTTTTAGTTTTTAACTTGAAAATATTGAATTTTATTTTCTTATAATTAATTTATTTATGATGAAAATAACAAAATTAACAGAATTTGTCATTATCTGTAAATTTATATAGAATAGAAAATTATAATATACAGAATAGGTCTTAATAACTGATAGAAATTTATTAGCTTAAAAAAATAACTATATATGATGCATTTTACCCATATATTTTAGATTATCAGTGTGTGGACTATTAAGAAAAATTCAATCGAAAAAAAATTGAGCTTCCTCTCAGATTTTATATCCTAATTGCACCGTAGTGTTTAAATTATAAATAATGTCTCTATTTAACTCAAAAGTACAAAATAATAATCAGGTTGTTATGAATTTCTGTTCATACATAATCTAGGAGAAGGCAAATATAGTATACGTTTATAACTTATACCGTTAATAAAATTTATTGATAAAACCAATGTATATCTTTCTAGCTCCACCATTTGCCATCGGAATAGTATTTCTATCAAAAGTTCTTCCATATTTGTCAAATTTTAGATTAAATAATTTATCTTAGTCGCTTAAAAGGTAGATTAAAATCATAATCACTTGATAGACAGTTGATATCAAGTATTACCAAACATAATGTATAATACTTATACAAAAATTCAAAATAGCGGGTAAAATTTTTCCTTAATTTAAACCAAAATTTCATGTTTACTGGGAACAAAGTTCTATATAAGTTAATTTTCAGAGTAAATTTCCGAATTTTTAAGAATAATTTTCAGAGAGAATAAGATATTCGAGTTAATACGTCACTACGGAGATGTTTAAAGAATTAAATTCTATAGCTTATTAAAATGTTGTGAATGAAATGCAAGTGCAAGAGAGAGAGAGAGAGAGAGATAGTTATGTCTTTGACACACATCATTTATCAGCATGAATCCAAATCCCTTGGCAATTTCACTTGGAGAAAGAGAGTTTGTTTAAAACTTTGTATATTTACATTTTGATCACCAAACTTAATTGTAATATCATTCTTTCTGGAAATAACATGTATCTTTTTATAGTTTTTTTTTATTTGCATACTATACATTTTTTATTATTGCATGTTGCTTTTTACCGTTTTCTTATGATCTTCTCGTATTCTGGCAAACATATACTCCCATTCTAAACATTCTAATAGAATTTTAACATTGTGATTATTTTATGGAAAAAATCTATCGTTAAAGTTCTGGATTGATTGTGTAAAGTTTAATGCCACAATGTCCTGTCTAGGACAAACTGCGCCAAGCTTATGGTATAAAATTCAAAAAGTATCGATATAAGATCTTATAAAATAAATAATGGTTAAAGTAAAATGGCTATATACAATATAGAAATTTAATAAGACGTAAAAAGGCAAAGTAGGGTAGTGGTGAGATTTTTCTCCAATAAGCTCTTGTAACGTTAAAGAGGTAGAATTAAAACATGCAATACGATAGTGGTTAAAATCAGGTCAGTCAAAATATGCTGAACAGTGTACGATTCATAGCATGTAGCACAATAGGGCCTAGGATCACTTAAAAACAAGTGCTTATGAGTAAAACAAGTATGCCCGATACGCAAACGAGTGAGTTTTACATCAGATGTACGTTGTGGTAAAACTGACAATGGAACTATATTTGGAATGATGTAATGTAATTTATTCATAGTTTGTAAATTTCATAGCTCCTGCCACTGGGAATGAATAAGTTTTTTTTGTAGTAATTTTTTTAAATCTGACAGAGATACACTTTTTTGTAAGTACTGACAAATAATTTTTGCCGCTTCATCTGCTTTATCATTTTCATCTACACCTATATGACAATGTATCCAACAAAAGATTATTTCATAATCTCGGTTTCGTAAAGTTTCCATGTTGGTATAAATTTGTGAAATTACGGGATGATGAAGTATTTCGATATTTTTTAATGCTCCCAAGACGCTCATGTTATCAATACAAATGTAAAATTTACGATGTTCATGGTCACACAAAAGTTTTAATGCATGATAAATTGTTGTAGCTTTCGCAGTAAATATTGAACAAACATTTTTAAGGCCTTAATTGTATGAGAGGTTTTCAAAGTATACACCACATCCAACATAATCAACTCTTTTAAAGTCATCTGTAAAAACAGGAATGTACGAAAAATACTGATCTCGTTGTGCAAAAAAATGTTGTTGTAAAACAACTGGGTTTGTATATTGGTCTTTTTTAAACTAAGTAAGGGGATAATATAGTTTGTTGTGTGTATGGATATTCTAAGAAATAATTTTACAATAGTCAATGATATGAACCCGTATATCATGCATCTTAGAAATTCGAACTAGAAAGGGGGAATGTTAAAAGATCGAGTACGGTAAAGTCTCATTAGAGCATGAGAAATGTGTTCAGAACGCAAAAGATATGTGTTATAGACATGATCTTAAAATAATAATTTATAGACAATTGTATTAAATTAAGTGGTAATTGATGACAAGTGACATATAAACTTTGCACAGGTGTAGAACGAAATGCACTTGTACATATCCCTAAGGCGGAACGATAAACTGTATCTAGTCTGCGTAAGACAGACGATCTAGCAGATCCATATACAAGCCATTATACATATGAGTATAATGGCTTGATTAACTCTAAGTAATGACGTGCCACCTGCTCCCAAGAAAGTGTCAGACAGAACCTTGAGAATGTTAAGTGATTGCTCGCAATTTTTTTGTTTTTTTATAGAAGTTTTTTCGTATGAAGTTCTGGAATATCACCCAAGAAAATCTGGGTGTAACCCATGGCTAACAAAATGCAAATGATTCCTTACTACTGATTTTTGAATATTCCAAATGAAAGAAACTAATGGACGGATCCAAAGTTTCAATACTTAATATAATGAAAATGTGTTTTAATCAATTTAAAAAAGCATCATAATTAAATTAATATAATTATCACTATCATATAACAATTTATATCATCAAGAATTTCCTAAAGAAGACATTTTTGTTAATTTCGGTCATCATAGTAGGAGTCTTGTTGAATTAGATGTATTCTGACAACAGCTGTAAGATGAAATTACAGAGAGCATAATATGAAATCTGCATTTTCCAACACCAGATTATATTGCATAATGTTTTTATTGTAAAAACAATCCGCCATAGGTTACTAGAAGGTTTGTTTCTTCATTGTGAGTTAAAATACATAAATCTTTTGCTTTTATATTTTGTAATCATCCATTTAAAGTGAAATTATGATCACAAAAGGAATTCCTCTTGACAATTCAGCAATCTTTAGAGTTAGTTTCCTAATTACGACGATATATACCTAAATGCTATTTTCATTATTATTATTATCATATCAGCACAACTAAAGTTAAAGTAGGGCAAACTTAATTATCATTTTAATATTTTAAGCAAAAATTATTCAAATTGCTATTGTTTAAAATTTTAAAATTTCTGATAATTATATTATATTGCTTTGATATTAATTTTTATTAGATCAGCATATATATATATTGATATTCATGTTTATTTGCTACTAAATTTTTAAGTGTTCAACAGGCGTATTTAAAATAGAGATTTCAAGAATTTAAAAGTTCATAACTTTTAGACTAGCTATAATTTATCAAAGATCAAAACAATTTTATCCCACTTACATGTTAAAAATTTAATAATTATTTAATATTTCTTGCCTTTTTGAAATCTATAAAATTTATGTTATGAAGTGTTTCAAAGCTGTTTACCAGGGATGGCGAACTTTTTTTGATGTCCATGCCACAAAGTCATAACAATTCTTTTTTAAATAGGTAACGTGCCACAGTAAAATTTCATTCGAAATGTTAGCATGGTGAAACTATAGCTAAGTATAATTAAATAAACAAATAAAAGCAATTCTTCGTTAAACAATTTTTTATTAATCAATGTTTTACAAAAGGCAATATGCTAGAAACAAAATTAATGTTAAAAACAACTGTTTTTAATGGGATTTTTGTTGGTGTACACAAGATAATAAAGATTTAATATCTGGTTCATATTTAGTAATTTCAACAGTACGCATGCAGAGCTCTACTCATCCGTCATTCTATTTCTATGTTTATTTTTTAAAAAATTTAATTCTGAAAATAGAGATTCACATGTCCGTTTTGCTTTTATTAATATTTTTAAACAATTAAAAGTGTCAGGAAATGAATTCATTATAGTCAGAATTTCATCTTCTGCAATTTTATTTATTTTATCCAATAATTGATTACTTTCAATAATTTCCAAGTCATTTCTTAAATCAACAAATTTTTTGTGCCATATGGTACTTGACTGAAATTCAACTAATTCCACTTCTAATTCATTAAAATTTAACGGCTTAAGGACTTTTAAATTTAATTTTTAAAGTTGTATTGTATCAAGATATAAAATAAATTCTAAAGTTTCTTCAAATTCTTTAAACTGCGTAAATCTTGAACAAAATTCCGGAATCAGGAATTGAAGATTTCTTCATTGAACTAGCCATAATAAGAAATTCTAAAAAGTATATTTTTTAATAATGTTGTTATAAAATAATTAATTTATTCGGCATTCGTTTGCAAGAATATATTTCGTCACATATTAAAGTACTAAAAATATTACCAACACAAGAAAATAATAAGTAATATATTAATTCAAGGTAATTTTAATAATTATTTCTATATTTTACACTGATTTAATGATAAAATAATTTCTCATAATATTAAAATATTTTACTGTTCAAAAATAAGCAAAATAAATATAAGTTTCGTAACTTTTAAAACCTTAAGGTTGTTACAGGTTAAAACTTCAGTAATGTGTTCTTGCAAACAAGTGCAGAATATAAAATATGAAAGAATATGGAAAAATATTTACCTAAAACTAACACTATATCTATTTACAATAAACAGTTATATTTAACAAGTCACTGTGAAATTTTACAGACGACGGCTTACTAAAAATGACTAATGCAGTCTGATTCGAGCGCTGCGACGGCAACAACATGCCTATTAGAAGGCGAAACTGGATACGCAAATATTTTTATCTAATGAGAATTTTTATATACTTCGAGAGAATTCATGCGATAATTTAATAATAAAATGTATAATTTGACGGTTTTAGTTAACATACTAAGACAGGTATTCAGTACTACAAGTTTATATCATAAATTATAAATTATGCGTAGATTAATAATTTTTAATTCATTTCTGTCAGAAAAAGATAACTTATAAAAATAATTTTGTTTTTGTGCGTGCCATCAAAATTTTCAAACGTGCCACTTGTGGCACGCGTGCTATTGGTTCGCCATCCCTGCTGTATACGAATATTCTTTATGCTTATAGATATTTTTTCATAGATTACACAAATTCATCGATAAAAGATACAAGTTTATAATTATTTAATAATTTTACTACAAGAATAAATTATTACTAATCACTTTCAGTGTTCATTCATTCTATTGATTCTATTAATTATATTGATATACATAATTTTTTATTTCTTCATGTTTTTTGGTTATGTTCATCTAAATTTTAATTAATTTTTATTTTAGTTGTTAATAAAACAGACATCATAAAATGGAATTGAAAACTTGAATGAAACTTAAGTACTAATTTTTTCATTCTGTATTTTAATTATAAAACTCAAAAGACTGAGAGATAAATCCCTTTCTTTTGTTTGCTTATTCATATAAATATGTTAACATTAACAAGAGTTTAAGACAGTTAAGTTATGATAAGAATATTATTTCAGGAAAGGCTGCTCTTGTTGAAAATTACTGTGTTAATTGAGCAGGACATGATAGTAATAGAAGTCACGTGATAGTCTTATCTCTTAAGATGGTGTTTGATAACAAAAAATTTCTTCAAGTAGATAGAAAGTTAAACCTATTAAACGTTCCCAGTTCTAAGATTTTAAATATGCCAAGATTTAATAATTTTACAAATTTCGAAATGTTAACTTTATTTGCCTTTCATCCCTTCAGTGGGTCGATTAACTGAGTACCAAGCATGCTTGGGAACTAAACACTGGGGGTTTCGCGTTAGGCTGACCACCTAATCGGGACATATGCTTCGCACCCCAGGGCCCTCGGTCATGAAAACAGTTATGGGCACTGTAGGCCTTGGCTCACATGGGCTGTCGTGCCATGGAGTTTAGTTATTTATTTGCATCAATACAAAGAAATTAATACTAGTGGAATATTCAAATTTGGAATGAGATCTTCAAATATTAACAAATAAATTTTGTTTATTTAGAATTTAGAGAAATAATAAATAAGTGGATTTCTTAATGTTTAAAATGCCTACATCTTCCTCTCCTAGTTTTAACAATGAAATACAATGCAACATTAAAAGATTTATATTTATTTATCTCGGAATAAATGTAATACTTTGACTGAAAAAATTGCGAGTATTTCGAATTACCAACTTCTATATCTGAAATTTAGTCTTAAGTTCAAGTTTGTTTCTAATTACACTCATGTCCATAAATTAAGGATAATTCAGAATCACACAGAAATTGAACTCTAAAATAAAAATTTCACATGTAGAATTATTACACACCTCTTGAAGAATAATATGCAAATTTCAAGAAACCAGCAGTATATAAGGAATGGTTGCAAAGAAGTAAAATTGTTCACAAGCGCTTTAAAAGCCTTTAAGTGCAAAAACCGCATAGTTATAGCACAAAGGAAGTATTTGGATGATATTTTACGTGGTAGAATTATCGGCCATCTGTAATGTAGACGTACCCAGCTGGAAGTATCCGAGGAATTTGGAATCGCCCAGAGTGTCATCTCCAGGCTATGGCAACGGTTCTAAGATGATGATAATGTGAGTAGACGTTACAGCACAGGTCACTCCCGAGTTACAACAACGAATGAGGACTGGTATTTGGCAGTTACTGCCAAAAGAAACAGACGGAGCACAGCATCAGACCTGTCTCGTCAGATCTCTTCTGCTACCGATATGACAATTTCAAGGCAGACCGTGTACAGACGCTTAGGGCACATTGGTCTATATGCTCGTTGGCCTGTCAGATGTGTTCCACTTATCGCAACTCACTGTCACCTGCGGTTAGCCAGGAGTAGAGAGCATACATTGTGGACAACGCAACAGTAATCTTTTGTGGTGTTTATCGACGAGTTCAGGCTTACCTATCAATCTAATTCTCACCGGACTTACATATGGAGAGGGCCAGGTACCCGTTAACGCCAAGGGAACACCACTGAACGACACCGTTACGGTGGTGCAGGATTGCTCGTTTGAAGAGGAATTGTTCTGGATTCCAAAACTAACCTGCAAGTTCAGAATGTAACCATGACAGGCCACATCTATCGTGATGTCATTCTGGAACAACATGTACGTTTGTTTCGGGGCGCCATGGGTGCAGAATTTCTGTTTATGGATGACAACACCCATCATCACCGTGCAAGCATTGTAGACGAATGCCTTCAATCGGAGGATATCACCCGTATAGACTGGCCAGCATACTCACCCGACTTGAATCCAATAGAGCATGTGTGGGATATACTTGACCGACGAATTGCAGCCTATCAACCTCCTTCGTTATGTCTACCGGAACTTCGGAGAGCATTCCTTGACGAGTGGTGTAATATTGCTCAAGATCAGATCGATAATTTGATACTCAGCATGCCTAGGCATTGTATTGCATCGTCTGGGGGCCATACTATGTATCAACCATCATACCAACCATGTTAAATTGGTTTTTGTAAATAGGTTCTATTTTGAAATTTGCTCCAGGGAGTTAAAATCGTAATTTTTATTAGTGATGTCAAACATATAGCATCTTTTTTGCTCTTTACCTTTTGTTTAATAAATAGACTTTACAAATAAGTCACATTTGTTTTGTTTCTGTTTCTTTCTTTGCCTGAACTTGCATAATCCTTAATTTATGGACAGGAGTGTAGTTAGAAAACTTAATGCTGAAATAAGGATATATTAAATGTAACATGTTGTTATAAGTATACTATCGCACTAGTATTAATTCTTCTTCTCATTTTAGTTTGACTATTTTAATAAATCTATAAATGTAATTTAAGATTACTTAATAATCTTTAATGAAGAAAATGAGAAAGTTTATAGCAAGAAATCCATATAATAGAAATCACTTAAAATAAAAAATTCAGAGCGTAGAATTCTCCACAATTTTCGCATTGATTTCGTTCATTTTATGTGCTCGAACACACAATATGATTCTTAACAAAACTATGCTAGCAAGTATTTCTTAACAGCTACTGGAAAATGTGCTCATTGCTACATTATTTACAAAATATGCTTTCATTATACTACTTAAGCACACAGATACAGTGAGATTCTTCCGTTGCCATACAATACGTATGGATAAATAATCTCATTTTTTGATATTAAAGAATTCTTCAGTTTCATTTGTGATGTTGCAAACAAATACAATATTACATATTTTAGTTACAGAATATATTATTATTCTATAATTTAAATATTTTCAGAACTTAACTTTTTCTTCAACTGTCCAGAGCCTTTGGCTGAGTGATTAGCTCTCTCGTCTTCAATTCAACGATTGGTGCAACGATTGGTTTCCACCGAGGGCTTGGATGTTTGTTTTGGTTCCAAATCCATTTCACACCGTAGATCCTGATTTAATAAGCACTAGTGTACAAAAAACTAACCATTGAGAGATAAGCAAATCCTTCAACTCTCCTTTTCGATCCTTAAGCCATTCTAGAATTTAAATTAGTGAAAGGGTTTTCCCCAATTTCAATTATTCTACCCAATACTAAGAAACCGAAACAATTCATTTTGGTTTTTCAAATGAAAAATATGTTTTCTTCTGTGCGTGTTGAGTGGAATAACTTTCTTTTTTAGAAAAATTGAATTATATTCCACATGTGAATGATTCTTTAAAATAGGATGTAGTCTTCTTGTTATTTTTTAATGATGTTAAAGTGCATTTTATTATTCCTGTAATCTGCAAGGAAAATAAAATAAATTCTTTATTGAAAAACATCGCTTTTATTAATGAAATAAGTATCCTTTAATAAAGAATTTTAAGAGAAAAACAGACTAAAAGGAAACAATTTTTTAAATCTGTTCTTTTTTTAACATATAAGGGATGTTTTGAGGCTCTCTCTCTTGAAAAAGGCATTATATAGTTTTTACGAGAGTCACTCTGAAATTTCTAAGGCACAAGTAGATGACAAGTAGCAGAAAAAAATTATGGTTAAATTTTGATATAGGAATTATTTTATCGTAGTGGAAAGTTTTTTTATTGGCTAAAGAAACGTAAAATAAATTCTAGAAAAAAAGTTAAGTTGACTCTAGAAAGTTATCGTAGGATGTTAAATTGGGATGCTGTCCGACTACTCCAAGAACAGCTGCCACCAAGTAGTCTGATGAATGTTATAGTAAGCTATAGTCTTGTTATAGTAACAAGAGTTATCCTTTTGAAATGAGAGCAACGGATGTTATGAATTGGCAGTATTTACGGTAGTACCACTTTTTATTCTGAAGGCATCCAGGATGCTTAAGTTAATGTGTTTCTTCCGATTTCTCATGTCAAATAGGGAAATCCTACGGCAAAAGACATGTATATACAAATTAACCAAAGCTATTCTGATGTAGGCAGACAGTAAATCAAAAAAAATGTTTAATATCTACACTTAATATTTAGAAATGAAAATGCATCTCGTGCTAATATACTCAGATAGTTTGCAGAATTTCTCAAAGGTTGAAATTTTCTTAAGAATGAAAAACACACAGGAAGATTGTTATCAGTTGTGTAATGTGTTTGCCATGATAAGAAAAACGTTAATTATTGATAATCTTTGTGCTTATGAAATGATATAAAAGGCGCTTAGCATTATATGGATCCAAAGATATATGCAAAATTATTTAGGTAGAATTTTAAGCAAAAGTAATAACTTCTCGTAAATTTAACTGAGCAAAAGAAAAGAGGAGCATATCTGAATCAAAAAGAAACCCTTAAATTACTTAAAGATGGTGGCCACTGCATTATATATATATATATATATATATATATATATATATATATATATATATATATATATATATATATATATATATATATATATATATATATATATATATATATATATATATATATATATATATATATATATATATATATATATATATATATATATATATATATATATATATATATATATATATATATATATATATATATATATATATATATATATATATATATATATATATATATATATATATATATATATATATATATATATATATATATATATATATATATATATATATATATATATATATATATATATATATATATGTATACATATATATTATAAAATTGTAACCAATGATGAAATGAACGTATCAGGGAGTTCTTTAACATCACAAAAGTAAGTCATAAATCAGTGACGATGAACCCACGGTCACAACGGTGAAAAGACAAGGTGCCATGAAAAATATGTCAGTTTTTCAGGAGTATAGGACTGGTCCATCATCAAGTAACTAGAACAGAACACACAATAACTTGTATATTACTAAATGTCCTTTAAGAATTTTTCAAGAAGTGAATGTTAGTTCTCTACCATAGCAAGATATCTTTCTAGTCAGTAAGATTGATGGATGAGTTACTTGGACACTTCAATTATAGAACGTCCTTTGCTATTTATCTGATTTTATTATACGTAACTTTTAAAAGGCTGTTTCATAAATTAAAAAAGAAAATGGTATTGAGAAAATGATATAAGAAAATAATATTCCTAAAATGATATTGAAGGGGTTGTAAATACATTATTTTATCTATTACAAAAAATGAATGCCTTGAGACGTAAAATCTTTGGAAAATTCACCTACATAATTGTGTTGCTCTTGGAAGAGAGTGTTTTAACACTCATATCAATTTCATAAATATAACTTTAAAAATTTAGATATATGTCAGAAACTTCAGTGTAACTGTATCGTATATAGCACTATTTACCTTTCCTTCTTTCTAATTTACATGCTAGATTTTACTTCCATTAAATTTAACTGCAAACAACAGTTTAAAGTAAATACAGCTTGCGAAAACTTTTTTTTACCAAAAAAGAAAAGCACTGTGAGAAAATTTGAAAGTTAAACATCAGGAAAAGTGAATTATCTTTAATTTTTTCTGAAGAAGTTAATTTTATAATTAAAGTGAATTCTATAGTTAAAAAAATCTAATTTAATATTAAACAATGTATAATGAGTGTGCAAACTCGAATATTTGAGTACAATACAATATTTTTTTTAATTCAGCAGCAAAAGTTTACCTTAAATTTCATAAAAAGCATTCCCATTGCAATATAACTAGTTCTGTCTCAGACATTTTAGTGAAAAATCTCTTTAGTGTGCTCTAATTCTCTTCCAACAGCTCGTGTGTATAATCCAGCACTAGGTCTACTTGATTGTCCCTGGAAAATTATCCTTATGGAGCGCAAAAAAAAAAAAAAAAAAAAACGTAGAGCAGCAGAATAAACAAGTTTAGAAGGCTATATTATCCTGAGATAGGATTAAGATCTTCTAATATCATTGAAAATCTAATTATTTTGTGCACTAAAATTGCTCACACTGTTACTAATAATTGATTACAGACATTTAATATTTAATGAAATAAGCGTTTGCATACTAATTATTATTAAAATCATTATTATTCAATTGTATTAATAAAAATCATTGAATTTAAATTCGGAGTTTTGATAAAATTTAGATGGTAGTGTCATAACGTCTAAATCATGGGTTCCCAAACTGTTTTTTCTCGTCGACCCCTTTCAAAGTTATACTGTTTTTGGTAGACCCCCTTCTGCTACATTTCTACTGTAGTCTCAAATCTCCTAAAAAATATCCCTTAAATTGGGAGTGTTAAGAAAAAAAAAGTAGCACATTTTCTTGTGTCCTATTTATTAAAATAATACATTTATAAACATTTATTAACAAATAATAAGCATTTATTATTACGAAAAACCAACAATTGACAAAAAATCAACAATGAACTCAGAAATGTAAATCAACAGTGAAAAATAGTCATATTTTTTTAATGAGACCGATGTACTTGATGAATTGACAGCAAATTATCAATATTTGGCTTCAGTTTTGTAAGAAGTAATCTCAAATCTCCTCTTTCTGTGATGTTCAATCTGCTCCTTTATTTTTGTTAACAAATTGGTAACGGCACTAAAACTTCTTTCGACAAGTTATGACGAGGGAAATGCTATGAAACATTTTCTCGCAATTTCCCACAGCCCAGGATATTTTTCGGGGATCTCTGCAAACCTTTATTGCAAAAGTATGTATTAATTTACATTTATATAATCCCAACTGCACTCTCATCACAGTTTGTTATTAAATCTTATACTTTTCCTTATAAAATTTCTTCGAGTAAACTTTAATATTTTTCAAAGAAAAAGAAAAATTTAGTTTCGTTTTAAACAATATGAAACACAAATTTCAAAATATTTCCTGTAAACTAATATGTATTGAAAAGTACTAATTTAATTAGAATGAGAAAATTCTATACTATTTAATATAAAACATAAAAAATAAACTTTTTAGTAGACAACGATTTGAGCCACTTTATAGCAAATAAAGAAAAATTTAACAATTTATAAAAAATATAATTAAAAACTAAGTTTTAACCTTGTCTAGTGGATAAAAACAGCTACTAGAGAAAGCTGTCAGAAGATAGTCTCATCTAAAATGTATCCATGAAAACTACCTAGTATAGAGCAGTGCGTATGAATACATCCAAAATTCAACCATGAATCGTCCAATGCCGACATCTGGTAGACATATAATGGACATAAAATGGGTGGATATTTGACGTGCCATGGATCTGGACCAAAATGAGACGTCTACTGGATTAGAGTACATTCACCTGATGATGTCATATCGACGTCTACTGGACGAAATTTTGTTGTATGGATGCCTACAGCCAAAGTGTTTGATAGCATATTTTCAATTTCAACTTTAGTTCCTCGTTGCTGCTGAGCTAAAGTACCTCCTCTTGTAATAACACATTCGCCTCTTCCGTTTCATTAAATAGGGTTATGATCCATGGTGGTATTTCAATGTTCAGAAGATCTTCAAATCTATTTTGGAAGTCATCATGCAGGGTATTTAAATGTTGAGCGTAAATCTGAATATCCTCATCAAGACATTCTATCTGTGACAAGTGCGGAAATCAGTAGAATGCGCGCCGACTAATAGTTTGCTTCATTAATTCCAATTTATCAAGAAAAACCAAAATTACACCCTTTGTTTTTATTAAATTATGGCTATCCTTGTAACTGCTAGGAGACAGCCCCTTGTTTGTTTTGAGGTGATTTTACCAGAATATGGCTATTATAACACAACAGAATAGAGTTATTGCGATAAAAAAACGAACGAAAAAACTCTTTTAATGAATCGCCGTCGTCGCGTAAATAAATATTTTTAAGCAAAAAGGCACCTAGGTACCTAAAGTTTAATCTTCCATGACTTTTTGCTCTTTTATAGAAGTTTTGAATAATCTCTAGTATTTAATTTTTACTACATAACTACCTACTACACTCAAATAGTAATACAAATATAATATGATTGATAAATCACAATATACAATAAGAATATGTATAGTAAATAGGCAGATACTTACTTTTTCCGGCTCTGCAAACACTGACATCGATTCACTCAGAGTCACACTTTTATATTCAAAATCCCGGAAACACATGAGTAACGTTTTGTTCTTGGCATTCGTATTTATACTAATGTAGATTGCAAGCACAGCGCAAATCGCATTTCATCCCTTTGCAGGTCTAAACAAGCACCACGGACGAGCGGGCGGACGGGTAGCACTTTGCAAGTTTTGACATATGGTGTACACTTATACTATCATCTATTGTTCTATTCACAATTCTGTGTTTGAACTGAGTCTCGAATATTTTTAGTACCAACCTTGTGAATAATGCTACTTGCCTACGTTGTTAGGTAAATCTAAGCCAAAAGATTTTTGTTCTTTATTAAGATAATCAGAAAACGTTTCGTGGACCCCCACTTAGAAATTGTGAATCCCCGTTTTCTTTTCACATCTACGTAGACACCCATGTGGTCTCCTATGGACCCCTGTGGGTCCACCTGGACCATTTTGGGAACCTATGGTCTAAATGGACAATTTACATAATGCTTAGAAGTCTTTTAATACGTTTTATTTAATTTTTTTCTCTTTTTTTTAAAAAATTATATTGCAGAACTTATAATTTTTATAATGTTTTTAATATAAATTTAAAACAAAATAAGAAACTATTTTTAAAAGAGTATTTTTCTAAAAAGTAAAAGTCTCGTGAATATTTTCTTACATTTATTACACGCTTTATCTTACAAGATATTTCATTATCTTACACACATATATATTTTCCTCTTGTAGAATATTCCTCATTCTTAGTAATTTATTTCTTTGCTTATAAAAGATTTTTCTTGATGTGTCTTAAAGCAATAATTTTGTCAAGTACTCTCATTTTCTACGAAATTTTCAAAAAAATATACTTAAAGAATTTTAATAAAGATTCTAAACTAGCATTGGTTATTGGATTTATTTAAGTTTTGCTTTTCACCAATAAAATATATATAGTTTGATTAAAAAAATTCATTGAATTTTTTTAATCAAACTTCATATATGATGTTCACAAAACTAAATTAATTTTGAAAGTGAACTATTCAGTCTTAAAATTAATTGAATCAATGATAATGATAACCCAAATATGATTAACTTTTTATAGACATATTATATTTTAGATTTTACAAGTATAAAAGCAAATAGTATTAAAATTAAATTAAATAACTTTCTTCCATTCAAAATGCATAAAAAATTGAAAAATAACCAGAAAACAAATAAATCAAAAGAAATTAATTTCCATTAATATGTTTCAAAATATTGAAGACTTAAATATTCAGTAACACATTTCTATAATATATATATAAATATATATATATATATATATATATATATATATATATATATATATATATATATATATATATATATATATATATATATATATATATATATATATATATATATATATATATATATATATATATATATATATATATATATATTGCATATGAAAGTATCACACCTATTGTTTTTTAAATTAAGATATTCAGACTTGACATTAAGTTTAATAAATCTCTCTTTGCCTCTTTCATCCAGCTTTGAAAACTTCATTTTATGTTTTTCCAGTTTTAATGACTTAACATCACAAAAAAGGAAAATCGAAGAAAATATCGTCACCTGTCGAATAAAGGAAGGAACTAAAAGGAAGCAAAAGCTTCCGGAAAGAACCAAACAATCTGATGAGTTATGGCTCTCATATCATCGCGCGAAACTACTTAAGGGACCTGGAGACCTTCCAGATGGGGTTAATCTCATGATGTTTTAAGATTTACAAAAAATTATCGAAGACTGATAAATGAAAAAATATAGCCCTACCCATGAACTAAGATATTTTTTATAAGCAACAACGGTAAGGAGCAGGTAAAATTAAATAACAGCTTTTTAAGGTCTAAGGTCAAAATAGTACAAAGAAGTGCGATTTTCTTTCGCAAATTCATATTTATTGTTATTCTTTACGGTAGTGGTTTCTTAAAAACTTTAATGCACACCCTTAAAAAAATGCTCTTATACAAACTTCGGTAGGTGTCTTTACTTTTACTTATCTGGATGCTATAAAAGACATTTTCAATGTCAAATAATTGACAGTTGTTTTTGGAAGTTACAATTTAGTATCAGAATAATCACAAATCATCATCATTATTGTATTTAAAAAAATTACGAGTATTGTACAGAAATTTCAAAAACTGAATCCTAGGAGAGAACACACACTTACACAATAAAGACAATTTCTCCCAAAATTTTAATTATTTATTGTTTTGAATGACATGCTTTGTTGTTCAGCAATTAAGTTTTGCATACGAAAGGTAAATAAGGCGGGTATAACAATTTAAAGAGAAATCTGTTCTAGTGAAAAACATGCATACATGAAGAATGGAATCAAACTGACATACAGTAGAACTGAAATCCAGATCATTGATTATCTAGTATCTCGGTTAGAAGTCTGAAATGAAAATACAGAAAATATGAGGAATAAAACATTTCCTATACATATTAATTTTTTTAAATTCTGGAACGGTATTAACTGTTAATATTCAAAATGCGGCATTATTTTCCTTCACTTAGTAATAAAATGATTAAATTGAGCTTATTGGCTACAAGAAAATTATTTAAAGTTCCAAGGAAGTCCCCTAAACCAAACCTTTTGTGCATCTAAATCTATACAAAAATAACTATTTTTTTATTGTTTATTATTTATTTTTGAAAAATTTATTTTTGTGTTATTTACAGATGTAATTTTTTTCCAGTTTTATGATCATCAATTTTTAATGAAAAAGTATATTGCTTACTGTAAATTTTCTAGTTAATATCTTAATATGATAGCAATAACATTTCTTATAATTAAACTCCTCTAATCGCAAAACAACTGTATAACCACACTTTTTGTTTAAAGAATCTAGCATGAAATTAAATTTTTTAAAATTTAATCCAATCATTTGTTGAACAATGAGCATTTTCAAGGACTTACAAGGGCTACTTTTAATCTTCATCAAAATATATTGCCGTTACATTGTAAAATAAAGTATAAGAAACTTTAATGCTTCTTCAAGCAAATCCTTATAATAATTTTAACTAAAGTTTTGCAATATACCAGAAATAAAATTTAGAGGTATAAAATTCGAAAAGTTTTATTTTATATCTTTAAGGATAAAAAGGCCTCTCTCTCTCTCTCTCTCTTTCAAATTCTTTCAAAAATGTCCATCTGTAAAGAAAAAAAATATTCTTTTTAGACTTTTTCTTATTTCAGATCAAGTCCACTTTTAAAGCAAAAATGTGCATCAACAGGGAACAAAACGGTGCAAAAGTGTTCTTTAAGTCTATTTTATGCCTAGGGAAAATATATTCTTCCTCTTGCATATAAAATACTTGTATTATGTTTTGCTCGTGATGCACACAAGATGTATAAGTATGAAAGGGAACTCGGAGAAAAATAAAAATTGTGTCCACTCACTATAGTTGCGGACATTTCCTCGCATTGTTCTCCCAAACTTCGTTCATTTCAAATAAGAATACTGATCGAAAACATTTTTCAAGTGATCCCTCGCATGTTTCTAAGGTTATTTTGAAATTAAAAAAAGGTTTCTCAAGTAATATATTTCCTAATTTAGTTTTTCAAACAATTACTCTGATCCAGTAAAAAGTCTTTGCGAAATAAATTCTCTCACTTTAATGTTTTGTTAAATGTCTTATAATTAGCTTATATAGTTTTAATATTTAGGTATAAAATACTAATAAAATAAATCGTATCATTACGTGTATATTGCATAACAACATGCATTTTATAGAGTTATTGTTGTTAAAATTAGTGTTAAATACATACTGTACAATATCTGGCTATTATTAATACTATCTAAAATAATATTATATTATTATTTCAGGCTTAATTTGAAATCCTTCATATTGTATTCTTTCGTTCAAATGCTTTCTTTCCTTACATTGTTGCCATTTTGCTCCATTTATACCTCTGTAGATACTGTTCCATTTTTATATCCGATAAAATCTTTCGTTGGAAGAGACAAAATCTTTCTACCTCTAACAACTAAAACCTTTCACAATGGGTTCAGTATTCCAGTTGTTGTAGAACCCGCATACTTTCCTTTACTAAGCTGGGTTCTTCCAGTTAGGTGAAACTGCGAGGTTGGAGTCTTCGTAATTTATAAGCAATGACAAAGCAGAAAAAAGTACCCCACTACTTATTTATTAACCCAGAACAGTCATTTCACGTGGAGAACTTTGCGACCTATTTAACGTTATTGAGCCGTCTTTCGCGAACACAATGGATCTTCGGCTGAGCCATGGTTCGAACTCACTACCTTCCGATAGTGAGAAAGACGTATTACCCAGCAGGCCACAGCGACCATCCAGTATTTCGGTGCTAAGCATTTCAGTGTAACTTAACCTAATATACTTTATTCTCTGCTACTGATAATTGTTCAATTTAATAAAATATACGTTAATCATCTTAGCACAAAAGTAAAAAAGGAATATTCGAAATAAAAAATTCAGAATCTGAATAAAAATTAATTTCATTTTCACATGAGAATTTAAATAAAGTTTTCGAATTTTTAAATATTCAGCAAAAAAAAAAAAAAAAGAAAAAAAAATGCAAGCAACGTTGTTTCAAAGTTTCTCAAAAATAACCAATAAGTAAGATAAATTAACAAACTGCATTTTTTGTTTCATTAAAGTAATATTGCTTCATTTTTGAGACAATCGATAGTTTTTAACGTGAATAAATTTCTAATCTCGGACACAAATTCATTTTTCCCGATATTTTTTCAAACAACTTTAATAAATATCAAATTTTTTTACATTCTTAAACCGTTAGTGTATCTTATTAAAAAGTTTTATTCTGTGATTAAGTTTATATATATATTTGATTTAAAATTCCTTCAATAAATAGATAATAAAAATTATCTTCCATTAGAAATCACCAAATTGTAAGAACTACTAATTTATTTTTATTTCCCTTAATATATATTCTTTAATTATTTGAATGGCTGTAATCAAGAAGTCCCAGTATTATTCTTATTTCACTGTAAATTTCATTTTACATGATTCTAGTCGGCAGACAATATTTAAGCCGAATCACTTTTTTTTAATAAGAAATGGCTTTTTCTTTGTTGATTAGAGATATTAACTCAGTTTCTAAATTTTATAATAGTACAGTATTACTTTTTATAAATCCTCTTTCGTTACTTGCTCGCAGCTTTTATTAATACATTTTCATTCACTAAACCTAAGCAATCATGAATTAAAATATAGTTTCATTCCAGATAAATAATCCTCTGAAGAAAAAGTAATAAAATCCTTAAATGAGAAGAAATAATGCAGCACAAGGAAAAGATTAGTAATATTTATATTAATTTAATAATTAGTAATAAATATCATGTGCTAAAAGAAATAAATTTATAAACTTATTTACTTCAAGCGGGTGTATCTTTTCAAAATTTAGCTTTTATTTTCCTTTTTTATTTGATTTATTTTTTAATTTTTCCTTCCAAGTTGCATTTACTTAAAAAAATTTTTTTCATGCGAAATAATTTATAAATTAATAACAAAAAAAGTTCATCAAAATTTCAAAAAACTAAATGAATTATGAAAATGTAATTATATACATATATATATATATATATATATATATATATATATATATATATATATATATATATATATATATATATATATATATATATATATATATATATATATATATATATATATATATATATTGCTTTACAATTAAGAGAAAATGTTTTAATATTGATGCTATCAAAATTCAAGTTTAAGAAAAATTAGTATAAAATCAATTGTTGCACATTTAATGTTAATAAAATATAAATTTATACATAAATATAAATGTATTAAATTAAAAAAAAATTTAATACTAAGTTATATAGTTAAAATTACCACCTTAAAAATTTTATCTTTAATCTTAATCTTAAAGGAGAGTAAAAATCTTAATGGCGCGGTGTTGTTAAAAATTATACTAAAAGTTTAATTCTTTACCATAAATACACAAAACAATCAAATTAAAAAAATAGTATGAGTCCATTCTGTTTGTCAGATTACTGTATACTTTTCATAGATTCTATGCCTCTTTTAATTTATAGACTGAATATACGATTTCTTTCTCCTTTCTTCTGTGATATAATTTATCGAAAGCTCAATTTAAATGTGGAAATCGACTACGTTTTTTTTTATTATTATTCTTATTATTTCGGTTGGACTCTTCATTTTTTTATAAAAAACAACAGAAATAAAAACTTGTTCTCATATTTCTGTGAATTGGCTTAACCAAATTAAACGATCCCCTTTACTGGTCTGCTACAGGGTCCGAAATGACATGACAATTCGAAAATAGTTATCCTGTCAACCTGTTTTCGGAGTATCATTAATATCTGTTCCCGAGCTGGTCCACCTATTCCCCACTGAATGCCATCTGGCACGTGCGCAGTGCGGAAAGGAGGGGCTTTTTATTAAAAGGGGTTGGATTGGCTACTAAAATTGTAATAGATAACACTAACAGAGGCTTGTGTTGTTCAATAATGGTAGAGATTCTAATGCACGCATCTTTGCTTACAGATGACTGCTGTTAGGATCTAGAGTCACGTGACTCGGCTTCGGGTTATTTTAATCAACTTCCCTACTTGAAAGGGTGAATAGGTTTTGATTTTGCCGGAGGAAAAAGAATTAACGGTACTTTAAATATCTAACTGCACTAGATTTGTTTTCAGAATTTAATTATTATTGCATAGTTTTTTCCAATTAATATTAATATTTTATAGATATTATATAAGGCAATATATGAAAAGTTATTTTAAAATAATAATTATTATATTTATAGATATTTATCCAGTAAATGCTGAAACTCAATGCCATAAAGATATTAATTTGAAAAAAGCTATATGTTTAGGAAGAATTTAAAAAATTAAAATTTAGAAGACTTTAATTTAAATAAATTAAATTTTGTTAACTATTGACTGGAGAAATTTTTCTATAAAAATGCCGATTAAAATGTATAACACATGTATAACAAGATGTACGTAGTATTGCAGTTTGGCAACACCAAAATGGTATTGAAGTCTCAAAATGAATTTTATCCACTCCATGCCTAAGGAAGATTTATGAAATTTCTTCAAGGCAAGTAAAAAATTAAGAGCAAAATAATATTTAACGATGATTATATATGATACCTAAGATGAAATTACACCAAATTGTTACAAAGAATGCATCAAAAGTATGTTTAGAAACGTTGCAAATGTATAATCACCAAAAGTAAGGACAATTAAATCTAATAAATTATGAATCCTGTTTCATATTTGAGACCATAAATTGTGGAAATTCCCTCTTCTATGACATATTATGCTTTATTTCAAATATCAAACTATTTTACTTATAATTGATTAGGAATTTTATGTCAAAATTAAGGAAACGTTAGTATACAATAACAATAAAATTGCATCGTTACCAAGGCATTCAGTTTTTATTAATGGTTTGTCAAGATTAAGGAAGTGTGTCCCCATAGAATAAAATAACATACGTTTGCTGCGAATTATATTGTTGTCATAAGAAATAATCAAGATAAATTCACAACCAGATTAAAATATATTACTGACAAAGAAAGTAGTTTTAAAATCTTAAATCTTGGGAGAGAAAATACGAAAATTCTGAGGATGTAAATCGAACACGTCGCTTAAATTATTGCTGTTAAAAAAAAGGCAATAATTCTTGATAAATTGCGTAATGATTCTGAAAGTGTGTCTTATATTTCCTATCAAAACGGATATAATCCTAGAATACAGATTTTCCAACATTTTAAAAAATTGTCGTAACTATGTTCTTGATTTTAATCAATTAAATATTATTAAATTTATAATTTCAAATATTCTAGTGTATTAATTTTTCAGTATTATAAAATTCTTAAAAATTAGTTTCGCAAGTTATAAAATCCTACATAGATTTATCCAAAAATGCTATAGGTGAAATGATATATATATATATATATATATATATATATATATATATATATATATATATATATATATATATATATATATATATATATATATATATATATATGTATATATATTATTTATTTAATCAATCATTTCGCCAATCATAGTTATCTTTTGAACTGTAAAAAAACCAACTCATGGAAAAATTTCGTTTCAGTTGAATGCAAATGTTCTTTCTACACATTATAAAATCTTTATTTATATGAAGAAGTTAATCGAAGCATAATTAACACTAAATTTAAAAAGTAATTTAATTATTATTTTTAATTAAATATTTCTTCACAAGAATTGAAATTTAATCTTTCAATTTGATTCTTAACATAGTATAAAGTAGCTAATTACCTTAGATCTAAACCCATAAAAGACAGATTAAAGTTTAGAATAACTCTTCCCAATCGAAATTTAATCCAAATAACTAATGCCGCTGATCTTGTTTAGATAAATGGGTTCATCAGAATCTAATTTTAACTTGCAGTGTTCAACATCGGATAAAGAACGTAGCCGGTGCCTAAATATACTTTCCCTCGTTACTAGATTCTTATCATATATTAAGGGATTCGAGACTATGTTGATGGTATCGATGTTTCCAGAGATATCTCTTAATTGCGGGCTGTTGCGTATGTTAGACCTTCCTATTTAGATTAACACACCACTCAGGCGAAGTAAGCACTTAAGGGGCAACATAGGCTGAAGTGTGATATATTATAGAATTAATGTTTAACCTGTGTGTGTGTGAGATCTCTGCCCAATCAATTCCATCAAGCTTAACAAGTGTCTTACTGTAACATTCTATATTTAGTATATCAATAGGGATTGAGAAATATTCGAAGTAGGAGCGAGATAAATTCTTGTGCAATTCATAGTAGCGTGTTGGTGGAATAGTTTGATTTGAATAGAGAGGGTTTTGAAATAAATGTGACACAAATTTAGTGTAATTGCTTAAAGTGGCTAATAGTAATCTTTGTTCAACAGGCAATATAGTAATATTTTTTACTACGGATAAATTTACAGTTTTAAGAGATTGGGGATATTTCATTTGTATGCTTCATCCTTGAGAGTCTACTTATATATATGTTCGTGCATACTTGAAATTAAACAAAAAAAAGATATTCTTATTGAAAACTTACAAATTGTACCGTTGCTCAAGTTATGTAACATGTTATTTTGCAGAAGTGAAAATAAATATGCTTTTTATTTCATTATTTTAAGCTTTGAATATTGATGTATAAAATAAGAAGCTAATGCTTAAAATAGATAAAATATAAATAAAATATTCAAAATACTATAATCGTAAAAATCCAGGAAAGTGAAAAACACAATAAGTTTAAAATATAGAATGCTAGAAATATTCTGAATACAATAATACTGAAGAAATTAGCGTCATAATTTTAATTTTTGAGATTGTTGTCAGATTTATTAGTGTCAAGGTTTTATTTTTGAAATTATTTTTATAGTCTTATTCCTTGTGTCATTGTTTTATTTTTGAAAACATTCTTTCGCTTAAAATCTTTCTAATGATTAACCCTGTGTCTGAAGTTTAAATAGTTTAGCCAATGTTTATTTTTTATAAGTCAAGTTATTAATATTCTGATTTTTTGTGTTACTTTATTAAAATCTATTATGCAACAAACATAATTTTAAATATTATGGAGCATGCAAAATAATATAATTTAAAATTAAACATACTTTAATTATTTTATTGGAGCACAGGGAAGAATAACAATGAATGCTCAAATTCTTGAATTAAGTTATTCAAGAATAATTTAATTTGTGATTGTTGCTAATGAGAGAAAAAAAGACTGAATAAAATCATTAAAATTTAATATATAAGAACAATTTAATCACCTGATTTTATGAGCTATATTTTTTAAAAGTAAAAATTAAAAAAAAAAAAGACTCACAATGATAGTAAATTACTGGAAAAGTAGGATTTCAATAAGATACGATTGATAACAGACTAATTAAATGATAAGATAACTTTAGAAACTTAGATTGGATGTCTATTTCTTACACACAAAAAATACTTTTCATTCGAAAGTATAACATTTTGTTACATAGTTTTTTACAAAAAAGACCTAATTTTAGGCAGTTAAGTAGTGCATTATATGAATATTATATGAAATTAAGGCAGAGAACAATGTAATATCAGAAATCCCTGAAAAAACTATCCTTGCTTTCCGATGTTTCTTTTTACTAAAAAAATATAGGCAATTAATTGTAGTTTACTTTTATAAAATAATCCAAATTTCAAAGTATGTAGTTCAAATAATTTCAAAATTTATCAAAGTAACAACCAAAATAACAATTTATAAAAATTTAGTTCGACTTATTTTAAGATTCGCATCTGAAACAAGGAGAGCAGTTTTTGCTACAAATATTCTGAAAGGCATTTATGTGGAAGTAATCAAGTGGTTATATTCGGAGAAGAACGAGCAATCAACTGCACAAAATTTACGAAAATTCAGACATCTTAAATTTTACCAACAATGAAAAACTAAAATAAGCTGCTCTTCTAATTAGAATGCTTGATACTAGAAACATAAAGATTATTTTTTATTTCCTGTATCAGACATTCTGCCTAAGCCAACAGATTTTTGAAGTGGCCAAAGCCACTTCAAAAATCTGTTGAAGTGGCTTTGCGCGAACTTGTTTCTCTAACCGGGCCTGATACAAGCTTCTGTGACGTCACAGACGAGAGCTGATGAACCAAAAGTTACGTTTCGACTCATTTTCAAACTATTGCTTAGTTTATGATTTTTATGCACATTTGTTTTTTAATATGAAATTGTGATACAATTATTAACCCCTTATAACTGTTAAAAATTAAAAAAAAATAATCATTGAACTTTAACAAAATAAACAATGTCATTTCTATGATTTTGTAATGTTATTATAACAGTGTATAAATAAAAAATAATTAAGAATTACGCAAAATATTTCTCGTCAGATGATAGAATTGGTTTCGAAATACACACACACACACACACACACACACACACACACACACACACACACACACACACACACACACACACACACACACACACACACACATATATATATATAAACTAACACAACATTATTATTTAACTTATTAAAACTATTATTAACATTATTAACCAGTTAAAACTCAACAAAATTATCTCCATTTAAATAATATCTGCAGCATACACTTTATAATTGTCTATGATGTGTTTATTATTAACAAATTTCAAAAAAACATGAATCTCTTATTGATGACTATTATTTTAAAAATTTTAATACAAAATTATACTTAATAAAATAAATTAAATGATTTATAAAATAATTATCAAAACAGTCATTGTAAATATTGAGTAAAAGTATTATTAATTTTATAAAAGCAATTATTATACAAAAAATACTTTACTATTACTGTGGAAATTATAAAAGGTAATTATTCAAAAAATTGAAAAGTAAATTATTTTTCATTTTAATAAGCATACATAGTGAAAGAAAGAGCCATGATTTTATTTACATAAATACAATTGGTGCAAAAACATGTACATTTTACATTAGTAATATTTTCTATGTTTATATCTATACTTTTTATATGTATATCATAACTTTCAAAATGAATTTTTATTTAAAAAAAATTTGGTGATAAGTAATGTGATACATATGTAAACACAAATATGTAAAAAATTTATAAAATTAAAAATCTTCTAAAGCAAATTCTCATGAGACATAAATTTAAAAAAAGTAATTGATCAATTATTAGAAAATTTATCTTGCATGTTTCATATTATAATTATACATATCTAATACTAAAACACAGATATGAGATATAAAACTTAATATATAATTACAAATTTTTAATAATACAATTTATATGAATCAGAAACTTTTACATAAACTAAATAAGTTAAAATACAATTCTAAACAAATTAAAATTTGCAAAGCAAAATTAAAATTTGCAGTTGTATGTATTTACAATATTTTATAAATTTAATACACATTTTGCAAAAGATATTAAATATTTTGAATTCAAAATATATATCGAAATTGATTCTTTACCTTTATGCACTTAAAATAACACTGTTGGAATAGTCAACAATTGTTACAAGCATATTTTAAAATTCTATGTAATTACATTTCATAACAATAAATAAAATTTAAAAATATTGATAAAATATGAACCATTAGTTTTGCAGGAGTGATACATCAAATATCCAATTAAATGTACTTTTTATAAAAAAATAAAAATCAAATAAAAAAAATTTATTTTACAGTGAAATACTAGAAAAAAACAGCAAAATTAAAAATTATTGATATTAAAAATATCTTTAAAAAAAAGAGATTTTTAATTGTTATTAAAAAAAAAGATTTAATTTATTTTTTGATCAACTATTTATTAATGTAGAAATTTTTCGTTTTAGACTTTTAGTGGTACGTTTATCATTCCTTAGCTTAGCATAATTATTGTGAAAAATATTAGCTAAACCAGATAACCACTTTTTTACAATATTAATTTGCTCAACTCCAAAAATGCATTTATTTTTAGTGGAACACTAATTAATTCTAGTTTTTCTAAAACAAGTTGAATAAATAATGCTTTTTGATTAACAAATAAAAGAATTTTCGTAAGTTTTATCGATTAAATTTTGAAATATTTGAAAGGCATTAATAGAAATAAATATTAAATATTCTTGGGGCCATTTAAGTGCACCCTTGTCAATTAAACTTAAATATTTAAAAATCTCATTTGAACATTCAAGACTTATTGTTTTATCTATTACAAGTTTTGAAATGCATGCTGTACAACTTAATTTGAGAGATATCTTATAAGCAACATAGCCAGCAATATAAATGAGAACTGGCATTACTTCTTCTGTGATATTAGCATCTGAAGTATTTAAAGCATCATAGAATTGCTTAGGTATTTCACAATTTTCTAAATCTTGGCATACAAAATTTAAATCTTTTAACTGAAACTTCTCTTTGGGAATATAAAGTAATCAGGTTAAGCACTTTTAATTTTTTTTCAGATTCAAAAATCTGCATGCAAGTTGCATTATAATTCCCGCCACTCATTTGGCGGTATTGACCAAAACGAGCTTCTAAATTATCAATTTGAAATTTTCCAAGTAAAACATAAGAAAGACCAAGCGTTTCAAATGCATAATAAACAATTTTAATTACAGTTTGTATTGTAAATTTAAAAGCACAAAATGTTTCTTTTGACAACATACCTCCTTTGCCCAGAATACCAAGAGCTTTTTTATCTTCTGCATTTAAAGCGCTATGTTTAATCCATTTTGTCAACCAAATGTTAAATTCCTTTAAAAATAAATTATTTATTTTTATCATTTACACTTTTAATTGGTGCTGCTAGATCATGCAAACAACGGTGATTGCTGAAAGGATATTTTACATTCATATTTTCCTTCCATGTAGAAATATATTGAATAAACAGTTTAGTGTCCATTGGATCTGGGCTCAATTTTTCCTTATTTAAGGTTAACGCAACACAGTTTGTTTCATGAAACAGATTTAAAGCATTACTTACATTTTGTCTTTCTATATTACTAGGATATAGTACTTTACGCGATAATTTTGGAGCTTTTTTAACAAAAGAATTCTTTTCTAACTCGCGCAGTTCCTTCAAGTCAGCTAAATTTCCACGACACAACTTTTCCTCTGTAGGGCTTGGGAAAAATAAAACTTGTTTTGTGTAAGTTACATTTAGCCAGTTATTCCTAACTGCTTTTATTATATGTACACTGCCAAACATGAAAAAAAAAAAGTTTTTTTCTCGGGACGAAATGGATGTGGAATAGATGACTTTAATTCACCTCCACAGAACTGTGTAAACATATTTCGATTTATACTGTTGTTATCAGAAATTACAGCTAACACAGTAAAATCAAATTTGTGAACACATTCCAACACTTGGTGCGTATATTTTAGCAAATCTTCAGCAGTGAGATTCCACACTGGAAAAAGAGCTACAACATCCTTGTTTTTTGACAAAACTGAAGACAGCATAAAAGCTAAAACATTGTTGCTTCAGAATTAGAGTTATTTGAAGCACCCATAAGTATTCCAGATTTATATGACATCATTGGATTCACGTAAATTTCATCTAATAGTAAGTTTACTGTTTTTTCATGGCCTTCTAACATGATTGATTTCTTCAAAAGATATTCAATATTGCAGTTTTTTGTATAATTCGAAACGGAGACTGATGACAACTTTTTAAGATGACATGGATGAGGCAGTGTCATGATTTGCGAATTCCTAAGTAAACAAAATCCTACTAGATAAGTATAATACATTTTAGCAGACCATAAAATAATAAATGTGGAATATCTTATCTGTTTCTGTGTTATTAATGAAATTTGTTCCATTATGAATTTTATCTTCATTTTGATTATTTCTTCACTGACAAACTTTAAAGAAATTTCTAAAAAATAAAATGCACAAGCTAAATTTACTTCAAAGGTTAAGCATTCTTAATGTGACTTAATATGAAGATAAGTGACTAACAAGCGAATCAAATTTTGTCCACCTGTCACATTTATGTTCGGAACATAAAAGCCATTCAAATGCTTGCATGTTAATAACTGCATTTTTATACCATATTTTAACAGAAAGATCTGTTAATATTTTAAAGGCCACAATAATTTTTGGATTATCGTATCTTCAATTAAATAAAATCCAACAAAATTACTTTTCTTTGACACTATCCATTTTTTATTGAACTTGCTGTCACAATAACTTAAAAAATTTTAAAATGAGGGAATTTCATCATCTTTACACCATTGGGAAAATTTTCCTTCATCATATTTTTCCATTTCTTGTCGTCTTGAAGATGGTGATTTCCTCTCAACAAGCAGATTTTTCTATAAATATGAAGGCTGGTTTTCAAATTTTGTAGGCAATGCATCACCTGTAAGTGCAAGTTTTTTTCGTTGCACTGTTAAAATTGTACCATCATCACGAACAGCAGAGTCTTTCCGAATTATAAATCTTTCTTCAAAATATTTGATGCATACCACAGCAGAAGAGCTTGGTACATAATCTACATGGTTTATGTTTTTAATTCACTTCTCTCTCCTGTCTGAAGGAAACTGGAATCTGAAGGAAACTTGAAAACTGTTGTATAAGAACCTTCGGATTCATAATTTGAACGGCATAAAGGCACACAACATTTCCGTCCCATATTGATCTGAAATTAAAAATAAAATATCTTTAGTGTACTGAAGCACATTAAAATAAATATTTAAAACATAAATTTTAATTTGCTCACAAAATATAGTGAACAGTTTTATAGGGATATTACATTTATAGAAAAATACTTGACTTAACATTTAGAGAACAAATATTTGATCAATGATCTTAAGATTATGGTTCAATAAGATTAAAAAATTATAAGCCAATGTCTAACAAAATTCAGAAGAATTTTTAAGTTTCACATAACAAGTTCAATTATAGTTAGACAATGAAAAATTGATCATGACAAATTATTCAAAACAAGCTTACACAAAAAATTTAGATTTAAAACCTAAGCAATGTTTTGTTCGAATGCCACATTCTTAAATACTTAAAGTTAAAAAATTCAATTTAAAATATAATTAGCTATATTTCTCAAAATAGAAACTAAGTAAAATACTAATGAGAGTTAATAAAAAGTAAACTGCTATCAAAATTAACATGACTCTCATTCAAAACAATAGCACACAGCCTAAAAAAATAATCCACAAGAATTTCTCCATTCATATTCTATAAACAATTTTCTCTAAAGTAGCTTATATTACTTCATATATATATATATATATATATATATATATATATATATATATATATATATATATATATATATATATATATATATATATATATATATATATATATATATATATATATATATATATATATTGTAAGAATATAACATATTGATAAGATGATGTATGATTTATCTCTTTGTTTATATCTTTTCTTGAATAATTTAGAAATATTAACATGTAAATAAATAATTATTTCATTTTAAAAATTCTGCACATAAATAAAACATTTATGCAGACATAAATAAAACATAATACGTAGAAAAAATTTATGCAATCCAAATTGCTTAATATTTTGTTTAGAATAAAATTGTATTGTAACAACAAACAATATAAGCAGTTTTGATTAAGCTATTAAATGCTTCAGTGATTACTTCTAAATTAATTGCAAGTAAACTATTTATATTAAAATAAAGTTCAGTATGGAAAAGTAAAATTATAAGAAAAATGAAAGAAATATTTTATGAAACATAATTTTTGGTATACAACGTTTTATTCATGAAGCTCCTTTCAAGAAAGGGTTCAAAATTCGTTAATTAAATTGAATAAAAATAATAACTTACCTTTTAGAATGCCCACAAAAATTCTGCTGATATTTTCTTGCTGAAATCAATCAAACATAATTTATAACAATTAAATAATCAATTAAATTTCTCATTCAAATGTAAACACGTATACACACAAACAACGCGTTTTCTACGAGAATCTTCCAAAATTCATTGATCTCATTTGTGACATCAGAACCAGTTTGGTTACTGTGGTATCAGGCCCGGTGTTCGCGACGGCCCCGCCAGAGCTCAGGTGGCTGAATTGTTTGGAAAAAATTGAAGCATCATGAAAGTCAATAACGAAAGAATGAAGCTCAATAACGGAAAATGGAAGCTAAATATAGGACAACTTGAAATGGAATTGTTGGTGAAATCAAGACAAATCTTATATATCGTTTCAGAAGTGGAAGAAGCATTACCGAACAATTTAATTACTCAAGTACTGAAAAAAAAATCATTTCAGTGTATGAAAAATAAAATTTATGCTACTTCAGTATCATTAGTTAATGATAGTTGGCGATTACAGAAATAATCTTAATGAATGTTTATTTATCATATATTGTAAAAAATTTATGTTTTTTTTTAGATTAATCAAGTTGACGTTCCTTGATTGTCGATTCCTGGATGACTGTTCAAGAAGGTAATTGGTGGTGGTTTCATCTGACATCTTTTGTACCCTGAAAGCGCTCCCTCTTCGTAAAATGGAGAGAAAAGGTGAGAGCTATTGTCTGTATGTTTTTTATCTGATCTTTCAAAGTTGACGCTTTTAGGTTAGTAGATGCTGCTGCGCTCTGCATTATTTGGGTGAGAAGCCACTCCTGACAGTTCTATAGGGAAAAACTTAATCCTCCAGTGAAGTACAATCTGACCGCCAAGCAGGACCTCAAGGGAATCCCCATCCTAATAGCAAGTTAATGGCCTGGGGAAAGAGCTACATCCCAAAGAATGGCAGATCCCTTTATTAATGTACTCTAGTATACCCCGTGATTCAGTGGGGGGTGTTATAGTATAGGGTGCATCTGTCAACGGAAGTCAATAGTATTGAAAAATTGTCGCGCTCACTGAGAGCAAAACCAGATGAATGTTAAGTGTTCTCGATTTTATATAGTTGATGCTGCAGTTGTTAAGGGGTGTGAGTGATTTTTTTGAGAAATGTATGTTTTTTAATGGGTGTTTAATAATAAAAATATAACAAAATGAAATAGAGAGGGGGATGAAAAGAAGTGAGAGGTAATTTAATGGACCGAATGAACGTTAAATTATTCGTAAAAGATGTCGACAGAACCCTTTGCTAGTGAAGTTATTATCAAAAGAAAAAAAAGTATCTTCTTTTTTATTAGGAATGCGATAAAGAAAAATTCAATATTAAAGCTTAGCTTCAGTTTGATTTGTTTAAAAAAATTTTCACAATTTTTTTTTAATAAAATAAAATATTTACTCAATACAAAATTATTGCTTAAAAATTCAAATTTTGTTTTAAAAAGAAATCTTCTCTTTTATTATTATTATTATAATTTATTAAAACATACAAATTCCCAAATACTTTTATTTTATAAATATGAATGGTAATATATAACTTACTTTTAAGAGAAGCAAATGAATATCTATTACCAAAAAACCAAACCCATACCTTTAATTTTTATGAGGGCTCAAAAAATATATGTATAAGTTATATTCCTTAAATATATATATATATATATATATATATATATATATATATATATATATATATATATATATATATATATATACATATACTCTCAAAATAATATACTCTCAAAGTATATATATATATATATATATATATATATATATATATAATGCTTTATAATATAAAATTTAATACTGTTTATTTTTTTCATTAATATATAATGAAGAAAACTATAGTACTTTATAACAAACAATACTCTGTAGTATTTACTTTAGATTTTTAAAAATAAAATAGCTTTAAAAGATCATTAAAATCATATTTAAGGTTCACGTTTTACTTAACACTGTGTTTCACTTGTCATTTAACATTCAAGTAATGCATGCAGAGACCTTAAAACTTTCAAGAAGCAACTAACCTCTCTTGTTTGAAAATACATGCAGTCAACAAATGTGTATATATAATCAAACCAGAAATCATAAACGTCTTTCATTGTCCAACAAAAGATAAAATGAAACTCTAATTTTCTACTCTCAAAGTGTTACACTTTAATATAAATATCACACTCTAATTAAAGAGTTAAACTTTTATTGAATACACATTTTATGTAAAAGATTACTTTTAAAAACACAAATATTTTTTAAGTATCATAAATATCAAAAATATTAAGTTTCATAGGAATTATAAAGTATAAATATCTTATTTATGAAAAATTAACATGTTAATAACTAAATCTCAACAAAATCATCTTTTATATTTTAAATGAATCTTTAAATGTAATTGAAGATGATATGTAGCTCCGAAAACAATAATCCATAAATCAAAAATTATAATTTTGATACATTTTTTACTAAAAACTATTATTATGTAAAGAGAACCTATTACACATAGGTTCAATGTTTGAAATAATTTTAATCTTTTATAATTGACATTGTTAGTAATTTATCACAAAAAATATTTTTTTTTCGTTAACATTTTACTAAAAATTTTCTTTCCACTCTCGCAAGTAAAATTTTAAATAATAAAAACATTTTTTTTCGGTTGAAATTTTAGTGGATCTTTATATTTTAAAATTAGTATGAACTATGGTAATATCTTTGTGGACAATTTATAACATTCATTATCGAAACTTTGATTTTGGGAAAATTTATCTATTTCTTTGCTACTTCAATTTTTTTTTGATTACTTATAATCTAAAAGTCATCGACTGCTTCTAATAAGCAAACAGTCATGATTTAAACATAAAATAAGCAATGTGCTTGATAAATGTGATTTTGAACTTCATCAAATCTTTTATCAAACTAAGTTTTTTGCTATTGACGATATTTTACTTTTCTTAGTTTTTCATTCATAAATTCATAAAACTGGAATTTAAAATTTATGTTAATTTTTTTTAAATATGAAATTAAATCAGATAATGAAATAATGGGTAAAGTTACATTGACATCAAAGAGAAATAATACATTGATTCTGTCGCTTAAAATCAAATTTCTTTATTCTCCTTTCTTTTAATTTCATTTATTTCACATATAACAAATATATTGATTAAATAATTCTAAAATTGAAAAAAAAGTGAAGAGAATAATTTTTATTTAAATTATCAAGAATTTCTGCTGCATCTAATTCTTATTCCACTTAACAAAAATTTACAAAGTTAGATAAATAAATTTACAACTAATTGTGTGTGCAAACTTATTTACATAATTTGCAAACTGAGTTTAAATATAAAATATATTTGCTTATAATGAAATAATATTGGAAAATTTTTGAAAATAAGTATAAATGGAAATTCATTTATGGTTTAAATATTGTGTACCCAATAAAAAATTCTCAGTAGATTTTTGGTAAAATGAGAGATTGAAATATAGCAAATATTTCGAAAATTCAAAAGACAAATCATATTTATAACGTAATTATCATATACTATTAAGTGAAAAACAATGAATGGAATGTTCAATTTTTTCTGAAAGTTAGTAATATTTTATTAAATATTGTATGAATTGCATATTTCAAAAAATTCATCTGCGTATTTTATATTTTTCGAGATAAAATAAAAAATTTTTTAATTGTGGTCTTCGTATATTTTTTGTTTCCTCTTATTTTTGTCCTTCAAATGAACAACAATCCGTTTTTAAATAAACAATAATAATGATTTTATATACAAATAATAATGCGTGATTTTTTTTCTTTTTTAAAAATTTCGCTTATAAATTATTTTAGAAATGTGTAGATTATTGTCAATTTTTAACGCAAATTTCAAATTTACCTTCTTTTTAACTTCTACTTTTTGATGGATACGCTGAAGTTCTTTATCGACTTTATCGGTAATACCAGCCATTGAAATTAAGCTAGCGCCTTTTTTGAGGTAATAAAATAATAACTCTTTCTCTCTCGAAATTACCACAAAAAAGCATTTAAAACGTTAAAAAGAAATTGTATTGAAATATTCCTTCTCATTCGGAAAATCATATTCATCGATTGAAATTTTTTTTATTGATTTAAATACTCGTTTGCTGAATCGCTACTTCAGGTGTGTGACCTTCAATAATAACATTTCTAATAAAGGTTAAATCGTTCTCTACTTCATACATCGCTCGTAAAAAGAAGGGGCATTTTTTTTCCTTTTCTGAGCACGGGATATGCGAGCAATTACGACTCCGTGCTCACCATGTGAAGCGATTTAATCGCCAGTGTAAAGAAGAATAAGAACTCCCTAATTTCCATATGATTTAAAGTTATTTTGCAAATAAGATTACTCAGTAGCACGATTTTGTCGCTCTTAAAATCTAAATGAATCTCGCGAAAGGATTTTTTTGCTTCTCTGCGCTGCGTTTTAAATACCTGGAGCTATGGAGTGTAATTTAGCGAAAATTTATGACCAAGACTGATTGCTCGCAGCTCCAATTTTAACAAATTTTCGGTTGGAATTTTAAATTGAACGATATTAAATAGAAGTTGCCCCTCAGAACGCGTTTAACATAGCCATCTCAGGTTGGGATGTGTTTCATTACAAATGGCAAAAGCTCGCTTTGGAATGATGTTCTCGCTCTGATTTTCTCGGGAAGTGCAGCCTCTGCTTTTGCATCTTAATTAAGCTATATTTCACGGGAATGTTACTGAAATTGTTAGCGTTCACGCCCGATTTCAACACAGTCCATTAGAGCGTTATTAATGGTACGACCGTTTTGAATTAATGGTCGTTTTAAATTAATGCTCCTCGCAAGAGGGTGTTACAGTTAAGTGATACGCGGGCAATAACTGCTGCGTAAATGGAAATGGTTTTATGGTCGTGCAATATACATATATTTGGAAGGACTTCGCACTATATCAATACATCAAGCAGAAGTCGAGGAATAAAAACTTCTTCAGAAAGGGGACCAAACTTGCCGTTTGTTTAATTACAAAAGTCTCAACATTCATATTTACGGTGTTTAAGAAGCAAAATCTCCAAGAAATGTTGAAGAATCCAAACCTGATGTACAGGCTTCAAGATGAAGAGTGAATGTATTTAATTTTAAATGAGAAGAATTTATAGGAAGTGAACATAACGGATTTCTATTCCCCTTTAGTAAGAAAATTAAGTACATTACTGTACTGAAAAAATTGCAGTTTCCAAAATTTAGATTGAATCTATCAGATAAGAACATCAGTAAGCTCTTGATTTGATTTTAATCAGAAATTGAAAATAGTCTGAAAATATTTTTTATCTAATCATATCGGAAAAGTTCGATCAAATTTTTAAAAGGACAGTAATAATTACTAAAATGAGAGTAAATAAAAATACTCTCATAGTAAGAACATAATGTACAAAACTTAGAATTTAACTAAGTAATAGAAATGATATAGCAACTGAATGAGTTCTTTTCATAAATAATTTTATGCGTAATGAGTTTGACTTTGAAACAAAATACACAGGAAATATTTATTAGAGGCAGATAATTGATAGCCTAATAAATTTCAAAAGTAGTTATTAATAGTATTTCTTATTCAAATAAATTCCACTTCAGATCATGCATTAAGAAATTAATCAAAACATTTAATATATATATATATATATATATATATATATATATATATATATATATATATATATATATATATATATATATATATATATATATATATATATATATATATATATCCAAATAATTAGCGCTCTTGCCTTCCATTCAACAGTTCGTGGGTTCAAGTCCTACCTTGGACATGGAAGTTCATAGTTGTTCGGAACTGACATTAAACCGTAGGTCCCGGTCTGATTACTCCTCGCGAGTAAAAAGAAATGACCATTGAGTGACAAATCAAATCGGGTTGGTAATGATTGCTTAATCTTGCTTCCTGTTGTAAATAGATAGAAACTCAATACATATTCTTTGTAAGTATGATTAAATTATTATAAAATATATGATGTGATATTCTTTTGAAAAACTACATTATATGAAGTATAATTTCAACATGTGCTATTAGATAAAAAATGGATACTAAAATTTAATGTATTTAAAATACAAATGTTTAGCATGTGTTAAAACTAAATCGTCAGGAATAAAAGTGGATTAATATAATATTAGTTCCACACCCATAATTTTAAGAACATTGAGTTTTGTAATGCTTCTGGTAGTTTTTTTTAAAAAGAGACTGCGCATTTTTTCCATAAGTTGTACCAAAAAATTAAAAAGGCAAGCATAAAGTTACTCTCTGTACGTGTGTTAAAGCAATTTGGGGAATCTTTACTCGGATGAATAATTCTTCCGAGTAAAGATTATTTAAATTATGAAGATTAACAAGTAGCACAATTCTGATGAGAATATTTTTAAATAATCCCTTATTCTTGGTGAGTAGACATAATGCCAAACATTTGGGACTTCATAAAAAGAAAAATGTGTTTAATTTTTGAAATTTCAAGCTTATTCAAAGAAATCTTTCTAACCATTAAATTCTTTTATAACACTTGGCTATTGGGAAATAATGATTTTTATTCTTTTAATTAATGGCAATTTCATTTAATGTAACTTTAATTTCAATGTATTTCTGAGTTTTAAGTTGAAAGTAAATTAAAATTATATACGCAAAAATTTTAAAATGCTTAAATTAAATAAATATTAGCTGAAATCCGATTTAGAAGCTAAAATTGATTTCTTTTTATTCTCCCATAAAAAGTGCTCAATAAATAACTACGAAAAGGATAAAATACACAAGAAATATTACTTTAGAATCATGTCATTTAGTTATAAATTTAAGAGTTCCTATAACGAATAGTTCGGGATGGATAATATTGAAAATTGAAGTCAAATAAAGTTAAAAGTTCTTTAAGAAATGACTTCAAAGTTTAAAATTTTAAAAACACCGTTTGAGATACAGAGGGCCCTCTTTAATTAAAATAATAAACTGAATTATAATTAAAATTGCACTTAATCTTGTTTTCCCTCTTTTACCACTAATGATATTAGACATGTAAAGATTCAAACAATTAAATACTGTACTGGGAGCAGCTTCAATATTATTTTTAGAAATCACGATGTGATAAAGTATAACTTCTCCTGTTTGTATCCCAAGACATAGGGATATAAAAAATGAATTATTAATTTGATAATAATCTTTATTTTTAATAATTTTGAATAAAGATATGTTTTTCATAATGGTCCGTTATAATTTTTAATTTCAATATATGCTTACTTCGTTCAATTTTTATTTAAATATATATTGAAAACTACATTGAACCTGAGCCCGGCTTGGTTGAAACTCGAGCCCGGCTTTTTGGGAAGAATTTTACTATCTAGTCATCTTATTTAAAAGCCACTTGCGATAACTATTTAATTTTCCTAAAATGGTAACTTATATGAAAAATCAATTTTTCGGATCTGAAATTAAAAAAGAAGGGTGATAAACTGATTACAGCAGGAACAGAGAGGAGATGAAAATACAATCGATGATCTAAATGATCACACATCAAAATGAAAAATTAAGATATACTGGGGCAACAAAATTTGAAGCTGAATTTCGCAGATGTTAAAATTATGAAATCATTAATGTGCTACTACTGTTTGATTATCAATTAATTCGCTTTGCAAAGTAATAAATTTAGCAGATGTTAACATCAGCTTTTTTTTAAATTATTAATTTGCATATTTTCAAAACCTGTAACTATTTAAAAATACACTAATAATTAATGTTTTTTCGCAAGAAACATGAAATAAATGGTTCTGAAATAAGATGTATATTAATATGAAAGAAATAATAAGTAATTGTTAATATAAAATTCATATTTTAACATGGTAATTTTTTAAAATAATTACTGCATTTATAGTGGTATCTTTTCAATTTTTAAAAAATTTTATTAACAGCTTAGTTACTTTGCTTTATATTTTACCCTTATAATATTTGAACAGCTGATCTGATCCATCTCATAATTCTTAGCGGCTACAAATTTATTATTTTTTGAATTTTTCTTTCATTAATTGTATTTTTATTAATTTTTAAAGATATGTAGTTGTTTTCACAGCTTTATACCGTAAAATTCTGAAGTCAATAAGAGATACAATATTCAAATAATTTCCTTGCGTATAAAATATTATTAAATTTAACGTTTTCGCATAAAAACACATTTAAAGTTTACATATATAAAAAAAAAGCATTTTCGAAACATTAAAAATTTCACCGATATCAAAGTGATGGAAAATCGCTATTGGAAACTGAATAAAAGTTCATTTAAACATATATTTACGAGTTTAAATTATGCTTATTTACTCAAATAAAAAAATATGTAATTAATTCCTTTATGCAAGGTTATGGAAATGAAAATAATTTTATTTCGAAAGGCTGTAGTATTTTGAATACTAGTCAAAATAAGAAAAGAGAAGCAACAAAAACTGGTTATACTCATAGGTTATTCATGATATGCAAGTTTGTATAAGATATCAATGTCTCAGATGTCAACTTCGACAGAAAAATGTGAAATATGATTTCGATATGAACCTTAAGATGCACGCCAAATTACCGTCAATATTTCACTGTATGCGTCATTTCAATGTTCATTACAAAATTATAAATGCGAAATCTACTTTGCTTAGGGAATATTTCTAAGTTCAAGGTGTGTATTTTTTTCAACATACACATTATACACACACACGCACAAACATATGAGCAAGTATGTATGTGTTTATATATGTATGTTTTCACCTTGCCTTACAAATCGAAGAAAGCAATTCTAAGTTCACCTAATAAAATAATTTATCTTAAACCATTAAAATTTAAAAATTTATCAACATAAAAGAAAACTGGAAGTATTATTTTCCCTTATATAAGAAGATGCTTTTAATAAATTTTCAGGGCAAACATTGGTGTATATATAAAATGATTTATGGTAATGTCTTATGAAAATATTAAAAATTTGGGTAGATTTTTGAAGAATTACTTTGTACAGCCGTCAGATTCGCAATAGTTCTAAATTAAGGTAAAAATTAGCAATTAATTAAAATAAAAAGTTTCAGTTAAAAGCTTGAATTCAAATTGACAGTTTATACCCCAATTCCTATTTAAAACTCATAATAGACAGGAGAGCGTGTCAAAGGAATATAAAATACTTTATTTGTGTTAAAAAAAACTTTTAAACATTTTTTCAATAAACTTTTTTATATTTAATTATTTTATTTGTTTCCATCTTAAAATAAACTTTGCTGCGTAGCGAAATATCCTAATCAGTTATTCAACTAAATTCAGAAACCTATAATCATAGGAGATTAAACGCAAAAAAAATCTTGGAACTTGTGTGTGGATACAAATAAACTTCCACACACAAATAAGCGGAGATTATAGTATCAATTATTTAAGTCAATTAAAGAAGTCGAAAACCTTTTTATCTCTAAATATTGAAATGCAAGAGGGAATTACAGTCTAAAAAGAGGAATAAAAAATGAGTTAAAAAATACTTTCATAGGCACAGAGAGGAGAAAAAAAAAGTTGTGCAAGTTACTATATAAAATTACAGCATAAAGCGCTTAACTCTAACATAGTCTTAATACAATTTTTTAGAAATGCCACAAGCATAAAAAAACGCTTTGTTTTTACCTGTAATTTAGAATTTTTTCTTTGAAAAAAAAATTACACATGGAACTGAAAAAACATGGTGTGGGCAGGGAATAAAAATGCTCAGTAAATTTCGAATCCATCGTATATCCCCACCCGAATATCCGTCAAATCTGTAATGAAGAAATCGGCCACTCTTGAGAATTATTGAAGGAAAGTAATTAAAATAAAATTTTTTGGCTCTTGTTTTTCGTCAAGAATGTTCAAACAAATTGCACTTACAGTCTTTAATTTTTTATTCTTTTAGCGTTTAGTTCTGCCCCTTAATTTGATAAACTTACCTTGCTTTCGATTCTGAAGAGGGAAAAGTTTCAGTGGTTCAAATTCCCAATAAATGAATTGCTTTAGAAATATTTTAAAGCATAATCTCTGTAATGTGATTAGGTTATTGGGATATGAAGAAGATAATGGAATTGCGCCTTTTGTTGTATTTTTTAAAATCTCTAAAATCCAAATTTAGAACTAAATAATTTTAAGTACAACCAAATAATATAAACAAATAATATTACAAAAAAGTAAAAAATTAAAATTTTGTTTTCAAAATTTTTATTTAAATTTAATTTTCGAATAAAATTCTTTGCATAGAATTTATTAATAGCAAAAACTTTCGTATGAACTTTCATATTATACTGTAATCATTAGGATTGTTCTGTAATTATCATGTTATATAAGATAATTTTCATGTGGGATTAACAATAGCGAAGTGTACATATAATGATTGTAATCACCACTTACACTTTACACTGCAAAAATATTGCAGAAAATAATATTTATATTATTATTATTATTAATCATTACAAACATTCAGCTTAGCCTACATTTTTCCCATTAAGTTAAAGTAGAGTTATTAAAACGGAAGAAAATAAAGCATGCGATGTGGACATGGTTTGTTATTCTATTTAGAAATATAATGATAACTTGTGAAAATAACACTTAAAGAATAACATTTTTACTTCTCTTGCTGAAGAAAGTACTTTTTTAAGAGACGAGAGAATGAAAGAAAAACATGATAAGGATTGAGATTTTCATATTTATTTTGAATAGCATGAGAATTATTTATACTTACACTTACTGTATTCTAATATATTTTTTATAACTAGTAGTTTTTAGTATTTGTATTCATTAGATTATATATGAACTAATAATGATAATTATGACAGTTCCAACACAAAAGATTGTTATTTAATTCAGAATGATTTGAAGTAACATTAAAAATTAATTATAATTGATATTAATTATAGTAATTAATTTATAATAGTAACTTTAGACATTAGATATTAATTTTGTCTAAGCGCTTACATATTGCTGCTGAGTCCTCTGAAAACAAATTTATCATGCACCTTTCCTTGGGCATTCTTGACTTAGAAATGGATAGATATACTTATGGGATGCAAATTCTTTCATTCTGCAAACAAAATATATGTTCTAATTTCTGCCTTAAAGTGCATACGTTAAAAATAAAAAAATATTTAGATATGTCATTCGTTTATTTGTCTTTTTACGGGTATGACAAATTGAATATGAATAATGCAACGACAACAATGGACAACAATAATGATGATAAAAATGATTCTAAAGATTCTGAAAACACATTATATATATTCGAAAAGCTCTTATCACAAAATCGTAATTTTGTTTTCTCCTCATATAAAAATTTTTCATTCAGGAATTGTAAAGCGTTAAATAAAACAGCTTGAAAAAATATGTGTAAATTGATCAAGTGCGTGCAATATTGCTTTTAGAGTTTAAAATTAATTTCTGAAAAAAATATGTGAATGACTATAACAACTAAACATAATTTTAGTTTAAAAATTGATCGCATCAAAAACTGAAAGGAAATAAAAAGTATTTGTCTTCTAATAAGAATTTTGTTTAAAAAAATCTAGAATTGTATATTTATCTGATTTATTATTTATTCATAGTGGTAATTAAATTTTCTATTCTGATTGACTTAAATAAACATACTTTTAAAAAATGATTAATTTACTTAAAAAAAATTTAATCAAACAATTTTTTTATTTATTTCCAAGCGTAAAATTGTATATCCTCAATGTAACGAATTTATTGAATTCTGTAATATAATGTGAAACTAAAGAAGGGATTAATCTTTAGATTTAATAAAAAATAAGTATAAATATAACCTAAGATAGAGAGAAAAAATTTATAGAGTCAAAAAATATTTAATCATGGAAAATTCACTGAAAATTCATTTCCTGTAGAAAATGCGAACATATTATTGATGATTGATTTATAAATAAAAGACTTATAAATGAGATACATTTAATATTAAAATACTTATAATAAACGCTTATTTTTAATAATTATTTTATGTTAAAAAATAAAAATAAGAGCACAAAATTTCTTCCTCATAGCAAATTCAAAAGTTGTCTTTTATCTTCCTTGTGCAAATGAATTTTATTATCGTTACAAATGGAAAGCATTTCACATGAAATTGGCTTACGAATGAATAACTCCTTAATAAACTTACCACAACCTTATAATTAAAATTTAACAGGCTTAAAATAGTTTTATGAAGTTAATTCCTTGTACTTATACTTTAAAATTATAGCAATTAAGCACAATCGTTTCCTGTAGATGGCAGTAGAATCTCTATGAACCCCACTACTCTCTCTCATCCTACAACCACCTTTATGCTCATTCATATGTAACCTCTTACATTATTTCACATATTGACGTATTATGTGAAATCATGCAGCAATATGTGATTTCACATATAAATGTGGGGAATAATGCAATTGATTGTCTACATTGGGCATTACTAATATATTAGTCAGCACTAAAATTTTAACTTGCGGAGAGGTTCATGGCGGCAATATTCTGGATTTATTTTGAACGTGCCACTCAGGAAAAGGAAACAGACTTGAAAAATACAAAATAGAATAAAACACTTCTATTATAATATGTTATTACAAAAAATACATTCTGCCCATAAAAACAAATTTTAGCTCTCTACCTAGATAAGAATTTGCGTCACCCAAAATAAAATTATTAAACGATGAATAAATAGATAAAGTGTCTAGTAACAAAAATGCTGTGAATATTTTTTTTGGAAATAATTAATTTCATTAGTGGTTACAATACAAAACCACATTCATATTTTTCTGAAAGTTCTGATTTATAGCACTATGCATATCTGACTCAGTGTATTAATGTTGTAATGCTTACCATGCCTAAATAATGATGCTTGACAAATTCAATAGGAAAATTTTGGTATACATATATATATATATATATATATATATATATATATATATATATATATATATATATATATATATATATATATATATATATATATATATATATATATATATATATATATATATATATATATATATATATATATATATATATATATATATATATATATATTAATATAAAGTAATAAATACAATACTGAAAATATAATGTAATAAAATAGGATCTACAGTACACACACATTATAGGAAATCTAGCCAGCGCAAAACAGCTAAAGAAAGATTTGCCTATATAAATAAGATAAAACATGAAGAATATTGAAACCAGAAATATAAAATTGGAAAAATGCTAAAATATATGATGCAAAAGATAAGAAGAAGGCATAGGGACCACGTCTTCATCAGGGGGGAGATGGCCAGCTCCGCAAAATGAACACTCTTTTCTGACATGCTCGAAGGACAAATGTCTAAATATTTTCAAGCCATTCCCCCGCCTAAGGACGGATTAGTATTAGCATATTAGGATAAGTATTTGCATAAGGACGATAAATATCTTAATTCTAATTGCTTTAGTAATCCTACTGATTTAAATAGTATTTTTGAAAAATTTAAATTTAAAAAATGTGATTCTAAAAAATGCAAGACATGTCCTAATTTTAATAACTTGCAAATTTCTAAAAAATCTAATTCTATTGCTTGCAAAATATATACTATTATTTATCTTATCCAATGTATTTGTAAATATAAATATAAAGGCCAAACAAGCAACCCTTTAAATAATTGCATTAATTTACACTGGTCCAATATTAAAAACTTTGACAGTAAAAAATTTAATCTTGAATTCAATCATTTTCAAATTCATAGTTTTAATAACGCTATTATTAGTATAATAGACATCGAACCTAATACATATATACGTATTATAGAGGAAAATAGGTTTATCATAAATTTAAAATCTCTTGCTCCTTTTGGTTTAAATGAATTATTTAATGGCAAAATTATTAACTATTCTAATTGTAATTCCTTTGTATTTTTTCACAATAATTACTATAAAACTAAAAGATTTAAAAGAGGTGGACGAAAATTTAAAAAATCTTACAATATAGATCTTAAAAATAATTTTGAGTTTTATTTGGCTAAAATTTATAATTTGGAATCTTCTTTCTCAAGTACTTATAATTGGCTACCTTGTAAAGTATTTATAATGAAACTGACTGATAGTGATTGTAAATTTTTGTATTCGTGTATAAACGATATAAATTTTCACAACCAGCATTTAAGGATTTTATTTTATGACCTATTTAAATACAGATATAATAAAATTAAAATTAAGAAAAAATATTAAATTACATTATTTCACTATTAATTTTCAACATCCTAAGTTTGATAATATTAAATTAAATAGTTTTGTTGATGATTCGTATAATGTTTTTCCCATAGAAGATGTTATTGTCAAACTTGCTTTTTCTTATGATATTCCTTTTGGACGTAAAGTCTTTAACTAAATCAATTTTGCAAAAATATCTTCTCATCTAGAAAACACTCTAAATGTATTTGTCATAATAATGAATTAAAAAATTTTATTAATACTGATTTCGGTCATATTATTACAGGTGATTTAAATATTGTCAATGACCCTAATTTAAAAGAAATATTAAGTAAAGGAACTAAATATAGACCAGTTCTTCAACTAAATAAATTTAAAATAATTAAAAAGTAATTTTACATAATATTCATTCATTTATCGTTAAAATTTCAAATTTTTATAATGTACCTATTGAATTTTTTAGTCTAGAAGTCTAAACTTTTTAATAAAAATTAAGGAATTTATTTTTGTCAATAATTTAACATTTCTTGGTATTAAATTTGGTCCATTAAAACCAGCCATTAATAATCTAAAAGATAACTTCATTACACCAGTAGATAAAGCCTCTAATAATTACGCATTTTTTGTAAGAAATTTTATTTAGATTTAATTGATAATGGGACATTAAATTCCAGCACATATAAACGTTAAAACTCCACGGGTAATATCATTAATAAAAAAATCCTTGTGTTTTATAAACTTTTAATTATTAGCAACTATAAATTAGAGTTTCCTTATTTAACAGTCATTCCTAAATTTCACAAAATTCCTATAAAGTTTAGATTTATCACCTGTGGTACTAAATCACACACATACATGAATAAACCTGGAATCATCGTTGCTAAATTTCTTAATATTATATTAGACAATATTGTTAAATCAGAAGCCACTTGGATAATAAATCTAATTTGGATTTTCTTATCAAAAAATTATATTTATTGTGTTAATTCTTTTGACTTTAAGGACCTTTTCACTAGTATATTATTCCCATTGATAAATTAAACGATGTACTACACCTATATTATCAGGACTATAGAAACTTATTAAATATTAATTTTGAATACTGGAATAATTTAGTTAAAATGTGTATTTATAATAACTTTATATTTAAAGGGGAAAATATTTTTATTCAAAATTGTGGAATTCCACAGGGATCCAACTTTTTTAGCACACTGGCAAATTTATTTCTACATTATTTTGAAAAACACTTCTTTTATCAATATCCTTTTGGTTTCCGATACATAGATGATTTCATTATTTTCAACAATTTAAAATTTGAAGATATTTCTGAAACTATTTACCCTGAAGAACTTTCTCTAATTAAAACTAATTTATGTGAAACTAAAACAGAATTTCTGGATTTATTTATCACCATTGATAATTCTACTACATATATTGATGTCTAAAACAAATCAATTTAATTTTCATGTTAATAAGTTAATTTCTTGGAACTCAAATATTTCTTTAAAAATATACAGAAGCGTTATAATTAATGAACTTAATCGCATTTATAATATCTGTAACAATTATAAATCTACTAAAAATCAAATTAAACGCCCAATAGCTTACCTAAAAATAACAATATTCCAATTAATTTTATTTTAAAATATGTAGGAATAGGGAATCGCTTGTAAGATTGAAGTAATGCGTAGTTTTTATAACTACAGAAGGGCCACCTAAGCATTGAAGCTTACAAGAATCCTGAAAACACCTACATTTATACCCTTTAATACATTTTAATTTTAAATCTACTACGTGTTTCTAAGCCACTTTAACTTTTTGAATTTAATTACTTCTGGCAATACATGTTTCTAAACCACTTTAACTTTTTGAATTTAATTACTTTTGACAATATTTTTTTGGCCATCTCCCTCCTGATGAAGACGTGGTCCCTATGCCTTCTTCTTATCTTTTGCATCATATATTTTAGTATTTTTCCAATTTTATATTTCTGGTTTCAATATTGTTCATGTTTTATCTTATATATATATATATATATATATACTATACTATACAATGATACACTATGTAACACAAGCAATGGATATACTTTTATAATAATTTTTCAGCAATACTTATCAAAATGCAATACATAAAAAATACATCTTATTTAAACGTAATTGAATTCACTATTTGTTCTATAAAATTAGCGATGCTCTTATAAACTTTGACAGGCGATATTAAAATTATTTTTTAATATTTCTGAAGAAATATAATGGTTCTGAATAACAAGATAATTCAAAGAATTGATATGCTCGGGAATCACACATTGTAAAATAACATTTGATACAGCTGATTTACGATGCATTCATTTTATTTTACAAATGATATCATCGCCTTGAATTTGACAAATTGTTTCTAAGGAAATCACAGATGCATATTTCTCACATTCTACGATAAAAAAAATTCCGGGAATCAATCAACTGTAATTTTATTTTGAAATATCAACTTGAAGACACAACATTGCAGCCCTCACTAGTTTTCATTTGCATTCGCAAGAGCCTTTCAATTAAAGTTATTTCATTGCTTAGTTATATTTTTGTTATTTTGAATGTATAGTTTTCAATGATTTACATTAATTTCTTTAAAAATATAAGTGTCGAAGTATTGTATTCAAGATTTTCATTCGTGTATAAATACATTAGCATTTGAAAAAACATATATTACCATTTGATAATTTGAAACATTTATGGACTCATGGATTTAATACCGGGTTAGTTTTACTCAAATTTACAGGTAAAAGAGCGTGATTAGTTTTATAATGCATAACCATAGTGGTCAATAAATCTACACTTTTCTTCTGTTTCAATTTCTTAAACTGTATTCGGCCAACCCTTCCATACCTCGAGGTCGCATTGCAAATTTTCCCTGAGAACAAATATATTTGTTTGTTCTACAGGTGTTTGATATATTCAGATGATCGTATCAAGAAGTTCAATAGCTTCTTTTCTTCAAATATTCGTATGTACAATTTGCTAGACGCTCACCAGATACAATCCCCAGATAATGATTCCTTTCCGTCTACCCGTGTAGGATTTAATGTCATGGAGAGTGTTGTAATGGATCTAAAAATCTCACATTTTTTTTAGATCCATTACTCGTTGTATGCCATAAAAGAATGTTTGTATTTATTTTGCATAGTTGACCATATCCCCTCTGAAGAAGACATGGTCCATATGCTTCATTTTATTTTTTCCACATTTTTTGATATTTTGTCTTAAGTCTATTTTCTTTATATTTCAATCTATATTTTTGTATTTCTAATTATTTTCCTTATTTATCTATCTTTAGCTGCTTTTGTGCTAAATAAATTGCATTGTATTATTGTATTTGTCACTTGATTTATTACTTATATATATATATATTTTAAGGTGAGTTTCAGAAAAGTGAAAACGTTTGAACCAGTAACACACAAATGAACCAAGTTAATTTTTCTTTTTAAAGCACTGTTATTTGATATATGATTGATGCTGATTGATGAAAATTTTCTAGGGTGCATTATCCAAAGTCTTGTTAATAAATATTACGAATTGTGCAAGACGGAAATAGTGAATTTTTTTCACCTATTCTCAGTGTGATACATCTAAATATTTTTTTTTCATTTCTGAAATTTTTGTATAAAATATTTTAATTAGATTTTAAAATATATTCTGCTATACATCTCAACATTTCTTCACAATGATATTTATATATGTATGCTTTCTTAATAATTTTATTCGAGTCATATTTACAGCTTTAACATAACTCGAATAAAATTATAAATCGAAGAATCTAATTCTAAATGTCTAAAATAGGATTTTAAGAAAAATAAAAGGCTCTGATACCTTTATGTAAACATAATGAGCTGCATGGAATTTTTATTGAATCGGGAAGGAAAGAATAGAACATAACACATATAAAAATCGAATTTCTACAGTTCATGCAAAAATAAATTTAGAAGAAAATCAGACATTACTTAAAACAGTTTTAAAATTGAATTTTTATAGTTATAACAAATTAGGTTTCTAAAATAATATCATTTTTACAAATTGATATAAATTAATTATATATCATTAGATATGCTCATGGGTACTTATTTTTTCTCGATAGAAGCTGCTAAACATAGTCACCCTGTTCGTAATTCTGACCTATGATAACACTTGATTTCTCTCCCTAACGATCTATCTTTGCTGAATGTCAATGGATTGCGCATAAGCGCTCTCCGCATGACTATCTTATACTGAAAGTATACACGCGACCTTCAGATTAAGAGGACTGCACTTTTCCAGCCAGGACGCCTTTGCCCTATAATAATTAAACAATATTTATAAATTGAGGCAACTAATTCTTAGAAAAAATTAAAAATCTTAGAAAGCTAGCTATGTAAAAGCATCTCTCTCAGGAAGTCAAAGAGCTTGATTCTGAACCTATCAAAAGCATGTTGATTTCATCAAAGTATATTTACTATTTTCATGCTCCTTCCCTAGAGTGAAGTGTAAACAAGAGTACCAGCTCATGTGTTGATTTCGCATTTAGCTGTTGTTTGAAAATATAATGTTTCTTATATTATGAAAAACCTTAAAAACTCATAGTGATCTAATGGAATATATGTAAGCAGATACAAATACGATTTCAAATAAAATTAATTTCAATACTAATTAATAAATATTAAATTGAAATGTTGATTGGTTTTTAAAAAAATTTTTTCTCTAAATTCTGTGAGTAAACTTTAAAAATTCTAATGTCTGATATGTATTTCACATGAGCTAGAATAATTTAAAATATCTATTACTCATACATGTACGTATTTAAAATATTCCCAGACAAAATACGGCATTGTTTACATATAATAAAAGTATTATTCTCAATAAGAACAACAAATTTAATTTTTGTCTTTTTTGCCAATGTAAGAGACCCTGGCAACCCCTCGCTTCATCTTCAATGAATTGAAATGGAAATTGCGATGTAGATATTTCAGAATTGAAAATATCCAATTCGCACTTGGTAAAAGGAATATGTTCTATAAAAAAGGCTAGGAAATTTTCAACTAACTTTATTATGTTGGGCATTGAATTAAGGCAAATTAAATATTATAAAATATACTAGAGTTTTTAAGGTTTGATTGCTTAGTTGTTCTTAAATTACTGGCACATATGAAAATCTTTTTATCGATAATAATTATTTAGTAACTTATCTGAAAAACTGCTGAGAAAATTTTATCAGTAAAATGAAAGTTCTATTATAGAATATAATAATTCATAATTTAGAAGCAGTCTGCGGCAGAGTATTGAAGCAGTGAATGCAACAAACCGATGCATTCCAAATAGCATTTATTTGCAGAAAAGATGAAATAAAGTTAAATTGTCCATCTGTAACATAAGTGAAACCCTTACCGTGATTAGCAGTGTGTTGTTTCTTACTGAAGGGGGTTTATATAGGGGATGCTACGTGGTTGTTGCATGCATAAGAAAAGTCTTAGGAATTCACTGGCCATTGTATTTTAGACTTCAGTATAGAGGTAAAATAAGGGAACATTCATAAATTTAGAATTGTATTATATATATATATATATATATATATATATATATATATATATATATATATATATATATATATATATATATATATATATATATATATATATATATATATATAGTATATATAGTTTATGATATTTTAAATTTAATACTACAGATTCCCCCCCCCACATAAAAATTGAAAGGGAAATGTCGAGGAAAGATAAATATTTTCAATGGAACACAAAAAAATAAAAAATTTAACAATAAACAAGAATACAATATTAGTAATCAAATATATAAAAAAATGACAATTAACATATAAATGATTAAAATTGGCTATATAATGAAAGTAAACATCTAGAATGAAAGACCAATTTGGTTTAGTATCTTTGTTCATAATCTTTCCAATATAGAGCAAATTAAAACATATATAATACCAAAAATAAATAAACAATTAAATAAGAGGTTATATTTTTATAGAAAAATTATGTGCTTAATTGAAAACAATTATTAAATTATTTTACATGGACAAATTTAAATAATTTAAATAATCATTTACATCTGCAGGTTCATTAAATACTCAATAAACTTTCATTGTACATAATAAAATAAAAAGATTATAAAAGACTTAAAAGCTAACTACATATAGCAGACAACTGTAAAATCAATTGTGGTTAAGAGTGCTAAATATTATACAAAATTACCTCCGTCATTATTATATAACTGCTCTTTTATCCACTATAATTAATCTTGAAAATCATTCATCATCACCAAGAAATAACAAACTTGGTGTGACCTAACCTCTAGAATTGAGGCATTTACAAAATAATGGATGATTGTGGTTGGTTCAATTAAAAGAATTATCAGTTGAGACAAACATTTACATAAAAAAGTTTATTTAAATTACAATTAGCTAATGAGAATTCTTAAAACTATACAATGTAATAGTAAATTTTTCACTCTGGTTACTTATCACTAAGTTAGTAGAAACATGTTCATAAAGAAAAACAATCAAAATAATTGCAATGATAATTCCATATAAACAGTACTGCAATTTAAATTAATACTCTTTGTACATTATAAAAATATTACTTCGTACTGCATTTACACAAAAATTGTTTTCTTCCTATTATATTTGCCCTCATAATTCAAATATTAATAGTAGTTTATATATATATATATATATATATATATATATATATATATATATATATATATATATATATATATATATATATATATATATATATATATATATATATATATATATATATATATATATATATATATATATATATATATATATATATATATATATATATATATATATATAATATAGCGTATCTTATAGGAAAGGAATTTAAATTATTCAAACAGTAAACAATTTTTACCAACACATACAAAATATAAGGCATAAAATTTATACAAATATAAATACAGCATCATGTTAATAATTTGTTAATGAAATTATACAATATTCATATTCATAAAGAATAAAAGTGTCAAAATCAGAAAAAGTATTTGACATAATTGGGAATTTCAATGCCTCATTTTGTAAAAATAATTACTATCGATAAACAATATCATAGTTTACTTCTAATCATTTTCTTACAAAAATTTCATTTCATCAATTTTTTATTTAATTCATATTACAAATATGTGTTACAATTTATTTTTATATTATTATTCCTTAATTTTACGCACTGGAATTCTCGTAGGCCTAGTTTTCAACGTGAAATTACTTGATGGATGAAAATATTTTAATCTAGTGGAATGTACTACTTCAGAATTTTTCTTTGTTAGCTCATTCAGTTTATCAATCTCAAGAGTTACGTCAGAGAATTTCGTTAAAATTGTATAAAGACCTGAATAAGGGGAAATAAGTCTACGCGCACTCGCGTATTGAAACTTTTCAAAAATTACTAAATCTCTAGATTTGAATCTTAAATCATATCTAATTTTACATTCACTAAGGAATGTCTTTTCATGACATTCCTTTGTTCTTTTCTGTTCCAAAATTTATGCTTCTTCGAATGATGCGTATAAAGTTTGTACCTCAGTTATACTATTATAAAGGAATTTACCAAACATTAAATAAGCAGGAGGAAATTTTGAAATCGCGAATGTAGTGTGTTGCTGCATTCATCAGTTATTTGGGGTAACAATTTGGTCCGAGATATTGTACCACACAGTATAGGAGCTTAATTTACATTTTAATCTAGTAACAAGGGTTTGATTCACTCTTTCTACTTTTGCATTTGTTTGAGGATAAAGGCTCGACGTTAATAATTGGATGATATCATGGTTTCTTAAGAAATATTTAAATCTATCGCAGTAAAGGCAGAATTTTTATCACTCAGTATTTTTTGAGGAACATTAATTTGAAATATTTGTTTTTAGCAATTTATATAAATATTAATATTTAGGTTTTTTGAAGAAAAATTCCAAATATATCTAGTGGTATGATCAGTAATTATATGCAAATATTTTTTTATTGAATGAAAATAATTAAAACCACCAACAGTATTAATAGAAAATATTTCAAAAGGATTATGTGCATTTGGTAGGGATTGAAGCAAACTAAATATTCCTTGTGCCTGGATTTCTTATTAAACTGGCATATTTCATCTCCATTTTTGGTAAATATTTTGGTCACAATATTTACCAAAATTCATAGCATCATCAACAATACCAACCCAATAATATTGAGGAGAAACCAAACTTAACACTGATGATATTCCAATATGGCCAAAATTTTTATGTGTTTCCTTTAATAATTTTTCCCTTAGTGACCTAGGTACATGGGTACTTGTAAAACCCCTTCTTTTTTACAATTAAAACTCCATTTCTTTTAATTAAATTTTTACCACAAATATTGTCCTTATTTCAATGACATTTTATTTCCTCTAAATACAATAAAATATTTCTTAACTGTAAACAATGAGAAATTGGATTTCTTGATAACATATCTGCTTCATAATTCGGGGAACCCTTTTTATATTTAATCTCAAAATTATACATTGAAAGTTTAAGTGAGACCACCTGAATAATCTTTCAGTAGGATGTTTGATTGATTCAACCAAACATGATCAAAAAAAAGCAGCATGATCAGTATGAAGTGTGAATTTAACCCCATGAATATAATAGCGAAATTTATCTTCAGCGTCAATTATATCTAAACATTCTATTTCTGTAGCAGAATAATATTTTTTATAATCCCTAAGTTTATGAGAGTGGTAATGTGTAGGGTGAAGATTTCCATCTGGGTGCTCTTGTTTAAGAATAGCTCCTACAGCTTCTTTAGAGGCATCAACGAATATATGACACTGATAGTTTGGGTTATACAAGGATAAATAGGTTTTGAAATTAAAAAATATCGTTTGACATTTAAAATGAATCTTGACATTTTTCTGACCAAATAAGTGGAACATTCTTTCTAAGCAGTTTATTAAGTGGATTTCTAATCTTTGCATAATTAAGAATAAATTTACTGTAAACATTAACAAAACCAAGGAATCTTTGTAATTCTTTACCTATCTAGAGAGATTTAATTTTTGATAACTTCAATATTATTATTTGATTGACATTTACCTGTTTCTATTTCGTAACCTAAGAAATTGATTTTATTTTCGGCAACTTATTTTTGACACTAACATAATTTTAACTTAAGGGTTTCTTTTTCACAAATATCAAAAATTGTTTTCAAATGCTCTAAATATTCTTTGTGAGATTGTGAGAAGTTAATTATATCATCAAAATAATTTAAGGCAAAATAAATTTTATATTTGTTAAGAACTTGCCTGATGGCTATTTGAATAATGGCTGGAGAATTACGCCAACCAAATGGTAATCATGTCCACACACATAAGCTAAAGTTTGAAGCAAGTGCTAATTTTTCAATATCTTTTTCATTAATTTTATTATTTTACTAACCCCCGTGGGTTGGGAATGTGTCCACGTTAATATGGGACACCCAAAGTCCTTCCGCAGGTGGAGAGGAGGGTACCAGCTCAATGTGACTTCGTCCCCTGGCCGTTGTTCAAAATGACGAGGACTTTCGGTTTTGGGCGAGTATTCCAAATCCGTTAACCTAAAGTTACAGTCCGGGGGTCGTCAGTAGTAAGTGCATGTCCACGCGTGGTAGAATGAGGAAACAACAATGGAGGAGAGCTTCAGGGGGGATAGCAAAATGCGGGAGTGTCAGTAAGGGGTGACGTCATCATCCTATTTGCGTAAGAGTACGAGGATCACGTGGTCATGAACAACACCCACCTTGCACTTGACCGTATATACAGTTGACGTTTATTTAACATTATATCATTTAATAGATAATTAATATTTTTGCAATTTTATTAAATTTGTTTTTGCAATTTTATTTAATTTTTATTATGGAAATTGATTGGTTTAGAGGGTAATTATTTTAAATTATTATATTTAAAAAAAATAGGAAATGAATCGGCACACCTGGCTTTGAATGGGGGTCTCTTTTGAACCTCCCAAACAATAGAAATAAGCAGTAAACCTCCCTCGACACATTTTCCCCCCTCCTTTCTTGCTAAAAGCAATAAGGAAATAGCTTGCTGACCATTCACGTTTCGTTGGGGACTTGGGAAGATTCGTACAATTTTAATTTAACTTGAAATATTAAAATGATGCGATTTCATTCAATTATTGTCATGAAAAAGAGATGATATTTCTTAGGGCGTTGCAATGAGACACATTTTTATCTTTAGGAAGAAAAGCAATATGAATTTAGCAAAGGCATGGTTACTTTTAAAAATACAGAAATTTATTAGGTTGTGAAAGAATTTATTTCTCATATTAGAATATGTCTAAGAGTTATATTATATAATTAAACATTACAATTATATAAAATATTTGCCTGATAAGAAGTTGTCATTTATAAGACAGTGACACACATAACTTAATATTTCAAACATTTTATAACATTTCAAGATTACAATGCATATTAAATTAACATTTAATTATTTCTATCTATATAAAAAAGCTGTATTATTTTACAATGCATAGTTATTGAAGCATTTCGAAATATTGCATCCATTTTTGAAAAGATTCTTTACAGCATTAATAATGTGTTAAAAATGCTTTCCAAAATCATTTTTTTACAAGATACAGCATTAGTAAGCACAGTATATATGTAAATTGATCTATTTACATTAATATTCTTAATTTAACGCAAGCAAAGTTATTCACTGTTTTAAACTTTAACGACAAGTTTTAATTTTTAAAAAGTTTTCTTAAACAAGTTCTCATGCTTACTGTTTTTTTTTTAGCATTTACCAAAAAGTTAAGTTAAAATAATTATTTATAAACTTAAAAAGAATTTTCAAATTAACTAACCATTTAGTTTAATGCTTTGTATTCAAATATTATACTTTGTTGCATTGAACTGAAGTATATTGACTTATGTAATAAATTATATTTAAGATGTGAAATAACTTTTTATAGGTATTATAATATTTGAAAAATTAATTTAATAAATTGTATACTATTATAGTAATTTAAATGCATTTAATTTTAAAATATTGGTTAGTCTAATAAAACATAGAAATCGAAAAAATATTTTAGAGGCTGAACTGCAAATAAAAATTTTATTTTTTTATTCAAGGATTAATTTTTTGTAATCGCAAAGTTTATTTCTAGCAGCCTTTAACAGAAAAGTAGATTATTTCTAATTATTATAACATTAATTAAAATATGGAATCACTTTAATTTTTATAACTGAAAAATTAGCGCATTACAATTTTAATATATTTAGTTAAAACATACATATATTAACTTATTTAATGATATGAAACATGGATATTGGATTAGTGATTTTAAAAATAAAATTTTACTTTCCATGGATTTTAAGGTATGTCATAAATATTTCCTTTGAAGTGAAATTTTCATGAATTTCTCATTTAAGAGATAAATTACTTGCAAGTTTACTGTAATTTTATAAAGAATTTATAATGTCTAATCACTTATGTTCAGGTAGTTAAATTTTTTATATAATTTAATGAAATATATTGATCTATATTAAACCTAGATGTATGAAGATTTTTTTCATGTTAACTTTAGAGCAAAAAAGAATAACACTATTAATTATTTTACTGATTTCTCTCTCCCAACTACGCAACGGGTACATACAGACAGACAATGAGAATGAGAGGCCCTGGTCTACACCTATAGTTTATCAGGCTTAGCCCCTTCTTCATATCTAGAAAAATGGATACAAAATAAAACGCGTCGTGCGCCCACTTGGAAACGCAGTAGGCTGTTAATCAATTGAATATTTGATTACAAAGTTGGAACTTTAAGGCCTACGGTGATCTACAAAGTAGTCCACCGAACCACAGTTTTGATACACACCTGATGTTGGCACATGTTATAAATACAAGATGAGAGAAAATATTAGAGAAAAAAGGTAAGTAACAATGAGTAAAAATGGATAAAATTGAGATGTTGATTGGAAAATATTCTTTTTGAGAGTGATCAGAGTTCTTAAGTTCATGATTTGATCTCCAGCAGTTTAAGAGTTGAGAGACTTCAATATTCGTTTTTGGATGAGTTACTGAATACACATGTTTCCAGAGTCTGTCATATTCTTCTGGTTGGGATGAGTGGCTTCCCTGAAGCCGAATTATGGGATCTTTGCACAGCTGAGTGCGCTTTTCATGGAAGAACTTCATTAACTGTGTTATTTTTTTTTACTCTGATGGAGTCGTGGATTCAGAACCTAATAAATTGTACCTCTGTCTACTGTGTAGATTTCAAAAGACAGAATTCCCTTGTCAGCTGGCATGATATTAAGTAATGTACGAGAGTACCTTTCTGTCCACAAATGCAAAGGGTGGAACTTGCCTTGCCAATTCTTTTGAAGTAGTTAGGGCATGGGCCATGATTGGTCAGGAGACAGTTTAGGTGGGGGTTAAAGAAGATAATATCAATTGTAATTTTGGGTAGGATTTTCCTGGTGTGGTTGTGGAACCTTTTGTGGAATTGTCCATGTTGTTTGCCATTTCCGTAGAAAGTTGTTTTTAATTTTGGCTTTTTGATTGGCTCTGGACCATTGGATGTTTGTTAGTTGGATGTCCTGCTGTAGTGCAGCTTGCTTTGCTGCCTGGTTAGCTGTGTTTTATTGCCAGTTACTCCTGTATGAGCCTTGATCCAACTTAAATGAATGAGATCTTTTTTGGTGTTGTAGAGCAGGCTTTGAATTGATTTGATAATAGGTGATAATGTAAGAGGTCTGAAATCCAACGTTTAGTTGCTTCCTTGCGGGAAGGATCTTGGTTATTGAACTGTTCACTTCTATTACCATGTGCTGAAGGTTTTCATTAATTCGGTGCGACTTAATTTCAGTTATTTTTAGATTTACACCTTTGCCTATTTCTGGGAAGTCGTTTGATAGAATTTGAATTAGGTTATTGTCGTTAACTATTGCTGGTAAATTTAAAATTAATTTTTTATTTGGCAAGGAGGGCTCCTGGATATTGAAATGATTATCCTCGAGTTGTTTTCTCAATTTTTCTTTCGTTTCCGCTGAACTGCATTTAACTTTTGCTACGTATTTTCCCCATGTGACTCTTCTAGGACATATGTCGCTTTTTAGTTTCAAAAGATTGGTTCTTAGGAGTGAGGCATTTCCTTCCTCAGCTGGTTTAATGATGATTGATGTATTCAAGAACAGGTACATAGCGAAAATATTGCATTATTTCCTAATTTAATGTTTGGCGAGATTCTTCTGTACGTCTGTTTTCCAGGCATTTTACATTTGCAGTTGACTATGTAGATCCGAAAAATATATAATTTGCTTGAAATATCAAGTACTTTAAGCAGTATTTTAAACGAAATATTTTTGCGAGAATTCAATATTTTCTGAAATAGAAATGTGATGTTTTGTTAAGTAAGCTGTAAGACATGCTTTATCATTTAAATTATATGAAATAAGAAGGAAAAGATATTCTATAAACTCTATCTTCGTAAATCCCCTACATTTTTCAATATATTTATAGCAAAATGATATAACAAAATTCATCGTAAAAATTATTTTAACTTCCCAGTGAAGAATAAATTTGGAGGTTTCTTCTACATCAGAGGCTCAGCTTTTCTAAATTCAACTTTGTAAAATGTCTAAAGACGTTTCCCAATCCAAAGCTCAAATAAAATGTTTTCATTAAAATCACGAACAACGTTCACCAAATAAGCGTAAAATTTTAAAAACTCTTCAAATTTCAAAATGGTAAACATACTTAACAAATGAAGAATCACTAAATGAATCAAAAGACGGTCATATATTTCATTCAGAACAGATTAGAATCTGCTTAAGTTTTTTATCAAATAATATGAAGAACATATTCTGCGGAAAAATGACAAATCAATTATATCACTTTTCAATGCTATTATGTTTCCTATCAATCCATGTAAATCTTAAACGAATTATCCAAAATGGAAAGTCTGAAACTTTTTTCGTACAAATAAGGATATATTGCATTATATTTTTATAAAAATATTTTATTTAAAATAGTAATTGAAAAATATTTCTAGTATAAAAGATTACTGTAGAAATTAAATTAGACATTTACTTAATTGTATAAATCATATTCATTAGAAATTAGGTAAAATTCTATAATTATAACTTTACAAAGCTCTCAATGAAATATATAAGTGTCTTATTTAAAATGTATTACACCATACTAAAATTTTTACAAATTCTTAAATCTTTAAAAAGCCCATGTTTAATGCAATATCTATTATATTAATGGCTATGTGAACTTTACAATTCTTTTTCGCATTTTTATGAAATGTTAGGAAATTTAGCAAAATATCATTTGTTGGACTCAAATTTGCAAATTTTTGTACATTCTTGCAATTTATAGCTTTAAAAATAATTTATACATAAAAAAACAGTATTGGTATGATTATATTGTTATTTCAATGTGATATTTTATTCAATACAGAAAAAATTAATTTTACTTAATCACGAATGTTTGTATAATTTGCTTTATTAGAAAAAAATTATAATCTATTCTAAAAATTAAAGATAGAAAAACGTTTGAAATATTTAAGTGGAAAAAATTTATTAAAGCATGTCACACTTTCTTCTCACTTTGATTAAAGTAATCTAATTGAAGCTCTTAGCGTTTCTGAAACAAGTTGAAAAAGAAGTACATCATTTGATTAAATATAACATGTCTTAGTGAAATGCTCATGGATTTAAACTAGTGATCATCTCATACCATATATAAAAGCAAAAATATTCCGTATCTAAAATATATTGCTCTTTTTATTTCCCGTAAATTTCAATGTATAGAACTTTAAATAAGCAATTTTCACAATAAAAGCTTTGAAAGAATTTTGTAAATTCTTATTTTATAACTTAACAAATTTAAGTGTACTTAATTTATTATTTACTCATAAATTTTAATAAATTTAATTTTCGTAGAAATTTGGAAGCAAGTCAATAGTTTTAGCTTCATATTTACGTGGTTTATGATACTGGAAAATTTCTTTTCCAAGCTGTAATTACTTATGCGATATTTCACGAATGAAAATTAAATCTTGTATATAACTAAGCAATTTATAACATATTTTCACAAAGGGCACTAAAAAGAGAAATATTTTTGATGTAATCTTTCAAAAATTATTTAAAATCTGTCAGATAATTTTCGTATTCAAAACGCATAAATCTTTATAATAATTTTTTACAAAATATTATAACATATGTTTAAATATGTTATCTAATAACATACTGGGTAACTTCGCTTTAAAATCTTGATCATGCTTAAAACTGGGATTATTTTCTTTAAGTAATCTGTAACATGCATAAGGTATGTTTTTCTACTTTTCCACAATTTTGCATTCAATACATGTATTCCTAATATGTGTGGCTAAAAATATTTAAAGGAAATACCTTAATGTCTTATTAAGTTTATAAAAATTTATTTTACTTGGAAGTTAAATCCAAATATTAAAAATGTCATAACACATATTTTAAATGAGTGTTTTTTAAAATCTCAAGTTGTAACCTTTTTTTTTATAATGATAAATTATTACGTAGTTACTTTATTTAATTTTATAGCAACTTAACTTGAATATGTTATCCTTATTTAGATTTAAATGATATTTATTTTGAAAATTAGTTCTAAAAAACAAATCTAATTTTTGCAAATTAATTGCTCAAATATTCATATCCCAGTCCTTATTTTAAAACTTATTTCATTTCCCTAATTTTTATAGGAAAACATATTTTTGATCTAAAAAATTTAAAGTAATTGATACAATTTCTTAAACTACTGAAAAAACAATTGTAATGAAATTGTCCGATGTTGTAACTTTAAGAACTACTTAGATATATTTTGATAGCCAATCATTGAGACTTATATAACTTTTACAAGCAAATCCTATAAGCATTTGGATCCCAACTATTTATATTACTTGCTAAATATTTATATCAATTTCAAATGTTTTTCATATTACCAGAATTTCTTAACATGTTAAAACATTGATCGTTTTTTTACGTATTTATACTATGAAATGCAATAATTGTTCTATGCTATAATTATAAACTTTGATAAAAAATATTACGTTTAAATAAAATTAAAATTAGAAAATTTGTTAATTTGAAATAGGTTATTTACAAAATTAAAAGTTTATTTTGTGTTAATTACACTTTCCAGCACCAGAATATTTTATACCTTTTTAAACCAGTGTTTGTAATTTTTTTAATGTAAATGTTTTCTTTACATCTGATTACAATAGTTTTTGAGTAATTCTCCTATAATAAGCTAGTTTACATATAAATAAATTATTAAATATAATTGAACAATAGGAATTTTTCGAGAGAGAGAGATTTTATATTTTGTGCAAAGAAGCTCCGAGTGCTTCCTCTAACTAGTGTCACAAAACGACTTTCTCTGAGCTGAATAACTATAATGTATAACATCTTTTTACATTATTTTGACATTATGTACCTAAGTGTTGAATTTTTCTGTGTAACCTTGTAACTGTTCTCAGTATTCCTTTCTTCCCTGTTTTATCGTTGTTTTTAGAATACTCTCAACTGCTCATCAGATATTCTCTGGAGTTCATATTCCTAAAATGTACCTTTAATAATTATATCAAATTAAGTTTTTCCACTCTAGGATTTCTGCTGATCTTATCATTAAATGGTAAATATTTCTGCAGTTAAATTTTGCTCATATCTTCTTCCAAAATATAGATTTTCTCTGCTAATTTTTACTTTACTCCAATCTTTATCTTTGTTTTGTCATTTACAACTCTTTCTTTTTGCATACAAAGCTTTCCAAATTCCTTTTCTTTATTATCTTCGGTCAGTGTTGTCTGAATATTACGGTGACATGCATGGTTGTAATTGCTCACTATGTTATTCATTACATCCATATAACACTTAATATTATATTTTGTAAAGTACTTCCATATTATTGCTTTTAATGTTTTATTAACTCTTCCCATAACATAAGCTTTAATACTGTTGTTTGTTGTAAAAAAAACTAATTTTATTATTTTTTTTCATAATTCTGTATCAATTTATTTGTAACTTCCACAGTTGTCTGAAGCTTGACAGGGATTCTCTCTACGAATATTTTTGAAATGCTAACCATATGGATTCAGTTTTTCATCTTTTAAAAACCACATATTTTGAAAAATATAAATGCAAGTTAATAAGTATTTGTGATTATTATTATGCTCTTATAAGGGTTGCATGATATCAACTTGGAATTGTTTGTTCATACCACTTATTAAAACTTTTTCTGATAAATAATTTCTGTACAGATATGTGTAATATTCATGAAGATTTATTTCCAAAAATTCTTTAATTTTACTTTTAAAATATTGTTTACTGTAGCACGATACAGAGCATCGATACCACTTAAGTTTACTGAATGATTTGGAGTTTTATACGCGAATTCTGTTTCCATGATAGTATAAATCTTTAAAAAATAAAGTAATATAGTTCACATTCAAGCATGAATCCTAACAAAGGGAAATTTACTATTTACAAACTTATATACGAACTTTATACCGGAAATTATTTATCGAAATACTTAAAAGATAAAAATTAGAAGCTTAACATTATTCATTATACATGTAATCTTAAAATAATATCATGAATTTTATAGGGATGCTTAAGAAATCTTGAAACATAAATAAAATTATTAATAATTTTATTATTAACATATGTGTACAGAAAAGGGATCAGATGCTGTGAATAAACCCCTAGCATTCTTTAATAACATTTTCATTTTAAGTTAGTACTAAAATTTTTTACTTATATAGTTAACAAAATTTGAATTGTCTTTTACATAGTCAAGAGCTAATTTCTCAAAATCAATAGAATACAATGCTAGTGTTTCATATTGAATGAGTCTATCTTCATAATTTGTAGTCAAGCATTCATGACCAAGTTGATTTTCATTATTTCGACAACAACCGTAACAGGTAAACACATTTTTCATTTACTCAGCAAAATGTCTTTGAAGTCGTTCAGTTAATGACGTTGTAAGCATCAACTCAACATCAGGTCGTGAAATATCTGATGGCGACGTAAGAGCTGTAGGAAATACGGAAGCTTGCTTTTTGATTTCTTTCAAAATGGTGTAAACGATCAAGAAGAAGAGTTGTTATACATGTCGATACATCATTACGTATCTTTTTTAAGTTTCCCCATTCATTTTCATCAAAAGGCAAATATCTGGTAGAAAACATCATGAAAGATCTTTCTTCATAAAATATTGTTGCAAAGATATGCTGAAAGAATTTTCAGCAGTAGTCACTGGTGCAATCAAAATACTGTCTCGTATTAACACAGGGTTGTTGATGTAAAGTCAAATAAAAGAGTATTCATTTCTTTAGTGAGGTATTCCCATACACATTGCGAGTTACTCCTATTCTACTAGAATGAAAATTTCCAGATTCTTGGTGTATATACTTCCGTAGATGGATGCGAACTTGGTAGGCAAAGTTAGAAACAAAGACGAAATTTTCACCTCCCAGGTGAAAATGGTTGGGTGGAAGTTCGTTTCCTTGAACTTGCACTTCATAGTCAAAAGGAAGCTTTTTAACACAGGAGGACTTCTCAAAAGTACACATTCTTTTTACTGACATATTTATTTGCTAAAAATGTAATGCAAACTAAGGAATAAATTTCTTTCTTAACGGAACGGAAGGAAAGCAGGTAGGAATTCAATAGACAAATGGAAAGCATAAAAAAAAACTCTCATCTGAAATTAGTTTTTATTTACCAACTCGCCATTGGTTAAGAGGTATGACACCACTTTCTTGTGACCATCTCACTGGTTGAAACTTAATAATGAAACTCTCCTCCAGTGGACAGGGAAAAAACAGTAAAATGGTTATTTATAAGAGCTAAAAACAGATTTCACAAGATGAAAAAAGATCGGGCAAGAAATGTCTTGGTCATATAAGAATGAACATTTATTTTGTGCGGGTGCCACTTAAATTACAAATTTCTAGTTTTGAAACTAATACAAACAGACATCAAGCAACTCAACTTTCAGGAGTAGACAACTAAGCTTCTAATTAAATTGAACTTCAAGTTTTTGAGTTTCAGCTATTACAGGTGCCATTTATAACATTAATGTTATCAATCAAATAAAAAAAATTTCAAAATCATTACAAGCAGGATTCAAACAACTTAACTCGTAGTTTATATGAAATTTAACAATTTTGGAGTTCATTATCATTTTTGCCACTCAGTCGTAAAATTTTTGTAGCCACACAAATAATGGTAATTTCAAAACTAATACAAGCAGGAGACAAACAACTGAACTTTCATAAGTATACAGCAAAAATCAAAGTAATAAGGCAAAGCTCAACAACAAAAGAAGAGCAGTGTTTCTCAAATCTATTTCAACTCTTTATTTTTACCACCATCTTCATTGCTGTTGATATTTTTATACTGTTCCGTTTGTATTTTAAAAAAATTAATAAGCCAACTTGATATTTTCTTATAACAAATGTATGTAAACAATCTTCATATTTATATTTTCTGAAAATAAAATTCAACAATTGAAATATTTGACTATTTTTTTATATTTAGAAAAAATTGATATTTTATAGCGATACATGAAACCTTTTGTAAGCCATTCGAACATTCATCTTACAAATGTAAGATACAATCGCTCCTATTGTTCAATTATGTTTAATTATTTATTTATATGTAAACTAGCTTAATATAGGAGAATTACTCAAAAACTATTGTAATCAGCAGTAAAGAAAACATTTACATTAAAAAAATTAGATAAACTGGTTTGAAAAGATTGTATTCTGGTGCTGGAAAGTGTAATTACACACACACACAATAAACTTTTAATTTTGTAAATAACCTATTTCAAATTAACAAATTTTCTAATTTTAATTATACTTAAACGTAATACGTAACGTAAACGAAATTTGAAGAGTTTTTAAAATTTTACGCTTATTTGGTGAACGTTGTTCGTGGTTTTGATGAAAACATTTTATTAAGGCATTGGATTGGGAAATGACTTTAGACTTTTTACAAAGTTGAATTTAGAAAAGCTGAGTCGCTGATGTAGAAGAAACCTCCAAATTTATTCTTCAGTGGGAAGTTAAAATAATTTTTATGATGAATTTTGTTACATCATTTTGCTATAAATGTATTGAAAAATGTAGGGGACTTACGATAGATTTTATAAAATATCTTTCCCTTCTTATTTCATTTAATTTAAATGATGAAGCATGTCTTACTGCTTTCCTAACAACACATCACATTTCTGTTTCAGAAAATATTGAATGTTCGCAAAAATATTTTGTTTAAGATGCTGCTTAAAGTACCTGATATTTCAAGCAAATTCTATATTTTTCGGATCTACATAGTCAACTGCAAATGTAAAATGCCTGGAAAGTAGACGTACAGAGGAATCTCGCGAAACATTAAATTAGGAGATAACGCACTATTTGCTGTATGTACCCGTTGCGTACTTGGGAGAGAGAAATCACTAAAATAATTAATAGTGTTATTCTTTTTCGCTCTAAAGTTAACATGAAAAAATCTTCATATATTTTAGTTTAATATAGATCAATATATTTCATTAAATTATATAAAAAATTTAATTATCTGAACATAAGTGATTAGACATTATTAGTTATAAAATTACAGTAAACTTTTAAGTAATTTATCTTTTAAATGAGGAATTCATGATAGTTTCACTTCAAAGGAAAAATTTATGATATATCTTAAAATCTATGGAAAGTAAAATTTTATTTTTAAAATTACTAATCCAATATCCACGTTTCATGTCATAAAATAAGTTAATGTATGTATGTTTTAACTAAATATATTAAAATTGTAATGCGCTAATTTTTCAGTTATAAAAATTAAAGCGATTCCATAATTTAATTAAAGTTATAATAATTAGAAATAATCTACATTTCTGTTAAAGGCTGCTAGAAATAAACTTAACGATTACAAAAAATTAAATCCTTGAATAAAAAAAATAAAATTATTATTTGCAGTTTAGCCTCTAAAATATTTTTTCGATTTCTCTGCTTTATTAGACTAACCAATATTTTAAAATTAAATGCATTTAAATTACTAAAATAGAATCTAATGTATTAAATTAATTTGTTAAATATTATAATACCTATATTATAAGCTATTTCGCTTCTGAAATGTAATTTATTACATAAGTCAATATACTTCAATTCAATGCAATAAAGTGTAATATTCGAATTTAAGACATTAATTTAAATGGTTAGATAATTTGAATATTTTAAAGTTTATGAATAGTGAATAGCTTTGCTTGCATTAAATTAGGAATATTATTGTAAAGAGATCAATTTACATGTATAATGTGCTTACTAATGCTGTGTCTAGTAACAAAAATGCTTTTGGAAAACATTTTTAACACATTATTAATGTTGTGAAGAATGTGTGTTTTCAAAAACGGTTTCATTATTTTGAAATGCTTCGATAACTATGCATTGTAAAATAATACAGCTTTTTTACATAGATAGAAATATTTAAATGTTAATTTACTATGCATTGTAATCTTGAAATGTTATAAAATGTTTGAAATATAAAGTTATGTGTGTCATTGTCTTATAAATGACAACTTCTTATCAGGCAAATATTTTATATAATTGTAATGTTTAATTATAAAATATAACTCTTAGACATATTCTAATATGAGAAATAAATTCTTTCACAACCTAATGAATTTCTGTATTTTTAAAAGTAAGCATGTCTTTGCTAAATTCATATTGCTTTTCTTCCTAAAGATAAAAATGTGTCTCATTCCAACGCCATAAGAAATATCATCTCTTTTTCATGACAATAATTGAATGAAATCGCATCATTTTAATATTTCAAGTTAAACTAAAATTGTACGAATCTTCCCAAGTCCCCAACGAAAGGTGAATGGTCAAGCAAGCTATCTCCTTATAGCTTTTAGCAAGAAAGGAGGGGGAAATGGTGTCGAGGGAGGTTTACTGTTTATTTCTATTGTTTGGAGGGTCAAAAGAGATCCCCATTCAAATCCCAGGTTTGTCGATTCATTTTTGTGTTAAAAATATAACAATTTAAAATAATAAGCATAAAGTTACAAAAGTAAAAATAATAAATGAAATTATATAATATTAAATAATCCATCGTACCCTCCTGACCAACGATCACATATCCGCATTACAGTTGCTTGGTTTCGTCCAACACGACTACCGATTTTCCTGAAAGATAATCCACAATCTCGGTAGACCACTATCCTTCCTCTGTAGAACTCGGATACTTGATCAAAATATGATCGCTGTTTTCTACGAGGCATAATTGATGGTACTGAAAAAAAAAAAGAAAACGCAATTGCTAAACTTGAAATCGTCGAAATCTCCAAGCCTTAAATAGGGCTTTGAAGTGGCGCCACTGCCGCGCGTGATGTGCGTCTGCGCCGAAATTCTAATCAGTTGCTTATCTCATCTCTGTTAATGCATGTCGTAAATTTCATGTTATTTGCACGGTTCCTTCAGGATTCTGCATTTATGGTTGCCAGCAGTGTAGAGTTTTAGAGGATTCACATCTTTCTTATAAGCTAAATTATTGGTGATGCATAATTAAATTTGAAGAAAATCAATAAGCAGGAAGATTTATTGAATCCAGCTTCTAAAAGTTCATGAATTTATTTCATAATTTCTTTGTTATCTTTAGGAGAAACATGGTATGGTTCCATTGAAATAGACAATTCTGATATTAATATAACCTTATAAGTATTCAAAATTTATACAACCAACATCATACTTATTCTTAGAAAATATGTGATTATAATTCAATAGTAAATTTTCTAAATTTACGTTTTCAGATATAATATTACATTTTTAACAATATTAATAATAGGATTATTATCATAACTTATCAATCTAATTGTTAAAGATTTATCAAGAGTAATATTGTTGGACAAATATTATTGTTATTTGGAAACACTTATTAAAATTTTTAAAATCTAAATTTAAATAAAAATATGAAACAATTTCTGAATTTAAAATTAAATATTCAAGTTTAATTGAAATTATATAGAAAATCACAGTGCTTAAAACATTTCCTACTTTTAAAACCAAGAATACACCGCAATTAAGAAGAATATTACATCCTAATGTTAATATGTTGGCATTTGTGTTTACCACATTATTTTTATTTGAAATCCTTGAAAAAATTGTTCGCGTGAAATTAAGTTCATATTCGACCCAGTACTAATAATACTGGAAAGGTTTTCATTATTAATAGTAGATAAAACATCAAAGTTTAATCTCATCTTCTTGATTTTTCCCTCGCTGCATTTTTTGTGTGCGGGAAATTATTTAGAGAACGAAAATGATCTTGACGTTGGTAACGACCCAGTGAAGCTGAGGAACCGCTGGGTTCAAATATTCGATACTGACGATCAGCAAATACCGAAAGTTGATGGCGCTGACGTTTTGTTCTCGGCATCAGTTGATGATCAAATGATTGATATTTTGGGATCAAATTCAAATCGGTTTTATGGCTCACTCGCTGGGAAAATTAATTTTTCTTCTCTGGAACTTAATCATGGGACTTGGCGATATTCATGGGCACACTTTTGTTGCGATTCATATCCAATCTTTTCATGTCACAATTGTAGAAATATTTAGAAGTTGCTGGATATTTTCTGGCATTGTAAGAGTTAAACATTCAATAATGAGTTCTTTCTCTAATCCAAGTTTATGACCGATGTGAATTTTCTTTCAAAGTAATCACTCATATTTTCAAAATTTGAGTATTTGATAGATAAAAATTCTTCAAATTTTGTTGATTCGTAATTCTTAAACTCAGTAATTAATTTTTTCTTGACATAGTCGACGCTATTGAGTTTAATACAATTTTGAATTTAAAAATTTAAAGATCTTCACCTGATAAATCATTTCATAAAAGGTAAACTCTTTTTTCTCCTTCAATTTAGCTTCATCAGCACGTATTTCAAATAATATGAAAAAAATTTCTATGTCTAATGAAGATGATTCACTAAAAATTGGAAATTCCAGATCTTCATCGGTATGATCAGGTTCCTTTTCAGAAGACAGTGGACTGGATCTGATTCATTTTTTTTCCAAATTAGCGTCTAATGAGAATAACTCCAAAGCGTCAATCTGTGTTTTGATATTTATTTACTTTGCCATATTTGATAGTTTATCAGCTCTATTTTTCTTTACCATCTGTGTAAATAAAACGGTTTCAGCTAGGTGAGTTTGACACGCACTACATCAAAGCGTAGGAAAGAAGCACCCAGATAACGTCGCGTGATCTCTTGAAGGCTCATAATTTCTTTTTTCCTGTCTCGGCAATCCAAGTGGGGAAGCAGCCCTGCTTTCTAGAAATCCAATAGGCTCAATAGAAGTCATATTCTGTCAACTTTTTATTATATTAGATTATTTATGAATATAATAATCCATAATTTAGAAGTAATCTGCAGTAGAGTGTTAAGGCAGTGAATGCAAGACACAGATACATCCCAAATAGTATTTGCTTAGAAAAAAGATGAAATAAAGTTAAATTGTCCATCTGTAGCATAAGGAACCTTACCGGGGTTAGCAGACATGTGTGTGCTGTTTTTTACTGAAGGTGGTTTATATAGGGGATGCTACGGGATTGTTAAATGTGTAAGAAAGGTATTAGGAATTCACTGGTACCTATATTATAGGACTTCAGTATAGGAGTAAAAACAAGGGAGCATCCATAAATTTAGAATCGTATTAAATATATTACATTATCAAGGAACTCTTATTCTATTAGTTTAACGTATCTTAAATTTAATATATATATGTATGTATGTATATATAAACATATATATAACTTTAAAACTGAAAACTAATATTGCTTTAAGCACCATTAAATATATTATTAAGATATTATATTTTATTTCAAATTGTAGAAAGTTATTAAATTGAAAGGCATGATCAATTTATTTTCAAAATGTCAGTTCAACCATGAACACGATAAATGGTATAAGATAATTTACATTCAAATAACTTCAAAATAACGATTTTTTCCTCATACAAGGAAATAAAACATTTACAAAAATATTAATTTAAAAAACATAAGGCACGTGTACTCATTTTAAAATGGAGTTTCTCAATGTAAGACTTATTAGATTATTAGATTGGCTTTCCATCTCATAAACATGAAAAAACTGTGCTTAGCAAGGTCATAAGAATTCAAAACATAAGTACTTAGAAAACGCATTTTAAAATAATGTTCTCAATGACTTCATCCATTTGGGTGCGTCTCTTTAAGTTAGCTAAAATCTAATTCATAGAGATTTCATCAATTTCATTCGCACTAAGGTATTTGCGCCACCACCATTATAACAGGCATATTTACTCGAAATAAAGCATTAAGTTTATTCATATCATTTATAGATATTTTTAAACTTCAGTGAGAAAGAGACAATTTACAAAATATAAGATAAGCAAAGCAAACCATTTCCGATATTACGCGGGAGGCTCGTTGAAAACGATCATTTGCGTTTAAATTGGGAGAAAACTTCCTAGAGCTCAAAGAGGCAAATTTCGCTGCAAAGATGGAAAGGCAAAGATTACAGATATCTCTCTTGGATCTCGTTTAAATACTAAAGAAAGAAAAAACACATTTCCTCCCCAAACAGGCAAAAAAAAAAAAAAGGAACACCATCACACGCCAGAGCAGCCTCTCATAAAAATGAAAGCAAGGAAGAAAAAGTTTGCTTGATAACTTTTTCCCAATCAGGTCTTTATAATGCAATTTAAATCTCCCGCAAATTCCTTCTTTTGAAACGGGCTCATATTTACATTCATTCATTGCTTCTTCTCGAGGAAAGTGGACAAATGCCATCAGTCTACGTTCTAACTTTCTTCTCCTTGTGGGGAGGCCTAAGCTAGTTCGCATTAGTGACGCTTACGTTTTGTACCATTTCCTCAAGAAGATTAAGGTTCTTCCCATTTCTTTTACACACGCCGCTGTACAGATGAACCGCTATCTTCTTTAATAGTTCCCTTGCAACAACTTTTCATGTTGTCTGCTGTTTTCGCTAGGAAGGGTTATTTAGGAATTTCTCCTTTACCGTAAACGACACTTTTCCTTGCTGGCACTCCACTTTCTTTTTTCCTCCCTAACCCCTTACCTTCCTTTCTTTTTTGTCTTTCCTTTTCTTTTCTTTTTTTTTTTACCTTGCCCCAGTCATACCTTTAACCCTAAGTGCTCCAATATTTCTCCACCTTCCCTTGACGACGGGAGCTACTCATTCCTGTAAAAGCAAGAGGGATTCTGAGCTTGGAGGGGGTTGAAAAAATGGGTCCGGAATGTTCAAAAGCAGAAAAAAAAAGCCAGGGAAAAAATCTATAACCGACCTCACATAAAATTCTTGTTTTTACATCGACTTCTTGATGAGTAACTAAACCTATCGGACTGGAAATAACCCGTTTTTTCCCCTTTCGAACCTCCTCTTTAATACCCAAACCCTTCCTCACATTTTTCCTCGATATTTATTTATTTATTTATTTTTTGGAAGCAGGCGAAATCCTGTCGTCTCTACAGTTTATAGTTTTCTGCTTCCGTTTTTGGAGATTTGAGAGCTGAGCTTGGGAGAATGTAAAATATACCCTGTGTAGTGCGTCGAGTTTTCCTAATGGACTGTGAAATCTCTCACTCCAAGAGCATGTTGAAAGACATCACTGCGTACGATGCATCAAATGGGATCGGGTGGACATGGTATGGTATCTATTGGGGAAAAGATGGCTCTGGGAATAACATAACAGATCGTTGCAGAAGTATTGTTTTACAACTGAAGAGTTGATTTTTTTCAAACTTCGTTCTGTCCAAAAATTAATAGGGTGTGTAATTACAAGATTTTCTATCTTAAAAGTGATACTTTAGTTCAAAATATAGGAGCGTTGGTTTTAGTTTTAAAGTTTCTGTACTTTGGAGATTTTCTTTGACTAAAAGTAATAAAATATATATTTGGTCATGCTACAAATAATGCGGATATAGAAAAGGAAGTAGAAGCAATTTAAAAGTGGATAGAATTTTAGCAGGAATAAAAAAATATTTCTGATGTCACCTTCAGGTAAGAAAGTGGATGACTTTTTAAAAGATTTTTTCTTATGAAGTTTGGAAAAATAGAAAAACCAATTCCTTCATTTTCACTGAATTGTCAAGCAAATTACAGATGTTGGAGTTAATTTTTGAATATATTTTTTTATAAAATGCTCAACACAGCTTGTGTTAAAAATTGAATAAATTTAATTACATTTAGTTAAACAAAAATAGCTTTAATTAAATATAATCATATTTTCTTTGGAGATGGAAGTGAATGACTTTTAAAAGTAAGTTTTTTTCTTATTGTATTCATCTAATGACGTTCTGAAAATTAAAAAAAAAACTTTTCGTCAGTCTCACAGTAATGTTCAACAAATAATAAATCTTTGAGGTAAATTTTGGCAATGCATTTTATAAAAATGCTCAACACTGTGTTTAATAGAATGTTTTGCTTACATTCAGTTGAAAAAAATTACTGTCTTAATTTTTCGAGAGGAAAGCGGATGACTTAAAAGTAAGTTTACTTTTTTCTTATTGCATACATCTTATGAGATTTTGGAAGTAGAAAAACACCAAACTTTTCATTTTCGATGAAATGTTGAACAAATAATACTGTTTTGAACTGATTTTTGATTGACAGTATATTTTATAAGCACTTCAAGACATGCACATTGCTTGTGTTTATTTGAATGCATTTGATTTCTCTAAAAGCAATGTTAATTATATACAATTATAATCTTTCGGAAAGAAAATAGATGACTTTTACAAACAAATGTACTGTTCTCATTTTATTAGTTATGAGGTTCTGTAAATAAAAATAACCGATTCATTCTTGCCGAAATGTTCAACAAATAACACACGTTTAAAGTTTTTTTATTTTTATTTATTTTATTTTTTTATGAAAATGTTCAATACACATCATTTGTGTAGAATACATTTTGTTATTGTTTATATTTTATTCCATCACTATCAAATTAAAAACGCTACATTGTATCAATCGAATTTATAATTTTAAATATTCTTACATGATAAATGCTCCAGATTTCAGAATCTAAACTTCGCGCATCTATACTTGATTAAGTTTTTTACGTTACATTAAGCAAATATATATAATTTGTTCAGCTGGAAAAAAGATTAATAACTTGTTAATTTATGAATATTTTAACACATATTATTATGAGTAATATATGTCATATTTTTACCAAAAGAGTTTGTGAATACTATTAAAGATATTATTTTTTAATGAATTTGTAGAATTAATTTTAAGTTAAGTTTTATTTATGTATAAGTAATTATAATTTATAAAAATTAGAAGATTTTGAAGATATAACTGTTAAAAAAAATTGAAGCTATTCACTAGATACATAGAATTAGCTGAATCTGTTAAGAGCACTCAAGCTGAACTGATAGATGATCGAGAGTTTTCCGTTCACTTCAACATTTCACAAGCGGATAGGATTTCAATTGCGGATAATTATTGTAATTTGAAGTCAACTTTAAAATGTTGTTCTTAGTCTAATTCAGTGGCTCTCAAACTTATTTGACCCATAAATTCTTTTTTATAAGTATAATTTGCTCATGAGCCTCAAGTGAAAAAACTACATAAATCATAGCATAAAAATTATAAAGAAAAATATAATTTGTTGAGGAAGTATTTATGGAAATTATAACTTTTGTTAAAAAAAAAATATGCAAATTAATGATTAAAAGGTATTTTAGGAGATGTTATGAGTCTTAAAAATTGAGGCTGAATGTTTATGAGTAGCGACTACAAATCATTATAAACATTATTTTCTAGTCGATTTCTTTTTTTTTTTTCACGATGATGTTTATAATCGCACTGAATACACGTTCTATTAAATAAGAAAATGGGAAATCAATCAAAGGCTTCTGTGTAATAACACAGAATGCAGAGTAAAAAAATGTGATTTTTTTTTTGTAGCCAAAATTTGGGGTATCCTTAATCAAACATTGGCTTAATTTTCTCACTTGTGGATATTTCAATTTCTCATACTTTAATATTGATTCATCTGTATTTGCAGTCTGAGTTTGTACATGAGCAAAAGGGTTCAACACTCAGACAGGAATATCCAAGAGAAGAAAGTACTCATATCTTTGGTTCAGGTCTACTTGAAGAGCCAGCCGTTAGGCATTGACAGTAAGCAAACAAATCTGTATCTCTATTTTGCAATTTCGAAAGATTAGGAAACAGAAAATTGTCCTCTTCCCAACTTTTGTTCGTACAAAAATATTTTCCAATAAAGGCAGGTATTATGTTTTTAGATTTGATTAAATTTAATTGGTCAACTTGTAGCTTCAAATTAGTTTTGTTGAATTTGGCAATTGAATTCAGTTTTATACAATTTAATTATCTGAGTTAGTTAAATTGTTTGGCAGTCATTGTCTTTCATTGTTTTCCAGAGATTTCAATACTGAATCAAAGATATCATAAAATCGATTTAAACATGGACTTTTAGTTAACCAAGTTAGTTTCAAAAAAGTTCAATTTTCTTCAAGTATATTTTAAGCGTACACTATCTGTGTAACAATATAAAGGATATTACTATAGAAAAACTTCCAACTAATAATACAAAACTTCTTTCTGTCTAAGACTGGGAAAATTTGTTTATACACTTCTTTTCATAAACATTATAACATAGAACTAAATCAGTAAAACATAGAACTAAATTTGTGTTTAGATGCACGATGTACAACTCTTTTATAGTTTATATTGAAGACGAATTAGTCCAGGTAGTTTCATTATTGCATTCCTGTGTAGAAACCTATCTTCGGTCGTCTGTTTCGCACCGTGGCTTGCTTGTTAATAATTTAAGTATAAGTGGCACCATTAAAACTATTCAAACAGGCAGGTGCCAGTGGATTTTTCTATTTTTGTTTTTGAGGAATCACATCTTGGGTTTTTATTGTTATTATTTTTTACAATGTTGTTAGTGTGTTGAGGTTGAAATCGAAAACTTAAATATATATATATATATATATATATATATTTATATATATATATATATATATATATATATATATATATATATATATATATATATATATATATATATATATATATATATATATATATATATATATGTGTGTGTGTGTGTGTGTGTGTGTGTGTGTGTGCGTGTATGTATGTATGTATGCATGTTTGTATGTATGTATTGAAATAAATTGAAGTATAACTAAATTTTAGTAATAACATTTAAACAAGTTATATACACTGCTATTAATGCGAGTGATAAATCAGTGCAAATAAATTTTGTCAACGTTTATTCACAAAAAGTTATTACACAAACCCCAGTTCTTAAGTAATACTGTATTTAAGCATCCACATGTATTTAGATTTTACTCAGGAAGTAAAAATAGCTGCTGTTTAATTTGTTGTTATTTATTTAAATTTTCATAATAATAAAAATGATCACAATTTTTTATTTTATATTAAATTTTGCACAGGCCTCCTAACGTTCTTCAGGGGCTCCCAAATGTATTTCAATTTTCTACGGGCCCTCTGAAGTATACCAGAGTGTACAAGGGACCTGTAGGTACCATTTTGAGAAATACTGGTCAAAATAGTTCTCGTGTGAAAAATACTGATTGTAGAACAACACACCAAGCAGAAGCTTTGAGCATTGAAAAGTTTAATAAGCTAATTATAAAAAAAAATTCTCTTTAGTTAAGAAAATGATTTAAGATGGGGTTACACATCTGTATTGAAATTTCAGATAGTAAATAAATTAAGCCTTGATAACTTTTTCCAATATTAAATTTCTTGGATGTAATAATTTGTTCCTTTATAGCGATAGATGAGATCTTAGATAAATGGTTAGCGCTTTTGGCTTCAGTTCAACAATTCATAGATTCGACTTCTGCTTCGGATGGAAATGTTTGCTGTATTTCACAATACACTTTAAATTGCTTATCCTAGTTAAATTGATTGATGAAAGTTATCAGGATGAGATTCTCCCTTCACACACAAAAGAATCCTTTGGTCAAAATATTTGCACAAATGACTTTATCCAATATTGGATCAAATGTTCCAATCCATCAAATCAGTTCTTAGGACTGCAATATTGAAATCTTAAGCGTAAAAGGAAGAAATCGGCGAGCTTTATCTACAGACTGTTATTTTATCAAATATGCTCGAAGCGTTTTTATATATTTTAAATACTCTTCTTATCTCATTAACTAACCAGACGCAGATATTGTTAAATAATGTGTTCTTTGTATCCAAATCTTTTGCTCAGCTATGTATTTTTCAGTGTTTAACGTAATATTTTTGTCCTCCAAGATTTATTCTTTTTAATCAAATTTTTAACCAAATTAATCTAAGCAGTCAAAAAATAGTTTTTCAAAAACTCTTTGTTCTAGGAGATTAGACTTACTTAAAAAATCTGATTCTTTCCTTTGACAGCAACCTTGTTACAATAGGACAGTAAACTTGAAGCATAGAATAAATGAACTGACTAATTTGATAAACAAACTTTTATTCTATTTCTTCGTATTCTTTAATGAGCGAAGAAAAAGATTGTTACATTATGCTCTTCACTTTTAATTCTTATATCAATCAATGAGATTTAAAGTATGCTCAGCCATGCTTTTACTTCTTAAGAAGTTTTACTCTCTTTCTTAAAATCTTATCATTATATTAGTTTTTACCATTAAGAAAATAAATTAGAATTTAATTCATAACTTTTCATTATTTATATATTTCATACAATTTTGATTATACATAAAAAATCATGCATTATAATTCGCCATTTAGAAATTAAATATTTTTAATGATACAGTTCAATAGTGAAAACCTTTTGTTTAATTACGCTAAATCTATTTAATAATGTCTTGTTTCTAAAATTTTGTTTGCTAACAAATGAATAACTTGATTGCTAAAGTGATCATTTCTAAAAGAATCGATAATTTGAATACAGAAAGCTCTTAAATATTGTTTTTAAAGAAGGCATAGGTTGAAAGTATTTTTAAAAGCCTAATCAAGTCATTCTAAACATATCTTAGATGTAGTCACTTACGATATTCAGACGTAAAAACATTAAAAAAGACTATACAAATAGTTGTTTTCTATTCCTTTATTCATGGAAGTTTACGTGTATAGCTGTATACATTTTAAAAATGACAAAACACATACACACACAGATACATATACATATATATATACATATATACACAGATACATATATTTATATATATATATATATATATATATATATATATATATATATATATATATATATATATATATATATATATATATATATATATATATATATATATATATATATATATATATATATATATATATATATATATATATATATATATTTATATATATATATATATATATATATATATATATATATATATAGTAACGTCTAAAAAGTGATACGTTAAATAAGGCTAAAGTGAAATCGTTGTTATTTTCAAAATTGTAGAAGCATGAAATAAGCTCTAAGAAACCATCCAATAGATTTCATTTCAATCAAATTCAGCGAGTTTGATCATAGAATTAATGCAATGATTAATTGCGTTCATTAATATGTTTATTAACAAACATTTTAACGGCCCGGAAAAAAATATATCCCGTATAAATTCATTAAAATGCTCTTAAGGATGTTAATTCAAAGCTAAAAGATACTGGTCATTACTTCGTAACGGTTTTGAAAGCACTACTAAAGAGTGCAAGTCCCTTTAGTAAGACAAATCGCCGTTAAAAATCTCCGCAATTCAATTTAATTATTCCCTCATTCTCCGCTGTTCCCTGTCAAGAGGCTGTGTTTTAAGGAAATGCCTTTTCTGTCACTTACCCAAGCGTAACCCCCTTTTTTTACCAGAAAGATACTCACACTTTTTACTTAACGGCAAGTTAAAGGAAACAGATGTTCCATTTAAACTTGATACATCTCCGCTTAGGCAATTTATATCTGAAAAGGTGTGGACACTATTGAGTATTTATTAATAGGCCGAAGGAGGTAAGCAAAAGAGAAGCGCAAATCAGGAAAAATAAGCGCCTAATTATTCCAGTTTCCCACCGGGTTCGGTAATAGTGACAAATGCGCCAGGAATGCGTTTAAATACTGCGGCAAATAAAACATTACCCTCCCGTCACTAGAGAGGGCAAATAAATGTGCCTACAATACCTTAATGCTTCAGTAACATCAGAGATACCAGATTCTGGCGCTTTTGAAGGGGGGATAAAGTAGTGGGAGGCTTCCGCCCTGCCCCCATTATTTATGAGTAAATGGAGTGGTTTCAAAGAAAGTATGAGGTCACCGTCACAACCTCTAAACCAATCATATTCATTTATCTTCACTTGACCTGACGCTGAGACATTATCCCGAAGTACGGTGTGCTGGTGGCGCGTCCTAGTGCACCCATTTGTGGGAAGCAAAGTATAGACCAGGTGATGTCGCGGTAGAAGAGGGAGTATCACGGGAACCCACCGCAGTTTGACAAAGGAAAGGTACAAATGTTGATTCATGATATGGGAAAGGTTTCCGCCAAATTCCTGGAGGCATAAGGAAATCATATATTATCGATGTAAGTAATAGGGAAGGCGACAGACTTACAATTTGTTGCTAGGAAGAATGGGGAGTGCAGTTGTTGACAGAAGTTCTGTCTCTCTTTAAGAAGTGTCAGCAAGTGTAGTCTGCACTGAAGCAGTCGCTGCAACGGTAGATCACCATCGTCTCCAGAGTACGCTATCTTCGATTCGATTTTATTATTCCATACAACGCAACATCATTTGAAGCGCTTTTTGAAGCAAAGCTTTAAAATAAATGTTCGCATGTTTCCAAGGAATTGAAGAATTTAAAGAAAGATTTGGTATTCTCCATGATTAAAATTTATAAGCAAAGCTAAATGTGTGTAAGTCCTTTCGTATTTACATTTGCATACTTATTTCTTAACGAAAATTCAGTATTGGTCCCTCGTTGAGAACAAGAGAGATAAAATTCCATAGAACACAATTGACTTCTCCATACATTTGCTTGTTGCGAGCATCCATTCGAATTTGTAAATGGCAGTTTGGTATAGGATACAGATCTAGATAAAATTATACTAACACTCGATTTAAAACATTTCTGTTTTTCCTGTAAAAAAATCTTTCTACAAAACAACTGTTGTAATCAGAGAATATTATGCAGAGAAATACATTTTTACATGTTTACATATACTGATTGATCATAAATAAAGCATAAGAAAAAGTTTGTCTCAAAAATTTATTTTTTCAAAAATATTGTGTGCAATATTTTAAATTCATGATATTAATGAAAAAATCTAAGTGGCAGGATAGTTAGCAAGAAAAAAGAATGTGCAAACAATTCTACATCAGGAGTAAAAATGTAAAGAAAATTAAAACAAACTTCAATATTACCAAAACTCGAGAGAAATTGAACATACTGTCTTTCAATAAAATTTGAATTGCTTAATAATTCAAGCAAAATTTAAACTAATAAGCATATTGTCTTTTATAAAATACTTCTTAGTTATTTTTTGTATATCAATTTTTAATGTAATCAATCCAGTTGTGTGTGTGGGGGGCTTTCTTGAGAGAGAGCTTCTTTCAAATAAGGAAAGTTGAAAACATCAAGCAACACAGACTTTAGCTGAGTTAACATTTGTTGTGTATATATATATATATATATATATATATATATATATATATATATATATATATATATATATATATATATATATATATATATATATATATATATATATATATATATATATATATGCGTTTATTTACAAATATATACATTTGAGTGCATAATTTTAGTTACTTTAAAACGACATACTCTTACACAGTAAAGTTATCCCATAAAAATTAATTATTATGTTTGTGAGTCAAATATTTTGTGAACTAATTAGGTATTTCATAATATATATATGATTCAATTAGAGTTATAAAACATAATATGAAGTAATAAAGTAACATTAAAAATTTAACATTTAAGTATCATACAGAGTAATGCTTCGTTCATAATAATAAAACAGTAAAATAACTGAGAATATTTTGAGTTAAATTCGTGAAAAAAGCAAATAAAGTAATAATAATAAATTATAATAATAATAGTTTTATTTTAATAAATCTAATTTTGCGTATTTTTAATTATATAAGTATATGAAATTTTATTTTCTAAAAATACTCAAGAACCTTTTTGATCATACTAGAATGCAAATGACACTAAAAAATTGAGACAAAAATTTTAAAGCAAATATCTTCATTGTTGTTGTTATAATGTTCTTGCAATTATAATTCAAACAATAGCTATTTGCTGTTATAACTTAAATGAAACATTTTTCCTTATTCTGAATTTTTTAAATTAGCTTTTCTCGATCTTGATTTTCATTTATTGCAAGGTAAATCGTTTTGTATTCGTAATAAAAAAATTTCCATTGTTCTTTCGTTTTGTGTGGCCCCTCAGATAATGATCCAACATTTAAAGGGAATTAGGAAGCATTTATTTATTATTGTAATAATAGCTTTGGAGTTATAACGAATCACTGAGCTCCATTTCAAATAATGAGGAGTCACTTTCTGGAGCGCATTGTACATTGATGGCCAAACATACTTGTAAATTCATTGTTCGTACGTGTTGACAATGTAATTCATTTAATGATAATCTGCAATTTATTTCAATTAATGTTTATGCGAAAATGTTGATTAAAATCAAATTAATGTTTAATGAAAAATATTTCTACGTATTAAGTTATATCCTTTAGTATTATCTTTGACCATTTCAATCTGAAAAATCTTGTTTTTCTGTAAATTTATACGCATGTTTTTTAAAAATGTAATAAAAGGAATGTGAATTTTTCTCGACTAGTTTAAATAAAACTTTTTAACATTTACTAAGTCGCTTATTTCCGCTTTATAATGTTAAGCATCGAGAAGAATCAAATTGTTAAGTAAGTTTACAATATTCTTACCAGAATTTCGTGATTATGAAGTTTTTAAATTTGCAATTTTACATGTTAAACTTCTTCTTAGATTTGGGTTTGAATGTCATTGGGCACCTCTACTTTTATCAGCATTTTGTACTATTAAGCATGTTAAACTTGACTGGTCAAAAATTTTTTTATTCATTCGAAATGAATTTTTGTTCAAGATACTCAAATTTCTTGGTAAAATAACTAAAGCAACTATAATTAAAGTAACCTTCAAACATTGATGATCTATTCAAAAACATATTGAACACATGAAATAAAAATAAATTTTAATACACTTAATTTATTAAAAAAATTTAAAATCACCTTTGAGAAATATTTTTAGATGAAAATATCAATATATAATAGAAATTTTTGTATTTGATAGTTATATAAATATAGAAAAATAGTGTAAAAATTGAAATCATGTGAGAACTGAAACAAGCATAATATTTTAAAGAAATATATGAATAAAAACTTGATAAAATGCCGGAAATGTATATGATTGTGGAGTATGAATCATTTATGCGACGGCTTGCATAAAATTTCAGCTGATCAGTGTCAGTTAGGTCCTGATCTCTGTAAATAAATTCAGCACAATCATAATAAGAAATATCTGTGATTAGGTATTTGAATTTCAAAATGTATTAATTAAATTAAAAACACAATTTCAGAAGAAAAAGAACGTAGTTGTATACATTTAACTTTCTACAAACATTTTTCAATTAAATAAACAAATAATATTTAAGATAATGATTATATATTTTGCTTGTATAAGTACTTATTATCAACAAAGTATAAAATAATGTGTGTGTGTGTGTGTGTGTGTGTGTGTGTGTGTGTGTGTGTGTGTGTGTGTGTGTGTGTGTGTGTGTGTGTGTGTGTGTGTGTGTGTGTGTGTGTGCATAAATATTAGAATTCATAATCGGGTACTCAGATAATTATTACCAGACTACTATAAAAATAGGTAACGCTGGTAGAAAAAATCATGGATTCGATTCTAGATTTTGCGTTAAATGTCGGCAGTTATACTTTTTTAAAGCTAAAATTTAGGCTTGCTAAATTTTTACAGTAAATTTTGAGAAAATATAGTTCAATAAACTCTTTACTATAATTCACTCCACAATAATATTTTGGGATCATAATACAATCGTGTCCATAAATTAAGGATAAATCAAGTTCAGGTAAAGAAAGAGACAGAAGCAAAACAAATGTGACTTATTTGTAAAGTCGATTTATTAAACAGAAAGTAATGAGCAAAAAAGATGCTATATGTTTGACACCATTAATGAAAATTGCGATCTTTACTCCCTGGAGAAAATTTCAAAAAAGAACCTATTTACAAAAACCAATATAACATGGTTAGTATGACGGTTAATTCATAGTATGCCCCCCAGACGATGCAATACAGGCCTTGCAACGCCTAGGCAGGCTGAGTATCAAATTATCAATCTGATCTTGGGGAATATTAAACCACTCATCAAGAAATGCCCACCGAAGGTCCAATAGACATGTGGGAGGGTTGACGGGCTACAATTCGTCGGTCAAGCATGTCCCACACATGCTCTATTGGATTCAAGTCCGGTGAGTATGCTGGCCAGTTCATATGGGTGATATCCTCCGATTGAAGGCATTCATCTACAATGTTTGCACGATGAGGACGGGTGTTGTCATACATAAACAGAAAATCTGCCCCCATAGCACCCCGAAACAAACGTACATGATGTTCCAGAATGACATCTCGATAGATGTGGTTTGTCATGGTTACATTCTGAATATACATATTAGTTCTGGAATCCAGAATAATTCCTCGCCAAACGAGCAATCCTGCACCATCGTAACGGTGTTGTTCAATGGTGTTCTCTTGGTGGTAACGGATACCTAGCCCTCTCTATATTAAAGTCCGGCCTGAATCAGACTGAAAGCTAAACCTGGACAATTTTACTTTATTTACAGCCATTCCTTACATACCTCTCCCTTACACGATTGTGACGTACTATCGGCTCTATCTGGTGGTTTCTTGTAATTTGCATATTATTCTTCAAGATGTGTGTGATAATTCTACATGAGAAATTTTTATTTTAGAGTTCAATTTCTGTGTGATTCTGAATTATCCTTAATTTATGGATATGAGGTATTATCATTCTTATATGCATTCCACATTATATTATCTTCCTAATTATTTCTATAGTATTATGCAAAAACATTTTTAGAGAAAATGATATCTGTTTTTTATTGATGTGAAAAGTAAATTTTAAAATATCTTTTTAAACCTACTTTAGCTGTAAAAGGATTTTGATTTTTAAACATGTATTTCTTAACCGTATTAATAGTTATATGTGAGAATTAAATTTGTGTTCAATTCAAATATTTGATTAAGTTGAATAGAAAATTCAAAATATAAATTTCCTGATATTTTTCTGTTTTTATTCATATCATAGGAGATTACTTTAATAAAATACCAATTTCATTTGTAAAAAAGTTCAACAGTATTCCTCAGTTTGATTAAATTAATGTACATACAAAGTGTAAATTAAATTGTTTTATGAAAAAAAATTTCCAGAAGAAAAATACTTCTTGCATCAAATAAACTAAGTTTAGGGGGAAAATTAACGATTATAAGCTGAATAGAATTTTTCATTTATTGATTTAAAAAAATTACAATAATAATAAGGCATTTATCCACACACTGTCTTAAAAATCTTAGAATGATTCCAATATTTATTATGTTAATCAGCATTTCCTAAACATCATACTATTTCAAGTTTGATTTCGGTAATAAAATTAAGCTTAGAAATGAAATGATAAATCTTCATCGTTACATTTTTTACAAATATTATTAAATCGCTATTTTAAAATTAGTTTTCATTCTTTTGTGTTTATAGTTATTAACAATGCCTTTCAAATATTCACAATATTTTTTTTTTATCAAAAATACAGATTAAAATCAGTGATCCAAATTAAAAATTTGCACAAAAAACATATTTCAATAAAATTGTTATGCCGGTAGGATAGATATAATTATATTGATATGGAGGATTTTTTCTTAATACTATTTAATATTTGTTGCAATCAGTACATACGATAAGCAAAATATGTTTTTCCGTGGTGTAAAAATTCCTTTCCTCTTAAGGTGAAATTAATATGATTTGCCAAATTCAAATAGGATATACTTTTTAGATGATTATAAATTATTGATTTTAAAAAAGTTTTACACTTAAAATAAATAAAACTCTCTTTTGTGCCTCAAGTTTTCTGTAATACACAGAAAAGCTTTACAGAAAATCAGCTTTCTTGTTTTAACATATTTTGATTGACCATTTCATTTTTTTTAATTTACTTCTAATTGGACTTTATTTTAACAAAACATATTACCATAAAACTTTTCGAACTAATGTTAGTTAATGACTTGCTCTTCGAAATAAGAGCGAATTTTTATTTCCTTTAAAGGTATGCGATATGTTAAACTGTAGGTGTAGGTCACAACATTTCCAAGTGCTTATAAACAGAGAAATATGATTAGTTATTCTCGCGTTCATTTAAAATTGAGTATGGTATTCTATACAATACCCACTTTTATAGTTTTAAATTATTTTACAACTTGAGAAAAACACAAATGTAATACTTAAATTGAAAAAGTTGTGTTACTTTTAAATGCACGTGGCAAAAATATAACAGAAGGCCACTGGAAGGAGAATTATATAATCCTGGATAATAACTATACATCTGAAGATATTTAATAGATTAGGCTAATTTATTTGATTATTCGTATTATATTGATTGAATAAATTCATCAGGATAATAATGTTGTTGTTGTCGTGTGCCAGCCAGGCTGGCAATATGGGGTGCGCTGCTCCACTTTTCCAAATGAACCATATTTTGGTGTTGAGTCCGACTTCCTCAGTACACACATGCCATAGGTACCCGTTTATAGGGTAGGCAACCATACACTCCACATTCATACAAGGAAAGGAAAAAGACAGGATAGATAGAGAGAGAAAGTACATCCATGCCCGAGCCGGGATTCGAACCCAGGACCTCCCTATCCGCAGTCAGGCACGCATCAGGATAATAAAAAAGAGTTTAGTTGATGAAATTTTTTAGCAACTAAATTTATTATAAACTGGAACTATTGCTCTTTAGATAAAAAGAAAAAGCAATAAATTGGATTAGAAGATGCGAAAAGATTAATGTATTTTGTGTAAAGCAATTTATTTTGCTATTTTTCATTATTTTTAATTTTACGTTTTTGTTTGAAGAAATATATTTTATCATTTCTTCAAATAATGTTCTTTTTACCACTTCCTTCTCTTTTAAGTTTTTTGTAGCAATTTGCTTAAGATATGTAAAGAAACATTACATTTGCCGCTTTTTTTAAATTTCATTGGCAACTCCCGAGAGATTTTTTTCGCATCTAAAAAGAAATTGAATATCAGTCTTCAGAAAACAGTCTTTTGATGACCAACCTAAAATAACAATACAATTGAAACAATGTTTTAAAGATTTCATTTTTTATTGTTTATTTGAAAAGAAAATTATATATTTATGCTTTATTCCCCACTAAATAATAACAGAAACTATCTTGAAAGTTGGTTACATCATTTCTAGGTCTAGAAACATTTTTCCCATCATGACAATTTAATTATTAATCTTCAGAAAGCTGCATTTTTATTCAATTTTAAAACTCTACAGATTTTATTTAAAAATTTTATTTTATGTTACTTAGCTGTGGAAACAATTCGTTTTTTCATTGTTTAAAAATAAAAACAACACAAATATTATTTTAAATTCATAGACTTCTTATAAATCTGGTATAATTTTGTTTAAATGAAAATAACTGAATGTTATTCTACAGAATGCAATGCTTTTAAGCGATTTTTCAAAACAAATTCATAAAAACAACTATTTTTTTCTCAATTTTATTTGGGAAAATCTTTAATTTTCTGTTGATTATTGTAAAAATAATGTGCTGACCACAAATGAATGTAATTTAATTTTCCTGTGGTTGGCAAAGAGATTTATTTGTAAGGGGGCGCCGGGTATATTCATGTGGAGAGCGCATGGCGAAGTGAAGTGAGGAGATAACCAGGAACCGGTTTTGGGCGCGAGGAGAGGAAGGAGGGAAGGAGACTTAGAGAGAGACCGGGGGCCCGAACGCGTGCAGCGGACGAAAAAAGGAGGAGAGCCTGAATCGGTGTGAGATCAGTGCCGGACACTGGGAGTTTGCCGAAAAAAAGGAAGTGGTCGAGGATATAGCCGTGCAAGGCGACTTCCTGTGAGAAGAATATACTCAGGAGATTGGCTGCAGGAGGGAACCACATCTTACAATACTCCAACAGCTGCTGTACCACGATTGCAGAAAAATCCCTCGAGAAGAAACGGAATGTGCCGAGTAACGAGGAGTTTCTGGTCTCCCGATAAGTGTTAAGCCTGGCCCACGTGGGATACCTGGCGCCTCCAAATGACTTTGTAAGTTTCTTTTGTGTAAATCTCTAGTATGTTTCTTCAAAGAATATATATCTTTATTTATGAGAGATTTTATTATTACATCTATTATTAAATATAAACTATTATGAAATTATAAGAAATTAATCTATTTTTGGTTTGTGTCTAATTAATCTGTAAAAGAGCATACTTATTTTGTCCAATTTAATCTGAAGATATCTTTAATTGTATTATTCTAAATTAATCATTAATAAACTTAATTAACTAAGTATGAACCTGGAATTTTGTTAAGTGTCTGTTGATAATATGTTTTAACAAACAATTCACTGCATAAAGGATTACTGAATAATAAGACACTTAGTACAATAATAATGAAATTTAATTTTGAGAGCAGGGATCAACTGGGTCACATGCTCAAAATTTAAAGAAACTAACCATGAGTCTGCAGCGCCTCTTAGTTCATTATTAAAGCAACAAATAACATATTCTTAAGCAATTGCTTAAAAATTTATTTTTTGCTGCTTATTTTTGTGAACTTTCACGTGCCTTTTTTACTATGAAATTATGTTTCATAATGATAATATATCTCTCAACTATGTTTATACTGCTGAAGAATAGGAATTATTTAAATTTTTTTGCTAATAAAAAAAGATGAAACATTAAAAAAGTTTTCATCCGATGCTATGTATTTTATTTCGATATTTCAATTTTCAAATAAAATCCTAAGTACAATCCAAAATCCAATTAACAAGCAAAACCAATAAATCTAGTTTTCCTCTCTTAAAATAATTGTTAAATTTTTTGAATTGTTTCATACATAGTTCACAAGAGTCTGTGTATTTCATACTAGAGAAGCATAAGAGCTTAAGGTTTTCGGATAATATAAAGGATGAATTAGCAACGTTTAATGCAATTAATGCGAAGAGAACACATTTATCATAAAAATGTGAAATGCGTTGTATTATGACGTTTCCTTCACATTTAAAAAGGCAGACTGTGTGCTTATAAATTTCTTGTTATGAGAGATAAAGAAATTGCAAAGTGTAATTTTTTTCAATTTGATTTTACGGATTGACACCTAAAACGCATTTTCTTACAAGACAACGAGTTTCGTTTTAGGTGCTTTCACGACGCAATTTCATCTTCCAGCCAGTTTTTCTCCTAGCATTTTCATAACAACAAAAAATGTGAAAAAGCTGTTTTGCTTTTTAACGAAAGGGGATGAAGATCCTTGAGTTGGTTACTAGGTCAAGCGGAAGGTCGGCATATGACATGAGAACTGAGATACTACACTTAAAAGGAAGAACTCAGATGAAAGTGTGAAGTGACCATATCAAGTTTTATAACCTTGGCTTTAAATGTATTTTATAAAATTATCTTTAAATTTACGAAATATTAAATTGTTTGAAAGAAAAAACTTTGAAATTAATTCATTACTTTTATTTTTTACTTTGTACTTTAAAGGAACATTCGTTCTTTTATACTTTAAAAGGACACTCATTCTTTTAAAGTACGAAGGCTTTAACTTTGAATTTTCAGTCGATATACATAAGTGCATTAATATAATTTGGACTAATATGTATTTTTTTCATTCAAATTTTCAAGAACTATTTATACATTACATATCCTTCAAAATATGAAAATGATTGTACTGTCTCTTAACTTCTAATCTTATGAATTACGAATGTTTATTCATATTTTGGTTCGTAGTTAATTATCATATATAGATGGCATATTTGGTTATTGTTAAAATGTTGCAAATAAAAGTAAAAAAAAAAATCATAATACTTCACTGTTCAAACTGCAAAGAATAAGACCGACAGATTGCTGATTCAAAAATCAATAAAATGAAACACGAAACTTCAAAATTAACAAAACTTAAAATGCTCTGAAGTCTGAAGTATATATAAATAAATGTACATCACATTATAACATGTAGAATTATAGTATGAATAGAGTAAGGAATCGCTTCATTCATCATAATGTACCTATTTTATATTTCCATGTATACAAAACAAAATAACATATTATTCCTATGATAATAATATTTATATTAAAAATACGTCTACTACTTCCCTTTATTATAGTATATTTTTAAATATCAATCAATTAAAAGCAAAATTCGAAATTTTAGATCCTCAATAATTTTTCTCTCTGAAATTGAAGCAATAATATGATATTTTTCACCGCATTTGTATTCTTATTCACTATTAACTTTTAAATTTAATCAGATATTTAATAAATTCCTATAAATTTGTTTTGATTTTTTAAAAAAATCTTTTAATATAACTTTTGCACACACTTCAAGCTTTACAACATGTAAAAATATTAACAGTTGGTTACACAAGTATGGGTAAGAAAAATAAAAAAATATATGCGCTTACACTTATGAAAACACATTAAAATTTTTTTTCCTTTTTTATAGTTAGCATTTAAGGTACTACTTCATTAATGTTATAACATCATAATTTTAAGGATTTTAAAATTCATAATAAATGTTGACATTTTTAAAACAGTACAGTTTTTAACTTTATTCCTGATTAAATCACACTTGCGAAAAATAATTGTATTTATTTTTATGATGAGAATAAATTTATTAATTTTTTTACTTAAATATATATATATATATATATATATATATATATATATATATATATATATATATATATATATATATATATATATATATATATATATATATATATATATATATATATATATATATATATATATATATATATATATATACAAGTAGTCATAAAATTTAAGAGTACTTTATTTTAATCAGAAATTAATAATCAAAATAACTTCATTTTAAGTGTTGAATGTTATTATAGGAATGAAACTAGCTCATTACATTAAAATGTGCATAAATTAACAATTAAAAAAAGTAGTTAAAGATTAGTTTTAAATTTTTTTCTTTTTTATTCTTATTTCAAGAATTATAAATACATGATGATGAACTAAGCACACAAAATACATAAAATTTTTTATACCTTGATGCAAAATAATTTAAACGCATTTAAAATTTGTCGCTGTAAATTATGAATTCACTTTCATCTAAGAGAGAAAAAAAATAGCAATAAAACTAGAATAGAAGTAAAACAGTCTTTCACAAGAAAAAGAAACTGTAAAAGTTAACTCAAAGACGTAGCTGTGAGATTAAAAATTACTTAGATTAGGGGAATATTTATGAACTGTACTAGAATCACTTCACAACCACTTTGTGAAAGAGAGAGAAGATTTTGTGAAAACAATTTTTATTCAATGCCATCGAAAGAAACCAGATGTTTGATTGCGACATGTTTCCGTACTTCGACACCACTTGGATTCCTGTAGTGGAGGGCAAGGTCGACCGTATTTCGAGGCATAATTGATCACTTTCCGTCTTCTCATCTGTTCACCAAACCCGCACGAATTACTACAAGACTCCCAGTTAGACCATTCGCTCACTCGACAGGATTTTGTTTCTGAAAAATATAAAACTTTATGATAAATGTTTTCTAAATTAACAAAATTATGTATTCAACATTTTAAAATTTAAAAAAATCAATTTATTTAATTTTATCAATGTTATGAATGATTATGAATATGAGTATATAACTCTTTTGATTATTTAAATACATTTCAGTTTATTATTTTAATTTCATATTATATATAACCCCTATATAGATAATATCCTTATGAAAATGATATTTTTTAAATATTGACGATGGATTCTTATGGGAAATATTAAAATATTCATTAAAGAAATTCTAGATTTTTATAAAGATTAAAATACAAGTTAATCATTTTTCTTCTCTAAAAAACATCAATTCATTATTTAAACATTTAAACAGTATATCATATACATTTTAAGGCAATAAATCTTCAACATTCTACATTAAGACGAAAATTACCAAATAAAGTTTAGCTATAACTATACTGTGAGAGAGAAAGATTTAGAATCTCTAATTTCTAAGGAGAATCTTTAGGATGGAAATAAACCCTAAAACAAAAGCACAAAATATCCGAGAAAATGATTTTGTGAGGTTCCACTGAATTCGATTAGGAAAGGATAAAAAAAAAGGATCATCATGGCCAGTTGGTGTAGGAGCATGCTTTTCGGAGAGCGTTTCCTAGAAATAAGAATTTCGAGAAGGGTCAACTTCGATCTCATCCACTAAGAAACGAAAGAAGATGGGACTTTTGTATATAACTGCTTGGGTACATATTAAATATTTATCCTTTGCAATACATAAATATGTTTTATTAACTATGAATATTCCTATAAAAGGGTAGTACTAGGAGATTTACAAATGCTTTACAGTGGCTTTCAGCTGTTTGGCTAGCCACTAAAAATGTCAAACTCAACGATAAAGAGCTCCACCTTGTCTAGTGGTAGGACAGCATTTTACGGAGTGTAAGCTCCCACATTCAATTCAAATCACTGTTGAATAAGAAGATATAAATATTGTGTTACTACTTTTTTTTTTTTTTTTTTTGCATGTCTGCCATGTGAATGCTTGTGTATTATCCGAATTATATACCTGGAAATACATGAAAGCGACACAATATTTTTAACAACTCTCCTCGGAAGGCAAAGGTGACTATTCAAATTCCTTGCAAGGTCTTCAACTATTCGCCACAGTATCAAACTTGTCAATAAAAAGGATTCATTGTGGCCCAGTGTCAGGACAATGCTGCTCGGAATGGAAGGGGAGGGGGTTGATGTCATCCATTATTAAATACAAGAAAATGAGATTACGCTTCTGCTTTTTACATGCACGTCTGCTAGGAGGATAGGTAAGAAATTTTACGAATTTCTCCATTTGAAATAGTGTGAGGATACATTTTGAACAAATATTGAAATTACCATCGCAGTATTTATCATATGCTCTTTGTATCAATATATATATATATATATATATATATATATATATATATATATATATATATATATATATATATATATATATATATATATATATATATATATATATATATATATATATATACATATATATATATATATATATATATATATATATTTGATGAACTCAATGATTTTTTGTTGATATAAGAATAAAATACTGGAAGGGTTTTTTTTTCTAAAATAATTATATTATATTGGTGAAAACTATTTACACAGGTAAATGGAATATCGCCAAACTCAAAATTTTCAAACCTTCTTGACAATTATTTTTACATTGTTATTAAAACTCTTATACAGATGCAATATTGCCATATTTTTTTAAGATATGTTGATGATTTTCTAATGTTTGATTTCCCAACGCTTGAAGAAATTTCTAAAAATATATATTTAGAATTATAGACTTAGTTAAAACTAATAATAACTTAAAATCTTAATTGCTAGCTATCTTTATTGAAGTTAAATCCGAAATTAATTTTATTGGTATATATAATAAAACAAATGATTTTTTTAAAAATTAGGATGAATAAGTTAATTTACTGGAATTCCAATATTTCTATTAACATTAAAAAAGTAATTTTTAATCAACTAGATTGAATGTATAAAATTTGCAATAATTCAAATAACATAAAAAAGCATTAGTTTAAATAATATAGTTAAATGTTTAAATATTACTCCTTTAAAAATAATAATACACCAAAAAAGTTTATTAAACGCTATTTATTAAGTAGAACAGTGCTGATAAAAGTGAATTAAAGCGTAGTTATTAAATTACAGAAAGACTACTCAAGCCTTGAGGGCTTTATAAGAATCTTGAAACCGCCACTTAGTTACTCTCCATACCACTAATACCGAAAGTAACTGCTTAGTTACTTTCGGTACTAATTTATATGTTTTTTTTTATATTTGCAATGGCAATACTTATTAAGAAATAAATATGCCAAGCAACATTCTGATAATATGAAAAAATGTATATAATCTGCTCTAAGACAAAATAATCGACATAATTGAATTTCTGCTTGATCAGGTTTTGAACTCGCAATATTCTAGTCACATAACTGAAGACTTAGCTAATTAGTACAGAGTGTGATGCTTGCCAATCGATCATTTGATTGGAAAGCAGCCACACTAACCGTTATACCACCACCTATGATCTTTTTAAAAAGTTCATTCTACACACTATTCCATCAGAGTAGTGTTTTGAAAAAGTAGTTATAAAAATATTTATAGTTTCTCTCTTTTATAATTCTTCAAAAGAGTTGAAGAAATGACGAAGGATAATGGAAGGGCAAAATATTGATTAATAAATTGGCACACAACTATGTGTTGCTATATGTTGTATGTATAGCTGTTATTTTGTATGTATAGTTTAATAATTAGAATCAATATTGAAATTATCTTTTTCTTTTGTTCAAGAAATTATATATAAGATTATGCCCCATATAAAATTTCTTACAATTTTACAATAAAAATTCTTATTATTGTGATTTGATTATTTTATTGAATACTTATCAAATGGAAATACTAGAAATTAATGAATTCTTATACATTTATTGAATAGAAATCAGTAGATATAATAAAATACACAGCAGCGATGAGCTATTTTTGACTTTAATTGAAACTCTTTGCCATTACTCTTTACACTAAAACGCACACAAAGGACTTGATTCTTTTGGATACTTTGAAATGTCATTACTTTTGATTTGGAATTTTATATGAATTTATTTTCTCAGTCAGGAAAGGCAACCGTTACCTCAATTAAGTTTGTATTAAGGTCCCAAAAGAGTATGTTTACGGCATTCCAAAACAAATGAGGTAAATAAAAAATGAAACTACTAATAGTTCAAATTAAAATGAATGACCTTCTTGTTATTTTGTAACAGAAGAGGGATGCCAAGCTTTCGGTTAAGAACTGAGCGTCAATCAATTTTATTTTCTTTGCTTGTAATCCTTGATGACACTTTGAATGAAGGTTAAAAACGAAGAGGTCAATAAACTCTACTAAGGAGCTAAAAAAACATTTTTTTCGTTTTATCACAAACACTTTTATTATTCTTATTCATATGAAACTGATCTTTTTATGTCTTAGCTTCGTTTACACAGACTGCGTATAACCTCAGGTCAATGAATGCGATTCTTAGCAAAGTCAGGTGCAATGTTACATGAGGCATAAGTCGTTATCTTAGCTTGTTTTGCTTAATGTATACCCAAATTAAATTTAAATTTGAGCATTCTATGCCAGAATTTTTTCATATATATTAATGATTGGATTTCATTCCGTTTTTTTCACCCTTATATTAATAGCCAAGAAAAATTCAGCGTTTTCATATTCCTGCTGTATTCGATCTATGAACAATCCTTAATATTTGTATTGCGAAGAGTAACTAATGTTGAAACATTTTAATACATTCGACATATGCTGAGATGTATTTTGCCATCTTGTGAGTACAGAAAACTTTTTGCTAAAGTGAAAGTATTTAAATCAAAAAGTCGTTGACTCTTTAAGGATTTCATTCTTTTTTTATCTCCCGTGATAGTCGTAAAAATATTTCTAAAAAAATCTTGGATTTATAATTATGTCAAATGAATTTTTTATATACTTAATAAGCAATACACGCATATTATATAAAATATATTTTCGATGATTTTTCAGTTACATAAAAAGTCAGTGTTAATTTTTCATTAGTTCAGTTGAAATTGCAGAGATTTCTTTCACATACATAAGAGAAGTTTAAATTTTTTATATCATCATTTCCTAGCTCAGAATAAGTCACGGGCATTTTATTTTATACACTACTGGCCACTCAAATTGCAACACTAAGAACAACAAGAGATATCACAACAAAATTTATTTTGTAGATAACATGTTGACCAAGTATCAAATGATTAAATTTATAGATTTCTGTGAAGTGTGGTTCCTGCCAAAATCAATCAAAATCAATCAATAATCTCCAACAATAACAGAGTAGCCATTATTGTTGGAGATCACCGCTGCCACACACCTCGGCATTGAGTCAAAGAGACTTTGGATGTGCTCTTGGGGTACAGCAGACCAAACATCTTCACGTTGCCAAAGTTGATCTGGCGTGGCAGCTGGGGATGCAATCTGGGTCACTCGTTGAGCAACCATGGACCACATGTTTTCCATCGGCGAAAGATCTGGAGAGGGAGCTGGTCGATGAAGCAATTCATTCTGACGATGGACGAAGAACCTTTGAACAATGCATGCCACGTGTGGTCGCGCATTATCGTGTTGAAATATGACAGTGGGCAAGCTCTGAAGGTAAGGAAGGACAACTAGTTCCAATACCTCGGAGATGTAGCGCTTCTGCTTAAAGTACCAGCAATGCGTACAAGAAGAATGCTAGAGTAATATCCAATACCATCCCATACCATAATACCCAATGCAGGATCAGTGTGGCGGTGCATAACGTAGCTATTCAGCATCCTCTCTCCGTGGTGTATCCAGGATCGTGGTGTTTCAAACAGAAGCGTTACTCGTCAGTAAAGACACTTTCTTTCGATTCTGCGGTCCACATCCTTCTTTCATCGCACCACTGGCGCCAGAAACGTCTGTGGTTCTGTGTCAAAGGTAGACGAAGCAATGAACGTCTTGTGGACACACCACTCTTCTGTAAGCGGCGTCGAATGGTATGCGTAGACATTGGATGATGCGTTAAAGACTGAATATGCTGTGCTATGGTTCATGATGTGGCTGAGCGATTCATCACTGTCATGGCCACAATTTGCCTGTCATCACGTGAAGTGGTACACTAAAGTGTGTATGCGATCGAACACGTCGGTCCATCGTACGCTCCTGCATCCAACGATCGCATATCCGCATTATAGTTGTTTGGTTCCGTCCAACCTACCGATATCCCTGAAAGAAAATCCCCAATCTTGGTAGGCCACTATCCTTCCTTTGTCGAACTCGGATACTTGATCAAAAAATTATCGCTGTTTCCTACAAGGCATAATTGATCTTTTTTTAAAAAAAAAATTACAAGAAAAACACAATTAACGAACAATAAATCTTTGAAACCTTCAAGCGTTAAATATATCTCCCCTCCGCTAATGCATGTTGTAAATTTCATGTTATTTCCATGCTTTCTTCAGGGTGTTGCATTTACGGAAGCCAGCAGTATAGTTAAACGTGAAAATTTTTCAGCATCATAAAAGATAATTTTTTTTTGTCGTGAGTTATAATTGGAGTTTACCAAATTTGATAATAGCATGCATCTATTGTCATTCAAATTAAAAAATGAAATTTTTTAAACCGGTCATCGGCATAACCCATGTGTCAATGCATATAGAGTTATGTTATGTATGTTGTTAAAAGTTACTGAATTCCCCGCAAGAACGTTCCTTTGAGCGCATTAGTAAATATATCATTTTTAAAAACAGTGAATTCAATTGATCCCAAAAATAATGGGTTGTAGACTTATTAAATATTTAGTTAGGGTGTTCGATTTCTAATTGTTTACATATAAATATATTTCATTTTAGTAGAAAATAAAAGCACCCGACTCCTCATGTCGCAATGGACGTTCTTTGTTAATCTTGACAAAATTTCTCCACAACAGATTCTCTTTCCATGGCATTTTTTATTTTTTATTTATTTTTTATAGGAAATAAAAATTTAGGTATAATTCTATTCTTTTTTAAGGTAGTAATGAGTAATAACGATCTTATAAATGATAATTTCATTGCTCTTTTATTTTAAATTTCCAAGAAACACTGACGTTCAATCATTAATTGCACTGCAATGTAAAGTTTTCATTAAAAGAATAAAATTTCGATTTTAATTAAGAAGATTTTTTCTGTGATTATTAATTGAATTCCTTAATAGCAGGTTTTTAATTTATTAGAATAAAAGAAAATTGTTTTGCAGTTTTATTAACCAATCCATTTTGCCACACGTTTGTTGAATGAAGTATTGGGACTTTGAAGAAGCTGAATTGCTTGTAAAATCATGTCTTTTGTGACAGTAAAGCAACTGTTTCTAATATTACCTTTGATACTCAACACACAAGCTTGATAGAAGCATTTATTGAATTTTTGATTTGATTTGGCAATAAACTATTTGATTCTTAAAATTTCCGTCTCTATAAAATCGGGTTTTTCCCAAATCATGAGCGGATTGCTTTATATCCTATCAGTCTGGAGTAATGAGCATGTCAGTCTTAATTGTCAGCTTCTGGAAATGATATTGCTCATGTTGGGAATCAATAACTTAAGCAATTGGCTCAGTGAAAATCTATGCTAATGAATATCAAGCGAATTATTTGTAATAATTTTCTTAATTATCATTGCCATCCTTTTTCTCAAAAATAACGCTATATATAAGAATACAAAAGGAACTTATGGAATTTCTCCCAAGATACAGAAAAAAAGAGAAAGTAATCAAACAATACTTTTTAATGAGATATTTATTTTACTAGATATTAGAGCAGGAATTTAAGATACACAAATTCGTACACATTTTTATCTAATCTCATTATATAAATGGATTAAACTCTACAGTTAAGTTAAACAGAATAAATATGTTATGATTATCGTATTTCCCGAAATAAATAAGTCCTCAACCTTTAAAACAAAGAAGGTTATTTGATGATATAATCTAATAGTTTAATGATATCATCTAATCAATTTGATCTTAAATTGATTTAATAATTGTACTTTTAAGATATTTTTAGTGCAGTAATAAAAGTTCATATCTGGTTATTCCCAAAATATATACTTAAAGAAAGTGTATGCATAGAGATATTACAATATAATGTCTTGACAATAACTTGAACGCTCACAGTAATTTATTATGATCTTTTTGAAGTTCAAGTTGAAATTTAAATTGAATAACATAAAGATCATTTGAGCAGTTATGAGTACTCTACTTTGTAGAAATATATATTTCCTTATTTTTAATATACATTTACATAGAGAGTACACAAAAAATTAAGAAACCTTTTATATAAAGTAATTTTACTGAGAATTATATAATTAATTTTAAATTCAGTCCTATATTTAAAATCAAATCTACAATTAAGGAGCAAAAAAATCTAATACGGGAAAAATACATTACTTACGATAGTATTTCTTTGATACATCTTCGTCTCTATTTTTTATTGTAGTTTCAGTTTGAGACCGAAAAGCGCTTACTTCTGTTGGCATTAAAAATTGCTTTTTATTCCTCTTAACTTTTCTTTCTTTTCTTCTTAGAAATTTTCTCAACTCACCCATGGGGCTGTGAATGAATACAATACATACAGTAATAACAAAATCACGCAAGACAACCTTGATTTATAGAGAGAAATATTATAAGGATATTAGTTTGTGTGATGAATTTAATACCAATTATAAAAAAAAAATTATTATTATTTACGATCAAATTTAAGTGTTTATAACTAAAAAGATAGCAAAATTTATTTAAATACAATTTTAGTATAATTTAAATTCGTAAAATTGTTATTTTACATTATTAAATAAAATTATGAATATAAATTTACAATGTGATTTATTTTCTATATCCTATAGGAAAATTATTAATACTCAGAATTAAAAAATGTATATTTTTATTAAAAAAGTAGCATTAACATTTGCTAAATAAAATTAAAATTTAAAATATTACTCTTTACTAACTTTAAAATGTAAATCTCAAATGTTAATAAATATTCATTCTATTCAATATAAAGGTGCATATGAAGTATACAGCAAAACAGATCACAAAAAAAGTAGAATTATTTTACTTTTATATCTACCAATATGGTAGAGGATTATTTAAACGTAAAAAATTATAACTTAATTTTTGTGAACAAAGTTTTATATATAAATTCAGTAAGTATTCAGTTTTACATAAATTTTTTTGATTAATTATTTTTCTATAAGAAAACTGATAAATCCCTTAGTTTTTCTATATAATTTGTAAGTATATTGATGAATTCAAAAGAGCTGGGGGATTTCATTAAAAAATAAAACAAGCTTTCACAATAAAATTAAAGTTTTTTAAAATTATTATAACACAGTGACTTATACTTAATACAGTGAATTAGATAACTAATATCCTCCAAATAAAATGTAATATATCATATGAGAGAAAGAAAAGATAGATATATTAACATTATCAAAATTCTGTCAACTCTAGAACAAAAAGGTATTAAAACATTTCAATAATTTTGGAAACGTAGAACATATGGAATAAAATAGTAAACATTGAAACAAAGTGATGGTATATATATTTTTATTAAAATAACTAAGAGATAAAATTCAGCAATCAAAATCACGTGTGACAGGCTAATATAATTACTTGAAATATTTAAATATACCACTTACTATTGATGTTTTCATTCACACACGAAAGCTGCGCATTATACTCTGCCTTCTATTTACTTCGATTTTATTAATAATAGGAGAAAGTGACAGGTAGGTAGGTTATGAATACTGAAATTCGTTAATTCATAATTAATTAATGCTTTTATTTCAAGGATTAAGTGATGCTTGCTTTCATATTTAATTGATATGTGTGTGTGTGTGTGTGTGTGTGTGTGTGTGTGTGTGTGTGTGTGTGTGTGTGTGTGTGTGTGTGTGTGTGTGTGTGTAACTTCATAACATCATATGATATTCATAATTTTCATGGTAACTTGGTATTCTAACTTTAACTATTAAGCATAAGAAGTAAGGGTTGGAGGAATCAATTACAAGTTGAATGAAATTGCTGATTACCGAACAGCATGTGTTGGTTCAGTTGCATTTTTTTCCAAGATTAGATTTTCTCCGGAGCGATTGACAGAAATTTCCTTCGTTAGAAAAAATTCCTTCATTTTTAAGAACTTGACGTAAGCGATTCGGGGAAGTTTCTTTAATTTGGGATAGAAGAAAGAGCTAGCCGGATGATCCGGGTGATGAGAACTGATAGGAGAGATTCTTGACCTTGGAACAGTGGCCCACTTCGGAGATGTAAATGTGTAGCCGTTGTCCGTCCCACCGTCAGTAGGTTCGAGGTCGAGAGTGATTAAGTCCACCCACTTGTTACCCCTGCAAAGATCAAAGCTGTCTACTCCAATAAACCAGTCTGGACTTGGAGTAATACGACAAATCATTGAAACCTAAATATAAGGAAAATACATCTTTTCTTTATAACTGAAACAAGCAGAAAATATTTGATTCATTTTATTTATTTTTCAAACGGTTTAAAACATAAACTGGTTGACATATGAACAATACTGGAAAAAGATGTAATTTTCATTTATAAATGTAAGCTTTATTCACAATATACTGTACGCAAATGATAATACAATTAAAAATATTAATTTAAGAAGAGAGAAAATAGCAACAATCATTTGCCATTACTGTACTATTACATTAATAGATGTATAGCTTGAAGAAACTGAAACTTTATAAATAAAAATTTCATATCAGATATATTTGTAAAACATATTCATTTATTCAAATATCACAGCTTCAGATTGTTCAATTAGGTAAAAGTTTTTATGCAATTTTAAAATACTATCGAATAATTTCACAAATTTTAATACAAATCTATTTCCAATGAAATAATTAGTATTTATACATTTTTCGCTTCACTTTTTTCCTGTTTTCATGTAATTATTCAATCATTTTAAAATAAGAATACTTCATGATATTTTTACCTTTCTATGTTATAAGCAATAGTTAAATGTTTTCAAAATTTTTTAATCTCTAATTTGTTTAAATCTTTAATCTCTAAATCTCTAATTTGTTAATAAGAAATTTATTCAAAATTTGTAAACATAAGACACAGCTCTCTCAGCAAACTCTAATTAAAAATAATTTTTACACTTTAAAAGTATCAAGTTTATTTTTGATTTCATTGATTCTTAAACACCATTTTGCTTGATTTTATGTAACTTAGTTTTCATTTTTTTCGCAATAGATTATTTGAGATTCACAAAAATTAAATTATTCGTTATTATAATTAAGTATCTAAAAAATTTTGTCTTATTTTTCAACATTAAAATTTAATTCATTTTGCTCTTTATAAAGGAAAATTCTCATAATTTTATAAGAACCACACCAACGTTTTGCTCGACATAAATATTCTGAATTTTGAGCTATTAAAATTATTAACATCTAAGAAAAGATTTCTTAAGATAATTTATTTATTTGAAATTAATTGATATATGATGATTTATTTGATAATAATTGTTTGTTTATCTAAAAATATATATCTTAAAATATATATTTTGTTTATAGAAGATGATTGATATTTGTGAAGGTAATTTTTTTATTAATATTATTTTCATATATTTCAGTTTTTTTTTCTTTAAATCTCAAGAATCATGAAAATAAAAATGTTAAGTGTTTTAAATTTTTATGTATTCAAGATAACAAACGCCTTTTATCTTTCACAGTTCTATGTCCATAATATTTTCTTTTCAAACGTAACTCAATATCTCCGTTCATGACCTCGCCAAAGAGAAAGATAAAGAGAGAATTGCACAGACAGCGTGTCAGCAGAATATCTACACCAGACAATTTTGTCTATGTTGATATTTTTATTACAATTGCTTTAACCCCGCGCGGGTGTGTTCCTTCTTCTTTTCTTATTCTTATTTCTCTCATTCATTCCGGCTTCGCACCGCAGATGTTGCAACAATAGTCTTTATAGATGGAATTTTGTGGAAACTAGGGAAGTCATCAGTTAAACCTTTCTCTCCACCCCCAAAATCATATCCTGTTTTATAGAAAGTCATCTGTTTGTCGGAAATGGTAACGACAGAACAAGCGATAGTTTAAAAAGTCTAAAGAAGATTTAGTTAAATAAATATAAAATATTATTAAAATTATTATAACACTTTTTAAATATAATTATAACTCGATCACACAATAAATTATTATTTATGTTATTTTACTATTTGAAAAAATATATCAATAAAATTGCAAATATTAAACTCAAAGCTTCTTGGTCATAAATATTTTTTCAAAATTCTGCTTTACGGATAAGTAAAAAATACAAGAAAATTTTTACATCTCCTTCCTTCAGCCTAATTAAAAGTGAAAATAAAAGAGTCATTATATCATTTCAAAGAATAGTACGCGTATTGTAATTATACAAACAGTAAAGCAAACTCTAAGAAAAAGTTAATATTCGACTTAAAATGCGTATTTATTTTCATTTTATTTCAAGAATCGGGTTACTGTTTCTCTTTAAACCAAATTCACTTTCCTGAACTTTTATTTTCACATTTCTGAACGGCAGAGTGCAAGAGAGTAATTATTTTTTTGAGTAGAAATTCAAAAATGAAGTATAAAAATTTTATCATAAAGGCAATGTTTAATTTAAGAGAAACATTTATAAAATGATTTGATTTAGAAAATGAAATAAATATTAAAATCAATAAACTTAAAAATAGATATTTCCTCATTATTTATATAAAAATATTATAAAGTGTTTTATTATAATCACATTTATCACATTATATAATAACATGAATAATTAAACTGATATATCTTTTTTGTAAATAATAAACGAAACAGAATAAAAATATTTCGCAAAATTAAACAATAATATTAAAAAATTTACTGGTTAATCAAAATTAAACGTTAAATCTATAAATACTCACTAATTCAAATGATTTTTTCAAAATTTTCAAGAATAAAGTGTTTCCTTCATAATTGTTTTAAGTCTTTGATAGAGCAGCAGTAATCTGGTAGGCTCTCTGTTCACAAAGAAGGGTGCTCGATACTTAAAACAGCCAAAGATCGAAAGAGCCTATGCACTTTAAATATATTCCGTAAGTTACAAGCTATTCCGAAGCTGTAGCGTCGATGAACAAAGTTGATAATTGAGCTATCAACCTTAATAACTGAGCAGGGTTTCAAATTGAGAGAGAATATTTAACAGTTTCAATGGACAAAAAGAGTCTGTTAGAAGAGTGTAAGTAACCCAATTTTGAAATCTCTGATATAAGGTACAAAATTTTAGTTTGCTCCCCGGACAATATGTGTGCATATAACTTAATTTTAATTCATTTTAATTTTCACTTTTATTTATTCCATTATTATTCTAATTATTTTCCTTTGTTTTCTTAATATTTCATCATGTTCTTATTAGAAACGTTTTTCTAATCTCTTAAACATTTTTTCTGTTTTGTGTCATTCAGATTACTTTATTTCACTGACTATGCTTAAAATTTCTAAAAATTTTACTTTTTATTAATATTAATTTAATTTTTATTTAATTTTTAGGTGAGTCAATAAGTAAATCCCCAGATTAGCGTTTGAGCCGTTAGTGTTAATTGAAGATCGCTGACTTCCGTTAAGTAAGAAGTCATTTTAGACACAACATTCTTCCGACACTATATGACAATAATTTGGAATACACATTTTTTTAATACGATAATGCTTCAGTTTATGCACCAAAGGGAGTGATTTGAAAATAATCAAACAGAAGTGCTTGCTTAGTCAGCTCAGAAACCCCTCCCTTGAACACCTGTAGGATGAGTGGATTCACTGAGTTACAGAAGAGATGGAAACAACTGTTTACTAGAGTTCAGTGGAGAGGCTACGCGCTGAAGGATTAACATTATATTGAATGCAAAATGAAGCCGATATCTAATTAGCTATGCATTCGAACCAATAGTAGCCGGTATTCATTGTTTTTTTACTATACAGTGTTGTATAATGGGGTGTATAAAAACTAAGTAATATATTTTATATTCTCAGATAAATTAAGTCTCGTAGATACACTGTTCTCCAATTCAATTAAATATAATTTTATTAAATTCGTAACATAAATCACCTATTAGTTTAACTCCTAAAAATGTAGCTGGAAGCAATTCATTCCAATCCATATGTTGACATAATACACTGATTCATAAAAAAGGTCACAGTTTCCTTTAAATGAAAAAAAAGACGAGATATCCTTCATTTTTCCTTTTAATGAGTAAGAGATTTCTGAGAAAAATATAAATACTCTAATTTTTTCTTATTTTCTAGCACTTCAAAACACAATGTAGAAGATTCTTGCCACAATTCAAAGCGAATAAAAAGACTAGTGAGGAAAAATAGGGCTATAAATGATAAAAGTAGCATTTTTATACCCTTTTTATAGTTTTTTAAAAATTTTAATGATAAGCAGTTTATACCTATAACAAATGCATAAATGTGGATAGTCATTACAAAATTTCATAACAAAAAGCAATTTACTGCATATTTTTGTTTGCATCCCCAATTATTATCATCCAATTATATATATATATATATATATATATATATATATATATATATATATATATATATATATATATATATATATATATATATATATATATATATATATATATATATATATATATATATATATATATATATATATATATATATATATATATATATATATATATATATATATATATATATATATATATATATATATATATATATATATATATATATATATATATATATATATATATACCGGGTGTATGCAAATGAAATGAGACCGATTGTTTTAAAAAAAGACACAATAAATTTGCGAAAACTGTTAATATTTCTTTATTTGAAATAATATTCATCGCTAGCTACACATTTTTCCCATCCTTCGGGCAATTTGTGAATAGCACACCAAAAAAATGATCGGTCTTTTGAGGCCAGCCAGTCATCAAGCCAAGATTTGACGTTTTTGTAAGAAATGAAGTGCTTGTCAGCCACTGCGTGTCCCAATGATGCAAAAAAGTGGTAATCGGAAGGAGCCAAGTCTGGCGAATAAGCCAGATGAGATAAGGGCTCCAGGTCGAGTGCCTGCCTTAACGATGTCCTTGGTCTTAGCACGGTGGCTAGGGACGTTGTCATCAAGGAAAATCACTTTGTGCTACGGTTTCTTGTATTCCTTGCATTTTATAAGTATAGCATCGTTCAAATCAAGTAATTGTTGCTTATAGCGATCAATATTAACTGTTTCATCAGGTTTGAGAAGGTCATAATAGATTAGGCCCCTTCTGATCACAGAAAATACACAGCATTGTCTTGCGGCCTAAGAGATTCGGCCTTGCGATCGATTTGGACGGTTGTCCGGGTCAACACATGATCGACTACGTTTGGGATTCTCAAAATAAATCCATTTTTCATCGCCAGTCACACTGCGAAGGATGATATGGTTTGCGTTTGTAGGGGGCAAGCAACATTTCGTACATGATTTTTCGGTTTTCCTGTTAACGGTCCGTTAGCTCGTGTGGTACCTATCTACCGACCATATTATCTTGCCCATTGCTTTGAGACTACGAGAAACAGTGCTCTGGTCAACATTCAATTGTTCTGAAGGATGTTCTTGTGTTTGCAGTGGCGTAGCGAGCAAAATTGGCGCCTGGGTACCATACCAATTTTGGCGCCCCATCTCAAAAAATAGTAATATAATGTATAGAAAAAACATGTAATAAGAGTATCATGCAAATAATAGCAAAGAAACTACTGTAAAATAATCTTAAATATAGATAATTTTAAAGTCTCAGGTTGTACTTTTAAATTTGAGATAAAAAAAATCCAGTATAAAAATCTTAACAAGAAAAGGATTCGGAAATGCATCAGTAGAAACCAAACTTGTGGAAATTTAAGAATTAGTCAAAGATTGTGTTAGAAAATCATTTTTCTGAGATTCAATGATATTAACCATGTGTTTCGAGACAGTGCAAATTTGATAAATCAAAATGTAAAAAATCTGGCAAAATGTCATTCATCAAGTGTTATAGCAGTCTAATATATGTAAGTAAGTAAATTCAAATCAAATATAAATAAATTATTTTTTAGAATATAGTTTTAATTTGTTTTAATATGCGATGTGTTTTTTATAAATTCTAATAATCTAAGTTGTGTTGTTTTTTTCAGGTCTTTTCATTAACAGGTAAATTTTCCCAGGTCTTTTCATTAACAAAAAATAAAAGTTATCTATAAGAACTAGTTAATATTCAATTTAAAGTTCTGTATTGTGTAAATAAAAATTATTTACTGAAATAACATTCTAGACTTTAATTTACTTTTAATAAATCATAGTGTGATCATTTTGTGTTTTTGAATACCTTCAACGTAGGATATATAACTTATACTATAATCTAATATATCAGTCTTATAATATCTACTGCATTCAAAAATATTACTAATCTGTAGCTTTTAACAAAGCATATTAATTTTGCCTTATTTCATTATATTCCTTTAAAATGATTTCTAAGCTAAACATGCTTTCTTTAATAAAAACTGAAATATAAAGTTAGTTAAAGATTAATTATCAAGAAACATTTTATGTGTACATATTAAAAATATTTAATACATTTGATCTTTTAACTTTGCAAAAAATTATTTTTCAACATTAATATAAAGGCGACAAAATTACAAGTTAAATAAAAATTATTTTCGAAAATCTTTAAATTTTAAATATTTTGATTTCAAATTATAATTTTAAATAAGTAATTTGATTTTAAATTTCAAAACTATACATGTTTGTTAATAAATATTCGTAATGGCTAAAAAATCTTCTAAATAAGCAAAATGTAAAGAATAAGTTGTAGACAGAAAATAAAATTTACTCGAAAGTCAACATTTCCAACGAATTTTTTAGCGAAATAACACTAAAGACGAAAATTTGTGAGTGTGAAATGATGATATTCTAACCGAGTAAATAGTTAAAATAAAAGTAAATTATGAATTTTCCTAGCATTCGCGCGCGCGCACGTGAGCGGAGGTAATTACTTTTCTATTTCCAGCGATGTATCGTATTTAAATTCTAGGAGCACATTTCTCTTGATTGGATGTTGCAGTTCTTATCTTGAAAAAGTTATCTTTTGTTGATGGACAGTCCATTGCTGAACACAAACATTTTTGGACAAAGAGGAACGCTAATGAGAAATACATTTCAACGCGAATTTTTTTATGAGTATAACGCGACAGTAGACTAAGAGGTTACAATAAAGCTTGAGGTAAATATAGAGCTTTTCTTTTCTATGGGGCGATGTACAAGAATTTCTCTCCCAGAAGTTTTAAGTCTCAGTAACATCTTTCAGTTATGCTTTATATTCCTTATTTTTCTGATACATTTAATTATTTTTACAAAATGAAATGGATATAAAAATCAATATTTTAAAGTAATTTGATTCTTTTAACAGTTTTAGTTTTTCATCCTTGTCGGTCTCTTCTTTATTTGATAAGAACGGGGCTCAAGTTAAGTAAATTTTATCAGCAAGTAAAAAGATTTAAAATCAAAATCATTAGAATTTTTTATGCAACATTAATTATTTATAGTGAGTATTATTCTTTAAAATGAAAAAAGTTTTCTACAGCTTCACTATATCATCCAGATTTAGATTCACTGAAGTCCTAAGCTATATCGAATGTATGTATAATATATTTAAAAACCTATTATATTATTCTCTGATTTTATATTGAACACAGCCATGCTAGTTTAAGGAACTTATAATTTAGGAGCTCCGCAAAAGAATAAACTCTGAGAGTTTATAGTTTATTTACCTGACAAAATTCTTGGCACTATACTTCCATTATCATATAATTACTGTCTATTCAAAATTTCAGTCATTAGAATATGGCGTAACTTATATATTTATAATAATAAATGTAATTATAAAAGTATATTATTATAAGAATTGAGAAATGAAATACACACATCCATTCATTTTATTTGAAATGAGATATTTTGTAGGTTTTATACCTTTCTCATTGATTATTAAAAAATGCAAATTTCAAGAACCTTTAAAGAAAAATTTTCACTTGTGTTTTAATTATAGTTTGACAAGTTTTTATTAATAATATTTCAGTTTTATAAAATTTCCTTTTTAGAGAGTAATTTTTTTTTATTTTAGTCAAAATGATATTAAAACTCCGCATTTTTTTTATTTATATGAGAAAATATTGTTTATTACATAAAATGTTTTATAATAACTATAAAAAATGAATATCAAATCATATAATATTTTCGATCAAAATTTCAACTAAATTCTTTTGATTTCCTAAATGATAAATAACATCATGCTAGTTCCTAATGATGTATTTGTCAGTCGATGCGATATTCATTAGATATCTTGTTTTCTTGTATTTTGAGTAAAAAAGATTTAATTTTGCTTAATTAATGTTGCAGTTTTTCATAAGTATGCAACTTGATATAGACATCTTGCAAAAAATTAGAATTATAAAGAACATGGTGAATCTTGCTGCATTCACACTAAGTGAAATCAGTTACAGATTAGATCATGAGCTTACCTTTTTGGAATCTCCTAAATTATTGATTCGTACATCAAGAGATGTTTACCAAATAATATGCGTTGATGTTATAAGTTGAAACTAAAAAGATCTCAAATGTATAAAAAGGAAACAAACCAATATAATTTATATTCCAGAATTTTTATCAGAAAAAATTTAACATATTTTCATCATTACATGTGTACAAGATTTACTATACAAAATAATGATAAAGCACCACAAATCTTGAGCAAAGTATAAGAAACTGTGAGAAAAGATTATGTAAAACGTGATTAAATAAACATACTTTTAAATACGAACTAAACTATACTAACTTATTAATATGGATATATAAAAATAGGAAGAGTTTCATTTATGGCAAGTTCTTCAACAGGAGAAAATAATTATTAAATTTAAAATATATTTCTCTAACTAAAATTGATATTCCAATTAAAAAGAAGTAAAAATTTTCTTAAAACATTTTTCGTAACTACTATTTGGTGACCCTCCCAAAGCGGCACCTGAGGCATGATAAACCCCCTTGCCCCCCCCCTTCACTACGCGACTGTGTGTTTGGCCATCCTATTCATCGAGTAATGCTTGCAATTCTTCAAATTTTTTTAATGGTCTGCCACGCTCCTCGTTTTACACATTGAAATCATCCTTTTGAAACATTTCAAACCACATGTTGCACTGCATACAGCTCAGAGCATTGCCATCCTATGCTTCTACAAGCATTTGATGCGATTCTGCAGCATTTTTCTTCAGATTGTAACAAAAACTTAATGCTGTCCGCAAATCGTGGTTGAAAGGCATAAAATTCGACATTTTCAACACAGTAAAAAAAAAAAAAAAAAAAAAAAACCAATGCACGCTGAGACTCGTCCAAATGTATACTAAACCTGAGTATCAAAGGTCAAACCATAAAAATATCACGTGTCACGGCTTCGTAATGTTTGTATACATGCGTGGCGACTTCTGTTAGGAATCGTCTCATTTGATATGCATACACCTAGTATAAATATATATATATATATATATATATATATATATATATATATATATATATATATATATATATATATATATATATATATATATATATATATACATATATATATATAATTTTTTAAAAATTAGGAAAAATTAGCTAATTATACCAAAAAGGATCTGACTTTCAAAATTTTCTTGCTAATTATACCAAAAAGTAAATAATTATTTACTGTAGCAAGGAAATTTTGTCTCCTCTTGAAAATATTAGTAACATTCAAGTCTCCTCTTGAAAATAATGACTGTTGAATTATAAGATATGAAAAACTAAATATTTATTGGGAAAAAACACAATTATGCTACACATATAAAACTCTTTTTTCCATTCCTCTACATAATTACCTTCTACAATTAAATATATTTTGATCTAGCTTCTGAATTCTCATGTTATACTTTTCTGCCGGCAATTCATTAAGTCAGTGCTCTTAATAAATTGCCGACAGATATTAAAGATGAGTTTTTTTCGTCAACTTATCATTTTCAAAATATTTATCGCTAAGAAATTCTTTCAATGAGGTACAAGATGAAAATGCTAGAAGACTATCGAAAATTTTTCGCTATAAGAAACTAAACTAGTTCTGATTAAAGGGTAGACTGTCAAAAAATTCTCTTTTGAATTGATTCAGTAATTCTTGAGTTGCAGCAACAATGAGATTGGTGCGAAGACAAGAAGAACCTCCAGAAGATATTCCTTCCCTTTCAGTTTGAATGATCAACATAATTTCTTCAGCCTTACAATAAATATTTCTCCAGAGCGTAATGCTTTTTGTTATGAAATGCAAAGGTTTAATAAACTGGTGTGAGAAGATGTAACATAGAAGTTCTGAAATTCTTGACCAGATACTATAAATGTTTAAATGTAAGTGATGAATATATAGAGACGAGACGTAAAGGAAACTGCTTTACACGTATAACGGAAATGTTATACATATATATATATATATATATATATATATATATATATATATATATATATATATAATGAAAAGACCGTTGTATCATAGTATCTAGAATACTAGTGTGTCATTTGACTACCTAACATCACTTCCAGTAATGATAACAGGCGATATTATTCTGCACTGGTAACTAACAAGTCAGCATTTTGATCTACAGTTCAGTAGTTGGTGAGTTCAACATACACTTGGGATGTGGATGCTTGTGATGGATCATAATTCATTTTTAGTTTCAAGTTCCGGTCAAATCAACTCTCATGTGCAAAAAGTGACCGAAGAGTAACAAACCAAACCAAGCAACATTGATATCAAAAGAGATTCTTCTCAGATTGCTTAGCATGCTTTTTAATGTATAAAAACTTGAATTAAAAGCAATTTTGAGCGAAACACAAAAGGTGATGTTTTCACATTCAAGTACATAATATTCGCTGTTACTATGGTTGAATATCTTCCATAGTAACATATAAAAAGGGTATTCATCAAATTAAAATATATTTTTACACCATGCTTAAAATAAAGAATTGTAAATCTACACTCTTATAATTCTATCTTTACTCACCCCTAGTTTAAAATGAGAAATGAATCATAATTATTTTATATAAAAAAACATCAAATTTTTCTATTCTAACAATTGCTACAGTTAAACACATCAGTGATAAAGATCCTAAGAATATCTTCGACTGTACTTTAAATTTTAGAAATTGATGGATAAACTTGATAGATGAATTTTTAGCCGGTTGGAATTTTGAAGTTAAAACTATACTGTAAGCAACAGCCATCATGCAAAGATGCCAGTAAGATCTTACTGAATCTTGTAAATAGTGTAGTGTCTTACTTAAGATCTCCGTTACGAAATAACCAATATCACACTGAACTATTTTAGGTTCCCTTATCAGAAAATGTTGATTTGATAGCCATCTTTATTTTTAATCAAATGATGAATAGCATCGCTATATTTTGTTCTCCTTAAGAGCATCCTTTCTTGCTTTAATCGCACACGTTCAGTTTATTCCACATCCGTTCGATGAGAACCACATTTTATTATCGTTATTTGCTTACGAATCATAAGTATTTAAAGTCAATTCTTGACTTTCTGGTCATTTGGTATTTTAAAAGTTTGATTTTTATTTAACAACCATTCCCTCCTATATTTTGAAATGTATTCTTTATGAGGTACACAAGGCATATGCAATAAGTTATCAACATTTCTTATCCTATATTCTTTTACATTTAAGGACAACAGTTTAACATAAATAATAATAAAAAGAAAGATGGAATATAAATAAGGGAATATTTGTAGATTAAATTTTGAAAAAATATGCATTTTATTTCTCTTACTTTCCCTTTCATATTGAAAACAGTATAAATAAAATTAATATAATTATTTTCAAAGCAATTTTAGCTAGAAATCAAAAAATCGAATTTCCGATAGTTCAAACAACAATGTCCAAAAAATTTTAACTCATGAAAATTCGTAACAAAATGCTTTTTTCTTTAATTCAAACTTTTCACATATGAATTAAAAATTATTAAATATTTTAACTGAAAATATTTTCATGAATCATTTCAGCGAAATCGAAATATTGTTCGAGAAACAATTATATGATTTAAGGAAAATTCACAATCAATATAAAATTATTGCAACTAACTACAAAAAGTAAAATTAAAAATAATTTTAAAATGACTAAAAACAATAATTTTAATAAATAAAAATTCTTTATAAAAATTAATTTTTAATAAATTGAAAACCAATTCAATAAGCATCAAGTTTTAACTGGATTTTTAAAGCTATTTAATTAGTTTATTTGAATTCATGAAATAAACTGACTTCATTAACAAAATTAAAATGATTTTTGGTTACATTTGAGTTATTAATTAATTTTCTTTGCATTTTTAATAAACTTTTGAAAATTACCTAAATATATTAATCAGATGGCCCAGTAATTGAGTTTAACTGTAACTGAAAACCTTCACCATTTTTTATTCGAGCGTAAAATATTCGAGACATTCAAACAATTCATGAAGCCTCGAGGATTCGGTGCTGAAGAGATTTCATTCTCTGTAATATCTTTTCGGCACATTTTGATTATAGAGTAATAAGCTTACTTTGGAATGCATGGAATCCACAAAGAAAGTGCTTTCAGTAGTTCCTACTCCTTGGGAAACGGGGGGAGCGAAAAATTCTGAAAGGATTCCACTCTTCTGTCCAGCACTTTCGCGAATCAAGAGGTCAGCTTTCCCCGTTTCCACAAACAATTTCACAGAATCGGAAGCTGTTCTACCCAAACGCCACAGAACTCCACTCGCATCATGGCTTCTTCCTAAATGAAACAATTCTCATTAATTCAATCCCTTCAAAAAGTGAAATCAAAGCTTCTTTCCACATTTCCACGAGGGTTCGAAAGGAATTTTGAACAAACGCACATGAATTAAGAGTGAAAAAAAATATTTAGAATTAATTCTGAATTAATAATAGCTAATAAGAGACTTTAAATTTTTTTGGAGACCAGAGAATAAAGACGAATAATAAAATTATATTTCAATGTAAATAATTTCAGCAGGAAATTAACTTTTTGATTTAAAAAAGCTAATAATAGAAATATAGTTCTATAATTTTATTAATTCAAAATTATTTGATCGATAAAATCTGATGAATCAGATTAAAACTTTTGCTCATCACTATTAAATACTATTCTTACGCCAATAAAACATTCAGCTGAAGTTTTAATAAATACTGAATATTATGAGAAGCTAATCAGATTGTGTTGAAATGCAGAAGACAGAGATGATTTGTGTTTAAAAAAATTATAATTCATATTTTTTTAAACACAAATCATTTTCATCCCTTAAGGAACCCTTTTTAAAAAAAATGTATTTATGATGTTCATACATATATCATTCATATGAATTTCATGTTACTTCCAATTATAAATAAAACTAGAATGATTCCATCAATTGTATAAGTTTTTTCTCTACTTTACTCATAAAATTTCTTAGTTACATATTGTAATTGAATATTTAAACCTAACAAAATATAAAATTTTGATTTTATTATTTTTAGAATAACTTCAACAAAAACAATAAACTTAATTGCATTTGATAACAAGTCAAATTAATGAATTAGAAATTCTATTTCATGTATACACATATTCCCAATTCAGGAACTGACGTAAATCAGAGTTGTTAAGAAAGAAAAAGCTTTATTGGTTCTACAAAAATAATAATGGGAATAACAAAAATAATAATGTGAAATAATGTGAATGTTATATTTTTAAAAACAATAAATAAGAATGCAAAAATTTTTTCAAAATCTATCAAATTAACTACTTGAAACATTCCTGTCAAAATAATTTAACTATGAAACATTTATGTAATAAGTAAAATAAATAAATAAAATTTAAACATATTTAACAAAAATCTAAATAATATGTAACATTTATACTGGTTTGCATTTTTATAAAGTAAAAAATAAATAAGAAGTCTCTCTAAAAATTAAAATGAGCAATAAAACAGAAACTTCAATAAATTGAAAAGCGTTTTACATGTGAATGTTGTATTTTTAAGAACAATAAATAAGAATGCAAAAAATTTTCAAAATCTATCAAATTAACAAGAGCTATCAGTATTTTAAAGCATCAAAGTTTTAACAACCACTTTGATTTAATAACTTCACCTTCACTACTTTTGCTTCATTATAAAAAATACAATTTACAAATTAAATATGTTAATCTAAAACTGGAAAAATTATATAAGTTATAAAATTGAAATATATAAAATAGCAATTAATTCTTCTAAATAGTTACATTATTATATTTCGTAAATTTATTAGAATTTGCATTGATTAATATTTCATGTCTTATAATTTCATATATTTTGTACCTAACTTTAAAGTCACTCCTGAACTAAAGACAATAAATAGTTATGAATACTAAAATGTATTCATATGGTATTAATACTTCAGAATATTATTTTTAGGAATATTTCAGCTTTTAAAATTGTAAAAGAACAGTGAAAATAAATTCAAAAAGGAACACATGTTATTTATAATTTTTAAAAAGTACTATTTATAAGACGAATTACTATCACTTATTTAATAGTTGCCGCATTACAGTAATTATAACACAATAAATTTATTCGTATTCTTCAATGTGATAACCATAACTGATGCTTCATGCTTCTCATAACTTTTTCATGATATTTAAATTTTAATATCTACATAAAGGCACATAAAACGATTCATTTGACACAATTATCAACTTAAATTAAACTTAAGTATGTAAGTGAATCATTGAAATTAGAATATGTGAGCTAGTTTTCTTTCTAAAATAAATTATACACTTTTATTATAAAATCTAAGCACGAAAAGCTGTTTGTTACATATTAACAAGTTTTTCCATCATTAAATCAGAATTTTAAGTATGAAAAATAATTTCTAACTTTTCTTTTCATTAATGCTAAGCCTCTTGACATAAGTTCCTGGTTTTCCTCTAAGGCATATTAACTATTTTGTGTTGACTGTTTTAATAGGCTATCTTAGCAATTACTATAATTGAATTGATGTAATCCACACCACAACGTGTCCTTGAGACTCTGCTAAGTGAATTTATTTGAGAGAGGCTACAAATCACAACTCCATTTTCGCTCATAAGGGAAGATTTCAAAGTAAAACACGTGTCAAAATTCGTGTCCTTCGTCGCTGTTGTAAAAGCTAGAAATTAGCAAGTTTTGTTTCTGCCCACACTGCTTAATAAACAGCTTTTTACATTGTCCATCTTCATTTATTCCATTGATAATTCTAAATTATTAATTACTTCCCATTTCTTACATTTAGCAGACTGAAAGAGAAATAAAAACTTGTCACTGTCTCAATTGCAAATGCAGCGAAGTTCTGTCTGCTACACCAATCTTAGTTACCATCTAATTAAAGAATATGTTTCAACTCTTTAAGTGTTATTTATTCGCTCACAATGCCCTGATCAAGAAAAAAAATCTAAAATAAAAAGGTAAAAAACAACGCAGATTTTTCTTTTCTGAATTATGATTTCAAGGAAGAACAGCAGCTAATTGCTTCTAAGGAGTGAGGTTAAGTATCTTTATTGTCGCTCTATTAAAGCACAATTTATTATACTGTTTAATTTTTCGAATCTTGTTACTATATACTAGAATATTTTTAATTTTGGAACTTTATGTTAAAAAAATTCTCAACTTTACAGCTATGTTTTGAAAAATGTGCAGTTTCAGAACAGCGTGCTAGAAAATTGTCCAAATAAACTTGAAGCAGATTTCTGTGTTAAGCACTTATTATTATCATTTTCTTAAGGACTTTTACTATCGAATTATAGGAGTATAAATTAAATAATTTAATAATGTAGTTAGTATATATATATATCAGGAAATTTTCAGTTTTGAAAATATACGCCACGAATTTTTCAATTTGGAATTAATTCTTAAAACATTTTTAGTTATAGAGCTATATGTTGAAAATTTCTGAAAAATCTCTAAGCAGATTTTTGTATTTAACTTTATTTCGGCATAAATTTTGCTCCTTGCAATAGTTATAAACACTTGTAGAAAATGGATTTCTTCATTAATTTCAGATGTATAACTTTACTTTGCACATTTTATGCATTTAAATTTAAATTGCACAAGATTTAAGCATTATGAGAATATAGGAATGGAAGTTATTGTGTGTGTTTTAGATGATGTATACCATCAAAGAGAAATTTTCCAATCACAGGCGGAAAAATGCAACACCAACCACAAAATCTGTTATTTTCGTGAGGTATTCAAACCCAGCTCAAGAGCATCAGAAAGTTAAACACAACGCTGGTCGGCCAGGATCTAGAAATGAAAGGGAATTCTCTTGCTCAATTTAGGGCTCCCTATGAATTCCTCACAAAAATTAAAGGACAACTTTTTCTTATATACATTGCTGGCCTCCAGAAATCAGTTCTTTGAAAGAAGCATGCAAATCTTGTAAAATTTTCATCAAGCGTTTGCGGCGATGGCATGAAAATTATCAGCATTGCTGCTCATATTCACAACATGGGAATTGTGCCAACGCTATGAAACGGGAGAAGAATATTTCCTCATTTGATTTTGTCATCATCTACAGCTCACATGAGGTTGCAACTGCTATAATTTGATTGAAACCAAATAATATATTTTCGATCTAGAAACAAGAATATTAATTGAAAAGGAAGTTGAAATTATTTATGAAAATTCCATCTTTCAGTATGACTATAATTTTGTGCTTCATTTAAAACAATCATTACTGATCTTTTCAAAATAAAAAAATAATTTGAAATTCGTATTTAATATTTTCTCTTTGCTTACAAGTATTACCTAAATTTCTTAAAAACCTATATTCTGAAGATTATAAGATGATTTTTCTGTTTTTCGGAATGTTAATGTTAAATAAATTAGTCAATAAGGAAATAATTTTCACTCGTTTTCGACGTATTTCTCATAATATTTATAAAGTTGAATTCTTTCAATTTTAGCATTCAGATATTATCAAAACATTGTTTTACTAAGTGAAAGGAAGAATTATTTGTTACGATACAATTTTAAAATAAAATTACATAAAATTGGTCTGACTATGAATAATGGTGCGTATCATAAAAGAAAAAGACAACATATCTTGCATATTGCCATACGTTAAATACTTTTTATTTAGTTACAGCATCTTTCTACCTCCTGTATTTTCCTTTACTCTTTCTTCTTACATATACATTACTTTGTCTCTAATCTGTATATAGTTAAGTGATATTTCTTAGAATTTAATTTTAAATTCAGTAAGCAAGATTATCATAAATGTGTGAAAATAAATTATTTAAATTACATAAAATATGTTATCTCGCAATAAAATGAAGGCTTATAATGTTTTTGTTTATAGATAAAAATTAACTTAATTAAAAATTATAAATGGATAAAAACAACAGTTGTATTTATGTTTAAATAATTGTAAAATGTTTCGTATGAATAATAGGGCAAGAATAAAATTAAGTTTTCAACAATTTGTTCACATACATTATTTTTAGAAAATCATTAATTAAATGTAATGTACATGTATATTTTACAACAGCTGAAAAAGCTTAAAGTAGTGATATGATTAGGTATTACAGTGTAGAATGATCAAATCTGTGCAATTTCGAAAAAGTCTACAAAGCTTTAAAAATTATAAAGAAAATAAAACTGGCCAATGATTAATCATACGCAAATTGTCAGTGCATATTTTTTATTAAGTTTTAACAATTTCAATAAATAAAGGGCTAAAATGTTTCAAAGTCAGTCACTTATCACTTAAAAATTGTATCCTTTTATACATAGAAATCAGGTATAATTGCTAATTTGCTTATATTCTTTTATGCATGTAATGTATTTTGTGAAAATAAAACAGTAATACAGTTATTTAAAAATTAATAATTTCTTCAATAATTGCTTAATATATCAAATTAATCAGTTGATTTTACATTCAACGAAAATAGATGGGAAATTATTGAGCTCTGGTTTGAAAATAATTTTTTTTTTTCAAACAAGAGCTTTACGAATTTTATTTGTAACATTGGCTATAAATGCATCATTAAAATATATTTAATATATTTATAAGGCATAATTAAATAATTTTATTCATACACACATACATACATTTATATATATAATTATTGAGTTTCTGAGTATTTTTTGAGTTCCTAAAATATTTAAATAGATTAAAATTTATGCACATTATTAAAAAAAATAAAGCAATAAATATAATCAGAAACTTATCATAAATTTTCAAAAGCATTTAAACCGAAATACGAGCTAGTACCCAATTTTTAAACATGTAATTTTATCATATGTTTTCAAACATCAGTCAAATACCAAAAGAAAATTAAAATATTAAAAGGAAACTTAAGACATAAAAATATGAATTGAATAAATATAAAAACAAACATTTGAATAAAATAAGAGTTATTTACAATTAAATTTTAAATAAAGAAAAGAAATATGAGGGATAAACACTTTGAAAATTATTTTATCGAATTAATATTTATAAAACTATTTTATATCATTTCAAAAAAATTACGTACTTGCTACATTAATTTCAGATAAACATCTGTGTACTACTTAAGAATCCAACATTTATTATGTTTGTTGGATATTGAAAATGGAATTGTTTATGAAATAAGGGCAAGAATAGTATGGGTTTATAATTTGTAAACATTGAAAAGTGGAAGATCTGTTCTGCTTGAATTTAATTCTTAGTTGTTTCTTTTGTGAATATGCATTTGCCAACTCTAAATTCTGGTTCATTTGCTTGTTTTCACTTTGAAGTGAAAGTTCAAGAAAAATCTGTCTTACAGAAGTGAGTCACGTGGAAAACACACTGCTAATCAGGTCATCACGTAAGCTATTTCGATGACATGTATAGTTTTATTTTAACCTGTGCTACATTCAACTTCTCAGATATTTTGAGAGCCTATTTTTATCCTTAGCAACATTGATAACCTTCTCCAACTAGGTGGTTTGCCAACAATATTTCTACTTAATAATCAACTGGTTAACTAGATTACGGCTTCTTCTTTAAATCCAACAGAATAAATTGCTTTTATGGGAAGTATTTTAAAGATGTTTGTCCATGAATAAAATAAAGACCAGTGTCTATAAAATGTCTAACAAATTTTGAAGTTTAATAATTCCTAAAATAATGAAGCTATATAAAAGGGATTCATTCAAAAAACACATAAAAGGGATCAAACACATAAAAGGGATTTATTGATAACAGAAATCATTTTTTTAGAGTATGGAATGCGATTTTCTGTTGTAAATATCTCCAATTCGAGTGACTATTCCCCTTCCAGCTTGAATATATTTTTTAATCATTTGCATTGACCATTTCACAAGAAGATACCCTCTTTCTGTGAATATGTATCCTTGGAACCTATTTCTTGGGCACCAAGAGCATCCTGTATAACATCACCGTTTTTTTTATATGGATTTGTAAAAAACATTACACACCGAAGGAAACTGCCGAGTATTGACGACCTAAAGACAAGAACTAATGACATGTTTGCCCGTACATGGTGTGACACCATCTTCATAATCTTCGTGCGACGAAGAATAAACACGTGGAAGTCCATTGACATGTGGGCCAAAAAACTTTTTGAATCTATTTAATCACTAATGTTAATAATTCATATCTATCACTATTTTATGAATTATTAAGTATCAAAATGTTTCAGAATTTCAGAAACTTTTTATAAATATGTTAAAATGTTTTGCAATTCAAGCTATCTCTTCTCATAAAAACTAATACATCTTAATTTAATTACATTTATCATTACATCCTATTCCTCATCTTATTCACAAAAATGAATTAATTCCATGAAATTTAAAACTAGTAATAATGAAACGACTGTCACATATAACAAATAACTTTTTAGTTAAATGGCATAAAACTACTTAAATATTGTTATGCCTTTTATATGAATAGATAGAAGAAAAATCTATTATAAGGAGAACAAATAAAACTTTTTTTTTAAGGATTACAAAGTTTATATTCACTTATGCAATGGCATTATAGAATAAGAATTGTCAAGTTCGATGAAAAAAAGAGGGTAAAATAAAATAAATACTTAAAGTAGCATTGAATAATAAATTACAGAGAAAGCAAATAGCAACATCAATTTTAACAGTTACCTCCTCTTGAAAAGAATTTAACATTTTATGTGACGAAAAAAAATATCATTTAAGTTTAATGTCTTACTTACTTCGGGTTAACACTGAATCATCGGTACTTTCAACTGGTGAAATCATCAAAAATCAAATTTGAAATAAGTTAGCTTTCGAGTACTCATCCTGCTGAGTTGACCTTGATTTGAATGAAGATGAACGTTTTCTTGAGTCATTATTTGTTTTCTTGAACATTTGAAAAAACTGAAAAAAATGTCAGTGATGAAACTGCTCAAGCAGGTAAGAATCCTCCTACTGTTTGTTTCAATTACACTTAGTAGATTTCTTTCAAATCAAATTTTTTTTTGTTGATATTCTATTTCAGTCAAAATGGGTTGTTTCGTTGATCTTAAATCATTTTAATCTGACACATTTCTCCTTAATATGTGACAAAAGTTTCCTTTTTATGTTACTTTTAACTATTTAAGAATAAGATTACATAAGTAAAACATTTGCTTTTGAAAAGGCAAATAAGCAGCTTAGGAAATGTAGCAGATTTTAGTTAAATGCCTCTTAGAATTATCTTTACGCACTTTCTGTCTTTGATTATATTCTCAAATGATGTATGAAAAACCAATGATATTTAGATGCTATTTTTAAATTAACTAATTAAAAATATTATACATATGAAATTTAGTAACCTGAATAGTTTTCTGATAATTAAATAAAAGTTGTAAAAAAGAACATTTATCAGAATTAAAACAATTTTGAAGTACATTCCTTCTGTAACGATGCAGATGATAATTTTACCAACCAAATAATAAAGACAAACTTTTCTGCTCTAGTAAGAATTATAAAACTAAAAAACTGAATACATATATATTTTTAATTTTTACATTATAATTAGTATTTACTTTAGTCAGTACAATAAATAGTAGCTGCAGCAAAGACAAGCTCACCTACAGTAGTATTACACACATGATCTTTCCAGGTGAATCCTGATTGTGCATCATGATGGATGTATCCGTGTGTGTTGGTACAATAGCGAATAAATGTGGCTAATTTGATTTCATTATCGCCATATCAGCTCAGCACGTTCCAGGATAGCTGGGGAGTATGCAACTTGGTCACTTCTTGCTTTCATGGTCAATAATGTGAACAACTTTGATGTGTTTAATCCCTGAGTTGTCTCCTGTTTTGGTCTTGGAGAAGGCGAGGTAATGCTCGATTACATAAATTGCCTATACTGACCATGACTTTTTTAAGCTGTAGAAGGTGTTCGTCTATTGTTCTACCTACTAAGTTTCCATAATTGTCAACAGCTGAGAACATCTGGTATGAAATGCAAAGTTGGAGAAATCACCACTCATTCGGCAGCCACTACAATTGATGAATTTTGGTATAAAATAAAATACGCGACATGCTAACTGATTTCAATTGAATACTTACCAGATAACAGCCAATATTACCGCCAAAAATATTAGATTCATGTTGTGTATTGAATTCAGTAATTTGTCTATCTAATTTTTTAAATGATAAATGACAATTTAATCTTAAATTGATTGCTCCTATCATACTGTATACGAACACTTAATGAACTCACAGGGTAAGAAAACAATGTTAAGACAGTTGTTTTTAACATCAGACACGAGAAGAATCTGCAGCTTTTAAGCAGAAAATAAAGAATTCAGTATGTCATATATGATTTTATGATAATAATTATAATATAAGGTGATTCTTGACATTTTTTGAAGAAACAAATTGTTATTCGAAATTATATGTAAATTGAAACACTGACAAAAGATTAATGAATCAATTTGAATCAGTTAATTGAATGAACTGAAACAGTTGTTGAAATACTTTGATGACATGGATTAGAATTGTTTTCAGATTTGTAATGATTTCTCTATCTTTTTTTATCATTAATATGAATATAATGTGCTATTAAAATTATTATACAGTCAATATGTGCTTATGTTTCTTCTCGCTGTAATTACTATTGTTGGTTTTTTGCAACAACGTATATATTTTTAAGAGTTTAAGCACTAGAAATTTGAAACTTCGTAACAATCTCATCAATAAAAAGGGAAACAAAAGAAGTTTAATAAATCATTAAAAATATTTTTGTCATATTTTAGGCATAGTTGTAGTTTTATAATTGTAGTAGCTTATCACTATTTTTTTAAAAGTGATTTTTATACACTTAATTTACGGAAACAATTTTCCAGGCATGGCAGTTTCAATAATTTTTTTCTAATTCAATTTTTGTGATTATTCATACTTAAAAAAGTCACAAAATCTAATTCTTTCCATTTTTTTCTTTTTCTCAATATTTAAATAAATTAATTTAATTTTTAAGATATGACAACTGAATGAAATCAATTTACCTTTAACAGAAAATACATTTCTTAAAACTAAGCAGGAAAGCAATTTCTTGATTTTCACTGATATTATTTACAAATTTCTTACATATATTCATAGTATAAAAAATTTTCACAATTTAATAGAAATTTATTCTTCTTATTTTTGGACAAACACAAGCCCCACAATTGCTTACAATATGATTAATAAATGCTGAACTGATTAAAGTTACAGCAAATTTTGGTATGGTTTTGTGTAATAACTTGAAAATTCTCAATATGAATTTTTTACTGCTTTAGAAATGCGACTCTACCCTTATATCCATATTAATTCCAAGGTAGGATTAGTTTGTTTGATCCTTCAGTAGTTATTTTTTGCACACAAAAGCTTGACCGAGAGCTTTTTACACAAAAGCTTGACCGAGAGAGATGTTTTAAAGTGGATTCCGATCCACACTACAAACATCCAAGACCAAAATGGGATTCTAACTCACAAACTGTTCAATCGAAGGCCAGAGCACTAACTGTTCACTGCCAACTCATCTCAGTTCCAGATAGGATCTGTAAAACACGCGACAAGTCAAATGAACAGGAAATTTTGTAATTTTCTATAATAAAATCACACCATTTCCAAAATATTCAACTTTATATTTATAATAATCTATAATCGATAAATAATATCAAGAATCCTTATTTGATTCTTTAATATTAGTATTTTTTTTACCCTACCGATGTTAAATAGGGACAAATTATTCTCTTACTTGGAAAAACTCAGCAATTACATTAATGAAACAAGAATTTTCTTTTCTCACTGATGTAAAATCACGCTATTCAGTTGCTTATAATATAAGTCATCATTTTATGTTATGCATTCACTGAATCTACCTAGCCTCTCTCTCTCAGTCATTTTTACTTCATTGTACTATTTAGAAACAACTTTCTACAATATTTACCCACTCTAAAAGCAGAATGAAGAATTTATCTACTAATTTATTCATTACCTATGTCATTTCAATTTGTACAGTGGGAACATGAACTAATTGAAGTTAAGGCAATATATCTGCTGATGAATACAAAAGAAATTTCTATTTACATGCATTTTCTTTCATTTAACTTTAATCCGAATCACATGACAGCTCTGTAAGTTAACTTATCATATGAAACAGATTTATAACACAATTATTGCACACCACATCAAAATTAAAATAGATATCATAATTTATACAGTAGTTTTATCTAATAAAAGATAAAAAATCAAAATTAGTAATAAATATTATTTGAATGCAGAATTTGCGGCTGAAGTTCTCATCCTTTCTATTCAACAGTTCACAGATTCGATTCCCATCTTAGGCATAGATATTTGTAGTAATTCAGAATGCACTTTGAACTAGAAAATTTAATAACAAGACATTGTCGAATAACGAACACGGTCGAACAAGACATTGTCAAAATATTGGCAGAAGAGCGACTCATGAATCAAAGAGTTAATAATTTTGTCTATATTATAATATAATTAAGACAATAATGTTTTAAAATCTTCCTCAAAATTTTTGACTTATTCAAGTAATACCTATTTTTCTCATTTTTGAGCTAAAATATCATAAATAATTATTAAAAAATATATTATCTGTATGGTTTCTCAAAAAATTTCTTGTATAATCATTTTTTTTGAAGTTGTGCGTCTACTTCTAAATATAGTTTCATTAGTGCTTCACAACGTTATCGAAATTAATAAATATTCGTATTATAGAAAAAAACGCATTAAGAATTGTATATATATATATATATATATATATATATATATATATATATATATATATATATATATATATATATATATATATATATATATATATATATATATGGAAAAGAATGCGTACTTTAGAAATGATACTAAAAAAAATTATTTTATAAGGAGCAGAAATTTTTCTTTCCATTATTTTTAGTATTGTAGCACTTCTTTATAAATATTGTTCATTTAATGCATTTGTTTTTATTATCAAACTATAGCTGAATTATAAGCTATAAATGATGGTCTAGAAAAAATAACTCTGCAAATGTACCCAAAGAAAATCGTAATATAAAGATATAAAATCATCATCCTAACCTCTATTCAAAGATTCGAACTAAAGCATAGTCTAAAATTGAGATAAAAAGAGTATGAAAAATCGCAGATAATTTTTCTAAGAAATTAATTTTAAACAGGTGATCATATTGAAAATTCACTCCTTTTCTAATTATTCAAATAAATTACCAAACTAATATTAGCATAATTCAGTAGATAAATGCAATTTTTCCTATTATTATATCCTGCTTTAAAAATCAATCTTTTCCTTGGTTTGAGTACTGATTCGATGACAATTTATTTCAATTATGAAATAATAATTACATTTACTGTATCTTCATCTGAAAAATACTACAAGGCCATAAGTTATATCTTGAATTAGAATCTTATTAAGCTACATTTTTTATCTACGTGTTTAGGATCATGTATTACAGAGGGTATTAACACATTTTTAGAACGATTTTGGGGCAGTTTAATTAATGTTTAAATGTAAAGACTTTTTTTTAAATGTTCGATCTGATAGCTTATTTTCTGGACTATAAGTCTGCATCGTGACTTATAGTCCAGGAAAAAAGTCTGCATGATATAAGAGCTTTTCGTAAAATTTCCAGGGGTATTGCTTTCCATTCTTCTTCCACTACTTTCGAGAGTCCATCCATCGTGGTAGGTTTGCGTTTAGAAAGAGCTCTTTTTAACAGACCAAGGGCACAATAGTCCATAGGTGAAACGTCAGGAGACTTCACAGGAATATGTTGTAAAGGTATATATGCAATACCTGTATTAGTCTTCATTTTTTCAAGAAATGAAGTGGTAATTTTCGAAGTATGACTTGTAGCTTTGTCTTGTTGATGTTTCACTCTTGGAAAGTCTTTGGGATAAAGAAGTGGAATTTCTTCTGTAAATATTTGACGTAAAACCTTCTCCAGATAGTATGATGAGTTGATTTTAACATTTTTTTCTATTCTTTTTATTTTTAATTTCCCATTGTAGGAGAAACCTGCGACCATCATAAGCCCCTTACTGAAACTTTCTTTACATTGACGGAACCAGGTTTGTACATTTTTTTCTCCTCGTTTCCTATAGTAAATAGACCTTTTTTGTTGCAGTCATTTAGGTAAACCCATGCTTCATCAAGCGTCACAATGTATTTCCATTTATCTCCTGCTAAATGGTTTTCATACAGAATTCTACAAAATGTTTTGCGTTGAGCCACATGTGTCGACAAAAGCTGGTGAACATTTTGTTTTTTAGCTTTTTTAAGTTGTAAATCTTGATTTATTATTTTATTTATTGTTGATACAGATGTATCTAAAGACTTTGCAATCGATTAGTGTGTTGATGGATTTTCTCTTGTTACCAGTGATTTCACTTTAGGAACATTTGAAACAGTACGTACTTTTTTCAGATATTCGTTTGGAGTCTTCTTTCCATGTAGAAATAATGATTGATGGTTTTTACCTGTCCAATTAAAAATGTTGCTTAATTTGCACTTAGAAATTTTAATCCATGCATTTCACATCGTTTTTGAATCCTGGAATAAGAATATTTCTCTTCGGAAAGCGCAAAAACATATTCCTCAATCCACAGCTTATTTACATGCTACATTTTGAGAGTACAATAAATTTAAAAGTAGCAGACTATATTTCTCATTTCAAATAATAAGCTGTTGCCAAAAATTTTTATTTCAAAACATTTACTTTTTTAAAAATCTTAATCGAAATCGTTCTAAAAATGTGTTAATACCCTCTGTAGATTTTAAAAATCAAATTAAATTACTTTATTTAAATATTTAATCCTTACCTGAAAAATACTTTAGGCCATATTTAAATTTCCAGTATGAATTTTTTCAATCACTTCTCATTATATAAACGTGCTGTAAAAATTATGCATAGTTATAAGTGATATTATGCGGGATTTGATTTGAACTCGGACATTTAGGTGATAATTATGCGGCTTAACCTATAGAGAGAACATTCGCGCGCGCGTAAATCTGCAAGGAAATATTTCCATTATTTAGAATACTAAAATAATTAATTAAAACTGTATTCTCGTGACATCCATATTAATATGTTTAAAAAAATCTTCTATATTCATCAAAAAATGTAAAAATGTAATACATAGATGTTAATACTGGCAAATATTTTGAATTTCATGTTATGTATACCTTCCTTTATCAATGATGTAATATTAACATACACTCGCATATATATATATATATATATATATATATATATATATATATATATATATATATATATATATATATATATATATATATATATGTATATATATATATATATATATATATATATATGTATATAATATTTTGCTATGAGGTCATGTCACATTAAAGCTATAGAAGGGATTATTGCAGCGATTACGATGCATTCTAAACTAAACAGTGATATTATTCCATATAAATGGAAAAAAAGTGCAATGATTCATAGAATTCAAAAAGTGAAGCTCTAATCATTTTACCTCATCGATGTCATATTATTCACAATAGAGAGCTTAAAAATATGTTTAAGCACTCGGCTCTTATTTTCGAGCAATTATTCAGAAGAAATTAAAATACAATTTTAATAATGTAAGTTTGAATTTTTCTTAATATTTAATTCATGAAATTTAATCGGTTTAATTGGAATTTATCTTTCAAGTGAATTTCAAGAAGCGTGTCTTTCAAGTGAAACTAAGTTATTCACAAGTGGCTCTGCGTAAAATTTTAATCTATCAATTATTTTACCGAATCCATTGAAGAATGATTAGAAACTCATTGATTTGCATTTAAATTGAAATATACTGTTTTAGTTACTCATTTATAAAATTATTTTACAAATAATACCAAAGCGGATAATAATTTAAATACATTTATATTGCACAAATTTAAAAAATTAAAAATTTATAAAATTACAATTATATTATATATTGCATAGTTATTATTTGATTGGTTGGATGATGTCATTCAAGAGAATCTTATAAATAAAAAATTCAAGTGTTGAGCAAATCCATTCAATTCATTTCGTTTATATTTATGATTTTTTTTCTGTTAGTATGTTTTGTCCATTCGTGAACAACTTCTGAAGGAATTTTGAGCCTGTCAAATCATTCAGAATTCGTTATAAAGATGAAGATGATGAGAAAGACATTTGCTAAATATTACCAACTGAGGTATCAATTAAATAAATATTAATTAATGCCTCGCGAATTATAATTGACACTAATTAAATATAAACAATCATTTTTCTTTACATTTAATTAGTGTCATTCAGTTAACAAGTAACTTCATGAAATCTTTTAATTTCAATTAAATTATAAGTGTTTATGAACTTAAAAGTTAAATTTTATACTCACATGTATGACATAAATAATAAATGGGTATTTTTCCACTATAGATAGGTAACCCCATTAAAAACTTACAATTATTTATATTATGCACTCACAAAAATATAAATATTTATAGAGATGTCATATTTTAATGATTAAATCAGCGTTAATGAGAAAAATAATGTCAAATATTTTCCGGTTTCGACTATTAAATGAGAATATACCCTTGCTATATATGTTTATTTTGTTCTCAAAACTACAACTATCTTTATTTTTCGTAACTGCTCTATCAAATATTTCACGTGTGTCAATCAGGTATGTAATAGAGTATAATTATTGACGATTGATGAATTGATCTGATATTTTATATCATTTCATTAAAATTTATAAATATTTTCACTTTATCGTAATAGGTCTCTAAATTTTTTTAATAAAATTCACTTAAAAAATTTTAGTTCACTTAAAAAGTTTTTTTTTCACTTAAAAAGTTTCATTGTTCATTGATAAGTACGCATAATTGCATCAGTTCTCGGCTTTAACAAATAATTCAATAATATGTTACATTTTTAGAGAAAAATTAATGTTTTAATTTAAATTTTATATTGTTAAATGTAAATATTTTTTTAATTGGTTCCCTTTTAATCAAACGGTGAAATATGTTTCGTATAAATATTGTATTTATGGAAAACGCTTAAGCTTTTTTTTTAATTATTTAAAAGTGAATACTACTTAAAATAAGACAATCAGCAAAACTGTAATATTTCTTAGAAATTAAAATTTCGCAGATTTAAAAATATTTTGAGATTTTCTATTTTAAGTATATTTTACATTATGTTTTTTATTGTAAATTCAATTAATTATTTTGATAAAATTAATACAATTAATACAATTGGAAAGAAAAAACATTTTCAAAAAACTGTCGTACTTTTTGTTTCTTCCTTTGAAACAATTGAACTGGGAGTAATTCTCATTTTTTTTCTCCTTGAATTATTAAAAACATTGAAAAGTGTAAAAAATAAAGCTTCGATTCAAAAAAATAATAAACTTACTATATATAGACAATTTAAATTATGAATATTCAGCGTAGTATAATATGAATATAATTATTTTACGTTGAATATTCATATAAACTTAATTATCTATATGTAGTAAGTTAATAATTTTATGAATATTATTTATAAGCTAAAATACGGTAAAATATGAAAATGGATTTTTATTTACATATAGTTTGATCTTTAAATCGATTCTATAAGGAATTTTTAAAAAATGTAATTAATGTTTGCATTCAAAAATATATTTGTGAAAATAAAAAAGGAGTAAATTAATTATTTAATGAAACAAAGAATCCATACCATCTATATAATTTTGTCCAATTTTTCGTTAATAAATTATAATTTTAAAGTTTCATTTTTAATGAAAATTCATGAAAAAATATTAAAAAATTGTTCAAAATTTTCGGTATATTATTTTTCCTACTTTAGTTTCCATAATTAGAAAATAAAGTCCTTATTTAAAATGATTTTATTTTCAGAGGCAGTAATTCTACTAGTTTATATTTTCGAATTTTTTGTAAAATAAATTAAACAAATCAATTTAAAGTAAAATTGAGTTACTTAGCTTATATTTTAAAAGTATTTATTTACATTTGAATAATTATTTAGCATAAAAAGAAGTGCTCTGTACCTTATCGGAATATATCTTACGTAAGTTTTTCATATATATCATCGTAAAGTAAAAGCTTGCTTTCATCTTTCATTTTTAATCATGAAATAACTTTGGAGTTTTAAACAGTTTTCCCGTATAGTTTTGAAAGTATCAATAGTACCACAAAAATCAAATGAGCCTTGTCCCCTTTTATAATTATAATAAGAAAATTTAATGCAATTTTTAATTTATTAAAATATAAAAAATTGTATAGCTAAATTTTATTAATTAATGAGGACATTTCTCTTAACTCACTTATTAGTAATTAAACACCTTTTTTAATCATTTTGCGACTTTCAATAAAACCACTTACCGACAACAACTGACCACTGAGCAGGTGGTCTCCAATCTGGATACTGCTTAGGAAATTTTTCCTCGGACCATTCGGTATGTAAAACTGCCCGGTACATGACCAAAATACCCGCCGGACAGTGAGAAGAAGCGATAGTTACCCAAGAGCAAAGCAGGATGAGCAACATAATCGCCATCATAATTTGAAACGAGTGAAAGAAATGAAACTCCTGTTTCTTCCCGCCACTACATCTTTATTTATTCTTCCTGAAGAGCAGAAAAAAAAACTGTACTCCCGCGCCACCTATGTAGTCAAAACAGACTGAAGAAATACCACGCATGAGTGACGTCGGCTAGCCTTGCTTAATATATCATGAAGCTGAAGATCTCGCCTGACAGAAATGGACTTGCTGAGCGAATAATTAGACTTCCATTGCTTGTATACTTCCATGTTTTACCCAGACTCAAGAATAACACTGTAATTCTTTCACAGTTTTCTTATTCTTTCTTTTTTAAATATCATATCTACTTGCTTCTTCCATTTGTAATTCGTGGGAACTTATGACATGGAAAGTAAACAATACGGTTAGAGTTAATTTTCGAAAATATCTCATTATTTCTAATCTAACTAAATATTTAGCAACTAATCACTCTCCTGGTTATAAAGTGGAACAGTACATATAACATACAATAAAAGATTTTTTTAAAAAAATTATAATCTATTCACATAAAGTTAATAATTATTTTAGTTCAATAGTTTTATGAGGTAAATTATATATAATTATAAAGTATTACATTAGTTTACAAGGTAGATAATATTTTATAATTAGATATATGAATTCTAAAGTTTTCTAATCCTATACTTAATTCGCATTTTATGATCATTGTTCAAAAAATGCTATTTAATTCCCTTAATTGTTAAGACTGAAATCTCTCCTTTTCAATAAAGTTTCACACGAATGCCTTTATAATCTTTTCATTGATTGAATCAATGGAGAGTTTTTAAGGAATTTCAGTGTATGCTGATGCAGAACAGTATATATATATATATATATATATATATATATATATATATATATATATATATATATATATATATATATATATATATATATATATATATATATATATATATATATATATATATATATATATACAATCTTGCTTAGATGTTAAATATGTTTATGTTCAATGCGTGTTTTCACATTAGTTTAAAATAATGAGACATTCGCAAGCTTCAGTCACCAAAAATAAATAGCTAGAAATGTATGCAATATAAAAAATACACAATCCTTACAGCTTGAATATTATGCTCCTGATTTATAATATTACGAATATTTAAGTCATCGGCCAAATTGAGTATAAAGTATTTGCTTGTTTCCATCACTTTCACATTGCTAAAAAGTAACAGCATTACCAAAATCAAATAATTTCAGTAAATTCAGATAAGAACCCGTTGCAGCACAATAAAACATTTTTACGTTAGTTTTTATATTCAAGTTTAAAATCCTATCAATGGATTTTATGTACTAAGTATATGCTAATACATTTGAAAGGACAATACATTTTCTAATTTAGAAGTGTATGTTTGATTTTTTAAAATTTCCTCGTAATCCTGAAAAAATAAATGTCACTAAAAAAAGAAGAAAACTTTATCTTTTAAACATTAATTTCTTCACCAAAAAGCAAAACTCTTAAAAATATTATATTTTAATTAAAAAGTCATAAGAAAATCCGTAAAAGGAAATATGTAAAATAATCTACCATAAGAAACGTCAATAAAGAAATGTATCTTTTTTTTTTTAATTTAGTGCATTTATTTTTAAAAGAGAAAGGCGTATTCACAGTTTTAGGTTTCAAATTGGTAGTCTTTTCTTCCATATGGTTTATTGTTTATAGAGTAATGAATTCACGCTAAATCTGGCCAAAATAGTTCCTATTATTTTACACTCGTGTCCATAAATTAAGGATAACGCTAGTTCAGGCAAAGAAAGAGACAGAAGCAAAACAAATGTGACTTATTTGTAAAGTCTATTTATTAAACAAAAAGTAATGAGCAAAAAAGATGCTATATGTTTAACATCATTAATAAAAATTGTGATTTTTACACCCTGGAGCTAATTTTAAGAAAGAACCTATTTACAAAAACAAATATAACATGGTTGGTACTATGGTTAATACATAGTAAGGCCCCCAGACGATGCAATACAGGCCTTACAGCCCCTAGGCATGCTGAGTATGAAATTATGGATCAGATTTTGGGGAATATTACATCACTCATCAAGTAATGCTCTCCGAAATACCAGTAGACATGTGGGAGGAGGTTGACGGGCTGCAATTCGTCGGTCAGGCGTTTCCCACACATGCTCTATTGGATTCAAGTCGGGTGAGTATGCTGGCCAGTCTATACGGGTGACATCCTCCGATTGAAGGCATTCGTCTACAATGTTTGCACAGTGAGGACGGGCGTTGTCATCCATAAACAGAAATTCTGCACCTATGGCCCGACGAAACAAACGTGTATGTTGTTCCAGAATGACATCCCGATAGAAGTGGCCTGTCGTAGTTACATTCTTAACATGCAGGTTAGCTCTGGAACTCAGAATAATTCCTCCACAAACGAGCAATCCTGCACCACCGTAATGGTGTCGTTCAATAGTGTTCTGTTGATGGTAACGGGTACCTGTGGCCCTCTCCAGTCCGAAAAGAACTAAAGTCTCCGGTGTGAAAGTCCGGCGAGAATCAGACTCATAGCTAAACCTGAACTCGTCGATAAACACCACAAAAGACTACTGTTGTGGTGTCTACAATGTATGCTCTCTACTCCTGGCTAACCGCAGGTGACAGTGTGTTGCGGTAAGTGGAACACATCTGACAGGCCAACGAGCATATAGACCAATGTGCTCTAAGCGTCTGTACACGGTCTGCCTAGAAATTGTCATACCGGTAGCTGACGAGACAGGTCTGATGCTGTGCTCCGTCTGTTTCTTTTGGCAGTAACTGCCAAATACTGGTTCTTATTCAGCATTGTAACTCAGGGGCGACCTGTACTGTAACGTCTACTCACATTACCATCATCTTGGAACCGCTGCCAAAGCCTGGAGATGACACTCTGGGCAATTATAAGTTCCTCGGGTACTTCCAGCTGGGTACGTCCACATTCCAGAAGGCCAATATTTCTAACACGTAAAACATCATCCAAATGCTTCCTCTTTGCCATAACTATACGGTTATTGCACAGAAAGGCTTTTAAAGCGCTCGTGATCAATTTTACTTCTTTGCAACCATTCCTTATATACCCCTCTCTAACATTCTCGTCATTGTAACTTACTATCAGCGCCGGTGGTTTCTTGTAATTTGGATATTATTCTTCAAGATGTGTGTGATAATTTTACATGTGAAATTTTCATTTTAGAGTTCAATTTCTGTGGAATTCTAAATTATCCTTAATTTATGGACATGAGTGCATTTCTCATTATATGATAAGCTATAAACACTTTTCTAAGCCTTTTTATACTCAAATAACTGACTAAATTTTTCCTCCAGTTACTAGAGTTACCAATAAACATTCACAGAATCTTATCTTTTTTCAAAAACTATTCACATTTTCAACTTCCAAAATTTACTGCTGTAAAATTGAAAGGAAAATAAAGTAGAAAAATTGGATTTAACATATTTTTCATCGTCCAGAAAATAATAACACGTTTCTTTTCTTATACATTCCTAAAGTTTCTGGCATTAAATTTTACTAATCATATTTGTTTTCCAGTAATTTTTTTGCAATCTTTGCTTTTAAAGGTTTTCAACACATATCTTTGAATTGTTGTTTAAATTAACTGTTATATTTTACCTGAACACTTGATAGACGTTTTCCAATGCTTTCTAATGTTTTAAATCCCTTTATTGTCTAATTTAATATGTACTAAAACTAAAATTTGTTACACGACAGCCATATGGGCCGAGGTTTACATTGCTTACCTCTGTTTTCCTCACCTGGAGTACGAAGCATATCTTAATTTTTAGTTGGTCTAGCCCATGGGTTCCGAAATTGTTTTTTCTCGTCGACCACTTTCAAAGTTATACTGTTTTTGGTAGACCCCCGGTCTACATTTCTACTGTAGTCCCAAATCTCCTAAAAAATATAACCCTAAATTCATTTATAGGGGTGTTAAGAAGAAAAAAAGTAGCACATTTTCATATTTCCTATTTACTAAAATTATACAATTATAAGCATTTATTAACAAATTATAAGCATTTATTATGACAAACTATCAACAATTGACAAAATATCATCAATGAACTCTGAAATGTAAATCAACAATGAAAAACAGTAATACCTTTTGAATGAGACCGATGTACTTGATGAATTTACAGCAAATTATCAGTTTTGACTTAAATTTTGTAAGAAGTAATCGCAAATCTCCCCTTTCTGGGATGTTCAATCTGCTTCCTTTTTTGTTAACAAGTTGGTAACGGCACTAAAACTTCTTTCGACAAGATATGACGAGGGAAATACTATGAAACATTTTCTCGCAATTTCCCACAGCCAAGGATATTTTTCAGGGATATCTGCAAACTTTTATTGCATAAGTATGTATTAATTTACATTTATATAAACCCAATTGCACTCTCGTCACAGTTTATTATCAAATCTTATACTCTTCCTTATAAAATTTCTTCGAGTAAATTTTAATATTTTTCAAAGAAAAAGAAAAGTTTAGGTTCGTTTTAAACAATATGAAACACAAATTTCAAAATATTTCCTGTAAACTAATATGTATTGAAGAGTACTATTTTAATTAGAATGAGAAAATTCTATACTATTTAATATAAAACATAAAAAATAAACTTTTTAGTAGACAACGATTAGCCACTTCATAGCAAATAAAGAAAAATTTAACAATTTATAAAAAATATAATTAAAAACTAAATTTTAATATTGTCTAGTGGATAAAAACAGCTACTAGAGAAAGCTGTCAGTAGATAGTCTCATCTAAAATACATCCATGAAAACTACCTAGTATAGAGCACTGCGTATGAATACATCCAAATTTCATCCATGAATCGTCCAATGCCGACATCTGGTAGACGTATAATGGACGTAAAGTGGGTGGATATTTGACGTGCCATAGATCTTGACCAAAAACTGACAACTTCAGGATTAGTTTCATTTGTTTGTCGCTCAACGGTCATTTTTTTGCACAAGAGGGCTAATTAGACAGGGACCTACTGTTTAAAGTGGATTCCGAACCACTACAATTATCCAGACCCAAGACGGGATTCGAACCCACTAACTGTTGAACCGAAGGCAAGAGTGCTAACCATTTGGCTGCCAGCTCGGCCAACAGGATTAAAGTACATCCACCTAATGATGTCATATCGACGTCTACTGGACGAAATTGTGCTGTATGGGTGCCTACAGCCAAAGTGTTTGATAGCATATTTTCAATTTAACCTTTAGTTCCTCGTTGATGTTGAGCTCAAGTAGCTCTTCTTGTGATACCACACATTCGCCTCTTCCGTTTCATCAAATAAGGTTATGATCCATGGTGGTATTTCCATGTTTAGAATATCTTCAAATCGATTTTTGAAGTCATCATGCAGGGTATTTAAATGTTGAGCGTAAATCTGAATATCCTCATCAAGACATTCTATCTGTGACAAGTGCGGAAATCAGTAGAATGCGCGCCGACTAATATTTTGCTTCATTAATTTCAATATATCAAGAAAAAGCAAAATTACACTCTTTATTTTTATTAAATTAAGGGTGTCCTTGTAACTGCTATGATACAGCCCCTTGTTTGTTTTGAGGCAATTTTACAAGAATATGGTTATTATAATACAACAAAATAGAATTATTGCGATAAAAAAATTAACTAAAAAACTCTTTTAATGAATCGCCGTCGTCGCGTAAATAAATATTTTTAAGCAAAATGGTACCTAGGTACCTAAAGTTTAATCTTTCATGACTATTTGTTCTTTTATAGAAGTTTTGAATAATATCTAGTATTTAATTTTTACTACATAACTACCTACTACACTCAAATAGTAAAACAAATATAATATTATTGATAAATCACAACATACAATAAAAATATGTATAGTAAATAGGCAGATACTTATTTTTTCCGGCTCTGCAAACACTGACATCGATTCACTCAGAGTCACACTTTTATGTTCAAAATCCCGGAAACACATGAGTAACATTTTGTACTTGGCTTTCGTATTTATACTAATGTAGATTGCAAGCACAGCGCAAATCGCATTTCATCCCTTTGCAGATCTAAACAAGCATCACGGACGAGTGGGTGGACGGGTAGCACTTTGCAAGTTTTGACATGTGGTGTACACTCTTATAGTATTATCTATTGTTCTATTCACAATTCTGTGTTTGAACTGAGTCTCGAATATTTTTAGTACCAACCTTGTGAATGATGCTACCTGCCTACGTTGTTAGGTAAATCTAAGCCAAAAGATTTTTGTTCTTTATTATTAAAATCAGAAAATGTTTCGTGGACCCCCACTTACAACTTTTGAACTCCTGTTTTCTTTTCACATCTACGTAGACCCCGTGTAGTCTCCTATGGACCCCTGTGGGTCCTCCTGGACCACTTTGGGAACCTATGGTCTAAATGGACAATTCACATAATGCCTAGAAGTCTTTTAATACGTTTTATTTAATTTTTTTCTCTTTTTTTTAAAAAATTATATTGCAGAACTTATAATTGGTATATTTTGATAATGTTTTTAATATAACTTTAAAACAAAATAAGAAATTTATTTTTAAAAGAGCATTTTTCTAAAAATATCTCGTGAATATTTTATTATATTTATTTTCTTACATTTATTACATACTTTATCTTACAAGATATTTCATTATCTTAGACATATATATTTTCCTCGTGTAGAATATTCCTCATTGTTAGTTATTTATTTCTTTGCTTATAAAAGATTTTTCTTGATATGTCTTGAAGCAATAATTTTGTCAAGTACTCTCATTTTGTACGAAATTTTCAAAAAAATATACTTAAAGAATTTTAATGAAGATTCTAAACTAGCATTAGTTATTGGATTTAAGTTTTGATTTTCACCAACAAAATATATATAGTTTGATTCAAAAAACTTCATTGTATTTTTTTAATCAAACTTTATATATGATGTTCATTATTCAATGTAGTAATTATTCAATGTAGATGTAACTAATTCAATGTCGAAGCAACACAATCAAATTAAAGGTTTTTAAACTGTACTTATAATTCGTCATTCTAAATGACAATTTGTAGAAGCAAAAATCTGATATAGTTTCAATGCAAATTACATCTGGTATGTTTTATATTCGTTATGTGAGTTTTGCGAGTTATATAAGCCTTTTTCGTAAAACAAAAAGTGGAGTCACATTGTCGAACCCTAGAAAAGATCACACAATCCCTAATAATTACACCATCCATCCTCTGTTCAATTGTGGCATTGAATTCACCCATCGTTCAGAAAAACATTGTCGTAAATTACTTAATCATAGAAATTCAAACTCTGTCCGCAATTAAAAATCTGAATTATTCCAAGAATATTTGACATAGCATAGGGGACAACTTAAGAGCTGGAAGTTGTTTAAAGGCTTCGTTAACGAGGGGATAACGAAAGAAATCCGAAAAACTTAAAAGCACTTACCCTGACAGACGTATCTGATGAATGCGCAAGTGCAATACCCATCTCTTCTTGTTCAACAATATCTAGGACCAAACCAAGTCTTTCTACATGCGCTCTTCAGTGAACCTGTATTCGATAGAATATCATACGCTGATTTGGTTACTGGAAAAATTTGTTTACCATGCATAGATATAAATTTCACTTTTTACACATAGGAACCGATTCAACCCGGACTTAACGATTTAAAGCAAACTTTGAACTATTTCAACATCCAGTTCCGTAATGAGAATTGAATCCACGTATCACACTTTGTGATTAACTCAGCAAGTAGTGTTATAAATTAGTCTTTTAAGTGTGTGAAATAAAAAGCACAAATGAAAAGCTTGAAAGATTTATTAAATAATTTATTACTTTTAATTACGGCTTAAGAAAGTGATAAAATATTGATAGCCACTATATAATTTCCAGATTCTTTTAATATAATTTCAACATATTCAATACGATTTCGATTAATCTGATTATTTTTTATTCATATGAGATATACAAATATTTCGTGAATTATATATCAGCAGAATCCTATAAAAATAAGTTTTGTATTTCTATATAAAATATAATCTTCAACTTAAAATTATAGTATCATACAAAAATTTTTACTTAATATAAAATGTTTTTCACTTTTCACCAGTTGACATTTTTTTGAAGAAGAGAGAGTACTTATATTCTCTCTCTCTCTCTCTCTCTCACACACACACACACACACACACACACACACACACACACACACACACACACACATATATATATATATATATATATATATATATATATTGTTACAAATTTATAAACAATGATTGCATTTGTCTTAAAATACCTCAGACAGATCGGAAATACTCACATTTTGGGCAAACATTGCGGTATTTAGACGTGTTGTAGTTTAAAAAAGGATTTCCTAATGATTTGACGACTTGGCGACAGTTGGCGAAATTCTTGGTGACTTGGCGAAAAATAGATATGATATTTGTGGAAACATCCATCACCTAAGCTGTAGGACCAATATTTTCCGAGATAGCCTAGAAGCTTCCAGAACCTTGGCGAAACTGGTATATTTCTCCGCCAAGTCTGGTATAAATACCGCAGCCCGACATGGAAGAGACGGTTTTGTGAAGACAGTCAATGAGTGAAGACGATTAGTTGTGACTGCTAGTTGTTCTCTGTCTGAGGTATTTGAGACCTGTGATTGGAAGCTGTTTCTTATTATATCTGATGAATTGTAGCTGTATAATTGTGATTGTTACAGTGGGAATTTCTTATATATAGTGAAATTTTTACGAATAAAAGTCTTGTGTTCATTAAGTGGTTGCTTTATCCAACTCTCAATCGACACGAACCCGTGAAGCTCGGTACAACTGGTGTCAGAATCGGGGTTGAAGAGTTGATGCAGCATGTCATAAGAAAAATGGATATGGATTTAATAAAAAGTCTTCTCGAAAAATTAGCGGAGCAGATGACTGAGATGAAAGCTGGACAAGATGAGATGAAAGCTAAACAAGAAGAGATTAAAACCGAGATGATGAAAGAGATAAAATCTGGACAGGAGGCGATGAAAGCTGGACAAGAAGAGATTAAAACCGAGATGATGAAAGAGATAAAATCTGGACAGGAGGAGCCTAAAAAGGAATTTAGGAAGGACATTGTAAGTGTTTAAGAAAAATTCTCCAACATCATTCAGGAGAAGATGAATGCAGTGGAAGATAAGGTACTTCAGTTGAAACTAAAGTTTTGAAGGCAGAAGAGAAAGTTAAAGAAGCATTAGACAATATGAATAAGGAGATTGAAAGCTTGAAGAAGCAAATGTCAAACAGACATGAGGAACCAAACGTGGCATTTATGCCTTCCCTAGCAACGATTAAACTCCCAACATTCGATGGAAAATCACCCTGGCAAGTATACAAAACTCAGTTTATGATGATAGTGGAAGCTAATAGATGGAATCCCCGAGACCAAGCTTTTCACCCGGCGGCTTTTTTAAGAGGAGACGTGGCCGACATCCTCGAGACGCTTTCGGAAGAGCAGAGGCACGATTTTCAAGCCCTATCGAGTGCGCTTGAGCTGCGGTTTGGAGAAAAGTGCACTAAAGAATATAGCAGACTACAGGTAAAGTCCCGCTATCAAAAAGCGGGTGAAAGTCTGCAAGAACTGGCTGCTGATATTCAGCGACTTTCCCATCTAGCATTTTCGGACTGCCCAGCTGAGACACGTCAAGATCTGGCTCTCCATCGATAGTGCACGGGATCCGGAGATACAGAAAACACTTAGACTCGCCGATGTCAAAGATATCGGATCTGCCCTAGTCTACGCACATAAGATAGAGGCTGCGCAGCAGGCTGCACGTAAAGAGCGTCACTCAATCAGAGCCATCTCTGCTACTGATACGGACTATGATCTAAGAAAGCAAATTGAAGATCTACGGTGAAAATTGCGTAGCTTAGAATTGAGTAAAGGTGGCAGAAACACGAAAATTCAGTTGGAAATACTGATGCATTATCAAGGAAACCGTGTAATTAAAGCTGCCGATATTGTTCTAGAGTAGAGAAGAACTATTAATTAGTAAATTCTTCGGTATGCCAAGTTACTGTTTCACCGCCATCGAAACCAGACCCATGGAGTGATAAAGGACTTAGAGTAGCCCAAAAAGAAGACCCAGATATAAATCCAATTTTTGAATTAAAAGAATCCTCCAGTATGAGACCAAGTTGGCAGGATATCTCCACCTACAGTCCTGCTACTAAGCAATATTGGGCTCTTTGGGACTCACTCCATATAAGAAATGGTGTCTTATACAGGAAATGGGAGTCCGATGATGGACGTAATTTCAAATGGCAGCTTGTTCTTCCGAAATCAAGAATTTCAGGTGTTTTGAAAGAATTGCATAGTAGCTCAACTGGAGGCCACTTTGGAGTAATGAAAACTCTACAGAAGGTTCGAGAACGCTTCTATTGGAGCAAAACTAGACAAGATGTAGAGAAATGGTGTCAATCTTGTGATGACTGTGCGGCACGGAAGGGACCAAAGAAACGTAGCCGAGGAAGGTTGCAGCGGTACAACGTAAGAGCACCTTTTGAGCGAATAGCATTAGACATTTTGGGTCCTTTACCACGATCTTCAAATGGCAACAAATACATACTAGTTGTCATGGACTACTTTACTAAGTGGCCTGAAGCGTTTGCAATCCCCGATCAAGAGGCGACTACAGTAGCCGACGTTCTAGCGCATCAATGGGTTTCCAGATTCGGCACACCCTTACAAATCCATTCTGATCAAGGGACAAATTTCACCTCTGTTGTGTTTAAAGGAATGTGTCAAATTCTCGGAATAGACAAGACGCAGACCACGCCACTACACCCACAATCGGATGGCATGGTAGAGAGATTTAACAGAACTATCTTGAATAATCTCTCACTTATGGTTTCCAGAAATCAGCAAGATTGGGATTTGAAGCTACCGCTGTTTCTGCTTGCATATCGCACTGCTGTCCATGAGACTACCGGATATACTCCATCACAAATGCTCTTTGGTCACGAACTTCGACTCCCTTGTGATCTTCAGTTTGGTCGTCCACCGGATACATCTTCATCGCCAGAGGAATACCTTCGAGACCTTCAGGCACGTCTTGAAGATGTCCATAACTTCGCTCGAGACCGAATCAACCTGAAGACCGAAAGAATGAAGACAAGGTATGACACAAGAACGACAGGACATGAATTTCAGGAAAGTGACAAAGTTTGGTTGTGCAACCAGATTCGACGTAAAGGACTTTCTCCAAAGTTGCAAGCCAACTGGGAAGGTCCCTACACAGTCCTAAAAAGACTAAACGACGCCGTGGTTCGTATAAGGAAATCATCTTCTTCAAAACCAAAGGTAGTACATTATGATAGATTAGCTCTTTATCGTAATGTAAAGTAAAAATTAGTTGTTTTTAGTTGTTTGTATATGTAATGTGTTCTGTATCCTCTTAAAATGTAAATTCTTTTATATTAAATTTGGCCTCCTATCAGGGGATTAGACTACCCGGGACGTGCAGTCCTTGAGAGGGGTCAATGTTACAAATTTATAAATAATGATTGTATTTGTCTTAAAATATCTCAGACAGATCGGAAATACTCACATTTTGGGCAAACATTGCGGTATTTAGACATGTTGCAATTTAAAAGCGGATTTCCTAATGATTTGGCGACTTGGCGACAGTTGGCGAGATTCTTGGTGACTTGGCGAGAAATAGATACTTCTGGAAACATCCATCACTTAAGCTCTAGGACCAATATTTTCCGAGATAGCCTAGAAGCTTCCAGAACCTTGGCAAAATTGTAGATTTCTCCGCCAAATCAGGTAAAAATACCGCAGCCCGACATAGAAGAGGCGGTTTTGTGAAGACAGTCAATGAGTGAAGACGTATAGTTGTGACTGGTAGTTGTTCTCTGTCTGAGTTATTTGTCACCTGTGATTGGAAGCTGTTTCTTATTATATCTGACGAATTGAGGCTGTATAATTGTGATTGTTACAGCGGGAATTTCTTATATCTAGTGAAATTTTTACGAATAAAAGTCTTGTGTTCATTAAGTGGTTGCTTTATTCAACTCTCATTCGACATGAACCCGTGAAGCTTGGTACAATATATATATATATATATATATATATATATATATATATATATATATATATATATATATATATATATATATATATATATATATATATATATATATATATATATATATATATATATATGCTGCAACATATTAGTTGTATCACAACTAAGACCTAACAATAAGAATATGAAAATTTCGGGTAGTATATCATTAAACGTTATGTAGATTATATGAAATTCAAAATGTTTCTTTGACTATATAAGAGAAAGAAAAATGATCCCTGAATCATCAGAATGTATCGAGATACAAAATGTTGAAGTTGTTCGTTCCAGAAGACACGTGTGACTTAAGCTATATGGAATGTCGATACCGAAATCTACGTATTGCTTAATGATCTTACTTCATGTAGCTGCTGGGGAACTGGAACCCGCTCTTTGCTAGAATTGCTAAAAACAGGTCCTTCGTAACAAATATTGAGAAGGCAGGTTTTTGGGAGATTTCTTTCCTTGTGAAACGTGAAAACAGATCGTAAAGCTATCCTCTATTCTATGTCAAATCACCTACATCAAAGATAGAATTTTGAAAGAAACCCCTTTTGATTGAGTCGGACAACGTGTTGATGTTTAATGGGGGGTTATGATATTGACGCCTGATGAAATCCCCTAGAGGAGGAAAGTAAGATCGATCCAATTATTGTAGAATATTACACCGTTCGTCAGTCTGATATTATGACTAATAGCTCTGGGAGAAACGATAGCAAGTGTTTTCTGATAAGTATCGGAAGCATAGAAAGATGGCACGACCATGAGTTTATGAAATACTGGAGCCGGTTGTGTGTGTGCTACTTTAAATTAAGCTTCAACTTCAGAAGAATAAGCTTCAATCTACACTATCTAGCAGTGTTATTGCACATAATTCGTATGTATTGATATAGGCAACAATATTAATTTATTGAAGTATTCATGCATCGACCCAAGATTATAATTTATAGTTGGTCGGCCACTGATATTTTAAATTATATTTTTTTTCTAAGAAAGTCAAAAGAATTAATTTAATAATATTTTCTACTACTGTTCAGTAAGAACAATGTACTTTTGTTACAGAATAACATAACTGCATGCGTGACAGGCACTGAATGTAATCCTTTTTATAAATGGAGGACTTACCACATGTTACTCAACTATCGGCTCTTAATATTTGGAGATGATTTTTTTTTTATCGATCAATGTATTTTCATCGGAAATTGACCTGCCATATCTTCTGATCTGGTGCCTTGTGACTCTTTCTGCGGTTTAATTATTCAAAAGTCTTTCTTGAACGTTACCTTTTTTTAACAGAAAAAACTAACTTTCAGCATATTACTGATCAACATAATTCAGCGTGTGAAGGTTGTACCGCTGAATAATGAACAGCACATTGAAGTCTTGTAACTCGAATTTTAATTTACAGGTAACTTTTCACTTTTAAGTCAAATAGAGAACTATTACTCTGTCGTCAACAGAAATATTTAAGAATTATTTTTTGTTTTCATCAGAATTGTTTCTTTTTTTTATCCGCTCAGAGAAAACTACATCTTTTTTTCTTTTTTTTTTAGTTACAAATTTTTAAAATTTCTCTTGATGTTTTGTATTCTTCTGTGTTTGCGTATATAAAGTCTGTAAATTATTTCGAGTGATTTCCATCCATACAAGTATCTCGAGGTACCAATGGCTACATACCTTTCAGTTAGAAATAGTCTCTAACTGAAAGTAGTTACATATACTTTCAGTTAGAAAAAAAATTACGTTTGAGTATATTTTAATCAGTGACCGATTTTTAATTGGAAAATATATTCGATAAATTCGTAAAATGTAGATTTTTTTAAGTATCTTCCGAGGATCAGTACAGATTATTGGTAATATTTACTTCATTCGTCACTATATGATATTAAAAAAAATCATCAAAGAGTTGTGCTTTCGATCTCGATAACTAAAACCACTTTTCTGTGTCTGTCATTTCATTTTAATTCTTTTTAAAGGGGTGGTATATATATATATATATATTTCCGTTTTGATACGAAATTACTTTTCCGAAAAATGCAAAAGTGTAAGGAAATACATAATGATAATAGTAATAATAATGCTAGGAAGAAGTTAATTAAAATTGGAAAGTTGTTATTGGAAATAAAAAAGAATTGTGATTTTTCCGTTTTTTTATGGGAAATATGTGTCTTTTATGTGAAATGATGTTTGCGGTATTGTTTATATAAAATGTATAATTATGAAAATATAATTACGTGTTATCTCACCCACACACACACGCCATTAAACTATATTTCAAGAAGAAATGATTTTACGAACGTTAAGTTCACATGAAAGAAAGGAGAGATTGCAATATGCAAAGCATTAACATTTCAGCACATTTGGAGAATGTAGGGACAAATGACATTTGAAGCATTGAATAAAAGAAAAGTTATCAAATAGAATTTTCATTCGGGAATATAACTATGTGATCTGTATTTTCGTTATATTATATATTCTGCCTTTGTTAGCGAATCCGACTAATGGAAGGTGTTAGGTAATATGTGTGTGTGTGTGTGTGTGTGTGTGTGTGTGTGTGTGTGTGTGTGTGTGTGTGTGTGTGTGTGTGTGTGTGTGTGTGTGTGTGTGTGTGTGTGTGTGTGTGACATATTTTAATAGAATAAGGATATTTTTCTCATCTCTCTCAATTGCATATTTATCAGTCTGAAATTTGCTTTAAGCTTATTACTTAGCTTACTATATTGTACGGTAACAGAGAGAGACAGCAACGAATAATAAGTTATTTCGAAATGATCTGCGTAATACAGAGGGAGAACAGGGTCGGCTCAGTAGGTTAACATAGCGAAATGGCAGGGCCCCGGACTTCACCAGGTAGGTGTCTGCATCAGCAACATGATTGTCATGTGTTTTACAATAATTATTATCTAAATATTATAAATTTTAGTGAAAGTATAAAAGAATATTAAGATAAAGTAGAGGTAATTTCAAGAAAAGTAAATAAGGAGTTATACAATCTTAAATTAATAACAATTTACATGAATTGACAAAACATTAATGTATCATATTACTTGAAACATTAAATTTAACTAATAAAATAACTAAACTATTATGAACACCATATTTTATATTTACAGAATTAAATGAAAGTATAATTATATAAATTGACATAGTAAGATAATAAAATAAGATAATAAGAAAAGGGAGTAGAATATATATGCAAGCTTAATTATACAGCTATTTACATGATTTAAAGTCTTTTCTTAAGAATTTTACTTGAAACATTTGACTCAATTAACAGATTGAGTCATGATGTTATGGAGAACTATAATTGATATAAAGTTTTCGTGTTCATTATTTCCTTTAAGATTTACTTTAGGAAATAATGTTACTTATATGTATAAATATACATACTATCTACTTATATGTAAATATACATGAATAAATAAATATACATATTACTTGAGATATTTATTTAAACAGTTAAAACAATTACGCTATTATGAACACCATTAGATACGCATGAAAATATTAAAAGAATTATATTGAAATATTATTGTTCATCTGATGAATTTAATGATGAATAAAGTTCATCGTCTACCATTGTGGAAGATTGTACAGGATCACGGCATAGTTTGAGTCCTTGTACTGTTAGAAATTTGAATATTTCAATTATTTTTACCGCTTAAAACCCTCTTTTAGACAATATTCCATAAATTAAATGTCTGTTTGACTATGGTGCCTTTTTTACGTGGAATGCCTTCGTAGATGGACATTTCACTATGTTGTGAAGGGCATTTCCCAAATCACCACATTTGCAGATGTTAGAACTGGATTCACTAAATCTTGCGAAGTATTCAAGGAGGGGTCCATGGCTCAGTAGGAATAAGACCACTGTGGACGCCGATACACGAAGCAACATATCTAGGTACAGAATCAAAGAGGGTATGGATGGCGTCCTGATGAATGGCTCTCCATTCCTTATCAATCATTTGCCAAAGTGCGTCTTCTGAAGGAGGCAGGATTTGTAAATGGCGTCTACGGTCGGGTGCGTCTACCCTGAAATTTGCATAACATTTTGGTCACGCCTTCTTGGTGTTGAGTTTTCAATGTCATGCAGTGTATAAATGAATAAATAAATATATATACAAAGCAAGATTAGAAGAGTATTATAAGCGAAAATTGAAAGAGATACTAGAATAGATATAAAATTAAAAAATTCAAGAATAGATAAAACACTTATGTTAAGAAAAATAATATATTTATTTGGGTTTTCAAATGCTTATAAATTATTTCATTTGACAAAGATTATTTTTGTTTCAGATATATTTACTTATTTTAAATAATGATAAGTAGACATATCCTTGCCTATCTTATGCAATAAACTTAGGCCTTAGACCATTTTGATGTAAAATGTTCTTCAAAAGTTTGACCAGACTAAAATTTTGACCTATCTGGTGTAATCAAATCAATATATGTCGAGCCAGCGTAAATGAATTACACTAATGTATGTTAATAAATTATTATATGAAAAACTTATTTAAGTTTTAAATAGTGCAATAATTATATGAAAAACTGGTATAAGTTTTTGTATGGAAAACTTATATTAGTTTTTCATATATAAGTATTGCACTTGCCACAAAATTATAAAGTCAGTAATAGAGAATCAAAAACCAAACTTCTTATTTTAAATTAAAAATATACAGAAATTTTGAAATTATTAGTTAGTTTAGTTATCGTAACGTTAAATCAATAAACAATTATTACTTAACATATTTATTTAAGTTTATTAATATTCAAGTGTCCTTTATTTAGCTTGAATTGTTTTTCTGAGCTGCTTTACTATACTGAACTAAATTTAGTGGTACAACAACCCCCAAGGGGTCAAGGCATACAGTGCCCATATTTCTTTAACCGAAGATCTTGGAATGAGAAGCATTTGTCCCGATCAGGCTGTCAGCATAACGTTTACGTTTACACCAGCGAGCTTCCCTGTATCCAATTCAAAAGAGCTATACAAGAATGATGGAAGCCGCTGTATAGAAAAACGGAGCCATTACAGGGGGACCCCAAATTTGCGACCCCGAGCTCTCAAACACTACCACCGCAAAGGACAAATTAATTTAGGCTAACAAAACTTTACAAATAATGAAGAAAGATATAAACAAGTATGTAAAAAAATTTTTGGATTATTAAAACAATATTATGCTAGGTAAAATTAGAAAGCCTGAAAAAAACTGGTTGGTGAACAACATGAAAATTTACAAATGGTGTTTGTGTTACAATCTAAGTGAGAAATTAAAAATGCATAATAAAATTAAGATATGTAGAATTGAAAAAGCTATACAAAGTAAAGCAGAGTTTTAGGTAAATGGGTGATTGAAAAGGTTAGATATAACACAGGGTTGCAGAAGTAGTTACTAGTTGGTGTCGTCATGTTACCCAGTAAAAGGGTCTTCCTAAGTAATAAGAAAATCCACAATTTGGTTCAGCTTTCTCCTTGAAATTTTGCTGTTGAGGATTGCTTTCTTCCAGAATACTATCCATCTGGTGGCTGGGCATGACAGATGCCAAGAAACAGTTAATGGGTAGACCATGATGAAATGGAGAGGATGGATAATATCTCTACAGGTACAGTTATATGAGACTGCTAAATTTATTCGATGGAAGTACGTAGGAAATAAGCCATGGCCGGACATAAAAAGAATTTCATTTCTTGTCCAGTTTAATGGCTTCATTGAGACAGAGAGCTCCATCTCATGAATTAGGCATTCTGTATTGGAATCCGTCCAGTTTTGTGGCCAGTTATCGAAAATCCATTTCCGGCATTTTTCTTTAAGATGTCAGCAGGGTGGTGTATTAATGACAGACTGGAGTAAAAAGAAGGCTACACTCTTCGCTTTCTTATCGGCTTCCTCATTGCCCTCTGTGCCAGCATGGGCTTTAATCCATTTTAGTTGGATGGACAAGAGGTTGACTAATTCAGCTTGGATAGCGCGAGCTATAGGGCTGGTTGATGTCAGATTGCAGATAGTTTTAAGTGCTACCTGGCTGTCTGACCAAATAATTACAGGATGTTGTTGTCCTTTAGCAAACTTAACAGCTTCTTTGATAACAATAACCTCTTCTAGGAAGACAGAGTTCGCATTGCGGAGTTTCTGCTTCCACGTGTAAGTTGTAGAGTTGTTTAGGAAGGCAACAAAGGTCATGACCACTCCTTCTTCTAGTTTTGATCCACCTGTAAATATGTACAGAATGTCTAGCGGGAAGTGCAGGGGGGTATTGTGATGAAAGTGTTGACATTAAAAAGGCCAGGATAATTTATATCCAGGCTTAGTTTCGTCTCAACATCAGATGATAAGGGGAGAGGAGGATCTAGGCACTGAACTCCATCTCTAATAAGGTTGATGAGTTTTGCCTCTGCTTTGATTTTCAGATGAAAGGAGGAAGACTAGTATTGAGTTATAAGGTTGAGGTTGGCATGGTTCTGAAGGCTCCAGTGCTGCTGAGGAGAAATTTTCTTTGAATGGATGGAGAGCTTTTGAGATGTCTTAAATGTGAGTGAAGCTCCCAAAAAAGCAGCACCATGGAAGATCATGCATTCAATGACTGTCTTATAAAGTGTTATCCGGCAATGTTGACTAATTCCCCACTCGTTGCCTGCAATTTTGCGTATTTTTCGTTGGAGAAGAAGTGCCTATTACCTTGAGAGATGATATGATTTTTGAAGTTAAGTTTTTTTATCCAGGATCACTCCTAGCAGCTTGATTTGGTTAGCTTTTTCAGTCTGTGGTTTTCCAAAATATCTGTGAATCACGCTGGAGTTTTGCAACGAGCACGAATTTCGTTTTTCTAGAGAAATAGATAGATGGTTTTCATCAGCCTACGCCTTTAAATGTGTACGGGCTATTGTTGAAGCCTTTCCTAGCTTCTTTTCACTTTTGACACCAACCACGAACAAAACGTCCACGAAGGCCTGAAGGTGAATTTGGCAGTTTGGGTCAATATATTTGCCAATATTGCCCCAGTTAAACTTCAAAGTTAAATCTGTGACAAGATTTCAAAGAATTGGGACACTACAAGATCCCTGTGGGCATCCAATGGATTGGCGTTTAGAAACAAGACCCATATTATTCGGTAGTAGAACCATTCTTTCGTTACGGTTATTGATAAGGATGTTTGTAACATTGGAAGAGCATATTGGTGGCTCAGAGTTGTTGCTTCAGTTTATAAGGATTTATATTTTCAAAGGCACCTTTGATGTCTATTGTGATAATTGCAGCGGGGAGTGGATATTGTGATAATTGGTTACGAAGGGTTTGAATTTATTTGTTGAGTGTCAAGAGGACATCATCGACAGAACGACTTTTTCTAAAGAAGCCTTGTCCCAAGAGTTGGTAGGAGGAAGATAGCTCTATAGGAGCTGATTTTAGACTTGCCTTTTCCTTCTTTATAGAACAGAATGATAAGTCCAACTTTGAAGAAGCGAGGAAAATTCGAAAGTAACAAGAATTTGTTGAACAAACTAGGCAGGATGTTCGGAAAAGACCTGCTGGTTGTTTGAATAACAATATTGTCATTCCCGTCGAAGTCTGGAGCTTTACCTTTTCTCAGGATGTTATTAACTCTCGGTATTTCCTGTTTGCTGAAGGGGACGTCATATGTCGCAGTAACATTTGAAACAAAGACCTGGCTGTGGGTAGTGGAAAAGAGTTCTGCTAGGATATTTTCTGCTATTTCTGGATAACTTTCCTTTTGGCTGCCAGTAGAGTCAACAAAGTGATTTGAAAATGGAATAACCACCCTGAAAACTGCCTTATAAACCTTGCCATAGGGACAACATTCAGAACTACAGAATTCCTTCCAGTTTTTCTTTTTTGTGCTTCTAAGGTGTTTGATGTAAATTGCACGTTTAGCCTTATACTGCTGGTATAAACCATCTCTATCTTGTGCTGAAGCCTTTTGGTAACTCCTTATGAACGCTCGAAGTTCCTTTCTTGCGATCTGGATAGGTTGTGTTCACCATGTAGGGGTGATCTTACGTTTGGCTCCTTTAATTTTGAAACTAGAATTACAGTAAGATATAATGGTATCTTGAAGAATCGGGGAAGCTTCTTCCAGGTCAGCAATATTGTCGCTGTTAGCAATTGAGTGGGTTAGGTTAGTGATATGGCGCTAGAGGGGTTTGTAAAATTTATTATGTCCACAAAATTAGATTTTGTATCTTTTAAATTAAAAGGAGGTAGTTCGGTTGTAGATGATAACCTTTACATATTGATGACTACTTAAAGTCTCCTTGTCTAGAGCTTCCCAAGTAATACCTTTAGCCATTTCAGTATTCGTGATTAACGTCAAGTCTGGCATCCTTATTGAAATTTATTGGTGAAAAATGGTGGGCAGCCTTGTGAGTTGAGGATGAAAATGTCATACCTAGGATGAAATCCACTGCTTTTTCCCCTCGTGAATCATCATTAGTGTTACCCCAGATTTGGCAGTGGGCATTCACAAATCCACGCCAACGATAATATTTCCTAAACAAGTAGTTCTGGGAACATTATCCAATTAACTTAGAGTTATGGAAAGATATGATGTCGTGGTCACAGATGAACTTTTTGCTCTGTGGTTTGGTGGAGGGTTGTAGGTTGAATGATGTTCAAGGATGCCTCCTCCAGAGTTATCCTAATCGTAATTTTTGTCTCTGAGCTGTGGAGGAATGTTGGTTTAAGTGTCTGGGAAGTGTATATAATTGCGGCCTTGTGGATGATTGAAGACGAATAAGACCAATACTGTGGAATGCATGTAATTTTACCATCTTGCAGGAAAGGCTATTGTAAAATGAAAATGTCAACTTTATGGTCTTCAGCAGAATTTGCAGGAGATCCAGAGTCGGCTTCGATTTTCTAATATTTATTGGAATGATCGTGAGAAGGTCTTAAACATTTCTGATTAAATGCAATTGGATGAATGGATAAATAAAATAATTTATGGCATGTGGATCTGCGGGAAAATTACTTGATTATGAGGTCATATTCTGCGTTCTTATCTGTTGATCAGATGATTGTATCTTGGATGTGAATCTAAATATCTCTGTGGTTGCTTATTGAGGTTGGCATAGGTAATGTTGGCAAGAATATCCTGTACCAAATAGACGTAAGATGGATAGTTAGAATGTTCTGTACTATGGTCATGTGGAAATTTGTTCTACATCTCCTGTTGTAAGAGTTGCAGTTGATGCAGTGGAGCATATAAGCTCTGCATGACGTCGTTGGATGCGATTCCTCCGTTTCCACAGGTGAGGTAGATGAGAGTAGTCTTGCTGTCCATGCCCGAACTTTTGGCAGTTGAAACAACGGATAAGACCGTAGTGTTCTTTAAATCTATGGCACTTACCCCTAAGCTAGAGAGTGCTGCCATTGATGATCCTAAAGGCCCCAGGCAGAAGGAACGTAATTAGATTGTATATTCGCCCATTGCATCTCAAGCAGTGGAATCACACAATTTGATTTTTCCTGGATATATTTGCAGCTATGCAAAAAGGGGTCAATGAAGTCAATTGGATGTGTGGTATCCGGAAGGTCTTGGATCACTACTCTTGGCGCCTTGATGTTAGTATGCTGAGAAAACTTTGCTTGTTGCTATGAAATAGGTGCAAAGGATTGAGTTTTTGTAACATTTGTTTTCCTTTTGGCTACAGTGGCGAAGCTTTCTCTACCGAGTTAGGGCACAATATCTTGTTTATTAGCCATTCCGCTAGCCTCTTAGATGTGTGACCTGCTATTTTGTGTGCTGAGGAATATTCATTTTTCTTCTTTTGTCCTTTCTTTAAGCCTTTTAAAGGGGTTGATTTTAGCAGAATGTTCTTGAAGTTGATAGTTTGGGCAGCTTTACGTTAAACTTTAGCCCACTCGTCTAAGTTAGTTTGCTGATCGTGTTATGAACCAGTAAGATTGGGCTAAGACTTTGTTCAAGAAGTTGTGGCAAAGTATTAAGCTCTTGACGAATAGAAAGTGGGAAATAGAATTTGTAATAACGAGAGCCTGATTCAGCCAGCTTTCGATACCCATCTAAGATTTGCTTAGGTGTTTCGTAGGAAATTCTTTGCTCTTGGCAGTCCGTTTCTGTTTCAGCATAGTCAGCAGCCTCCAATAGAGTTGTGGAGTTTCCATTTCCGTCTGCATTCTTGTCCTCGTTTTGAAGGCAGCTTTTGGCTGTGCGTTCATTGATGATCTTTTTTTTACCATAACCAATTCAATCAAGAATCAAGTGACCTAGGTACGACTGTTTATCTCTGCGCATCAATCTGTACATTTTGAAAAAAAGAAAAGAAAATCAGATTCCTGTGCTACAAAAGTAAAAATTATGTACATAGAAAATTTTACAAGTTAATTTTTGTTAAAAACAATAATAATAAAAAAATTTAGTTTCAGTAAATTTGCAAGGTGGAAGATCCCTTACGTTCGTTTAACTTTGACTAAAATCTAGATTTTTGCCCTACGAATAGTAAGATGAATGAAGAACATAGAGAGCGGAATGAAACGACATTATCTTTACTTACGAATCTCTTTTCTGCTAACAACACTACGATGATCGAATTCGAGTCTGGCGACAATGCGGGGCTTCTGAACTATTGCGTTATGCATTGCTACATTTGTCCTGCTCTCGATATCATAGTTTAAGGTGGTTATATATATATATATATATATATATATATATATATATATATATATATATATATATATATATATATATATATATATATATATATATATATATGTTTCCTTTTTCACATCTCTGAAGTACGCATTGCTGATACACTTAATAACCATGAGCTACGGTGAACTGGTTGGTTAGAGGATTCGCTCCAGTTGTCGGAAGGTAATGGTTTAAAATCCCGATTTAATTGAAGATCCGTCATGTTCACTGATGGCAGCTGGGGCACGTTAAAATGGTCGAGGTCACAATGTCATCCAAATGAAGTACCTTTGAGGTGGCAGGTCAGGTATTGGGGAGACTTCTATTTAGTCCCTGATTCTAAAATACGAAGAATCCCACTCCAGCTGCTTTCATCTAACTAGTAAAGCCAAACTCAGAACTAGGTAAAAGGAAGCATGTTGACGCAACACTATATAACATGGGCCTCAGAAAGCTAGTAGTTAGGGCATCGCTCTCACTATTGGAAGGTAGTGAGTTCGAATCCCGGCTGAACGAAGATGCGTCGTGTTCACTAAATGCGGCAGAGACACGTTAAATTGCAATATCCTCTAAGTGAAAATCCTCTGGGAGTCGTATGTCAAGTATAGGGTAGCCTGCTTGGTCCCTGTTTCTAAATTACGCAGACTCATTCGGCTGCTTTCATCTAACTGGTAGAGTGCAACTGCGGTTAGGTATAGGGAAGTGTGCTGCTGCAACAATTCAAAATAATCAGCACTACATCTTTCTTGGCATTGGAGGTGGGTGTTGGAGCCCGTGATCCCCCATTCTTTCAGCGGTTGCCATCAGCCATATTCTAACAGGATAATGCGTGACCACAAGTGGCATGCAAAGTTGAAGAAATCTTTACCATCAAAATAAATTTTGGCATTGGCCAGCTTGTTCTCCCGGTCTGTCGCCAATCAAAAACATACGGCCTATGCTTGCATAATTAAAACCCCAAGTGCTACTATATTAGATCGATTAAGCAATATGTGAAAGCCACAGGAACTACCAAGGATGCATCCAAATCCTCTTTGATTTTGCGCCGAGGAGTGTGCCAGTAGTTATAGCTAACAATTGGTGGTAACACTAACTACTGATTTTATTATCCTCCACTTCCCAAGATGATGGAATTTCAAATATTTTATCTTTATATAACGCATTACCTGTCAATTCAGCATAAATCAGTACGGAGATAGTTTCTCTGTTAAAGCTGTTGAATCTTTTGACTACCGATGCTTTTGTCATATTATGCGTAGTAAAATATTGAACTCCATTCTTTTTCAGAAATTTTTGTTCTTTAGTATTCTTGAATTCAGAACCACTGTCAAATTGCAGAGAGGAAAGTTGCCGCTCTAAAAATATTGTTCGCAACGCTTCTACGATTTCATCACCACGTTTGGTTTTTAACGGTATGGCCCATGCATACTTTAAAATATCAATGCATTTCAATATGTAGCAAAAGCCTTGATTATGTTTTCTTAATTTAATCAAATCTACCAGATCACATTGCCATTGTTGATCAATAGAATATACAATCACTCTATTAATTTGGAATTTTCTACGAACTGGTTTGTGTAGAGTGTATGCATTTATTCATTTCAACCATTTCTGAATTATTTTCTTCGGAACTGTTCCTCGAACAGCACGGTATAATGTATTTAATCCACCGATGCTTCCCGGCAGACTTGGAACTTGATATGTTACCTCCATTGCAGCATGAAATTTTATAATTCGATATATTTATTCTACATCTCATGATTCTTTACGAAAAGTTAAATTCGCGCTTTCGTTGAAATGTAATGTAAAGTCAATAGCTACTTTGTTATTTCCTGTGAATATGTAAATCAAAGAAATAAATGCACACAAAGAAATGAACGCGAAAATAACAATAGTAAGCTCTACAGTGGAAGGCATAATCACAAATGAATATTGTGTATACAATCATTCGCTTTTATAGATAAACAAACTTAATAATTTAAAACTACTAAGACACCAAGGCTTCGTGGCATGATCGATAAAGCGTCAATATCATCGTGCCACGAAGTCTTTTTTATTAGATCCTGGATGTGAGTCTCACTCTAAAAATGCTTATTAACTAAACGAAAATTAATACAATTAACATTTGTTTTAAATTCTATTAATATTTTAAAAAAATAAATTCTGTCAGTAGTATTCGAAAAATAATTTATCTTCATATCATAAAAATAAATTCTGTCTTTTCCGATAAAATTTTATTAATATTCTAAAATTCTCAACATTGTAATTAATTGAGGATTCATTTCCTTTCAAAATAAAACTCTATGTGTAAATTTTAAATTCTGAAAAATATATTCTATTTGAAATTAAATTCTATTACTTTAAAAATAAATTCATATTATAATACACTTTAAAATACATTATAATCCTTAAACATAAAAATTCTATTTAAAATCACTACAAAAAATTCAAAGTCCCAATCGTTCCCCTCAGATAATAAACCATAAAAACCATATCCTTAACGAAGTCCGAGTAGCTCAGTCGATAAGATAACGGACTACCACTGCTGAGGTTCGAGGTTCTGTCCCCATGGCTAGAAATGTTCATTTTCTTAAAATAAGAATATACAGTTCAAAATTATTCCCGTAAAAAACAGCATTAGTATGAAAAGTTCATAATAGATGGATGCACGATTTATGACCTCACTCTCAGCATCAATATAAAAAAGTTTGAAAATTGCTCAATCGATGGCAGCACTATTCAATGACGTCACACACTCTGTTTAGTGATAAAACCCTCGTATAAGATCACAAACATATGACGTCACTCTAAACCCTCGTATAAGACTAAAAACCTATGACGCTACTGCTGATAAGAGCCTGCTCCACGTGTCGGTGAACTCTCCTTTTCTCACTACTGACCCATGTGTGCTGTTTTGCTCCCAAGTTTAATTTAATAATTTTAGATGATAGTAATACAAATGAAAGGAAAGCAACACGATTATCCATAATTAACGTATTTATAAAACACTTATGAAGCACAAATTTGTTAAAAAAAATTTTCATAAACGTAGTAAAATTAAAAATGCAATCAAATGTGTAAACATTCACGCAAAAATTTAAAAAGTACACTACTGGCCATTAAAATTGCTACACCAAGAAGGAATGCAAATAACAGAACGATATTTATTGGACACATACATTATAGTGGAAAGAACAAATGATTAGATTTACAGGAAATTAGGATGTATAGATCTTGAGAAATCAGTACCCAGAGCAGCCACCTCTGGCTGCAATAACAGCATTTATCCGCCTAGGCATGGAGTCAAACAGAGATTGTATGGTGTGTACGGGGATCTCAGTCCATGCATCTTCAACACTATGCCACAGTTCATCGACAGTAGTGGATGGTGAGTGATGGCGTGCCAATCGCTCGGCAACCATTGACCACACGTTCTCAATTGGTGACAGATCAGGAAAACGTGCTGGCCAGGGTAACAGTCGAACCTGTTCTGTATCAAGGAAGTTCAGAACAGTTCGGGCAACATGCGGTCGTGCTTTATCCTGTTGAAACAAAGCATTAGGGAGGCCTCGAAGATGGGGCAGATCCACGGGCCTTAACACATCGGAAATGTAATGGTTGCTGTTCAAAGTGCCGGTAATGTGAACAAGAGGTGATCGAGACCTGTATCCAATGGCACCACATACCATCACTCCAGAAGATGGGCCAGTATGGCGATGTCCAATGCAAGCTGGCAATGCGCGTTCTCTACCATGCCTCTAAACACGGATGCGGACATCATGGTCCTGTATACAGAACCGAGATTCATCTGTAAAGATGACGTGATGCCATTCCCGCGTCTAGATTCGTCATTGATCTCACCATTGAAGGCGCTCCTGTGTGTGACGCAGCGTCACTCGTAGCCGAAGCCATGGTCGCCGTGCAGACAATCCATGCTGCTGCAAAGGTCGTCGAACTGTTCGAGCAGAAACTTATTGCCTTGCAAATGACTCCATTTCTCGACTCAGGGTTCGTGACGTGGCTGTACGATCCCTTGTGACCATGCGGATAAGATGTCTGTCTTCTCTGCTTTCAGTGATGGGGGGTCGCTGAGATCCTGCATGACGTTCCGTATGATTGTCCTGAACCCATCGATTCAATATTTTGCTAACAGTCATGGGGTCTCGACCGACGCGAGCAGCAATATTGCGGTACGATAAACCGCAATCCCGGTAGGCTATAATCCTTCCTCGATCAAAGTCAGACACGTGCTGATAGGCATTTCTTCTTCTTACACGAGGTATTAGAACAACTTTCTTTGCCGAAAACAACGTTGAAACGGAAATTGAGTATGAGAAAACTGCTGTCAAATCTCTGGTTTTATACACAATCTAGATGTCGTTACTGTCACCTGCTTTGTATGAATGCGCTGAAAATCTAATCATTTGCATATCACAGCAAGTTCTACCTGTCATGCAAATCTCATGTGTGTGGTGTGCCGCTTTCCTAGTGTAGCAATTTTAATGGCCAGTAGTGTACAATCAAAAGAGGAAATTATGATTTTTATAGATAATTTATTTTAAGTTTTCTCATCCACTTGAAAATATAGCTTCACCTAAAAAATGCTGTGATGTGTAAAGTGAGATTCAAATCCGGCACGAATAGTCATTTTTAAAAACTAAAATTTTAAATAATAAATTTTTATTCATCAATTTGAAAGGGGTGAAGTTGTCCTGCTTAGATGTAATATGATGCACCTATTGATAAACCGAAATTTATTTGAAGACGCCATGTAACCACTATTTTCAAAAAATGTAAAACTCTACAATATTTTTATTAATTTAAAAAATTTTAATATAAAATCAGCAAATAAAATATGCAATTTTATAAACATGTTAGCTTTTTTGCGGAAAATCTTGTGTACTGAAAAACTACTATAAAATGCAAATTTAAGAGAGAAACAAAAATAATGAAGTATGAATAAAAATGAATTAGAAAACGGCCATGTATTACTGTGCATAAATGAATGTCCGAAGATGCAAGTCATTTTGTTTCCCAAAGAGAGAAAACACTGAAAAATTCAAGTTTGCAATTTAAAATCTAAAATAAATCAAAACAAAAGTACCAAACTAAATGATTACTACAAATATTTATAAGAAATTTAAGAGGGAGAAAAAAAATTTATTTTTAAATTTTTAAAAGATAATTTAACTTGAATACTGCACAATCTGTTAATATTGAAGAGACTATCACTGGCTTATAACTGTTAGGAACAGTCATCCTCATTTATATTTACAGCAGGAGCTATTTTTTTTTACAAATTTGTTGGGACTAGTAAAATAGGTCTTAAAATCGAAAGTTCGTAAACTAAAAAATAAAAAACTAGATATTTTTTTAAATAATGTTAATGTTTGTTATATATAAGAAAAATAAGTGCAAAATAAAATTCTTTTCTAAAAACAATTTTTACTTTCATTTTATAGATAAAAAATTAAGTTAATGATTCTTATTTGTTACAATTACATTATGAAAACCTATTTTCCCATTCTTTTGATGTAAGAAAGAGTTTTACTGTTGCGTTTATCAAAAAAAAGTGCTTGGTTGCCATTCATCTCCTTGTTTTGAAGACGGTTATGTGACATCAATTTTTTGTTTTTCCATTTTTATTCATTTTTTCAACCATTTAAACGTCCGACAATTTTTGTGCAAATTTTATCTGTCAACTTTCAAAAAATACTGAAATGAAATTTCAGGCAACAGTGGGTCTCTGTTGAAATTCATTGATGAGTATATCATCTTCACTCAAAACGTTCGATAAATGTTGGTTTTCTTTAGTTAAGGTGGTTACTTTAGCCTGCATATCAAAATGACTTACATACCTTTCTTCCTATAACATAATTCCATTCATAGATTCTCAAGCGCATTGTGCCATGTGTCAATTTCATAAGGCAATTCCAAGATGTGTTTTAGGTTTGGTTGCTGCTTAACGAACACTTTTTGCACACGAGGGACCGGAACAAATGATTTAAAGGGATTCCGAAATCACTAAAAAAGTCCAAACTGGGTCCAAGACATCCTAAAAAAGTACTTTACAATATTTGCACTTGAAGCTATTGATTATGCTGATGCATGGGTTGTAAACCAGAAATTAGATAAGGCAGGAAGAATTCCAGAATTGAATAAAAAATTCGGAATTTCAAAATCAGTCGTGAAATAAGTTATCCATAATTTGAAATTTTACGTTTTTCTAATATTAATGTCTGTTTAAGTTTCTCAACTATGAAATTAAAAAAAATTAATTAAAAAAAATCAAGTGATAAATAATAAACGCAAGCGAAAAAGATGCATGATAGCACAAAAACCCAATGAAAGCTCATTGCGTCTATGTGGGACCGTTCCCTTTATTCTACTCATCAACAAAAGATAGAGAAACTATATCCAGTGATCTGACAACCGAAACAGAATCAGTCAATTAATGGTAATCTGCCCTCTCGTTTTCCAGCCATCGTAAGAAGGGAGTTTTCCCCTATTTTTTCAACCGAGAGTTACAAAGAAAAATGACCCAGATGACAGTGTTTCAGTCACGTAATTATGAGATTTGGATACTATAATTTGCTTTAGGTAAACTTCAACTAGGTTTTGTTGTGTGGAGAAAAAGTTGCAGACTTACCGCTACGTACATGCTTCTTCGAACTTTATTAGCTTTGAGAAGAACTCAAGCAATTTATTTTAATTTATTTAAGTTTGTAGGAATTCGGGAATTCCAATAAGATTAATTTATTAATTAGTTTATTAGTTTCAAGCTCAAGTAGTTCTATAGTTTATTTCCTCAAGTACGTACAAGATGTTATATTCAAAATGACAGACTAACAAGAAGGAATACCCTTTATTGATTGTCAATATTGCATACCAAAACATGCATCGAACTCTATATTAGACTATGATGATAATACACCTCTAGCTATACAATTAGTTTCAGAAGCTGGAATTTCAAATTTCATAGTGTTTTTGTGTCCTACAGCAGGATATGCCTCAGTTCCTAAGAGGCCTTCACAGTTAAAATCTGAACTATTAAACGCTATTTCCAACAAAAATGGGATTGAAGAAGTCAGACATACCAGAAATGGAAAACTAATTATCGCTACAAATGATTATAAAACTGCAACAGAAATTTGTAAAATCGAAACAGTATTAAATGTCCCTGTGACTCCCCAAATACAAATTGAACAATACACTACGAAATTTATTATCCCGTTCATATCAGTGGATGAATGTATAGAGAATCTAGCATTAGAAATTGAAAATAACGGCCTTCTTGTATCTCAAATATGACGTTTCAATAGAAAGGGATCTTCAGAACTTTCAGAAACTATCTTAGTAAGAGTCTACAGGCATAAAATACCGTCTCAAATTAAATTATTTTTATCTATTGTAAACGTAAAGATTTTTGTGGATAAAGTTCGTCAATGTGGAATTTGTTTTAAATTTACACATGCAACAAAAAAATGTAAAGTACAAACAGCTTTATGCAGACTCTGTGGCTCACATCACAATAATGATCCTTTTTCAACTAAAGTCCCATATTGTGTAAACTGCAAAGGACCTCACGCTTCAGATGATCCTTCATGTTCATCTCGTGAAGAAGAAACTCGGTTTTTAAAATTTAAGGCAATAAACCATCTTTCTTTTATTGAAGCAAGAAGACAATTTAAAACTCTAAAACCAATTTTGCTACAATTATAAAGTCTAATCAACCATCAGAAATTACTCATGCTAAAATAAATGATATAGTCACCTCAATAAATACGAAATTTGAAGAGTCAGTAGACAAAAAAATCTTAGCTATTCAAACCCAATAAAAAGCCATTATTAATACTATTTTCCAAAAATTTGAAGAAACTTTAAGCAAAATTTTAGAAGTCTCTCGTCATCCTTTGCTAGAAGGAAAACTCGGAAAAGTAGTGGAATCCAAAAACAATCATCAAACCCTAGTAATAGTGACATTCAGTTCAATCCAATTTTACCTGTGAACAGTGTTTTTAATTTTGGTAACTCTTCTGAAGAGCAGTCAGAAATAATTGAAAATCCAAAAATCAGAAAGGGAAGTAATAAAATTTCCTAACAGATAGGACGCAACTTCTATCCTGGGTGCATCAGTCCTTAGAAGTCAAATTGTAATCACAATAATCGTAACTTTTTTCATGTGCTCATTAATTTCGTGGAATGCGCGTAGTGTTCTCAATAAGCGCCCATACATGAAACTTCATTATTTTAACTCTGCAGACGTTATTGCAATACAAGAAACTTGATTAAAAAAAGTTGATAAGATATCTTTATTTAACAAAATAATCTTTCGTCAAGATAAAGAAGATAGCCGAGGTGGTGGCTTCTCCTAGCAGTAAATAAAAACATTCCAACAAGGTAATTTTCTCCTATCCGTCTCTCAGATGATGGCAGAGAACTCTTAGCAGTCAATATCACAGTGGCAACGACTACAATAACTATTATTAATGTTTACATTCCTCCTGGTAAATTTTCTTCAGAATGGCTTCATAGCATAATTCAAGGAATTCAGCCTCCTTATATCATCATAGGAGATTTCAATATTAGACATACATCATTAGGAAGCTGTTCTACTTCATCAAGGGCAAATGACCTTCTTGAATGGATTCAGGAAGAGAATTGCTGCCTCCTGAACTCTGAGATTCCAACACATTGCGGTCCACATCATAAATCTTCACTCATTGATTTCACCTTTGTATCACCAGACATTTATCACCTAAGTCATATTGAAGTTCACCCAGATTGTTTTGGAAGTGATCATTTACCATCTAAAACTAGCATAGCTATAGGAGATATTGATCACCATATACCGAACAGATCACGTATCCTGTGATCAGAGTTCATTGCTTCCATCAATACTGATTATGAAATTTCTAATCTTCACTCTATTGAACAATTCAATCATCTCTGCATAAATAAACTTCACAAGTTTCGAAGATGGCAGAAAATGCCATGTAAACCTTATCCTCCATGGTGGTCTGCTAGATAAACTTCACAAATTATTTCCTGGGCCAAAAAAGACGTCTTTGACGTAAAGCTAAACACACATGTGATAAGTACGTTTGGATGGCATATAAAAGAACTGCAGCAGAACTACATCGACTACTCATATATCTCTCTCGAAAATATTGGGACGAAATAATAATTTCAGCTGGAACATCAAAAAATATTTACAACTTATTAAAAAATCTCTAAAATAGAGTTACAGTATCTCCAACTTCACATATGATCTTATTACATCATAATTCTCCAGTGACAGATCCTATCCATAAAGCTAATATGTTTACAGACTTCTACACTCGTTCACCAATTTTAGAGGTTATTCCACTGGATTTAAGTACAAGTGAGGATTTCTCTTACAAATAAACCCTTTACTGCACCTGAACTGCAAGAAGCTTTGGCCAGATGCAAAAATTCGTCTGTTGGTCCAGATAAGATGTCTGCAAAAATATTAAAAGGAATTACTACTACCAACCTAGACTACCTCCTTTCCCTGATAAATAAATCGTGGCTTACAGGTATTGTACCAGAAATATGGAAACCCTCTATTGTTATTCCAATTTTAAAACCGGGGAAAGATGGCCAATCTTGTGGCATCGTACCGTCCTATATCTCTGACAAGTGTCATGTGTAAATTAATGGAAAGAATGATTTTGAAGAGATTTATTGAACATATATTGACAATATCTTTCTTTCATCCCAATCACCAAGGATTTCTGCCACATCGAGGTTGTGACAGTATTTTATCCATCATTAATCATCACATAATTTCTGCCAGATCCTCTAGAAAAATTGTTGTTTTGGTTGCAGTGGATATTTCCCAGGCCTATGATTCAGTTTGGCCAGATGGCCTAGTTTATAAATTACTTCAAGCAAACATCAAAGGAAACGCTGCTTTGTGCATTCAATAATTCATTACAACTCGCTATTTTCAAGTAAAGTGGAGAAATAAGCTAACTTCATCAGCCACCTCATATAGAGGAGTTCCACAGGGGAGAGTGTTATCACCTTTCCTGTTCTCAGTGCTTATGGCAGACCTCTACGATATCCTTCCCCCTGACATAAAATGCTTCACGTACGCTGATGATATATTTTTACTATATGAATCTGTTAACTTGGGAAAACTTCAGCAGAAACTAACATCTGCACTTGGAATATTACAAAATTGGTGTCAAGAATTGATGTCATCGATAGACGATAGAAAAATATTCTATGATTAACTTTTCTCCAAAACGACAACAACCTAATTTCAACTTGTTCATCAACAATCATCTTATTTCCTGGAGTAAAAATATTCGAATTTTGAGATTACATTTTTCACACAATTTATCTTTCCGTCATCATTTTCAGGAAAAGAGAAAAGCTATATCAAAAAAGTTGAATGCTTTAAAAGGTATTGCAGGTAATAAATGGGGTGCTCGTACTGCTCATCTTCTACAAATCGTGAAATCCTTTATTGTCTCCAGTCTGCATTATGGCTGTCATATATTTAGTTCAGCATGCACAACAGATCGCAAAATCCTTGAAACTATATATCACACTGCCCTAAGAATTGCCATAGGTCTTCCCAAGTGGACCCCCATACCGATAGTTCTACAAGAAGCAGGAGAAACTTCTCTTCACTCTAGACATGAAATGCTCTCCTTAAACTTTTACATTCGGAATTTAAGCAAGTCATCATTATCCCCCTGTGCTTCAACTTGGGAAAAACTAACTTACAATCGATGTAATCGTAATCATCCTCTGGCCATTAAAGCCAAATTGTGGCTCGAGAAACAAGGAATAAATACCTCGTGCATATTAAAAGTCCCAATAGACTGACCAGAAATGTCAAACAAAATCTCAATTTGTTCCTCGAGTCTCCCTTTTCAGACTAAATCATTGCCAAAAGATATAATTTGTAAGCTATTTCACCAAGTTTATGAGTCATCATGGCAGACAGATACGTTGATTTTTACAGATGCTTCCAAGCAGGGATCAAAGGGTATTGCAATAGTCAATTTTACAACTAGTTTATCAATAACAGGGAAAATTAGTTCCATAAACTCCATCTTCTCGGCAGAGGCTATGGCACTGCTTATTGCAATCTCTAAAATTTGCACTGAACCCAAAAAATATGTCATTTTCACAGATTCACTTTCTTGCACCTCTGCTCTTTCAGATTGTTCCAGAACATCACCAACTATCATTCAACTGCTTCGATCCCAAATGATTCAATCTACAGTGAGTGTAAAAAGTATTCGTACAGTACGACAGTTGATTTAAAGGAGATCCGTTCATAAAAATCATAAATATAAATTCCGTTTTAATTAATTAGAAATATATAATAGAGCATATTTTCACTAGTTTCATGTGTAGTTTACAAAAAAATAATTTTTTACATGAATAAATATTTACAAAACTGAAACACTCCAACATCTTGTGGTGTAAAAAAGTATTCGTACATCAGGCATATATTGGCCGACACAATCATAATATTACAGCTAATACCTTGTAGGATATCCTATAGCTCGAATAACTGCCTTGAGTGTTCTTTGGCATCGATTCCACCAATTTTGCTGTTATTGAGCTATGTATGGTGTCTCATTCTTGATTAATAGCTGATTCTAAATCATTTTTATTAGAAATATGTCTGGATCTAATATTTTTATCAAGAACGTCCCATAAATTCTCGATGGGGTTGAGGTCCGGCGATTGAGGAGGAAGTTTCATGAACTTTGGGGTATTATATAGTATCCAGACCCTTGTGTTTAAGGCTGTGTGCTTGGGGTCGTTATCATGCATGAAAACGTAATCACCATTCAAACCCATTTTTGTTGCACTAGGACCTAAATTATTGTTTAAAATGTCAATATAAAGTTGATGATTCATAATGCTTTTAATAAAGATTAATTTGCCCATCCCAGAAGCACTCATACACCCCCAAACAAGCAGACTTCCACTGCCATGTTTCACTGTTGGCATTAAATTCATAGGATGCATTCCTGTATTGGGCTTTCTCCATACCATTCGTCTCCCGTCCGATCCAAATATGTTGTATTTACATACGTCTGTAAAGATAATCTTTTTCCAGAAATCTGGACATTCATAACGTATTGCTTGGCGAAAGACAATCGCAGCTTCCGATTCTTCTCACTAACAAAGAATTTTCGTCTCGCAACACGGCCATGGAAACCTTCATTTCTGCATGCATTTCAAACAGTACTCACGGAGACTGCTGTTCCCATGTTCTTCAGTTCTGATGTTAATGTAGGAGCTCTTATTTTGGGATCCTTCTTTAATGAACGTCCCAGAAACCGTCTGTCAGATGATGTCAATAGACATGGTCGACCAGTACGAGGACTGTTTTGAACCGTTAGAGAGGCAGCAAACTTTTTTATGATTGACTGCACAGTTGAACGGGGTCTACCAACCAGATCACAAAACTTCTTGTAAGATTTACCATTTTTACGGAGCTTTAAAATCAGTTCTCTTTCGGAAACACTTGTCGCTTTACTTTTACGACCCATTACAGAATTTCTAGTTTCTCACTACATTAAAATTTAGATTTAAAAACCTTTTAAGTAACTTACAAGATAACGTCAATTAACTACATATTAATGGCTAAGCCAATCACAAAATATAACAAAAAAATTTGCATTTCTTTTAGTGTACGAATACTTTTTACATCACAAGATGTTCGATTGTTACAGTTTTGTAAATATTTATTCATGTATAAAATTATTTTTCTGTAAATTTCACATGAAACTAGTCAAAATATGTTCATTATGTATTTATTATTAATTAAAATGGAATTTGTGTTGATAATTTTTATGAATGGATCTTTTTTAAATCAATAGTCGGACTGTACGAATACTTTTTACACTCACTGTACTCAAAAGTGCTTGTCAATACAGTTAGTTTGGGTTCCAGGACATTCAGGGATTGCAGGTAATGAAATTGCAGACGCATTGGCGAAAGCAGCAACAGTAAGTCAATATGCTATTCGATCTATTTCTCCTCGAGATCTGAAACAACACATCAAGAAATATTACTTTAAATAAAGACTCAATCAATGGAAAAATAGCAAATATGCTGAAGCATTCACTCATCTCACATCTATTCGCAAAAATCATAGACTGTTAACGAAATCGCGACTGGAAGACGTATGGCTGGCAAGAACAAAAACAAGATCCTTTCCTACCAATTCTATTCTATTTAGGTTTAATCTGTGGCATACAGACCGCTGTCAGTGCGGTGAACCTGAAACCATAGATTATATTCTACTAGATTGTCCATTATACGAACATCTGAGGAATCAACTATGGAAAAAATTAGGAATAGGAGCATTATCATTATCTTGGATATTTGAACTATCAACAAATCCGGAAATTAAAATTCTTGCATGCTGTGAATTTCTACGCCAGTCTAACAGATTCTAATCTTAATGAAAAAAAGAAAGTTACAACTCAAAATCCTTGAACTATTTTCACACATGAATTTATAAATCCGAATTTTTTCTTCTCATATCAAGACTTTTTCTGTTAGTGATCACCGACTTCAATTAACTTTACTTAAATAAGGTTAGTCGATTGACTACATAAAACCTCTCCAAATACCATCTTCAATGAGAGCTACAAGCATTTTAGCATAAAGCTCCAAAAGTGTCCGCCATAACCTACCTACCTCGTAAGAAGGGCGATACCATTTCCACAAATTAAGAGGGGTGTAAAGTACTTAGTGTGTGCTAAAGAATTTGGCCAATCGGAGAATGCATTTTAAAAAAATATTGCTACCTACAACTCAGCTGATTCAGGGAAAATTGAAAACTTAAATTATTTGCGCTCTATGTATATAATTTATTTTAGGTCTTCCAATACCTTATTTTAAAACGGCACAACGCAACTTTGCTTCTAAAAATCAAATTGAAATTTTCGTTAGTTTTTCAAAGGAAAATCCTTAAATAGTTCAGAACAAATTCACCGAAAGGTTCACTAATTCATATAGAAAAAGATTATGTATCGAACTAATCACGAGATTAAATGCTAAAAGTTCCTGTCAAAAAAGTACGGAAAAATAAATTAGAATAAGTTATCGAGTTTTACTTTATTTGAATTGCATTTTGTAACATGTATATAAATTGTGTATATAATTTTCTCTTAAACTAATTATTTCCTTGTCTCTTGCTCCTCAAAATTTATTCCGATAAATATAAAATGACATCATACATTAAGTTTAAAATCTTAAAACTTTAATTTCAAATTTAAGTTCGAAATCTTAAATTTAATCTTAAGTTTAAAATTGAAGTTTGAAATCTCGTACTTAATAATGTATGAAATTAAATGCAGGTAAATAATTTTCAATTGTACATTAGTAAATACAGTAGGCAAAAAATGTATTAGAACAGTAGTAAATTTTAAGTTATCAAGGTAATAAAATGAAATATTTGTCACATAGTATTTATATTATGTAATACTTTTACATAATTACTCATGGAGTAAGAAACGAATATTTAAAATCAATAGAATTTAAAAAATTAAAATAAATGGAGATTTGCATTGCAAAAAGAGTATTAGAACATCGGACTTCAATATTGAATCATACATAAAAAAAATAACTAAAAATTCAAACGTGATACTAATATTTAGTATGTAGTTTTTTTGCTGAAATTACTGCATCCAGACGTCTTTGCATAGATTCCACCAAATCTTTGGTGACGTTTGATGACATGCAGGTCCATGCATCTTGCAAAGCTTGCTTAACTTGTTATTGGGAATTTTCTCACTTTTTCATCCAATGGATGTCACACATTTTCCATAGAATTAAGGTCTGGGGACTGTGGAGGTTGGTTGGTTGGTTGGTTGGGTTTTATGGCGCAAGGTCCAAAATTGGACATGCTGCGCCAAAACTATGATTTCAATTTTTTTTTTATATATATTCTTTATAAACCCAATCAACATTAAAAGTTTAAAAAATAAAAATAAATGTATATGAAGTAATTAAAAACCTTAGTTGGTTGGTTGGTTGGTTGGGTTTTATGGCGCAAGGTCCAAAAACGGACATGCTGCGCCAAGAATACGGTTTTAGAAGAATATTTTTTATTTTATTTATTATTATTTTTTTTCTTGTTTTTTTTTTTTTTCATATATATATATTTAAACCCAAGCAACATTAAAATATTAAAACACAAAAACCAGTGTATAAGTTATTTTAAAATATATACATTAAATAAAATAAATCAAATATATATAAAATCTTAAAATGTATAAATATAAATCATATAAAATTTAAAAAACCTATTGCTCTCAAATTAAGCGAATAGGTTTTTGTGGGGTGGCTCCCCCAGCAAATCAAACATTGTTAAAAGGTTTGTTTTAAAAAATTTAAAACAGTAGACGTTAAAAGTAGAGCATGAGATTAAAATATGATAAACAGAAAATGGTTCATCACACGCCTCACACCATGGATTTGAATCACTTAAAAACAAATGTTTGTGTGTGAAACGTGTGTGTCCGATACGAAGGCGAGTTAATCTAACATCAGCACTTCGTAACGGTAAAACTGATAATGAGGTGAGGGATGGGTAAATGGTATGTAATTTGTTGACGACCTGTAAGTTCCATGATTCCTGCCAAAGACTATATATAAAAGTTTTTACAGCCTTTCTCACATCTGAGAGAGGAACGGATGGTAGTAATATTTGATCTGATGCAGCCTTTGCAGCTGCATCTGCTCTCTCATTTCCTTCAAGACCCATGTGGCTTCGTATCCAACAAAATACAATTTCTTTTCCCTTGCCAGCAAGGGAATCCAATGCTTTAAAAATTCTCGACACAACAGGATGACAGATAACACTATTGTTTTTCAAGGCTTCAATAATACTCATGCTGTCAGTATATATACAATATTGATGACAGTCGTCTGTATTCACAAGCTGAAGCGCGTAGTAGATGGCGGTTGCTTCAGCAGTAAAGATGGAGCAGGATGGATGTAGGCTGTAATTAAAATCTGTATTATTGGTAAAAATTCCACAGCCTACATGTCCTGCTGTTTTAGAACCATCTGTGAATACAGGTTTATATGATTGATACTGACAGCGATGAGAAAAGTATAGCTGTTGAAAAACAATAGGTGTTGTGTCGGATTTTTTGAACTGAGCAAAGGTATTTATAAAGGTATTTGTTGGTTCATACCAAGGTGGATAGAGAAATTGATCAATTGACTCTATCCGAACATCACATAGGTCTGTGAGCCAGAGATGTGATTTGGCTCTTGTGAGAAAAGGTTGGATGCTCAATGGTCGAGCATCATAAAGTCTTTTTAAAGAGGCATTGGGAACCATAGAACGTAGTGGATGATCAAGGGTCGACATGATCTTAGTATAATAATTGAGAGACTGCTGCAATCGTCGCAGGTCTAAAGGCAATTGTTGGCATATTGCATAAAGACTCTGGATGGGTGATGTGCGGAATGCGCCTGAACATATTCTCAGAGCAGAATGATGGACGGTGTCCAGTCTGCGTAAAACAGAAGACCTAGCAGATCCGTAAACAACACAACCGTAGTCTATACGGGATAAAATAAGTGATTGGTAAACTCGGAGGAGTGACGTGCGATCAGCACCCCAAGATGTGTTTGAAAGCACCTTGAGGATATTGAGCGATCGCTCGCACTTCTTCCGCAGATATAATATATGCGGAAGAAAGGTTAGTTTACGGTCAAATATCACTCCGAGGAATTTTACTTCATTGAATACTGGTATAGGTGTGTTGTTTATACAAATGACGGGATCATTGTGGAGGCTAGTCTTCTTGCAGAAATGGACACAATTGCTCTTGCTAGGAGATAGTGTATGGCCATTCTCAGCACACCATGCAGCAATTTTATTAACAGATGTTTGTAATTGTCTCTCAATTAAATTCATGTTAGACCCTTCACAAGATATTTGCAGGTCATCAACATACAGAGTACCATGCACAGGAGGTGAAAGTTGATGAAGTATGGTACTGATATGAATATTAAAAAGTGTGACACTTAAAATACTTCCCTGAGGAACACCTTCAGGTTGGTTAAAAGTATTGGACAAAAACGTACCAATACGAACTTTAAAACCACGGGAGCGTAAAAAGTTTTGTATAAATATCGGCAAATTACCCCTAAAGCCAAAATCATACATCCTACGGAGAATTCCATAACGCCACGTACGATCATATGCCTTCTCGATGTCAAAGAAAATGGAAACCAGATGGTTCCTCCGCACAAAAGAGTTGCGGATTTGGGTTTCCAGGAATGTAATATTATCAAGAGTGGATCTTCCTTTACGGAAGCCACTCTGATTGATATGGATACATTTGTTTCCTTCTAAGACATATACGAGACGGGCATTGACCATACGTTCGAGAGTCTTACACAAGCAACTCGTCAGAGCAATTGGTCGATAATTTGAAGGAACAGAAGGATCCTTACCAGCCTTAAGGATCGGAATCACTATTGCTTCGCTCCAAAGTGATGGAAATTTATTTTCAGTCCAGATCCTATTGAACAGGTAAAGTAAGTTCAACAGGGAGTCTGGACTTAAATGGCGAAGCATTTGATAGCTGATTCCATCTGGTCCTGGGCTAGTATCATGGGCCTGCTGTAATGCTCTCTTCAATTCCAACATCCGAAATTCACAGTTGTAAGGCAAAGCTTGTCGATGGTTGAAACGAATTGGTGTTCGCTCAGCACGACTCTTTGTCCTTAAGAACGAAGGACTATAAGAGTCGTTGCTTGAGACGTTAGCAAAGGTTTCACCAAGGACGTTAGCGATGTCCTTAGGAGAAGAGTATATAGCAGCTCCGGATTTCAAAATAGGAATGGAAAATTCTCTATATATTCCATTGGCTGCTTTCACTCTTCTCCACAACTGTTTACTGGATGTGGAAGAAGTAATTGAGGATACGTAGCGAGACCAGGATTCCTTCTGACTTCGACGACGTGCTCTGCGAGCTAATGCTTTTGCTCTCTTGAAGGCGATAAGATTCTCCGTTGTGGGGTACCTCCGAAATAACCCCCATAACTTCCTTTGTTTTCTATAAGTTTGTTTGCATTCATTATTCCACCATGGTTTGCAACGCCGGTGTGGTATAGGGGAACTCTTTGGTATTGATGCATCTGCTGCATTCTTAATTGTTTGTGTGACTTCAAAAACGGCAATATCAATGTCTTCGATCGAAACCATTGCATCATCAATAACTGCCAATTGTGTAAATAACGTCCAATCTGCCCGACTGTACACGTAAGTAGGTAGGCGTTGTCCTACACTACTACCTCCAGTCTGGGAGATGACGAGAGGAAAATGATCGCTATTGTGCAGATCATTTCCTACAATTAAATTTAACAATGGCAGAAGAGATGGAGAACAAATGGCCAGATCGAGAGAATGAAATGTTCTTGTGGGTACATGGAAATAAGTCTTCTCGTCGGTATTAAGCAGACAGAGACTGTTGTCTGAAATAAACCGCTCTATCTGCCGACCGCGAGAATTAGTATCATCATTTCCCCACAAAGAACTATGGCCGTTAAAGTCACCTAACAGCAGAAATGGTGTTGGCAGCTGATCTACTAATGCATCGAGTTCCTCTTGGCGGATGACATCGTGTGGTGGCAAATATAAACTACAGACTGTCAACGAGCATGAAGTATGAATTCTTATAGCAACAGCCTGTAGAGTAGTATTCAATGGATGGGCAGTGCTGGGAAAAGTATTAGATGTTAATATACAAACACCTCCAGACACTGCACCATCGTCACCACAGTCCTTTCTAAAGCTTCTAAACCCACGCATGGAAAAGTTATTGCTAGACTTCAGGAATGTTTCCTGAAGTGCAACACATGCGGGGTTGTAGGCTGAAATTATAGACTTGATGTCATCATGATGAGAACGCAAACCATGGCAGTTCCAAGAAACAAAGGAAGTTATTGTTTAATCTGAAAAGCTCCTTTCCCGGAGCTGGAAGGTATGTCATCTGACATCTCCTCGAGTGACAGATCTTCGTCAGAGGGATGTAGAGACACAGCGTCAGCTTCAAGGGATAAGGCTTTACGGGTGGATATGGAGGGTCTAAAATTGCCCTCCTTTGCAGATTTAAGTTTTAACGCCTTTAGGGCTTTTGATTTAGCCATCGGAGCTTTTCTACGGAGAGTATTTGCGGATGTTGTTTTTGACTTTTTCTCAGATGTATGGGGTAATTTGACTATTGGAAGTGAAAGAGCATCCGTTTGGGTACTAGCCGTTCTGGTGACCTTGGCGGCGACAGATGCATAGCTAACTCCTGCTTGAGGTGTTCGTGCTGTAACAGCACGTCTCGCCTCAGGATATGAGCAGTTATTCTTAACTTTAGTGGTTGTGATCTCCTTTTCCAGTATCCAGATAGGACAACTCCTAGCGTAGGAGGGGTGGTCACCCTTACAGTTGACACACCTCTCCTTTGCAGTACAAGACGAGCTGTCGTGGCCAACTGCTGCGCAGCGAGCGCAAGTCAGTTTGCCTCTGCAAGTCGCTTTGGAGTGACCAAATCTCTGGCACTGGAAACAACGCAAAGGATTTGGAATAAACGGCCTAACGGGTAGATGCAAATACGCAGCATTAATATGCTGCGGTAGGTCTGGCGTCGCAAAAGTCAGTACGAGATGTTTAGTATTAATAATCTGCCCATCTCGTCTGATAGTGATGCGTCTTACAGCACAGACCTTTTGATCTTTGAGATTTTCTAAGATCTCATCCGTAGGCGTGTTAAGTAAATCCCTTGCGGATACCACACCACGAGAAAAGTTAAGGTTCATATGAGGAGAGACAGACACCTCAATGTTAGCAAGCGTATTTAGATTACTTATGACGTTAGCTTGTGCTTCTGAAGCGACTTCCACCATCAAGTCACCAGAACGCATTTTCAGAATGCCTTTCACTTCCCCGATATTTCCACTGATAGCTTTGTGGATTAGGAAAGGGGATACATTATCGAAAGTACCCTCTTTCCGTTTTACAACATAAAATTTTGCTTCTAGTAGTGACAATGAGTGCTCCCGTGGGAGAGAAGAAATAGTAAATGTTTCCATATTAGCAATGGAAAATTCGGGACCTGACGGCACCACCCACCACCGAGTCCAACAAGGGGATGCAGACCAGCTGCACCAGTGCTAGCCAGGTCCTATACGCTCACAGTACATCCCTGAAGTGGCCTCCACCCTTAACGAGTCACCCAGTAGATGTACCGATCGCTTGATCCATAAAGCCAATTGATGCGCTGAGGACCATAACACACCTCCCGTTTACCTGAAGCAGAGGCCAAAGTAATGTGTTGGTCTCTGGGGGCCTCAATTACAAGGACCCTCCTTTCCAGGGACACGGGTCTCCACGCACGGCAAACACGTGGGTGATTTAGTCCTCAAGAGTAGCTAATAGCAACAGAGCGGCGAAAGCTACTCAAGGGGAGCCCTCAACCTCTTGCGAGGCAATCACACTGAGGGAGAAGAGGAAGAAAAAGCAGAAGAGTAGAAGAGAGAAGAAAATAAAGAAGAGGACAGATCACTGGGGTACCTCGGGATTGTGACACCCGTGTTTACCTAAAGAAGGTAAACCCCCTGAGGGGGGGGACTGTGGAGGAGTTATCAATCTTCGGGGGGCATTATATAATAGCCAATCTTTGGTTTTGTTGGCAGTATCTTTGGAGTCTTGTCTTGTTGAAAAATGAATGTCTTCCCTAAAGCTAATTTCTTTGCACTATCTTCCAAGTTATCTCGTAACACCTCAATATATGACAAAGCTGTCATTTTATTATCAATGAAATGGAGATTTCCAATTCCTTTGTAAGCCATACAGCCTTAGACCATGACATTCCCTCCTCTGTGCTTTATAGTTTTCTGTACATTTTGAGCCTGAAAAGCAGCTCCTTTTCTTCTCCAAACTATGAGCACGTGTTTAGGTTTAAAAATTTCAACTTTACTCTCGTTGGAGAAAATAACGTTTTTCCAGAAATCCAATGATTTATTTATTTATAAATTTTGACAAATTCTAGGCGTTCCTTTCCATTGATTTCTGAAATAAAACGCTTTTTCCTTGGCCTTCTTCCTTTTATACCAGCATTATGCTATACATTTTTAACTGTTTGAGGTGTTACATCATTTCCTGAGATTGATTCAATAATTGCGGGCAACATCCTTGTACTTCCTGTCGGATACTGTAGGGCATCTTTAACCATTTGCCGTTTTTCTGACAGTTAGCTTGCTTGATCTTCCTGATCTTAGCCTATTATCCACAATCCCAATTTCTTTTTTCTTTTTTAAAATGTTGTGAATTGCGCAAAGTGAAACATTCAACTTACTGGAAATTTCTCGATATGTTTTGCCACTATTGTGCAGGTGAAAGATTTGTTCTCCCTTCGCAAGTGAAATCTCTTTTATTTTGGGTGCCATGGCAAGAAAAGTCCACCTAAACTGAATTTCTACAAATTAGCAGCGAATGAGACAAGCGCCCTTGACATTGATACGGTTGAAAGTAACCTTCAAAGTTTAATGATGTCACCAGTGTTGTAATTTGCATATTTCTGCTTCTGTTCTAATACTTTTTTTGCAATCCAAATTTTGTTATTTTTATTTTAATAATATTGTAATTATTTTTAAACTTTATTTTTTACCTAGTTATAATTTTCTAAGAAAATGTTATCATTTATAAACTGATTATACGATTTACTTGATTTTATTAACTTGAAAACTACAAATCTCTCATTGTTCTAATACTTTTTTTGCCAACTGTATGTTGCTAATGATTTAATCTAGAAGCTTATCAATTAAGTTTAGCATGTTCAAAATGCAATTAAATTATACCAAATTTCCACTAATAAAGTTTGTTTTGATTTGTTTTTATTGTATTTAAGAGTACCTCAAGAATTTGCTGATTTTATGAATGTTTACTTGCACCAGAAATATAATGAGGCATTCTAAGTCAATTCTGTTACGTGTTTATTTTTAAGTAAGTATGATGTTTTTAACTATATAAATTTACTAAATAGAGAGGAATCTTATAATTTCTATTTGTGTGAAATTAATTTTCTATTGAAAAGCAATTTTAATCAGAAAATATTTAACCAAAATATGATTTTTCAAAAATTCAGGAAGGTACAAATTGGAAAGTATTGACTAAATATTTTTCATTATGTTATATACAGTGAGTGTAAAAAGTATTCGTACAGTACGACAATTGATTTAAAAGAGATCCGTTCATAAAAATTATAAAAATAAATTCCATTTTAATTAATAATAAATACATAATAGAACATATTTTCACAAGTTTCATGTGAAATTTACACAAAAATAATTTTATACATGAATAAATATTTACAAAACTGTAACAATCCAACGTCTTGTGGTGTAAAAAGTATTCGTACACTAAAAGAAATCAAAATTTTTTTAGTTATATTTTGTGATAGGCTTAGCTATTAAGATGTAGTTAATCGACGTCATCTTGTAAATTACTTATAAGGTTTTTCAGTGTAAATTTTAATGTAGTGAGAAACTAGAAATTCTGTAATGGGTCGTAAAAGTAAAGAGACAAGTGTTTCCGAAAGAGAACTGTGATTTTAAAGCTCCGTAAAAATGGTAAATTGTACAACAAGTTTTCTGATCTGGTTGGTAGACCCCGTTCAACTGTACAGTCAATCATAAAAAAAGTTTGCTGCCACCCTAACGGTTCAAAACAGTTCTCGTACTGGGCGACCATGTCTATTGACATCATATGACAGACGGTTTCTGGTACATTCATTAAAGAAGGATCCCAAAATAAGTGCTCCTACATTAACATCAGAACTAAATAACATGGGAACAGCAGTCTCTGTAAGTACTGTTCGAAATGCATGCAGAAATAAAGGTTTACATGGCCGTGTTGCGAGACGAAAATTCTTTGTTAGTGAGAAGAATCGGAAGCTGCGATTGTCTTTCGCCAAGCAATACATTATGAAAGGCCAGATTTCTGGAAAAAGATTATCATTACAGACGGAAGTAAATACAACATATTTGGATCGGACGGGAGACGAATGGTATGGAGAAAGCGCAATATAGAAATGCATCCTAAGAATCTAGTGCCAACAGTGAAACATGGGAGTGGAAATCTACTAGTTTGGGGGTGTAAGAGTGCTTCTGGGGTGAACAAATTAGTCTTTATTAAATGCATTATGAATCATCAACTTTACATTGACATTTTAAACAATAATTTAGAACCTAGGTGCAACAAAAATGGGCTTGAATGGTGATAACGTTTTCATGCATAACAACGACCCCAAGCACACAGCCCTAAACAAAAGGCTCTGGATACTATATAATACCCCAAAGTTCATGAAATTTCTACCTCAATCACCGGACCTCAACCTCATCGAGAATTTATGGGATGTTCTGATAAAAATATTAGATCCAGACATATTTCTAAAAAATGATTTGGAATCGGCTCTTAATCAAGAATGGGAAGCCATATCTAGCTAAGACACAGCAAAATTGGTAGAATCGATGCCAAAGAGACTCAAGGCAGTTATTCGAACTAAAGGATATCCTACAAGGTATTGACTGTAATATTATGATTGTGTTGGCCAATATATGCCTGATGTACGAATACTTTTTACACCACAAGACGTTGGATTTTTACAGTTTTGTAAATATTTATTCATGTAAAAAATTATTTTTTTGTAAACTACACATGAAACTAGTGAAAATATGCTCTATTATATATTTCTAATTAATTAAAATGGAATTTATGATAATACTTTTTATGAACGGATCTCTTTTAAATCAATTGTCGTACTGTACGAATACTTTTTACACTCACTGTATAAATGTAATCTAATTTCTTCTTTATTATTAGTATCTAATTTTATAAATTTTTTTAATAATAAAAAAAGAGTGATGTCAGTTTTATAATTCTACTGACATAGGTCTATCATTTTATGATATTACAACTAGACAAAAAAGTTCAGTTAGTATTTAACTGATTACATAAATATGCTGCGAAATCATTACTTTTCAAATATAAAGATTTTTATCCAGAAACTTCTCACATATATGAAATTAAATTTTACTTAAATATTTATACGATCATCTGTGAATAAACTAACTTTGAAACATTATGTTTATGTCATACCATAATTTAAAATGATTAAGTATTTAAATCTTTGATTTAATTTTTATTTATTTTTCAAAGTAAAATATATTGTATGATAATTTGTGTATGCATAAATAAAATTAAAGGATTCTTATTATTATACACTCGAGTCCATAAATTAAGGATAATGCTAGCTCAGACAAAGAGACAGAAGCAAAGCAAATGTGACTTATTTGTAAAGTCTATTTATAAAACAAAAGATAAAGAGCAAAAAAAATGTTATGTTTGACATCATTAATAAAAATTACGATTTTTACTCCCTTGAGCAAATTTCAAAATGAACCCATTTACAAAAACCAATATAACATGGTTGGTATGTTGGTTAATACATAGTATGTCCCCCACACGATGTACAGGCCGTACAACGCCTAGGCAGGCTGAATATCAAATTAGCGATCTGATCTTGGGGAATACTACACCAATCGTCAAGAAATGGTCTCCAAAGTTCCGGTAGACATGAGGGAAGGGGTTGACGAGCTGCAATTCGTCGGTTAAGCATGTTCCACAAATGCTATATTGGATTTAAGTCCTGTGAATATGCTGGGCAGTCCATACGGGTGATATCCTCCGATTGAAGGCATTCGTCTATACATTGTTTGCACGGTGAGGACGGGCGTTGTTATCAATAAACAGAAATTCTGCACCCATGGCACCACGAAACAAACGTACATGTTGTTCCAGAATGACATTCCGATAGATATGGCCTGACATGGTTACATTCTGAACATGCAAGTTAGTTCTGGAATCCAGAATAATTCCTCCCAAAACGAGCAATCCTGCACCGCCATAACGGTGTCGTTCAATGGTATTCTCTTGGTGGTAACGAGTACCTGTTCCTCTCCATATGAAAGTCCGGCGAGAATCAGACTGAAAGCTAAACCTGGACTTGTCGGAAAATATCACACAAGACCACTGTTGCGGTGTCCACAAAGCATACTCTCTACTCCAGTCTAACCGCAGGCGACAGTGAGTTGCGGTAAGTGGGACGACAGGCCTACGAGCATATAGACCATGGGTTCCCAAACTTTTTTTTCTCGTGAAGCACTTTCAAAATTTTACTATTTTAGCTAGACCCCCTGCTGCTCCATTTCTGCTGTATTCCCAAAGCTTCTTAAAATATCACCCTAAATTAGGGGTGTTAAGAAAAAAAAGTGGCACATTTTTTGTGTTCTATTTATTAAAAATAATACTTGTGGTTATACAAAAAATTATAAACATTTATTATTACAAACAATCAACAATGAACTCTGAAATGTAAATCAACAATAAAAAATAGTCATACTTTTAATGAGACGGATGACCTTGATGAATTGACAGCAAATTATCAATATTTGGCTTCAGTTTTGTAAGAAATAATCACAAATCTCCCGGTTCTGTCATGTTCAATCTGTTCCTTTTTTTTTTGTAAACAGATTGGTAACGGCACTAAAATTTCTTTCGACAAGATATGACGAGGGAAACGCTCTATCAAAATTTTTCTCGCAATTTCCCACGGCCCAGGATATTTTTCGGGGATTTCTGCCTACAGCCAAAGTGTTTGGTAGCCTTATTTCAATTTCACCTTCAGTTTCTCGTTGGTACTGAGCTCAAGTAGCTCCTCTTGTAATACCACACATTCGCCTCTTCCGTTTCATCAAATGGGGTTATGATCCATGGTGGTATTTCCTCTTCAGAATATCTTCAAATCTATTTTTGAAGTCATACAGGGTATTTAAATGTTGAGCATAAGTCTGAATATCCTCATCAGGACATTCTATCTGTGACAAGTGCGGAAATCAGTAGAATGCGCGCCGACTAATATTTTGCTTCATTAATTTCAATTTATCAAGAAAAAGCAAAATTACACTCTTTGTTTTTATTAAATTAAGGCTGTCATTGTAACTGCTAGGAGACAGCCCCTTGTTTGTTTTGAGGCAATTTTACAAGAATATGGTTATTATAATACAAAATAGAATTATTGCGATAAAAAAATTAACTAAAAAACTCTTTTAATGAATCGCTGTCGTCGCGTAAATAAATATTTTTAAGCAAAATGGTACCTAGGTACCTAAAGTTTAATCTTTCATGACTATTTGTTCTTTTATAGAAGTTTTGAAAAATCTCTAGTATTTAATTTTTACTACATAACTACCTACTACACTCAAATAGTAAAACAAATATAATATTATTGATAAATCACAACATACAATAAAAATATGTATAGTAAATAGGCAGATACTTATTTTTTCCGGCTCTGCAAACACTGACATCGATTCACTCAGAGTCACACTTTTATGTTCAAAATCCCGGAAACACATGAGTAACATTTTGTACTTGGCTTTCGTATTTATACTAATGTAGATTGCAAGCACAGCGCAAATCGCATTTCATCCCTTTGCAGGTCTAAACAAGCATCACGGAGGAGCGGGTGCACGGGTAGCACTTTGCAAGTTTTGACATGTGATGTACGCTCTTGTACTATTATCTATTGTTCTATTCAATTCTGTTCGAACTGAGTCTCGAATATTTTTGAGTACCTACCTAGTAAATGATGCTACCTGCCTATATTGATAGGTAAATCCAAGCCAAAATTTTTGTTCTTTATTATGAACACCAGACAATTTTTCGTGGACCCCCACTTACAACTTGTGAACCCCTGTTTTCTTTTCATGTCTACGTAGACCCCCGTGTGGTCTCCTATGGACCCCTGGGGGTCCACCTGGAACACTTTTGGAACCTATGATATAGACCAATGTGCCCCAAGTGTCTGTACACTGTCTGCATTGAAACTGTCATACCGGAAGATGAACAGAACTGACGAGAAAGGTCTGATGCTCACCAAAGGATCCGTCTATTTTTTTTTTTTTGGCAGTAACTACCGGTCCTGATTCGGCGTTGTAACTCGGGAGCGACATGTGCAGTAACGTCCATCACATTACCATCATCTTAGAACAGTTACCAAAGCTTAGAGATGACACTCTGGGCAATTATAAGTTCCTCGAATACTTCTAACTGGGTACGTCCACATTCCAGAAGGCCGATAAATCTACCACGTAAAACATTACAAATGCTTCCTTTGTGCCATAACTATGCGGTTATTGCACTGAAAGGCTTTTAAAGCGCTTATGAACAATTTTACTTCGTTGCAACCATTCCTTATATACCCCTCTCTTACACTCTCGTCATTGTGACGTACTATCGGCGCCATCTGATGGTGTCTTGTAATTTGCATATTATTCTTCAAGAGGTGTGTGATATTTCTACATGTGAAATTTTTATTTTAGAGTTCAATTTCTGTGTGATTCTGAATTATCCTTAATTTATGGAGATAAATGTATTTTGAATTGTGTGTCTACAGCTTGAAAATTCTCTTTTTTAATATATAATTATTTTGTAAAGCATTTTTCATTATTTGCTTTCAATAAGCTTAATTGTAGGATTATTAAACGCAGAAATGTCAAAGTGTAAATTATTTTAAGCATATTTGTTGTAAAAATGTTTCCTAATTGTTAACCTAAAATTGAAAATGTAAAATTAGTTATGTATTGTTAAAACATGATTTTGTCAAATGAGAAACTCTTTTTGTTTCTGTTATTATTTTATTAAAGTATGCTAATTAAGATTATCAATAGAGTTATGAAACGTAACCAAAAATTATTGGTATTAATAAAGGATATACATAACAAAATATAGTATTAACAATGGAATGATAATCATAGTCAAAAGTTTAAATAAATAACATTTTTAAAAATGGTGCTACTGTTCTAGAGATATACAACTTTTATTTTAGTTTTCTTTGACAAATTGAAAAAATTGTTCCATCATTTTATCATCAACTGCACTTCGACACTGAAGATTATCCGGAATAAATTTCAACAACTAAATATTTGTTTAACCTAAAATAATCTGCAAAAACTTCATCTAGAAAAAAAAATGGATCTTCTCTATTCCTATAAATCGGACGACTTCTTGAATTTATCCGATTACTAATTTCTTGTAATATAGCCACAGAAATTAACACTACAATTCTTAACTATCGATAACAGTCAACACGCAAATACCTGTTGAAAAGTCGCAACAATAAAAAGAGCGTGCGCTTGCCGATCAGCAAGTGCAAGTTGCGAAATATTGATAATCGATCGCTGCTCTGCATAACGTTCTATATGGGAACTCCAAATGACTATCGCATCTACAGGACGGAATAAGCATCCATGCTAGAGATGTCAGCCGCAAGTTCGTAAAAAACGAGCATCTACTGTAATTTTAATTTTAAAATGTAATGTCCATAAGAACAGCCTATCTCTCTCCAATTATTTTGTCATTAAGAATTCTCAAAGGTAAAAAAATTGAAAATTATTCTAAATATTTAATTTCTTCAGCTTTAACATTCCTAGTTGTTATCCTCGAATTTTAGAACTCGTAATAGTGAAAATAAGTCAACATAATAGTAAGATAGCTTTTCAATTTCGTAACACACAGAAGAAATATCAAACCTATATTTACAGTCTTCTATGAGATACTCATAGCGAAAAACTTGATTAAATGCACCTTCTGTGCAGTTAATGCCTTTATCATAGAAGTTTTTATTTAGGTTAGCAATATGCTCTAGATATTATCAATAATTTTCAGATTTTTTGAAATGTTTTTATTGCGAATACAGTAGGGCGCCTTCGTAATTTTTCTAAGTATTTTATGTTGAAACACTCTAAGTTTGTATTTGTCTCTTGGCGTAATAGTATTCCACACAGTTGAAGCATAAGTGATATGATTGGTCTTAACATTGTAAGGTAGAGCAATCTCTTGAGTTTTAGTGCTAAATTTGAGTTTTTTCCAATTAAGTTGAGAGAATAGGCATTCATAAGCATGAGAGGCTTTTTTAATAGCGTTATTGAAATGTTGAGTCCATGAAAGTTGAGTAGTAAATGTTAATCCAAGATATTTAGTGGTTTTCACTTCCACAATGATTTTATCGAATAGGTAGAGTTTATTATGTTGAAGTGAATTAATTTTATTTCTCATTTTTTCTGTTAAATACTATAAGTTGGGATTTATCAGTATTTATATTTATTCTTCATTTACTGCACCAGTTTTCGATGTTAATTAACGCATTTTGAAGTTTATGAATAGCATTATTCGGTCACTCACTTTTTATGCCGGGCTGCGGTTTTATACCTGACTTGGCATGAAAATCTAAAATTTTCGCCAAATTTCTAAAAGGTTCCTATCTTGCTTAATATTGATCCTAGATTCGGTGATGGATTTTTCTACAAATATCTATTTTTCGCCAATTCGTCATGAATCTCGCCATAGGTTGCCAAGTCACCAAGTCATTAGAAATGTGGATTTTAACGTAAAATGCGCGATTTTTGCCCAAAATCTGAGTACTTCAGATCTTTCTGAGATATTTTAATATAAATACAAGTAAGGTGTTTACATAAATTTGGAACAAAATACTTTAATTTTTACCTCTAACTTAATTAAAAATAGCTTTTTTTCTAATACCCAGATACTTAGGATATTCCACTTATTTAACACTACAAGGGGCGGAGATGATGGCAACTTCTATAGTGAAGCACCCTTGAGAATGCAATCGTTGCCCAGAAAGTAGGCGGGTCTTCGATATTAAAAAGCCGAGACCAAGCAGAAAACCCCCAAACTTGGCCTGCTAGTCCCAGAGGTACCATTTCACATAGAGGATATTGCGACCACGACATATTTTACTTGCCTCAGCCGTTATTAAGAAACACGATGGATCATCAATTGCATTGGGATTCGAACCTATTGCCTTCCAGGAACGGTAGCGAATGCCCTAACCAACCAGGCCACCACGGCCTTAATTAAAAAATCATTCTTTACCAACTTTATCTACGAGTAAAGGGCACCAAAATTTGAAAAAAATGAGCTACAAATAGGATAATTATGTAAGTTTTTTAAAAAATATAAGGAACACGATGGATCATCAATTGCATTAGGATTCGAACCTATTGCCTTCCAGGAACGGTAGCGAATGCCCTAACCAACCAGGCCACCACGGCCTTAATTAAAAAATCATTCTTTACCAACTTTATCTACGAGTAAAGGGCACCAAAATTTGAAAAAAAAAAATGAGCTACAAATAGGATAATTATGTCAGTTTTTAAAAAAATATAAGGAACACGATGGATCATCAATTGCATTAGGATTCGAACCTATTGCCTTCCAGGAACGGTAGCGAATGCCCTAACCAACAAGGCCACCACGGCCTTAATTAAAAAATCATTCTTTACCAATTTTATCTACGAGTAAAGGGCACCAAAATTTGAAAAAAATGAGCTACAAATAGGATAATTATGTAAGTTTTTAAAAAAATATATATATTCATTAACATCTTTTCCCAAACTGCAAAAATAACGCTTTGTGTACAAATTTAGAGGATCTATAGTAACATTTCTCATCACATGGGTCTCTTCAGGTGCGATCAATTTTTAAGGATAGTTTTTACGCTTCAATAAAAACAATTATAAATTACTTTTCTATTCCTACAATAAGAATCAATCAATACCATGGACATTCACAGCCAAAGTTTCTCAAGCATAGATTAAGTTAAAGTTCGATGATTTTGTAAGTGCTAGGAGCTTGTATAATTAAAAGAAAAATAATTTGCATAACTGTCCTCATGCAATTAAAGCATTTTGCTTTTTTGTAATTTTAATAACCTACCGCACCAAGCAATTTTTTAGACTTCTTGATCTTAAACTCCAAAAGATGATGATTTTTAATTCATAATACCATGCATATTTTTTCCATTTATGATTTTGGTTAAGTTTCTTAACCCTTAAAACATTTCATTGGATGTCATTAATTGTATATCATTAATGATTTTTGCTCATATCAAATTCATTTGTTGAATTTAAAAACTTCGAGGAATTTGTGACAGAGGTTGATTTTATTATAAAACACTTAGTAGTTTTAGACATTTTAAAATTTTAATTGTATCTGCTTTATTTTAAGAGAAACAGATTCAGTAACTTATATGAATGATCGCCAATTGAAATTCACAATACATTTGTGAACTTTTCTAACGATTTCATCTGTAATGGAAGATTTCGGTCTTCTAAATGCTGCAAATCCAGAGAATTAATCTGGATATTCATTTGCTGATTTCAATCGTGGTCGTACAATGTCGTAACAGTTACATACGAAGGATATTCCCCCTTTATAGCAATTAGCTCAGTTTTAATATCTATTGTAGAAAAGCTTTTAATCAAAAAATGCCTTTTATCGTAGCACACACTTCAATTTTCTCCATATTCGGTTAAAAACAAAAAAATTTTTAACTAGCACATTATAAAAACAACCCAACCCTTGTAAACATGTAAAAATATAAAATAAAGACATCTTGAAGTGGAGTTTTCTGTTGATTGTCGATGGGATGATTCGATCTCGCGCTTGAAATAGGTTATTTGTTTGGTTGGTCGTTTCTTTAGTATTATTTTCATCTAGAAATAAACTATCACTCTTTTTATATTTTTATTTCATTCTCCTTCAGTGAGCAAGTAAGTTTTTTTATATTTTAATTTTTTTACATTTACTTAAATAGTGTTGTTGTAGAACATAATTTGAATACAAAGCCTAAATCTGGCATATTCAACGTTTTTGGTCAAAAAATGTTTTCAGATAGAAAATATGAACTTAGAAATGGAAGTTTCAGAAAATCCCATTTTTCTCAGAGGATTAGAAAAAGAGTTAAACTCACCCATAAGAATAGTGCAAAATCGTTTAAAATATCTCTGAAAGCCAAATGCGGATTACCTATTCCCAAAAGCAACCCTAGAAATATAAAAAAATAAAATAAAAGGAAAAATCTCCAATTATAAGGAAATAAAGGAAATGTTTTTCACTAGATATGGCAGATTATTTCTGGCTACAAATAACCCATTAGTAACCAATAACTGAAACTAAAAAATGCACAAATGTCGAATACCAAATAATTTGGCGTACTATCACAACTAAATTTCTTCTATATGACATTCCTACTTCAATTCCCCTCAAAGAAATAGCAGAAGAAATAATGAAAGAGAATAAAATAACAGCATTTGAACTTAAACGTTTTCTTAAAGAAATTATATTAAAAATACAAGCCTGGTACTAATAACCCTATTCTGGGCACTAACCTACCACAAGAAATCATTCCACATTTAACGATCCGTAAAATTCAACTATATTTGTAGATAAACCACGTAAATGTAACAACTCCCTAAAATTTTCGCACTCCTCCTTCCAGTGCAAGAATGAGACCAAGTGTATAAAGATCTAAGGCATGGTGACTCTTGTCAAATGTAGCAACTGTTCAGAAGCTCATAGAACTGACTTCTCGAACTGTACCAAGAGAACACAAGAAAAAATCTCCTAATTTATAAAGCTACAAACAGTCTATCATACTCCGAAGCCCGCTGATCTTTTGCTTCAAATAATAATTACAACTATGCTGTGAAAGCGACAACTATTCCTTCTCGTGAAAGAGCGATATGATAAGAAAAAGTCATAGATTCTCTAACAAATACCTTAACCTCTACTTCAAGTTAAATTATGCCTCATCAATTTTGAAAAATTACAAGAAGTTATCATTACTCACAATAATAATACGCGCGCATTGATAAATATTTATGAAATTATTAAAGATTCAAACAAAAATAAAACTCCTAGAAGAGGTCGAGAAAAAAAGCGCATTTTTGGTGAACACATCAGTCATTAAATGGATTTAAATAGTTTAATCACTGTGTATAGCAGCATGCCTACCTCAGTAAATATGTCATATGGAATACTTTTGGATTGCTTGCCCTCAGGGTCGAGCCAAATTTTGGACACTTAGCATTACAGAGTTTCTTTTTTCTCCTTTCCTCCTTAAGTTGCTTTAATTACTTTTCAACTAAAAGTAATTTTATTGTTTTATTAGCAAGCAATTTGAATCTTCTAATTAGTCTCAGAAAAACAAACAGCTGAAGTCTGTAAGTATACCTATTTATTGAACTTATATACAATGGAATGCCAGAGGCATCTGGAACAAAAAATATATCTTATCTTTTGAAGATATCTTTTTGAAGCCCCATCTGAGTTTTCATATCCCACAAAAAATAATGTATAGAAAAGATGGGTTGAATGTAACGGTCTCGTGATAGCAGTCTCAACTAAATATCCGTCAAAAAACATTGATATTTCTTTTCCTGATGCAATAAATAATGAAGTAATGTGTGTTAAAATTATAATTCATAACCTTATCCTTCATATTATAAATATATATTCCACACCAAGAGGCAAAACAAATATTTCTTCTAAAAATTCTCTTCAACAACTATCAAAGGCGACTTCAATATTCATCATAATCGTTGGGGTGACTCTCAAAATTCTGAATTGGGCCAAGCACTGGTATCATGGTTTGATCAAAATAATTTATGTATCTTGAATGATTCTCAACCAACCCATATTTCTCCTAGTGGCACATTTTTGTTGATAGATCTAACCTTATGTTCCGTAGGCAACTCACCTCTAATTTCCTCTTCATTGTTAGAAAATTTGTTCAAGAGTGATAAGTATAGAATTAATTACGTTCACATAAAAAGATGGGATAAAATCTGTGATAAAATCAACTCTGAGACCAGCTCAACAGACATTTGCTCATATATATTTTTTTCCAAAGTATTTTTCCCCGCTATTAAGGAAAGTAGTCATACAAAAAAATGAATACTCAATATAATAACACTTGGTGGAATAATTGCTACAATACTTTAAAAGAACACTACCTTAGGAAAGGCAAAAAGCAAATAGATCCTCTTAAAAAGATTTTCAGCTGCATTAAGACAAGCAATAAGAGTTGCAAAGAGAGAACATTGGGATAATATTTACGAGGTTCAACAAGAGCCATTTCTCTTGTTTAAAATTTTTAATTCAATTAAACAAAAAAAGTTCATAACACCATAATACCCCCCCCCCAAAAAAAAAAAACTCATAAAATAATAATTCTGAATGGCTACGAAATATAGGACCCTCAAGATCAAATAAATGCGTTTGTACTGAAGTTTAATGTGACAATTGTCTTCATCTTCCAATACCGTTATATTATTTTGGTCCAGGAAATTCGGAACTTAATAAAGCAATCTCCTTAGTTTAGCTGGAACATGCAATTAAATGTACAAAAATCTCTATTCCAAGACCAAATGGTTTTTTGGTAAAATTTTTTAAATCCTTCTATCAAATTTCCTGTCTAAAATTGCTCACTTTATTTAACAATATTTTCTTTCATGATGAATTCTCAATAGTTGGAAAAATGCTACTATTCTACCTACTATTCATAAACCTCAAAAACCTTAACATGACATCTCATCATATCACCCAATTTCCTCAAGACCAGTTCCTGCTAAGATATTTTAAAGGATTCTGTGCTAAATTACCAAATTTATTATAAAGAATCAAAACTTTGAGATTTCTCATTTGGGATTCCTCCCCTTTTTTGATTGCCAAACAGATGTTCAAATTTAGATATTCAGTCGGCTCATAATTCAACATACATTGATGGATTAATTTTAAAATGTATACAAATGAGTGTCACTGGCAATATTACAAGATGGATTCACAACTTCCTTCAAGATAGATCCTTTAAAGTCAAATGGCAAAACTGTTTATCATCTGAAGGTTTCTTCAAAAGTGGAGTCCCTAAGGGATCAGTATTGTCCCCTATACTATTCTTTATACTTATGTCTGACTTTTTCGAGACTATCCCTTAAGGAATTAAAAGTTTAATATATGCTGATATTTTTATATATGGGATATATGAAAACCTTGAGTTTATAAAAACAAAGCTTTTTTATACTATTTATAATATAGAATGTTGATGTTCCAATTGAAAATTGAATATTTGTCACAGCAAATGCCCTGCTATTAAACTCCCCAAACATAAAATCGATATAAATTGGAATTTTAGCATAAGTGGAGGAACCATCCAATGTAACAATAAAATTGCATTTCTCGGTACCAACATAGACCATAGCGGAAACTGTATATAAAGTTCATAGTTAAAATCTTAAAGCTAAAGCTGTTAAAAGGATCAATGTTTTAAAAATGCTGTCAAGTAAAAAATATGGAGCTTGATCTCGTCACCCACTCCATCTAGTTAATTCCTCAATATATAGCCTTTTTTGGTACAGCTTACTGTCTTGTTCACTCTAAATAAATCTCACCTACATCCACCGGAGGTCTATTTTACTAAGGCCTTTAGAAATGCTTTGTATGGACTCTCATCCTTGTATTAAGAAAATTAGTATAGATAGAGTTTTCATATCAAATAAACTTTTCAATTCCTCAATTTTATATTTTGGATTAAACACCTTTCCATAAAAACGTTTTCTCCTCTATATATTAAAGTATCATGAAAGATCTATGTGCTCTCAAATACTTCAACATTCTCCACTGTCAAATGTTTTAAAAACCATAGAAGAAATTGAAGTCAACCAAGATTATTTAATTTTGTTAGTTCTTCCCTCAATAGCTATCCCTCCAACAATATCTATACACATTTTAAGTTTCAAAATAAGTATTTACCTTCATATCAAGTTAAAGTTTTGTTTACAGAATTTCTTTATAACCAGAGGTCTGCTGATTTATAGCAACAAAGGCTTCAAAATCTTCAACAAAGATCTCTCTTGCTACTTGGTCCATACGTCACTCCATCAAATTTAGAAACCATAAAAAATTCTGTCTTCACTGTAGAAGCTCTAACAATATGTCAAGCTGCTGAAGATTTAATGGTCTTTAATATTCCAAATATCTTTTTTCGCAGTAAATCCGTTCTTACAGCTCTTTCTCATTCAGCTATAAGTTCATATAAAGTAGTTTTAAGCCAGAAAAATAAACTGATGCAAGCATCTAGTTTCATCCTGCTATAAAAATTATATGGTTTCAGCCGATAAAAATATTGTATGCAAATAAGCTGCAGACAAACTGGCAGAATCAGTTACTGATTTAGATGTTTTCCTTCCATGAATCTCACCAGATCTATCTATCTTCTACAAAAAGAAACAATAATTCTCACATATAACTTAGAATATAATTCACGTAAATATTATGGAAGTATAGGTGAATTACCAGAGTGGAATTTTTTTGATGTGGAATTGAAATCAAGGAAAGATGTTTTCACTATATTTATATCTCGCGTATATTATATATTATTTCAATGTCATAAATATAGGCAGCAAAGAAATGATTGGTTGAATGAAACAGATTTATCTGATAAAAATCATCTCATAAACAGTGCATACAATTAATTGTAAAAAACCCTAAGAAAATAATTGGTGAAATATTAAAAAATCTACTATCTCTTGATAGATTTTAAATGGAGACAAAAGCCATCACTGCTGCTAACATCAACCAACCAATCTTGAAGTGCCTTTGGCAAAATAACTAAAGGTGCACCATCTATAGACGTGACTGACAGCTTTTCATCCCACCCTCGCATCGAATGCAAAAAATATGTATTAACTGAATAAAGAGAATTAAGACCATTATATTTACAACTCTTTGCACTCACAGAAGCGCCATCTATGTGAGACCGAAAGTTTATCACCCCAACCTTGCTTCTAATACAAAAAATAAGTATTAATTGAATATAGTTTAAGCCATTAGATTTATACACGTCTTTAGACTATATTTAAAATCGAGTATAAAATACTTAAAGTGGTCTACAATTAACTGTTCAGAAAGTGACAGAATATCATAATTGCTTTTAAGTTGTATAATTGTATATTTTTTTATGTTTTTTAATTGTCAGGTTATTAAAGAAATTATTTCAATATAAGAGTCTCTAGCTGTTATAATGTTTATGGACATTAAGTAATATTTTGGTATAATATATTTTGAAGTATGCGCTCTAGTATAGTTTAAATCGCGACATTTAAATTCCAACAGTTACTGTTGCAATAACAAAATTTTAAATGACAATCCTTACTGTTTTATCAGAATATAATGTCAATAGTAAAAAAAAACAGCGTTAAACTGGTACTTGCATTACGAAAATCCCCCATTCTAGACAGAGTAAAAAAGTGAAAACCTTTAAGGAAGGGAAGTAATAGAACACAAAACCATTTACTTGTTTTACAAATTTTCCAAGTGATTTCTTTCAACTATTATGACACTGCATATGACAGATGGTAGGTAGCACCGAAACACGTATCATAACGAGAGGAATGATTTTCGATCTCCCGTTTGATTGTATTTTTCAAATAATCAGAACAGCTTGTGCATTAAAACCATAGACTTTGGACTTCCGGCATCCCCACAGCAAGAAATCCATTGGAGCAATATCAGACAATCTAGGCAGCCACTGAAACGTGAAACAGTACGAAATAACTATTACCAAATTTTTGCTTTAAAAAAAATTCACGAAAAAACCTCACATGTGGGGGAGGGTTATCTTGCATCCATACGACGTCATTGCGGTTTCTGCAATTCGGGAATCACATTATTAGTCGAACAGCGATCCTTCGTTACCAAAAACGTTTATAGGAGACCTTAGGCGGTGACCTCATCAAAAGAGGTTGAAATTGCTTTTTATGGCGCACCAAAGGTTTTCTTCTTGGAATCGAATTTCAACTGTATCACGAAATTTGTCTGCACAATGCTTGCAGTTCTCCGAATTCACGCTACCAGTCAACGAATGAGTCGTTGTATATCGACAAAATAGGTAAAGGCTAGCAGTTGGCAAATCTAGCAAAATCTAGTAGTTATCAGCTTACAAGCTCTACGTGCGTTGGAACCGATGCGGAAACATTTGGAGAACATAGTGCAAAATTTTGCGATTCATAGAATTCGGCAGCTCAGAAAACTAAAGCACCACGTACTTACAATAGAAATTTGGCCGTCAGATAAACTTCCGCAGATAAATAGCGTCAGATAAACTTCCGCAGTTTTCAACAGGAATGGAAGGTTATGCAAGCTTCAATTATATTGTGCAACCAATTTCTTCAAATTTACGCATCGAATTTCGTAGTTTTTATAGATAATTAATCGTTAAACCCTCATCACTATTATAGAAATAGTGTTCTTTATTAAAATATTAAAAATAAAAAGTATTTATACAGTTTTTATCTGTCAGGAAATCTAACAATAATTTTTAACTAAAAAATACATTAAAAATGAGAGTCAATAATTGAAAACATTCGCCAGAAACTTCACAATGATAAAAATTCATTCTTTCATAATTTTTAATAGGAGTAAGTTTCTTTATTTCGTTAAATTCAAAACAATATTTAATTTTTCACTTTGTTCTATGTATATATAACTTGGGTATTCTGGATAGAAAACAAATATAATTTAAAAAATGCATCCAGTTCATCATTTACAAAATATGAGTCTTATTGACAAATTACAATATTATATTTTAAGAGTACATAACCCACTGATAATTGTTAAATTTTCATTTAACCTGACCTTATTTTTAAATCAAAAACATTCTGTCAAATGAAAAATAAAATATGCACTGTTTACTAATCATATTCAGTTTAGATTTATAATAATGTTGCTTTTTCTTAAATCTGAAATTATGCATGGCGAATGCTCAAAACATTTGGCTTAAAATCTTGAATTATGTGGTTGATGCTAAAAATTTGTGCACATGTCCTATATACATCTTTCATTAATCAAGCTGTTTCCTTTTATGTTAGTTTCTATTACTTTGACATTTCCTCTTAATAAAATTATCAATAAATGTTTTTAAGCTGACATATCAACCCCCCTTATGCTTAATTCATTGCAGTATTGAGTAACATGATAGTGAAATTATATTTCCTTTAGGACTTAAATAGTGAAAATAATTAGGTTTCTATAATTACAGATATGTTGTGTATAAAATTCCTGTTATTATAAAACGATTACATATGATATTTTAAATTAAAATAAGGTATTTTTTTAAACATTGCGTTGTGTATTTATTATATTCTTTTTTCTACCCAGATTCAAACCTGAAAAATAGAAGCAGAAACTGGCTTTGTTTTAGTAATTAAATATTTCCTTTAATGCACTAATAAAATAACGAAACTGTTTACACAAATATAAATTCAATTACTTGTATTATTTCAATTATTATAACTTTGCTACCAACATGATAAATCACTCACATGGAGTGATTAAGTTACACTAGATTGCTTAAAGTTATATTCAGATTAATTATTACAAAAAGTTATGCAAATGGTTGTACCACACTAAAAAAAATTGGCTGGATAAATAAATAAATAAAAAAAACATTCACTTACATACAAACAGTTGATGGAATATGCCGGCCTATTTTGTGGGCTTCAAAAAACCTGTTTGATCAGTTATTCGGCAAGGCTTCCTTCATCCAGATTCTTATTAATGAAGAATCCATTTAGAATAATCTACAAGAGCCTATTTCTTCTTCCGATCAATCTCGAGTGCTTTTATTAAACTTCAACTTTACTGTTTATAGACTCGTCATCCGGATTTGTATTAATGGAGAATTCATTTGGAATAATACTACAGAAGCCTATATTCCTTCTTCCGACCAAACTCGTGTGCTTTTATTATATCGAAACTTCAACTTTACTGTTTATAGACTCCAATAAAGCGTCGGACTAGCTTAACCAACAGGGTCTCTTTTTCAGCCGATGTCCTGCGGCCTTTTTGTCTTTTTCCCTTCTTCTCACACCTCTCTTCTGCCTCCCCTCGCTTTTTCTTTGCAAGACCAGTTTCCCCCAAGTCCCACGTTAGGGCATCCCACTTCGTCAAAATGGGGGGAATAGAATTACATAAAAAAAAGGACTTCCAGCCAGTGAATACAACAGATACAAACATAGAAATATTTTTAAAAGAAACAGATTAGTAGTAAAACAATCCTCATTTGAGTCAGTTCTTGGGGATACTGTAAATTTCATACCAGATAAACATAATTTATACCAGTCATTTAACGCTTTAATTCTGCATTGCCATTTTGAAATATGAAGACATAAAAATGATCTAGTCATACAATGAAATGATTTGTGAGGGTTTTTATTTTCCGCTATAACTAGACAATTTTTTAGTGAGGCTACATTAATGACAACATTTCTATGTTAATTTTTAACTGAACCATTTCAAAGTATTTCTTCATACTAAATAAAAATAATTTAAATTCCACATGTAAGCCAAATATTTTTCTAATGTATTTCTTAAATTAAGTATTAAGAAGAAATCAAACTCTTTAAGAGTAAAAGTATTTTAATTTAAGCTTTTGCAATTATAAGTAAAAGCAATATTCGTTTTACATTTTGATGCTAAATTCTTAAAATTTTACTCTGATTTACAAATCCTTTCACTTGTTATACAGATATATTTAGGAATTTAGTGTTAGAGAAAAATAAACTTTTTTAATTTTAAAATACTAAAGAAAACATAAAATTAATATATTCAAATGTAAAATCTCATAATGTAATTAATCAATCCAAAAAGTTTACAAAATTAATTTTATTAATTTCTTAAAAAGAACATGTATGTGAAAATATAGACATGAAAATACATTCCAGAAAATTATAAAATCAAAATTAAAATTTTTACATATCAACCCATAATAATAAAATGTATTAATATATAAATACCTTCAGCTAGTTTGTTTCAAAATTTTACTATTTTAGGACATGTACAATCAGAAATTAATTTTAAACAATACATAGTTTCAATATTAATTTTTAAACAGCATTAACAAGCAATAGTATTGAAAATATTTTATCAACAATACAATTATCTGTCTAAATAAAATTATAGGTTAAATTTAATAAAAATATGCTTTAGCAAAATAAAATTCTCACACAATAAACAATGAAGAAATAATTAAAGAATTACTAAAAAAAGGTACTCAAATTTTAAAATAAAAAAACAATGTAACATTTAAAAATGTAAAAAATAATAATTTAATTTTCTTTTTAGTTAGGTAAAACTTTCAAACTAAACTAGAAATTGGAGTAATAAATTTCTTGCATTCTGGAAAAAAATACTTAACATATTTGCAAATTAATAATAAAAAGGAGAAAAATCTGGATCAATAATTAATAAATAGCTAATTTGATATAATAGAGTATTCAATACGAAAATGTCACAATCACTGAGAATAATGTAAAATTCCAAATTATCCAAAGTTCAATTTAGAATTTTTTATCAACATTTTCAATTTGATATTCTCAATGCTTTACATCATTATAAATAACAAAAAATATTAAACATTTTATTATAAAAGGGATGGCTTAACAAGATGCGAAGCAGCAAAATCAATTATACCAAATGTTAAGACATATACTTTTGAGAAATATCATGCTTAAAATTAAAATCCATAAAAGTATTCTCTTAAATCTAGAATACTTTACCATAGTCTAAAATAATCAAATTTAGTTTAAAAGATATTTTATAAAAAAAAATTCATATTAAAAGAATTAGTAAATTTATTATAATGTTGAAATTATCAAAATAAATTTCAAAGGATGAAAAAAATTGAGTTATTACAAATATTTCTGCTAGAAGCTTGAATTAGAGAGAAGTCTTAATATAAATTGTTCAACTAACATACAAAAAATCTCAATTCATATTTTTCAAAAAAAAAAAAAAAAAAAAAAAAAAAAAAAAACATGAAATTTTTTGTGTTACTCTTTTACCTTAACTTAAAAGTTTAAGAATAAATAATATTATGATTAAGTTAAATAAGTGAAGTAACCAGTTTTCCTTGAATGACAAAGTTAAGACATCAAATATATATGCAAATTGCAGAGTTAGAAAAAGTATCAAAAAGTGTTAAACAATAAATAAATGTTTCTTTTACACATTAACAAGAACTTAACTGAAGTGAAAATTATACACATAATTATTTAAATTAGATACACAGACTAAATTCAGTACCTATTAGAATTTACTATAATCTGTCAAGTCAATATTCCATTTTAAAATATTTAGTATCATAATAATAGTAAAGAATTCAAAGAATAAAAAATAAATACAATAAAAGTAATTCATTTTCTTTTAAAAGTCTTTTGATAATTCTTTTATAGTTCTTTTCTATGCTAATATAGTTTTAATTTATTTAGCATTTTGAATTAAAGTTTTCTATTCTTTAATTCAATTTATATCATAAATAACATTTTCAATTTAACAGATTTGTGCAAGAAATTTTTATATCTGTGTACGCTCTGGGAATTAAATAAGAATCCAAGTATGAAAATTTATTAATTATTTTGAAGATGAATACTTATCTTAACAAGAATAAAATTAAACATAAAGCATATTTTACTCAGTACTTTTTCTAAAAAACAATTTTAGGATAATTTAATAGAGTAAAGTAATAAATCAACGAATATGCCAATATTTTGTGATTTTAATAAATTATTAACATTCAAATATAATTTAAGCATAGAGTATTTAGTACTTAAATCTGCTGTTTTCAACTAATAAAATGAATGGAATTTAAATATTACACAAATTATATTTTGATGTCACAAAATAAATACATGGAATGCTATAAATGATTGTTCAGAAAAATTTAAATGGATAACTTATTTACATGTGTAATTATTTATGCATCAATAAATATTGAAAACTTTTAAATCAAGCTTAATAATCCATTAAAAATATGAAATTTTGAAATGTTAAACTGTAATTTTCTGATAACATTAAAATAATTTAGATAATAAAAGTAATTTTATACAAGAAAAATATATTAAATTTTTTAGAAGAATTCGCATAGAATGTATGAAGTATTGATAACAGTTGGTATTAGGGTCATTCATGTTTCCAAGAAAAGGTTAAGTGATTAGCTTATAAGCTAAGTACTAAGTTTGAAAAACATCGTTCTCACATAGTAAATCACAGACAGAATTTATGATTAACCATATACATTTTAAAATGACTACAAACAATTTAGTATTAAATATAAAATAAATATATGTTACATAAAAAATTAAAAAGCAAATGTTAATAAATAAGTAAATGCAATTATAAATATAATTTGAACAAAAATATAAATATTAAAAACAGTAGTAAACACAAAATAGTGTATTCTATAAATCTTATGTCACAAAATGATTTTATTAAATACATTTTTATATATAGATTGCACCGTTGGAAGAAATTAAAATATTAAATTGCATTTTACAAAGCCCAAGATGATGTATTAAAGAAAAGAAAGATGATTGTTTGAAAACAAATTTGATTTTAGGTTAAAAAATACAAGTACCCTTAAAAAATATGATTAACATACACTTGTAATGCATTTAAGAAAGTTTAAGCAATAAAAATAAATATATACATTTCATTATCTGTTGTGTGGTGCATATATATATTTGAAAATTTAGTCTCCCTAGTTATGTGCATTTATACTAGCAATAAAATTAAAAAGCAAGAAATTTTTAACTGAAGCAAATTATGCAATTAATTTGTTGCAATGCTTTTACAACAAACATATATTACAACAACATTTTATGTGATTTTCTAAATCACACTATGGTAACAACTGATTATTTAAATACATTTGAAAAATCATGCAATTGCTACTACGCGAAAACAAGCTCTCAAACATTTATTTGCAAGTATGTTTCAAAATATTGCTAAAGTAAATTTCCGATTTAATATATTAGAAGTCATGGATGCACTTTAAAGTATAACAAATATAAAGTTCTGCACAGTTTACAAAACTTAGAAAAACTTAAGTTACAAATATACAAAATATTGAATACATAACAGACTGATTATAGCAACAGTTTAAGCATGAGGATTTTCTGCTTGCATACCAAGTACTTATTCAGCCTGAGTAAAATGAAGCCCACAGAACAAGTTATGTTCTTCCTACTTTAGCAATCAAATCATCACATATGCTGCTGAGTTCCACATTTTCCTTATTCTAAAATATTTATACCAAAAAAATAGTAATTTAAATAACCTCATATAAAATAATTATATAGATATTCAAAGTTACTTCATTATAGAATTATGTTGATACCATTCTGTAAAATTTGTTTCCACTCTTGAAAAATGTTAAGAAATCTTAACAAGTTAACTTCACAACTTCAAAATTAAAATTAACATTTTGGACCAGAAAGGTATTCCTCAAATTTTTCCTAGGTTTTTGATTTACTCGACAGTCATTTGTTGCAGACAAGGACTAATTAAACTTGCATCTAGTAGATTCTGTGCTACCAAAAACATCCATACCCAAGGTGGTATTCAAACCCACAAATTGTTGAACAAAAGGTCAGACCACTAACCATTCAGTAGCCAGTAGAGTAATCTATTTTACAAATAAATCAATATGATTGTTGAAAGACTGTAATCACCATAAGAAATTTTTTCACTTTCTCAAGAATTATTTAAAACATGCACTCTGCAGGTTGATAGCATTTTATAGAATCTTTCCACTCTTAAAGACTTCTGTTGTGAAGCAAACTTATTAAGGTTCCCAGATTTCTTTTTTAGACCAGAAAGGTATTTTTAGAATCTATCCTACACATGATTGATAGAACTGTTATAGTTTAATGAGCATGAAACGTTCTTTGATTTTACTAAGTATGTAAAATTCGGAGTATTTAAAATAAGCACTCAGTGCAGGAAGGTTATTGTCCATAAAAAAATCCATCAGACTTCATGGATGCAGGTAATGGATAAACATAATAATTTAGGATTTGATTTCATTAGATTATTATGGTATAATATTAACCAGACAAGTGAATCAGTTTGTCCCTCAGTAATAGTCCCAGTTTAATTAATCGTAATGACACAACTATAGCATTGTCTAGCTTGCATCAATCATGGCTCATTGGGAAAAATATATTAACCTGCAGAGCTCATATAAAATTATCATGGAACTACTGAACTAGAGTACTTTCAAAAGACAATGGTACATAAACTGTTGGACGTTTTACAAGCAGAATATATCTGTGTATGCGTCTACAGATAGTTTGTACAGATGCCTACAACTTTCATTTCAAATACTGTGATACCTTGATATCTAAAAATAACACACATATGATTCTAATAGATGTGTATATCTAGAACATCCAATACAAAATCTTTTACCCCAGTCCATTCAAATAACCTTACAAAAATAAATCGTAAAACAATTGATATTTAATGTTCAAATACAAAATAATCTATTTCAAAGATTTATTGTTATTATTGATTTTTTTCAAGGTTATTTTAAATTTTGCCTTTGTTACTTATTTTCTGAAAAACAGTACATGTCAAATTCAATAACCTTACAGACTTTCAAATACATGCGCATAATATTTTTAGATAATTGTTAAATGGATTTATTACAGAAGATTTAACATAAATGTATCTCAAAATGCAAAGTAACATGGACATATTCTACACATTTTCTAATAACTCTTAAATTCCATATACATTTTCCTTAAATTCTGCAAAACTTAATAGATTGTGTAAAAACTTTAAGATCTAAATTAATACTATTTTGTTTGTCATTTCTTTCTTTCAACTAATAAGTTTGAAAATAGTTCCTCAAATCCAAGTACACACATCAGATAAAGAATGCCCCTGCACTGAATTGAGATTAGGATTGCATAGGGACCACAATAAAACAAGACTTTTTATAATTAAATTATTTTGTTTAACCTAAAGTAAAATTTATTTAAATATCATCAAAAAAGCATCTTACACAAAAACATTTATTTCAATAAATGTGATGAAATTGCTTCAATTTAAAATCTTTTGGAAAATCAATTTCACACTTCAGTGAAATCGTTTAAATATTTATGAATGTAAATATATTCATAAAACAAAAAAACAGGGTTATAAAGGAAGGAAACAATAGGGAAAAAATATGTACACCTAAATGTCCATATTACACGGAAAAACTTCAAATGGATGGACATTCAGATATCAATGCAATTCATCCAGATTTTAAGCAAACTTATCCAATGTAACATCAATACATAAAGAATAATTTTTGTATATTAAACATTAAGACAAATTTAGTATGTAATACTTTTCAAAATAATTCATTGTCATTATAAGGAAATAAGTTTACAAATGTTTCAATTTTTACCAACAGCCATTAAATTGTGTAATACACCAATGATTCCCTAAATATAAAAGCATAACATGGCTTTTTTCCGTCCCCTTGGAAAGAATCTGATTCTGACTTTAATCAAGTACTGTATTTTTAGTCAACTGAATATGGATTGTTTATTTTTATACTGGTAAACTTTAATGTTATTCAATACTATTTATTAATATTCTGTGTTTTTGTTCATCAAATGAAAAAATACTGAACATAAAGATATTCAATAAAAATACTAACTTTGTTGCATTCTACCAGTAATTAATTGAAAGAAAAATATAGGTTGTTTCGATATTAAAATAATTCAGTTTTGTACATTGCAAGACAAATTAAGTAAATCTGAACCTTATATATATGTATACATACATAGCTATGTAAGCAACCCCCAGACTATATCTTAAGGTTAATGGGTTTGGAATACTCGCCTATCATCATATATATATGGATACAGCAGAACATTAGAATGTTTGCTTCATAAGTTTATATCGATCTTTTACATAGGCTATAACACTAAAATAAATAAAAGCTGCTGAGTTAAGATATTATTTTGAATAATTTCATGTTTTTGGTTTTGCCAGTAACACATTATGGTTTACATCTTAAAGTGGGTAAACAATTCATCTGGCAGTATACACTTGAAAACTGAGTAAAATGAAAAATAATCAGATTTTGAATTCTGCAGTAGGTTGAGTCCTAATTTCTATTTGTCTCAATTTTCCAAGAGTGATAACTCTCCATATTCATTGAAAGTTATTCTGAAAGGAAGTAATGGAACACTGCCATTTTTTGCAATAACAGTTTCATTCATAAAAACAAAAAAAAAAAAAAATCAGTAAGAAATTTTTTTTCTCAACCAGATTTTGAATATGAAAATCTAAACATATTTATAATTTTTAGAATAAATGTGTTATTTCATTGGAATTAAATTCAACTTGAGATTAGTATGCTTTACAAAAATCTCAAAAAAGTTTTTTTTTCGGATAAAAATAAATGATAGTTAAAACAAATGACAATGCATTTCTTAACAGTGGAAAATCTGCACAGAAATACTATCTCATTATTTCTCATTTTACATATAAAGACTTGGCTTTAAATATTACTTTTCTTTGAAAATAAATTAAAAAATAAAGTCAATTATTAAAAGCTTACTTTTTGTTCTAAGTCCTTTTCCAAACTCGATATTTTCATTTCAGCCTTTTTCAATTGAGCTCGTAAAACAGTAACTTCTGCATCACCTGACTTTCGGGCACTTTCAATTTCAGCATTAGCACTGAAAATATTTACGTATAACACATTTTTAAATGTCACTTCAATACATAAACTATTTTTAATAAAAATAATGAAAATAGTAAGCAATATAAATACCTGTCTAATTTATCTTGTATACGAGACCTTAACATTTCATACATTTGTTCTTGTTGTTTTAATTTGATTTGGACTTCTGATACTTGTTGTTTCATTCTTTCTTCATTCTGAAAAAAAAAATGTAGTTAAAATATTATTTAATTCATATTAAATGTAAGTAAAACAAGTTTCTGAATGTTGTATGCCGTAAAAAATCCAATTTAACTTTTGATTAACAGAAAACAATGCCATTTAATTAAAATATGCTACCTAATGACACAAACTTTATAATTCAATAATCTAGTTTCTTAAAGTGATGAGCATTGTTTCCTCTTCAATTTCTAAAACTAAGACATGATTTAAAACTGACCAAGAAATTTAATAGCTAAATTTAATTGTAAATAAAATTAGATTTACTATAGCAAGAATATTGTTAGATGAAATCTGCTTTAAAGAAAAAACAATAGGGAAAACTGCATTTTTCAATCACCTACTTTTATAAAAATTATGAATCAAATGTAAGAAAAATAATATAAATTTAAACCTTTGAATTTTTCTGAAAATAACTGGCAGAAATAATCTTATTTTGTGTATGGTTAACAGGCCACAAATACAAAATCAACATTCAATTCTCTAGTTGATCTTGTTTCTTTGCCCATAGCAAAATACTTAACTTCGATACATGAAACAAAATATTTAATTTATTAAAATTAAAAATATTATTTCAATTTTTCAATTATAAAAATGAAGGCAGTTTCTAAACTTTATATTAAATAATTATGCCCACTATTTTAGATAGTATAAGGCTACATGTATCTCAGAAGATTTTTACATTCCTCAAAATCAGGATTCTATCAGTGAAATTTGACAAACATTTACATAGAGTTAAAAATAAATTAACTAAGCTAACTGTATAAAAATAAGTGCTGTTTTTAAAAGCATGTCAAATAATTCTTTTCAGAAAACTATACTACTGTAGATTCAATACTAGTTTGGTAGAAATTAATGAGCTGTCTTTACAATACAGGTATCTTTTTCTAATACAGAGTTCACTTATGTTTAAAAATATCAATACTAGTACACTATGTAATGAACATCTAAGTACTTTAATCAAAATGACTAGAGACTTTAATATCTTACACTATAAATAGATTCCTTGCTCAGATTGGATCATCAAAAAATATTTCTTTAGTATGCCGAATAATGCAATCAGAAAAAAGCCTCTATTAATAAAAGATTACAATAATAATTTGACAAATAACTTTTATTCTTTAATAACAATAAGTGAACAGTTTTTGAGTTCATAAACTTAGAAAACTGTCACAGCACTGAGTTTGTGAGGGGGAGGAGTAACTTTACACTTTACTATCTTATATAGGGTTGTGTGTATTTAGTAGTTTGCTAGAATGAATTGTTCATCCAAATGAAAGTAATTAAAACTAAAATGCATACCTCACTTTTGTACAGTTTTTAGAAAGTAAAAATAATAAATAACTGTGTTTAGTGTAACTTAAAATGAATGAAGAAATTTTCAGTGCTTTCATGTTGATTAGTGAATAATATGAAATACAAAGAACATCTTTAAATTATTATGTTTTGAATTTTATGCCATTTTAATTGAGCAAGTTTGCTTGTTTACTAAACTGTCCATAAATTTAGATATATATTGCATCTTTCTTCATATATTTAATATTTTCTATACAGTGAATATTTCCACTTTCAAATGATACAAGTACAGTTTCTTATATTTACCTTAACACATACAAATTTTACAATATTTTATAAGAATATATTTGTATGTAGTAATCAGTGTGACTAGTTTTTAATGAAAATAAAAGGCTGAATTATTTTTAAATATTTTATAAATTGTTGTTTTAAAGAAATGAGCTAAAGCTTTTTAATTAATTTATTTAAATGTTTTGAATCTAAGTATTTCAACATGACATTAGAAAACTTTCAAAACAATTTTCAAAAACCTTTGTGTCTTGTTTTTAATGTTTTGAGAATTCTGGATTTGAAAAAGTATTTTTATTCATTACTAAATATTTGAAGATACTTGACAGTTAAAAATCCAAAATTAATAAGTATAAATGAAGAAAAGGTTTAATTTTCATACGTATATTATTTTTTATTAAAATATAATTCTTAAATGTAAACTGTGTATAGATAAATTTGAATTTTTACTGTTCTGTATAAATTAAATTAATCAAATTTTAATACTGTGCCGATATAATCTGCTGATTATCTTACTTCCTAATTTTCATATTTCTTCCAATAATTACATCCTAAGATAATATAAGATTGTTTAACTTTTTTTTTCTTTTTATATTTAAGATGTGATTTAGATGTTCTTAGCAAAACAAGTCTTTCATTAAACTAAAAGTTGTATTTTAAATTCTAAAATAATTTTAAGTAATAAAACGAAAGATTAACTGTGTAAAAAGCATTATTTTTTAAATATTCAAAGTATTTTTTTTTCATTAACCCAAATTACATTATAAAGCAATCTGGTGAAATAGGAAACTAATATGAATTACAAACACTAAGGAATTTAAATAATTTTTTTAATACATGTAACAACCTTTTTTCGAAAATTTGCAAAGTACTCTAGATTTAATGAAATTATTGCTGTACTTATACATTTCCTTTCATCTGGAAATAAATTTTTTTAAATTCTAGACGTTAAGCACTTAGACGACTTCAACAATAGGATGATATTTATTCATTTCTATAAATAGCGTAACAATTTCATATTCCTAGAATATGTTGATATGACAGTAAATGATACACATTCCCTTTCATAACACTTCATTCACTGTCTCACTTAATTTATATAGTTACATTTAATAATATGCACAAATCTTACTACATTTCGTTTTACAATAACAATCAAAGGTATCTCAAAGGCAAATTTATAACTTGACCGCTTCTGGTGACTCACTCTTTCAATATTTCCAGAAGATTTGTTGAGCTATTTCCTTCTTCAGTGACCTTCATTTAAGGACTTTCTTTGAATTGTATTTCTAATGGATACAAACACTGAACTGGTCGCAGAAATTCTCCATGGGATGTTTTAACTTTAACCAGTGTAACGTTACTGTCTTTTCCAAGATATAATTGAACTATTCGTACCAAAGGCCAAAATGTTCTTTTCTTATCATCACTTTTGATTAAAACTATATCACCAACTTTTAATTTAAAAAATGATATTTCACTCGCTTGTTTCAGAATGAGGTTAGGAAGATATTCTACTCTGAATTACTTTTTCAATTCATCATAACATTTTTTGCTGATATCATAATCTTTTTGTTGGGTTTATCTTATCTATATGGTCTAGATCAGGAACATTAACTTCTGCAATTCCTTGTAGAAACATTGCCGGAGTAATTGCCTTAACCTTGCCTGGATCTTCAGATACATAAGTTAATGGTCTGGAATTTATAATAGCCTAACATTCACATAGCAAACTAAGCAATTCTTCATATGTTAAGGATGCATTCTTCAAGACTCTTCTCAGCATATTCTTATCGATTTGGATTAAGCGCTCCCAGAAACCACCCCATCAGCAAGCTGAGGGAGGATTAAACCTCCATGTCATTCTTTTATTAGCTGCTTCACCTTCAATCATTTTCCAATCAATAGCCTTAAAAAGATTATTAGCTCCAGTGAAGTTTATATCATTGCCACTGTAAATTACATGAGGATGTCCATGTCTTGCAATAAATCTTCCTATACTTAATAGAAAACAATTCCTTGACAAGGAAGTCAATAGTTCCAGATGTATAGCTTTAAACACAGGGCATGCATACAAAACAAACCATGCTTTTGTTCCACCTTTCAGAATAAGGCCTGTAAAATCTATTCCGACAACTTCAAAAACCAATGCATATCTTATTCTATCTTCTGGGAGTGACACTGGAATTGCTCTTATCAACTTTGCAGTATGTCTTCAACAAACAAAACATTTAGAAATAACTGATTTCATTGTCTTTCAGCCATTTAAAATCCAAAATTTCTCTCGAATATTGGTTTAAAGCATATGAAGTCCAGCGTGATTTAAAATGAAATGATGTTCTAAGAGGAGCAGTTTTATTAATTTATGTTCACTTGGCAATAAGACTGGATACTTAAAATTTTTAAAATCTTTCTTCTTCATTAATCTTGCCTTTACTCGAAGTAAACCATGATTATCTCTAAAGATAAACAGAGACTGAAATTCTTTTAAGTTACTGTCATAGAAATATTCATTTTGAGCTACTTTTATAATTATTTTCTCAGCTTCATTTAACTCATTCACTTTCAGTTCCCCACTCTGACTTTCCTTTTTTATTATATGTGTATTGTTATAAAATCTCAATATACCATTCTCAATATTTTGCAATAATTGGAGAAATAAGCTAAAAGCTCTTTTGAAGCATGAGTTTTTCTAGTAGAATTGGTATTACCTTTCCTTCGAACATTTCTTCATTCAACTTATTTTCTGAATTTGGCCAAACCTGTTTCCTCTCCTTTATTATCATGACTGTCCCTCTCACCAATGAGATTCTAATAATTGTTTGGCAGAGCAACCCTTTGATTGTAAACCTGCTGGACTTTTTCTACCTGGTATAGATGTTTCCAATTTTTAAAACTTATAAGACTTATCTCTTTAACTCAGTTTTTACAAACACAGACCATGAATCATCATGACTTATCCAAGATAGAGCTGAAGACGAGTCTAATCCAATAATACTCCAAAATGTTTCGAAAACTTAAAGCCTTATTCACCATGTCAGAAAAACATGCACCTATTGTACATGCCATTAATTCCTGTCTATGAATCGACATCTTCTTTGGCAGGATTCTTGACTCAGCTAGCACTAGTAGGACTGAAACTTGTTTCTCATTTTCAGTTCTTAAAAATATAGCTGTCGCATAAGACAACTTAAATGCATAGCAGAAAGTATGAAGGCTTATTGATACAGTTATCTATGGACATATATCGTGGAATTTCTACTAATTTTAAAAGGTCATTGAACTACTTTAAAATCTTTTCAGTTTTCTCTTTTACTAATTCATCATACTAGCTGCATTTTGATTTCCAGCTTTCCTGCAGGAGTAATTTTGGACATAGTATTACCGAAAAACTAAATCCAATTGGATCAAAAATTCTTTGTGCAATTGAAAGTAAGTTTCTTTTAGTAAGTGGCTACTTCATTTCAATTCTTAAATGCACAACAAAAGATAAAGTCTAAGATACCCTATTCCACAGCACCCCCAATACTTGAGATATTTCAGGTTCTGAAGTTGAGATATCAAAATTTGTCATCTCCCAACCTCTCAATTCAAATTTAGTGTTTCCCATTAACTGTGTTTCTGTAATTTCTCTATGATCTATACCTGCATTTTCTATATGATACTGAATAACAGCTCAGAGTAGGAATGAACTACACATGACTCCGAAAACAACTTGGCAATGTCTAAAAACTTTGAGTTTCTTTTCTAAATCCTTCCACCACAAAAATTGAAGATAACCTCTATCTTCCTTATCAATGCTTATCTGTAAAAAAGCCTGTTTGATGTTAAATACAATACCAGTTCTTTTTTTCTAAATCTAACTAACATCGATGTATAATTGAATAGTGTTTGGCACTTTCACTAGGCAATCATTGAGTGAAGGAAAACCTTTCTTTTTACTTGATTAAAACATGAAGTAAAAAGAAAGGTTTTCATCAAGAAAAAGAATAGTTGTCGAATTTTCCTTGGAAACGCCTCCATGTGGTAAATAGCAACAAGACTTAGACAGTTCTTCAGGTGATACTTTTTAAATTATTTGTACTTTTAACCACTCCTGAAACACCACATTATAAGCATCATAGTTTCCTTTTGATACTAACTTTGATGTTGCTTTTTCTGATCTTCTTTCCGCTATATCCTTATAATCAGGAATGTTGTTTTTGCTGATCCCTGTTGTCTAGCAGCGCTAGATCAAGTCTATGATATTGTACACTCTCAGGAAATCAATGACCAATAATGGTCGCTCCAGAAGATCTTCTTTATCGAGTCCCAAGCACTCAAGGATATGATCCGGAGTGGCTTGGCTTTTGAAACACTTAGCGCAAATTGGAAATTTCTTTTCTTTGTTGTTAAATGCCAATGATCTTAGGTGGCCACTTCGAAAACGAGTTATTGTAGTTTGTTCCAGTCTGCTGCACCGGAGGGATAGAGATCCGCCAGGACGATTACCCTGGTACCAATGGTGCACGGGGGAATGGCAAATGCAGACCGAACAAGGCCTTTCTGTCTAGAGTATAGTTCAGAATAGGTAAGAGACGCCGGAGTAAGCAAAGGCTCGTCAGTACCTCTTTTGCTAGGGCATCAGCCAATTCGTTTCCCGCAATGTCTACATGGGAAGGGATCCACTGTAAGTGAATCTCACGAGATAAGGAGAGTCGTCTAAGCTTGTCCAAGATAGCTACTCCTGTATTATCACGGACTCTGTGCCAGTTAGTAAGATGCTGGATGGCGCTCCGGCTGTCCGACAAAATCCAAATTTCCTCATTCCCAGGGAGAGAAAGAACCGTATCAAGACCCACATTAATTGCAATAAGTTCACTGCGAAAGACGGAACAACCGTCGGGGTTTCTGATTGAGATTTGGTGGGATTCGTTTTGATACTTAATAAATACCCCACTACCGGAACAAGTTCTGTCATTTCTGCTACCATCCGTGTAAATAAGCACAGCTTCATCATGGATATTGTTGATCAACTCAAGAGCAAGTTGCCTTAAATACTCAGGAAGATCTGAAGACTTGTTAACCTCGATAGGAAGATTAGGGTGAAAATATACTCCGTTAAGACCCTCAGATGGGTCAATGCATGGGTTCAAGGAATGCGACTCTACAGTATTAGAGATAACATTATCACTGGCAATCTGACTAAGGGGACTTTTTCTTTTTAGTCTCTGGTTATTATTCCAGCCCCTGAGAAAGTCCGAGGTTCGATTTTGGGAGCCATAACAAAAGAGTTTATTAAAATACTTCACAAGATTTGAGTCTCTTCTGTGACTGAGTGGTAGCAAATTCGCCTCGTATAGAACAATGTCGTTAGGACAACTGTTTCGAAGACCAGTAATAATCCGAGCTGATAATCAGGAATATTTTTGCCATGTAACCACAGCAATTTTAATTCATATCTTCCTTCATCATCTTTTCTTAAATTTGTTCAAAAATGATCATTTACCACCTTATCAATTTCACTTCTAGTTTGATGTTCAAAAGGATCTTTAATACCAATAACTTTCAATTCCCTGAGGTTTTTAACATCTTGATTGTGAATTAAAAGGGAGGTAACTATGTTAGGAATAGAATTTTCATATCCATTAGTTTTCAGCTTTTGCATTAAAACTCATCCAAGAAACGTTTGCATTGCAAAAATGCCTGATCTTTGCTTTTTTATTTCTTCAGTATAAATATTTCCAGCAAAATCTGAACCCATAAACAGATCAATCTGAGGATTGGCACAATCAAAATCTGCAATATGAATTTCTTTTTCAACTAATTCTGACATCCAAGGACCTTTCTGTAAGCTAAGTATAGAACCACAAATTATAGGCTGGTGTAGAACAGGAATTTCACAGCTGTAACCAGTATGCAGATTCTCAGCACTAATATAATAACATTTATGATTCATATTAGATGTTCAGCTTCCAAATACAACATGTGCTAAACTTTTATGAACTTCTGATTTTATTCCTAAAGTTTCTACTGTTGATTTTAAAATATATGAATATTCAGAGAGAGAGAGAGAGAGATCCAGTATCGATCAGTGCTCTTACATAAACTTTCTTTCCTTCATGTGAAATAATGATCATTAGAGTTTGAGGCAAAACTCTTCCTGCAGTAGCAGTGGAAGAAAGAGTGCTACATACCTGTCAACCTAGGACAAATAAAAAACAAAAGATTCTACTGATTTTGAGAGAAAAATTCAGTATACACTACCAACAACGTTTTTGCTTGAAACAGAATGTTTAAAATGGTAGTACCATAAAAAGAGAATTTTACTCTTTAGATTAAACATTGAGAATGATTTATGTTAAACATATTTTATGTCAATCTTAATATTTTTTTAAAATATTCATCAACCTCATAAAGGAACTATGAGGAATAAAAGAATATACTATATATAAAAAAAATAAACACATTGACATTTATGTCTCAATATTTATTTTATAAGGTAACTTTTATTAAATATGTGCAATTTATAAATATTAAATTTATAAAATTATTTCCTTACACAAACACATAAAATACTTCTATATATAAAAAACAGAAGTTTTCAAATACTTTGTCCATAAAAAACATAACACAATTCAAATAATTCATGGCAATTTATTTTTTTCATGTGTTGCTGACTTAGCATTTATTAGAAATGAATTGATGAACTGCTGTTCAAAACATTTTTTCTCATTTTGATAATATTTAGCAATAATTAAACTTTCTAAATTTTCAGAAGAAAGAGAAGACCTGGATTAATTTTTTATTTTTTTATATGACAGAACACCCATACACTTTCAGCATTAGAATGTGGAATAGTTAAAATTGTAAGCATAAACTGGGAAATATTGGAAAACATTTTTTGTTCAAACTCATTTTTCAGATTTACAACAAGATGCAATTGATCTTCTTTCGGTTCATCCAGTGTTTCTTTAGTGAGGACAATACATTGTAGTTCGCAGAACTCAGTTTGAAGAATGTCCAATCCTTTATTCAGTTCTGTATTAAGCAGTAAAATGGGAAATCTATCAATATAGAGTTTTACACTTGAAAATGAGGCATGTTCAATAGTCTGCAAATAGCATACTTCTGCCTGTTTTAGAATCTGATCATGAAAGGGAAACTTTTTTAAGAATGTAAATACACGGAGTCACATAAAATTAAACAATTCAATCGATTTATTTTTTGGCAAAATTTCGGCAGTTTTTAAGTGTTTCACTGAAATTGGCAAAAATCAGTAGATTTTCATACATTATCGGGAAGTCGGGAGAAAGGATAAGAACGAAATTCGGAACCTTTTTAACACATAATCCGCAAATTATATACAGGAAAATTCAGTGGTTAATAACGTTTTGGTTACACAGCATAAAATGCACTTCAGAATAAAATTAAAAATTAAATATTCTAAACATACTTGATGGATAGTCAAAACATATATGGCAAACTTTAAAAAATTTAAGTTTCATAATAATTTCATAAATGTGATACAGGATACATATTGTCTGGAAAACTAATATAAATTAAACAAAAATAATTCTTTCAAAATAAAGTCATTTTGAATTTGTGTTTTAATGGAAAACAATTTCTAAAAAATGTGCCTCAGAAGCTACTTAGGGTAATCAGTCAAAAAATTAGAAAAGTTCTGTATTTATAGAAATTTTATCAGAAAGTAAACTTTAGAAAGAAAAAATTTTTCAAAAAGGTAAATTGTGTATATATATATATATATATATATATATATATATATATATATATATATATATATATTTAACAAAACATTATATTTAACAATTAAGTAAAAAGAGATCAAAACTTTCCTGGGAACCATCTGAAGAAAGCCAGAAAGAACTAGTGCAAAGTTAATAACAGTACAAATTAGAAAAAATTAGTCATTTTTCAATCTCTGATTAAATGTACATTAAAAAACTTGTCTTACTTGCTTATAACCTTCTAAGACAGCTTTACAGTTTTCGTATCTTCGATGCAAATCAGCAAATGCAGATTCCACATTCTGTAAATCTTCTAAAGCCTAACAATAGAATGTTACAGTTAGTTTTAAAAACAAAACATTATTATTTAAAATGAATTTTGAAAATGTCCAAACCTGATCCCGCTCTTTCAGTATCTTTTGATTATTGCTTGTTATTTCAACACGTTCTTGCTCTTTAGATGTTAGCCACAGAGTAAAAATATTCAACAATTCTTCTAAAATACTTCTACATTAAATAAAACCCTTGTTCATAACAAATTATTTTTAAGTTAAAGTAAAATAAGTTACAAAAAAAAGACCATTACAAAAAATTATACCATAAAATGTACAAAACATTTAAATACAGCTATTTCCTTTTAAATACATAACATTCAATTAAGTCATAGACTTAATTATTCAATGCTGTAATAAAATGATGTTTTCAGCAAAATGATCTTTAAGATATTGAATTAAAATAATTTCGTACAAGAAAATGCAACATTTACACTTCAACAATCAATACACATAAATCCTTTTTTAGATTCATAAAACTGTTAAAAGCATGTAGATAAGTCATAAATTACAGATAGTAAGAGCAGTGTCATGGTTAATAAAAGAAATCTGTACCAAAATTACCATTCAGCATTCTAAAAACCCTTATTATTCAGGCACAATTTCAATTAGCCAAAGTATAAAAATATAAATAAATAATTTTTCTAAAAATATGGTACATGTCATTTATTACACTGAATAAGCATTGATAAAATTGTTTTTTAACTATTAATATTCACTTAAGTACCTAAATATTTACAGGTTACACAAAAGCCACATAAATTTGTTTGTAATAGAATTTAAACAAAAAAAAGCATCTGAAATCTATCAAGTTTTTAAGTTCAGTAAATGCAAATTTGTTTTGGACTTCCTTTACCAGCAACTTTCACAAAATTTTCTCTATAACCAAAACTTTTCAAATCTCAACATATTCAGTTCAAGTGTTTTCCAAATTCTGATCTCAGCTTATTTAAAATTAAAAAAATTATAGGATGAACCAGTAAGATCAAGTTATTTAATTTATTTAAAGAAATTTGATTTGCATATTAATTTATTTTTCCCTCAAGTCATTTTGCACATCAGATCTAATTAGACATGAAACTACAATTTAAATGGATTCCAAACCACTACATTCACACAACAGTTCGAAGTTGAAACTACAAGCTATTGAACAAAGTAAAATACTAACCATGCAGAAGCCAGCTAAGATTATGAGAGATTTACACAAAGTTAATTTGTCTCCAGAGCATTATTTGAAAGACCTCAATAACAATTTCTAGAATACGAATTAGCAGAGAAGGTATATGTTTTTTCAGATATACAACAGAGATTACATAATAAGAATCCTCAACAAAAACCAGCCAACTAAGATATTTCTGCAGTGCTTCATCATTTATCAATGTATTGTAGTCTGATACCATTTTAATTATAGCATTAGTATATTGTAATTCAGCCTATCTAATTGCACATTCTTGAATATCTATAGTTATGATTAAATCTATTATATTTCATACAGTTAAAATTAGAATCTACTTATAAAATAAATGCTTTTAAATGCATAATGCAGAAGGAATTTGAATAATTTTAAGTACATTTTATTGATTATTATTCTGAGGAATTTAACTTTTTGGTCTGGAACAGTTATCTGGTGTATCGACAGGTGGTTGATAGTCAAATGTTCTTTCTCTTTTTCGGAAAATACACCTTTGTAAGAAGTCAAACTCCCTTATTTAACCTTGCTTTTATACAACCCCTGTTTAAAGTGAATAGTACTGTGGTTAGTGTCCTAGTTAATTAAAGGCTCCAGCTTCTATTATGCCTGGCAAACTGCAAGAGTATCTTGCCTTATCTAGTTAATCAGGCGGATCATATTTTCAGAGTTTTAAAACACAGCTCATTTAGGTAAAATATCTGAGGTAGATTTGTCTTTACAAAATAAGTAAATCAACTGAAGGAGTAGAAATGATACTTTCAGTAAAAAGGTAGAAAATGCCACAAGAGTGACGAAAAGCATATTGTATATGAATGTGATGCCTTTGCCATTACTTGATTGACTTCTTTAGATAATCTTGATACTTAAGAATTACATCTCAGCTCCATAAAGGGCCTTTCTGACTTCACAAACAAAGTGGGGAACCCTAACATGCAGAGCTAGGTTATTTTGGATTTGGAGCTTGGTACAAAACACTTTTAGCAGAGTTCAGTGTCAAATCCAATTTCAAAGAAAATGAGGGATTTACTTGGTACATAAACATAGATTCAAATATATGGAAATAAATCTTCAAAACTGTGTAATTTTATAGACATTCAAGAGAAAATAATAGGAATCAAGTATGAAAAGAAATTCTTATTATCAAAAATATATTTTGACTGGATTAGAGTGCACACACATGAAGTGTGTAACAATAATTAAATAACTTAAACACAAGATGAGGTGAATATTAAAAATGCAGTACATCTATGTTTTATGAATAAAATATGGTTATGATTCATAGCATACATCATGAAAATTTTGAATATACATTAAAGTGAATAAATAGTGATATTTTGTGAAAGGGGAAAGTCAGACATTTAAAGCAATAACATTTAACATTACATTAAAAATACCATAACTGCATATAACCAACACCCCCTAGATACAAGGTCTGCTGGTTGAAAATAAATGGCTCATAACGTCATTGTAATAAGTGAGTGGTAAAAGAAAACCGGCGAATGTTATTACCAATAAAAGAACAACCTGCTATATTGTATTTTGTGTGTTGACTGTAGGATTAATCCAATTATAAAGGTAAGTTAATCATTCACATTACTTACATGTACTTCAAAATGAATGTTGATTTGTGCTAATTAACTGATCATAAGTGGAATATTGCGGTCATATAAAAAAAATTATACTATTTTAAAGTATTTTTTAACAGGTACCTGATTATGTATTCTTTATGATCTGGTCGTAACACTTATGCTCAGTTAATGTAAATGTAACAATGATACTACACAAATAGCATGTAAACTTTAAACTGTTTGAGATCAACTGATATATTATTTAAATGTAATAATAATCCATAAATAATGATAGAAATATTTAATTATAAAACTAAATCATTTTATGATCTTTAAAATTTAATTTTTGCTTTATGATGAAATTAACAATAATTGAGTATAATATAAATTTCTAATTTTATTAAAAATATAATTATATATGATAAGTATTGTAATTGTGTCCTACATTTAAAATTATTATTGGGGATTTATTTTTATTAATCATTAGCATGTGCTTGTAAACCTCAATTATGTAGCTCATACTTACAAATTGTGTGGTATCATACAGTATTGTATTACTGGGTTAAAAATGTCCTATGTGTTGACTGCAAAAATTCAGACTGATAAACTAGAGTCCAGGTTTGGCAAAGTATTGTGCAATGACAGGTGCTTGGTATGTTATAACATTTCAGTACAACAAATATATGAAATTGATAGCAAACTGCGTATGTCACAAGAGTTACATTTCAACTCATCTAAAAAGGGTAATATTTCTCTTTCCTTTTCAAGAGAAAACAACCAGTAGAAAGAAAATAAGGAACCAATAGATCCTTCCTTCTATGATATCATTGTAAATAAATATTGTTACAAATTTATAAATAATGATTATATTTGTCTTAAAATATCTCAGACAGATCGGAAATTCTCACATTTTGGGCAAAAATTGCGGTATTTAGACGTGTTGTACTTTTAAAAGCGGATTTCCTAATAATTTGGCCACTTGGCGACAGTTGGCGAGATTCTTGGCGACGGTTGGCGAGATTTTTGGCGACTTGGCGAGAAATCGATACTTCTGGAAACATCCATCACCTAAGCTCTAGGACCAATACTTTTTGAGATAGCCTAGAAGCTTCCAGAACCTTGGCGAAATTGGTAGATTTCTCCGCCAAGTCAGGTATAAATACCGCAGCCCGACATGGAAGAGTCAGTTTTTTTGTGAAGACAATCAGTGAGTGAAGACGATTAGTTGTGACTACTAGTTGTTCTCTGTCTGAGGTGTTTGAGACCTGTGATTAGAAGCTGTTTCTTATTGTATCTGACGAATTGTAGCTGTATAATTGTGATTGTTACAGCGGGAATTTCGTTTATCTAGTGAAGTTTTTACGAATAAAAGTCTTGTGTTCATTAAGTGGTCGCTTTATTCAACTCTCAATCGACACGAAACTGTGAAGCTCGGTACAACTGGTGTCAGAATCGGGGTTGAAGAGTTGATGCAGCGTGTCACAAGAAAAATGGATATGGATGTAATGAAAAGTCTTCTCGAAAAATTAGCGGAGCAGATAGCTGAGATGAAAGCTGGACAAGAAGAGATGAAAGCTAGACAAGAAGAGATGAAAGCTGGACAAGAAGAGATTAAAACCGAGATGATGAAAGAGATAAAATCTGGACAGGAGGAACTTAAAAAGGAACTTAAGAAGGACATTGTAAGTGTTAAAGAAGAATTCTCCAACATCATTCAGGAGAAGATGAATGCAATGGAAGATAAGGTAACTTCAGTTGAAACTAAAGTTCTGGAGATAGAAGAAAACGTTGAAGAAGCATTAGTCAATATGAATAAGAAGATTGAAAGCTTGGAGAAGCAAATGTCAAACAAACATGAGGAACCCAATGTGGCATTTGTGCCTTCCCTAGCCAATATTAAACTCTCAACATTTGATGGGAAATCATCCTGGCAAGTATACAAGACCCACTTTATGATGGTAGCGGAAGCTAATGGATGGAATCTCCGAGCCCAAGCTTTTCACCTGGCGGCTTCTTTAAGAGGAGACGCGGCTGACATCCTCGAGACGCTTCCGGAGGAGCAGAGGCACGATTTCCAAGCCCTATCGAGTGCGCTTGAGCTGCGGTTTGGAGATAAGTGCACTAAAGAATATAGCAGACTACAGTTGAAGTCCCGCTATCAAAAAGCGGGTGAAACTCTGCAAGAATTGGCTGCCGATATTCAACGACTTTCCCATCTAGCATTTTCGGACTGCCCAGCTGAGACACGTCAAGATCTGGCTCTCCATCACTTTATCGATAGTGTACGGGATCCGGAGATACAGAAAACACTTAGACTCGCCGATGTCAAAGATATCGGATCTGCCCTAGTCTACGCACATAAGATAGAGGCTGCCCAGCAGGTCGCACGTAAAGACCGCCACTCAATTAGAGCCGTCTCTGCTACTGATACGGACTGTGATCTAAGAAAGCAAATCGAAGATCTGCGGAGAAAATTTCGTAACTTAGAATTGAGTAAAGATGGCAGAAACACGAAAATCCAGTGTTGGACTTGCGGTGCAGCCGGACACGTCCGTAGAGACTGCCCGAAACGAAAAGATGGTGGAAATGATCTTCCACCACAGCAGGGAAACTAATATGTGGCCATCTCGCGGGGCGGAGATGTCCAGAGAGTCAGAAGCCCCATTTCAAATTGTTTCACATTTCTTCCGTAAGTGGCGGCGACAACGGACTTTTCGTTATGGGACATATCAACGAAGTTCCCTGTAGAATGATAATCGATACTGGAGCCAACGTAACTATCATTAGGACAGATTTGGCCCGCAAACTTAGTGAGAAACTCATCTGGACGCCGCCCTGCATTACCCTCCAAACTGTGACAGGTGATAAGATTAAAGTGCATGGAAAAGTAAATCTAAACATTGCATTTGGTAATGCCGTGTACCATCATATGGCATATATCGCTGATATAAATGACGAATTTATTCTCGGATTGGATTTCCTCAAAGAAAACCATTTCAAGTTAGATTTTAAAAATAATGAACTACACTCATGTTCTGAAGACATAGCGATTTTTAAGAAGAAATATTCAGATTTTAAAACAGTCCATCATATAACTGCAAAGAGTGAAACAACATTACCACCAAGAACTGAGACAATAGTTTCCGGAGCTCTTTCAGAAGATAGTAATTTTCATTATGGATTGACTGAATATCCAGATTCCGACAATAGCGTTAAAGGAATATTAGTGGCTTCTTCACTCGTCGACCTTTCACGAAATGTAATCCCGGTAAGAGTTGCTAATCTAAGCAATAAGGTAAAACTTATAAAAGAAGGAGAAGTGCTAGCGACTTGCACTCCAGTGACCTGTATTAACCGAAATTGTCAAGCCACACTATCTGAGCTTCCTGACACTCTAATTAATGAACTCCTTCAGAATGCAGAGTTAGATGATAAACAAAGGAATGCTGCAAGAAATCTATTATTAGAATTCGGAGATCTCTTTTCCAAGAAATCAGATGATGTTGGGCGAACCAAATTGACGCAGCACCGAATCAATACAGGAAATCATCCACCCATTAAACAACATCCGAGAAGATTGCCATTCGCTAAGCAGGAAGAGGTGGATAATCTTCTGATGGAAATGCAGCAGAATGACATTATTGAGCCATCAGAGAGTCCTTGGGCTTCGCCTATTGTTTTAGTTCGGAAGAAAGATGGTTCTACCCGATTCTGCGTTGACTATCGTCGGTTAAACAACATCACTAAAAAAGATAGTTACCCTCTTCCCAGGATTGACGATACACTTGATGCTTTATCCGGAAAACAATGGTTTTCGACTTTGGATTTCAAGAGTGATTATTGGCAAGTAGAGATACATCCTGAGGATCGAGAAAAGACTGCATTCACCACAGGACAAGGACTTTGGCAGTTCAAAGTTATGCCATTTGGGCTTTGCAATGCACCTGCAACGTTTGAGCGCCTGATGGAGACAGTATTACGAGGACTTTCCTACGAAGCCTGTTTGGTATATTTGGACGATATCATTATTGTAGGGCGCACATTCGAAGACCATTTAAGAAACATCCGAAAGGTGCTGGAAAAATTAAAAATGGCCAACCTGAAGCTGAATCCTTGCAAATGTAATTTATTCCGACGTGAAGTAAGCTATCTGGGACACATTATCTCTGCTGAAGGTGTAAGAACTGATCCTGAAAAGATCTCCGCAGTTAAGGACTGGAGTCGTCCAAAAGATGTCCACCAATTAAGAAGTTTTCTTGGACTATGCACATATTACAAGAAATTTGTTAAGGGTTTTTCAAGTATTGCCAGACCTCTTCACAAGTTGACAGAAGTTAAACAGAGATTTCTATGGACAGATGAATGTGAGAAAGCTTTTAAACAACTGAAGGAGGCGTTGACATCTTCGCCCGTTCTTGCATATCCCCAGCCCGAAAAATTATTCATTTTAGGTACGGATACCAGCAACGAAAATATCGGAGCTGTTTTGTCGCAAGAAATTGATGATAAAGAATATGTCATTGCTTATTGGAGTAAATGTCTATCGAAACCAGAGCGGAATTACTGTACAACCAGGAAGGAATTGCTGGCAATCGTTAAAGCCATAGAACATTTCCACCATTATCTCTATGGAAGAAAGTTCTTGCTCCGGACAGATCACGCATCCTTAACCTGGCGTTTAAATTTTAAAAATCCGGAAGGACAGGTAGCCAGATGGATTCAACGACTATAGGAGTTTGACTTTGAAATACGTCATCGCAAAGGAACTCTTCATGGAAATGCTGATGCACTATCAAGGAAACCGTGCAATGAAAGCTGCCGATATTGTTCGAGAGTAGAGAAGAACTATCAGTTAGTAAATCCTTCGGTACGCCAAGTTACTGTTTCACCTACACCGAAACCAGACCCATGGAGTGATAAAGGACTTAGAGAAGCTCAAAAAGAAGACCCAGATATAAATCCAATTTTAGAATTAAAAGAATCTTCCAGTATGAAACCAAGTTGGCAGGATATCTCCACCTACAGTCCTGCTACTAAGCAATATTGGGCTCTTTGGGACTCACTCCATATAAGAAATGGTGTCTTATACAGGAAATGGGAGTCCGATGATGGACGTAATTTCAAAAGGCAGCTTGTTCTTTCAAAATCAAGAATTTCAGATGTTTTGAAAGAATTGCATAGTAGTTCAACTGGAGGCCACTTTGGAGTAATGAAAACTCTACAGAAGGTTCGAGAACGCTTCTATTGGAGCAAAACTAGACAAGATGTAGAGAAATGGTGTCAATCTTGTGATGACTGTGCGGCACGTAAGGGACCAAAGAAACGTAGCCGAGGAAGGTTGCAGCGGTACAACGTAGGAGCACCTTTTGAGCGAATAGCATTAGACATTTTGGGTCCTTTACCACGATCTTCAAATGGCAACAAATACATACTAGTTGTCATGGACTACTTTACTAAGTGGCCAGAAGCGTTTGCAATCCCCGATCAACAGGCGACTACAGTAGCTGAGGTTCTAGTGCAGCAATGGGTTTCCAGATTCGGCACACCCTTACAAATCCATTCTGATCAAGGGACAAATTTCACCTCTGTTGTATTTAAAGGAATGTGTCAAATTCTCGGAATAGACAAGACGCAGACCACGCCACTACACCCACAATCGGACGGTATGGTAGAGAGGTTTAACAGAACCATCTTGAATAATCTCTCACTTATGGTTTCCAGAAATCAGCAAGATTGGGATTTGAAGCTACCGCTGTTTCTGCTTGCATATCGCAGTGCTGTCCATGAGACTACCGGATATACTACTTCACAGATGCTCTTTGGTCGCGAACTTCGTCTCCCTTGTGATCTTCAGTTTGGTCGTCCACCGGATACATCTTCATCGCCAGAAGAATACCTTCGAGACCTTCAGGCACGTCTTGAAGATGTCCATAACTTCGCTCGAGACCGAATCAACCTGACGACCGAAAGAATGAAGACAAGGTATGACACAAGAGCGACAGGACATGAATTTCAAGAAGGTGACAAAGTTTGGTTGTGGAACCCGATTCGACGTAAAGGACTTTCTCCAAAGTTGCAAGCCAACTGGGAAGGTCCCTACACAGTCCTAAAAAGACTGAACGACGTCGTGGTTCGTATAAGGAAATCATCTTCTTCAAAACCAAAGGTAGTACATTATGATAGATTAGCTCCTTATCGTAATGTAAAGTAAAAATTAGTAGACCATGGTCTCTTTGTAAATAGTATAGATAATTTTAATCTTTTCTATTTTCTTGTATTTTTAGTTGCTTGTGTATGTAATGTGCTCTGTATCATCTTGAAATGTAAATTCTCTTATATTAAATTTGGCCTCCTATCAGGGGATTGTACTGCCCGGGACGTGCAGTCCTTGAGAGGGGGCAATGTTACAAATTTATAAATAATGATTATATTTGTCTTAAAATATCTCAGACAGATCGGAAATTCTCACATTTTGGGCAAAAATTGCGGTATTTAGACGTGTTGTACTTTTAAAAGCGGATTTCCTAATAATTTGGCGACTTGGCGACAGTTGGCGAGATTTTTGGCGACTTGGCGAGAAATCGATACTTCTGGAAACATCCATCACCTAAGCTCTAGGACCAATATTTTCCGAGATAGCCTAGAAGCTTCCAGAACCTTGGCAAAATTGGTAGATTTCTCCGCCAAATCAGGTAAAAATACCGCAGCCCGACATAGAAGAGGCGGTTTTGTGAAGACAGTCAATGAGTGAAGACGTATAGTTGTGACTGGTAGTTGTTCTCTGTCTGAGTTATTTGTCACCTGTGATTAGAAGCTGTTTCTTATTGTATCTGACGAATTGTAGCTGTATAATTGTGATTGTTACAGCGGGAATTTCGTTTATCTAGTGAAGTTTTTACGAATAAAAGTCTTGTGTTCATTAAGTGGTCGCTTTATTCAACTCTCAATCGACACGAACCTGTGAAGCTCGGTACAATATGATATTGAGGAAGTTGAAGGATCTATACAAGTTATAACTTGCTTGGCTGGTTATTGTGCTTATATTGCATTGAAAAACATTGAATGTGACTTGTGCAAAAGTAGTTTGGTTCTAGACAGAGAAATAGTTATAGACGCTGTAGTGTCTGTTCTGTCGAAAAAAAAGCACAACTCGAACGAATACAAACATTTATTTAAATTTAAAATTATTAATTGATAGTATTGTATATTAAAATAATAAAATTATAATTAATAGAAATTTGACTATGGCCCTACTCGGCCAACAGAACAAACACCCAAGGAGAGCCAGCTAAACCTCCTCGTTCGCTGGTGAAAAACAATCTCCCCTCTCCCCGCCGGAGCGGACTCCCTCCTCTCCTCTCTCCCAATGACTACAGCGCCATCATGTGAAGAGAATGAGGAGTATCCTAACACTACACCCTTCCCGCAAGTTTTGGGTTTATGTTCCACATAAACACATAACTGAATTAAATATGTTAGGATACAAAAGAATAACACAGACCTAATAATATTTTTGCAAACAATTAAAGAAATATTAAACATAAAATAAATATGAACTTGGAATTAGGAAATAATTATAGGTGTATAGAAAAAAATTATTTGCAAATGAATTACTTAAAATTCACAAGTATGCATGGAATAATCAATATTAATAGTATGTATATAAAAAGATATAAAACAAAATTAAAATAAATCTATCTACTGAATATATAAATTGACATTAATGTATATAAACAATATACTAGTAACATTAATGTAAATAAATAATATACCAGCAACATTAATGTAAATAAACAATATACCAAAATAATGTAAACAAACAGTGCACAAATACAATTTATGTAAACAAACAATATATCAAAAAAATGATGTAAGCAAACAATATATCAATACAATTGATGCAAACAAACAATATATCAATAAAATTGATGTAAACAAACAATATATCAAAACATTGATGTAAACAAACAATATATCAAAAAATTGATGTAAACAAACAATATACCAATACAATTGACCCTCGCAAAATATTTTCTGATTCCAAAAACAGATGTATGAGCCAAATCCATAACTTTCTGTCGGCGACATTTCGGTAAAATTAACTGATTTACAGTTTCACCGCAAACTTTCTCTTTGTGGAATAAAATGCCATGTAAATCAAAATATTTACCCTTGCCACGTGATAGAGAAGATCTCACTTCATCCAAAGAGGCGCATTCATGTTGTTCTTTTTTAAATTGTAATGATTGGCTCAATTTACAATTTGTTTCGGCTTCCAGCACTTCCTCACCATCAGAAACACCCGGATCCGTGGCGTCATTTGAACAGAGAGCCTCGCCCACATTTCCGGGGTGTGATGATTCAGCAGTCTCATTATGATATTCAACTTCTTGCGACGCCAAAACAAAGCAGGCGGCAGACTTCTTGTTTTCTTCTAGCACTACATTTTCTAATAAATAAAAAACTTTCGTTTGTATTATACATTGCCCTTGGATTTTATTCGTAACAGCTGCAATAATTTCGATGGGTTTCGAGAACATTTTATTATTTTCCGTTTTTAACGCTACTTGAAAACTCATTAATTCAGCTTCTATCTTTTCTCCAAAAGCACTGATTAAAATGACTCTTCCCTTTTCTGTTTTTGATTTTGGAATAAAGTCATTATTTATGACTGGAAGTTGGCATCCCGAGTCTACGAGAGCTATCACTCGAGTATAATCTACGTAAATATCCAAATATTGAAGAGGATTTATTTCAATTTCCGTTCTTTTTTCTTTTAAAAATTGGGAGCGAATTTCTGCTGTTAGAACATCGCTTTTCTTATTATTTGCTTTAAATCTTTTTGGGCATTCTCTCGCAAAATGCGAATCTCCACAAATATAACATTCTTTCACAGTTCTTTTTTCAAGATTTTCTTCCTTCTGAAAATTTTTAAATTTTTGTTGTCTAACATACGGAGGAATATGTTTTGACTCTGCCGAGTATTTTTGTTCTTGTTCGTTCGAATTATCTCTCTTGAAATATTCTTTGCGAGGAAATTCTTTCGGTTTTGATTCTGCCGAATATTTTTGTTCTTGTTCGTTATAATTATGTCTCTTGAAATATTCTGGGCGAGGAAATTCTTTCGGTTTGACACTAATATTCGTTCTGACATTTTCATAATCATCCAATTTACTTGTTATTTCTTCTGGAGTTTTAAAATTTGACCAAACATCAATAAAATGTTCTTTAATTTCTAAGGGAACTTTGCGTTTTATTTGATTGGTTATTATTAGATTACATAGTTCTTCAAATGTTCGTATTCCAAGTCCACTGATCCATTCTAAGAAATAATTTCTCAGTTCATAAGCAAAATCTCGCCAGTTTATTTCTGGTTTCTTATGATGCTTCGTGAAGAATTGTCTAAATTTTTCTGGGGTCATTTTATACCTTTTGAGAAGTAAACTTTTTACTTTGTCGTAATTCTCGGTGACTTCTTCCTCTTCCCTAGCTATAATTTGTACAACATCATACGACAATAATCCAATTAAATGCGTAACCCAAAGTTCTTTTTTAATTTCAATTCTCTTAGCTTGTCTTTCGAAGAGGACAAGATATAAACTTATATCATTCGTTTTGGGATCAAACTTCTGTAAAATATTGTTTAAGTCTAATTTCGCCTCAAAATGAAAATCATTACCAGTATTTCTTAAGTTATCTTCTCCTGTTCGTTCCTTTTCCATTAAACTTAGTTTTTGAAGCTCGAATTCCATTTCTAGTTTTCGTTTTTCCATTTCCATATTCCATTTTCGTTCTTCAATTTCTTGCAATCTTTTCCGCTCTTCAATTTCATTTCTTTTTCGTTCTGCAATTTCTTCTCTCTCATTTCTTTTTCGTTCTTCAATCAACGAATTTAAGAATTCTTTAATGAAATCTTCGTCGTAGTTTTCGCTTTCTGTTATCAATTTTTTTAGTTCGTAAAGTTTTAGATTCGCAGCATTCTCAATGCCTAATTCCACTGCAATAGTTCGTAAATCTTCTTTCTTTCCTTTTGCGAGAAAAGCCATTTCAATTACTTGTAAAACACAGTCAAATAAACGAATTCACAGTTCCGTTTCAGATTATGTCAGAAACATCAGTTCGTAATCCTGCGCGGCTGCGCCAGTGTAGTGTCTGTTCTGTCGAAAAAAAAGCACAACTCGAACGAATACAAACATTTATTTAAATTTAAAATTATTAATTGATAGTATTGTATATTAAAATAATAAAATTATAATTAATAGAAATTTGACTATGGCCCTACTCGGCCAACAGAACAAACACCCAAGGAGAGCCAGCTAAACCTCCTCGTTCACTGGTGAAAAACAATCTCCCCTCTCCCCGCCGGAGCGGACTCCCTCCTCTCCTCTCTCCCAATGACTACAGCGCCATCATGTGAAGAGAATGAGGAGTATCCTAACACTACAGACGCAAATTGTGACTTCGTCAAGTAGAGTGATCGAAGAGAGCTGCTATATCCAATAGATCTTTTGATAAATGCTGTGCTTCATTTGTATATTCTAGTACAAAAACTTATTAGCCCAGAACATGAGTAAAATTTTTTAAAGCACTTAAATTGAAGATATATCGTTGTCAAATTATCATTGCATTTATTAAAGACAAGCAATTTATATTTTAGTACAGATTCTTGCATATATGTTCATGAATCAGTTTCTGATTAGTTTTTTATGTTTGATTTTTTATATATAAATTACCAGACAGAATAAAAATATGTGGTAATTTATTATACATTTTTAAAATTTATATTTTTACCATGTGTAATGGGTATTAGAATTTTTATAATGCTCATTTTTCTTCATATACCAAAACAGAAAGATGTTTTATTATTTTTTAAATGAAAACATTGATACTTGGTGTTTGTCAATTATCAGCATGTTATCAAAATTATTTTCTACAGCCATAATAAAGTCTGTTAATTAACTGCTTTTTTATTTTTGATGTGTATTAATAAAAATATCTTGTTCACCTGTGTTTTTATTTTTCCATTTAATGGTTTCTCACAACTCTTATCAAATAAAACTTAATTAGATTATTTTGCATTATTACACTCTAATCCATGTACTATTTAAAATTTCTAAATATTATATATAAATACCAAAATTATAATTTGTTCTTGTAGAATAACATTTTGAAAAGTTGCTAATATATGTATATCAAAATAATTATTGAAACCATTATATCTATCGTATTCTTCATTCTATAAAACAATTAAAACAGTTTCATGAATTTCTTAATGTTTAAAAGTTAATATAAGTCATCAAAAGTGTACATTTTTTACTCTAGCCTGTTGTACATATTGTAATTAAAAGACATAGTATAAGCTAACGATAGTAGTATTGAAATGAAAAGTTTATGTACGGAAATTTAAGTTGTTTATATATATTTATTTATAAATATATTTCACAAAGTTTGCTTTAAAATTGCTCAACGTTTCCGCTGTCACAAACTAGTTTTGTTATTCTACTCAACCACTACTGTAACGTCACGAAATCAACGCACAGTTCTTGTATCTTGGGGTGTTCATATAACTCAGCAAAATAAATTAATAACTCAAGTTAAATATATTCATACAACAGCAACAAACTCTTAATCCATGTGTACCTTTAAGTAATATTTTCTTTTGATCTAAATAATAGACAAGAAGAAATATTAGAAGAAATATTTAAAACATTTTATGGGCATAAATATTCTTTCCCATGATTTTCAAAATATTACTTTTACACTATCTATTTGAAAAATAACAAAATTTAAGTCAATAAAATCATTTAAAATTTAAATATTAACAGCAGCATAGTAACTATTTTATAAAAATACTCAAAAATACAATTAGAGAAATCTCAGGATGAAAACTTGTAATAGTTTAAATTACCTATTTATCTTTCTCATGTTTCTGATCTGAAACATTATACTGCTAAATTTATGAAATAGCATCAAAAAAAATATTATTTTATTACTTCATTATTTAATTGTTATTAAATGTAGCCAAATTTTTTGATAATTTTTAAATGTAAAATATATATAAATTTTACTTTTAATTAAGAAATTTTAAAGACCTAATAAAATATTTTCTAAATTAGAATATTCTGAAACTTTTCACATATAATTTTTACTTATTAATATTCTTTACTATTTCAAAATTACAAAGTATTTTCACCTGCTTATTTTATAAAGTTAGCAATTTGGTAACAAGACATCACAACTAGGGAGTTCAAATCTTAATATTTATAAAATACAATGGATTTTACTATAGAATAACCTAAAGCATTAAGATAAAACAATCTGAAAATATCTAATACAGTTTCCTTTTCTTTAAAAAAGCATCACTTTCATGGTTATTTCATATAAACATTAACAATAAGTATTTCATTCAAGAATACTAAAAAAATTTATTAATTTTCTTGCCTGGATGCCCTGTAACCTTTACTAAGTGCCACTACTTGATTTCTGATTGCTTGCTTATCTTTCTCTAATATTTTGACTTGATCTCCTCTCTCTTTGTCCCTTTTCAATTGTTTCTCATGAAATAAAAGCTCTTGCATCTTTAGTGCCTGAGTAAATTCTTCTTCCGTAAACAGCTTTTGTTCCTTGAAATAAAATATTTGCGTTAATATCATGTTCATGATTTTTCAAAATAAATATACAAGAAATTTTTATAGAGCTAAATAATTTAACATTTTGAATCTAGTCTCTACATCAATAAATTGAATAAATCATTGCAAGTTTTTCAATAATCACTTAATGTACCAGAATAAAGAAATGAGTCAAAAACCACACAACAAATAAAAACAAATAAATCAAGAAATATTCAAGCAAATTTGACAAAATTTAAGAGATATTTATTATAGCCATTAAGTAAGGAAATGTTATATAGAGCACTTACATTGCAAATAGCAAAATAAAAATTTCATTATTTTTCTAAGCAAATTAAATATAGAAACATTTTGATACCACAGCCAGACAGCCTACAAGCAAAGCAAGCATAAGGCTGTAGTCATTCGCTTTGTAGAAATACAGAAACGTTTCTCAATATAATTATTATGCAGAAAATACACAGGTTTAAAAATAATGTCTCATGTGGTTCATGATGTAGTCAATGAGTTGCAATGCCCATTGATGATAAATAATTTTAAGTCTATATGGAAACCCTATAAAGAATAGGTTAAAAATCAGCAAATTGCCTCTTTACTGCTTCCTTTACTAATGGAATTAAGATTGTATGAACATAAAGGACAAGAGAGCTTTTTGTTTACAACTGCAATTAAGGTATAAATTTTTTGAAGAAATATTTTGAAAAAAGGCATCTACTTTTTATACTTAGAAAAAATATGAGAATACTCTTTTCATATAACTGAATTAACTTAACAGGTTGTCGCAAAAGGTAAACATATATTAGGTTGGAAATCACTGGTTTAGAATAAACAGATACTTCAGAGCACCATTATCAAAAAGAATTGTTTTAATGAAAATAATTTAAGTTTACATTTATACAAAACTGATAATCAGAACTCATCTCATATTTTTTACACACAAATTGCATTAAATTTTTTACTTAAACATTGATATATATACTGAAAACAAGAAGCTAATCACTAATAAATTTTTTTAAAGAAATGCTGCCTGATTTTTTCAAGTTCATTAAAATTGTACACTTAGTAAAAAGGAAAGTTCTCAGAATTATACAGAGCAAAGTTAAAATTGCACCTGAAGAATGATTCTCAGAGTAACAGAAAATGCACTTTAACAAATTTTAGTTTTCAGAGAAAGGCTTTTTTGCAACCACACAATGCAATTGTTAGTCACAATTATCAACAATAATTAAAACTAATAGCATATATTAATTGGTTTAAAGTCCCATACCAAAAGTCAATAATATATCATGTGAACAGTTTCAAATAAAAACAGCTGAAGTGTTATTTTGTAAGTAGTTCATATGTCCAAAGTAAATTACTTCAAATCACCAAATAAATGTATTATTTAGGCAAAAAGAAATCTTACTTGAACACAATGTGAACTCTGCTGATGACTAGAGCTTGTCTTATCCATCTATTAAAAAACCATGCATAATAAATTTCATAGAGTAAATATATATAAATATTTTAGTGTCACCCAAAATATATTAAAATACATCGCTAGATGAATGGTTTTTAAATTCTTATTACTTCAACTTACATGTAATAAAGGAAAATATCTCAATATATCTTTAAAAAAAAAATAGATACACATAAGTGACATAAAAACAATGAGCAAATAGATACTTACACACCACTATCAACTGTTTCAATATAAATTTTTTTTAATTTTTTTTATTTTTAACGACAGATTAGAAGACAACTTTAGTCAGAATAACAAACATTAAAACTAGAATAAAAATAACATAAACACAGATAACAAAATTAAAACTACACAGTAAGTTTATAATTCAATTCATTTTGTGCTAACCTCTCCAGTATCTCTCCAACAAGTATCCTGAACTAGTGCAGAGTAATAACTCAAATGGTTCATACCAATTCCTCCCATGTGTGGAAAAGTTGGCAAAGGGGACTTGACAGTATTTTTACACAATAAAGTTTAATGAGACAATCGTGGCCAGTAGCAAGGCAAAAAATAGCAACAGATCAGTCCCATGGTCAAAGAGGAATAATTGTGGTTTCATCGATCTTTGTTTGCCTAGTTTATGTTTTTTTTACTAACCCTATCTAAAAAAAATTTTTAATTAACCATTGGACAGGAAAATAAAAAATACTTTTTTTAATTTGTTATTTATAAAATTTTGGTTGCTGTCTTTACACAGGGTATCAGTTGTTTCATTTCCTTGGAGTCTACAGCATATTAGTACCACTGCAATACAACTATCTTATAATTTTCAATTAACTCATTGAATAAATTGAAGATGAATATTTAAAATATCAGCTAATGTTGGAGTTTCAGGTGAAGCTTTGACAACTAAACACATTTTTATATATATTTCAACATTAATTCCCATTATTATAATTTTCACTGTGAAAGAACATTTTAGAGAAATTTGCTATGCATGGAACCCTATTCAATTTAAAAGTAAAAGATGAAAATATGCATTTAAAAAGACTTAAAATAATGGATAAAGGAATGTTATTTATATTTCTTGTAATATTTTAACTTTGTAGAAAAGATGTCAATATATTGGTTCCATTGAGAAACATTTTGAAGAAATAAATAATTGCTATAAAAATGTTTATGCTTAAATTTACATTATTTAAAAAATAAAATGTAAAGTGAAATCAAATGAAACCATATTTCCAAAAACTAACTTACTTTTTTCATGGATCCTGAATTAATGTCAATCAGAAGAGGTTCTTCAGATACTAGTGTAGCTGAATCGGTAGTCATGACTGAGTTTGATTGAACAGATTCATATTCTTTATCATTACCACAGGCAACATTTAAAGAGTTACTGAAAGTTTTGACAATTTGCTTTATAGTTTTAGAATGTAATTAACATTAAATTTGAAAATAAAATTTCCACTATTTAAGATAACTGTTACTAATACTGTAGATAACAAAATTTATTACTCACCTATCCCCACTTATATCCAATCCAGAATCTTGGCCTCCTAGAAAATTATATTAAACTGTATATATTATCAAAAATATTTCCACAACTTAGTTTATAGGAAATACTGAACAGAGAAACAAAGAAAAAATCATATACACATGTGATACATAAAAACAAGAAAAACTCACCTTCTGCTTTATATGCAGCTTCAAGTTTGACAAATTGTGATAGACGTCCTAAAGGCGATTCTCTGAGTAACTATAAAAACATTTATCATTTATAAATAGAAATGTGAAATGGAACAAATGTATGTCTGAAAACAATGCATAATCAAATCTTTATTACAAGGATATACATTAGTCAAGCTGTGCATCAGGCATCTTAAAGTTAGAAGAAAACATAAATCCTTTTGTTTTTAAGATTTTACATTCTGTGTTTAAAATGGATCAAACATTGAAATTAATTTTTGATTAAATACCAAGTATTTTTTCTTACCATGAGTACACATAAGAATGATCACAATCACCTATAATAATTGAATTATGAGCAATTGAGACCTTAAGAGTACAAATTGAAGAGCTTTCAATCTGTAAAATTTATTTTGGTCATCTGTTTACTTGTCACTCTAAGGTTACTTTTTTAAAATGAAAGCTAATTTTTTGACTGGAGCTTAAGGTGTTAAGTAGAATTCTAACCAATACATGCACATGCTTGTTGGTTTGACATTCAACCCTCTTATTTTTAATATGAAGGTTTATTAGCATCTGTAGTTCAAGGGGGGTGAAGTCTGAACTACTACAAAAAAAACTATGCACAAGGTGGGAATCAAACTTATAAATTGTTGAACCAAAGACCAGAGCATTAATCATTCAGCTGTCAGTTTGATACACGTGAAATAGGAGTTGATCTACCAATAGTAAAACAAAAGACTATCTTTTAAACATAACCATGCCAGTAGGTCTCTTGAAATTTTCTATGATATCAAGTTTTACTGTTTATGAAGGTCTTTCAACGGAACATAATGGACAGCCTTACAGCTGAAAATTGACCTAAAGCTTTTTATGGATTCATCAATAATTTGTTCAGTAGGAAAATTTTTCACAAATAATAAGCCATATTCATGTTCAACAAGAAAAAAATCTGGAAAGTCTCAAGCACCCACACTGGCAGGCTTGCATTCAAAGGCAAAAACATAATCCAATTTCCATTGTTGAAAAGTGGCTAGGATGGAATTGGGAACTTTTTGCCCTGAAGACCCTGATCCTACCAAGTGGCAATGGTGAGCCAATTATGGAAATCATAATACATTCTGTGTTTCTCGGCAATGGATCTCAGCAAAGGCACACTTCAGTACGATATAATACAACAAAGGAAATTGATACCAAATGAGTAAGAATGACAGTAAAAACAAAACTGGTTCACTTACTTCTCATGCAATATATCAGAAAGTAAACAAAGAAAATTAGTAAATGAATAAAAAGAAATGGTTTGTGCAAAATCCATTAATTAAACAGCTATTGAATTTGATCATATTATATGAAAAACATATATTCTTTCCTCTTGACTGATAAACATGAGAGAGACAATCAAAATAAACTTTCTAAAAATTTGAGACTCTTCACATCTCTAAAAAAGTGCAGTTATTCTACAATTTTTGGAGATGAAGACAATTCCAATGATCTATAAAATTTCAAAATAAATAGATGATGAGGAAAATATTTCTTGAAATTATAAAAAGCAGCACATCAATCTGGAAATCAACTAGAAAAAGTAGCAAAAAAATATATAGAATGCTACTTAAAATTTCATTTTGTCAGAAGCTTAGTATTTGAAAGACAATTCATAACTTATGACAATTTCATAAGGTTCCAAACAGCAGAATATTTTCTTTATAATACAATGGTGTAAGGATACGCATAATTTCTTTAAAACTATGATTTCCAAATATGTTGAACAGTTTATTTATAAAAATTTAATAATATTTTTTTTACTATGCCCTCATCATATACCATAAAATATATTACTTTTCAGGTCAAAATATATTTATTTTAAAAGTCACTCATAAACATATTAAAGCCTATTTAAAGTTATTCTATGTACATTAACAATATATTAAATCATGGATATATTTTTTTATAATATTGAAAATGGAAACTATTAAATTTTGAATAACTTAAAGTTCAATTTATGTACATTTTACAAATCTTAACCAAAAAATTTAAATACAATAGCTTGATCTATTTTACACATGTTAATTTCTAATTTAATTTGTGAATTAAATAAAAATTTTGGGATATGTAAAAATATCTTAATGGATTATCTTTCCTTGTTCACCCTCTCAATAGAAATCAATCCCAGATAGCAATTTAACTTATAACAAATTTTAACAGGAAGTATTATAAACAACTAATAATTAAAAGAATACAAGATACATAAAACAACCTACAAACTAATTTTCATAAATAATATTTCTTAATAATTTAAAAAAAAAAATTCTTTTCAAGTAAAAGAAACAATGTCGTAAAATTACATGTTTAATATATATACAAATTTTATTGGATTTCAAAACTTTGTCTTAAACCATAGAATAACAAAGAAAAACTCTCTAAAAATAAGTTTCCAACTGGATAATAATTTAGTAAATATAATTTACTAAATTAGGCAAATTAATAATTTCATATTTGTAACAAAAAATTACTTTAACTATTGTGCCATTAAGAAATTCATGGAACGTTTATTAAAAATAAATATCAGCCTATAACATAAAATAAATATTAAATAAGAATAGTGTGAAGCACTAAAATGAATTGTAATAACTAAGAACATTCTAGACAGTTGTTAAATTTGAATTAATATTAGTGAAAAGATTAACTTATTTATAGGGAATTCTTTTATATTAATCAATAAAACTTAAAATAACATTTTCCGCATAGCAGAGTAAAACCATTTCTTTAATACAGAGAAATTATTAAAAAAAAAATCTTTAGCTTATTTAAAGAAAAAGATTAATACAAAAAAATTCTGGAAGCTGGGATAAATTTTGAATTCATTATTTTAAACAAAATGATTTTTCTACAACAAAATATTTAAACAATCAAAAAGTTAACTGGAAAAATTCGATGTAAAATGACATTAACTCACTTTGGAGTTGGAAGCTTTATGAAAAAAATCAAATGCTGAAGGCTCCTTGAAAACTAGAAAATAATATAATGTAGTTTCAATGCATTTATAAAATCAAATAAAAAATATACATTAAGTTTTGATATAATTTTAATTCAAATCAAACAGTTTAGAAAAAATTAAGCAGAACTAAAATTTTGCACATTTTAAGTATGACAATATATTGACCAAAGCAGTTACCAATTAAGCTTTACAAACAGAAAAGAACAGATTGCTACTTAGGTTAAAACTATACATGCTCATATTTACATAAAAAATAAAATCAGAACCTGAAATCAAGAGACATAATAATAAAAATTAAATTTATTTGAAGAATTACTATAAGAATAAAATTTAATATTAAACAATTAGAAAGTCATTTCTTATTCAGTAGCCATTAAATGAAATATTACAAATATTATTTACATATTTATTCTTTGTCTAGCTAAAATCAAAATGTTTAGTTGAATACACAAGAAACAGAAATTAGTCTGATTATGTTTTAATAAAAATGACTGTTTATAGTTAAGTAGGTGGTACAATGACAAAAATAAAATGATATTTAAATACAAAATAGAATAATCTTCAATACTTTTCTCCATTAATGCAACAATTTGATAAAAAAAAATGAATGCAATAATTAAGTATAGATTGTATTTTCAATAATATTGCATGTATTTAAAAATTGCTAGATAAAAAATGCTTCATTTACAATAAAAATTTTAAGAATTGCTACTTTTTAAAGTATATTTTATACCCATGACTAAAAGCAATATTTAGTTAACAAATCTAAAATGTTTTCCAATAATTTAAATAGAATATATTCCAGAGCAAAATTTTTTTTCACTTGGTAACGCAGAAGATTTTGTACAGAAAACATTTGTGAAAAACTCAGTTGTTTCAGTTTTTAAATTGAGTTCCAGGATCTAAACTGAAAAATAAAAAGGCAGCAAAGAAAATGGAATATTTAGGAAATCCTAATATGATAATGACTAAACATGTGCAAAAATCAAACTTGCTAGGTAGAAAACATATAAAGGTAGATTCAAAGAACATGTCCCAATTAATAGTTTTCATATTGATATATCATGTCATTTGAAGTGATGCAAAGATCTTGAACTGTTGCAATGGAGTGGTATTTTAAAAACTGCCGCTTTTGGAACAAGTGTGCAAAGAATCAAAATAAAAATACATAATACATAGAAAATGAAATGGTTATGCAAACTGAAGTACATTATACGTTTTTAATGATTCATATGAACATTTCTTGCTCTCTGATGACAACCATCAACAATAAATTGATTAATTCACTGCCATTGACCCTCTGAAACCAGAATAAAAAGTAAGATAATAAGAAAGCTGTCAAAGACAACAATACAGTTAACTTTATTAAATATTAGTGTCTGCGCAGAAGATGACTCAATTTCAGCATCCATATTATTAAACATGCAAGAAACTTATTACATGAAAGTATAAATTTTAAAACAATGAGAAATAATTTTTTTTACAGAAATCACATATTCCAGTCTATCTTATTAATGTTCATACATGTATTTAAATTAGACTAACATAAAAAAGAATGTGTTTACAAATTTGTAAAAAAGCACATTTTTATATAAATGATAAAAAGAAATCTGGGTCATGAATAGAAATTAGTTTGGCTATATACAGAATAGATTTTTTTTTAACAACTAAAAAGGCAAAACATTATTTCTTCCCTATTCAGCAATGAACACAACTATTTGATACTGAAGAGGTATAGTCATTTAAGAATGGAAATCAATTGCGCCAGGGAAGTCTTGAGAATTCATTCTTGCATTTACTTCTGAGTGTGATTAAGTATGCTAAATCAGGCATTTTTGATACAGGATAAACTTTAATGGCACAGTAACTGAAAAGGATAAGCTATAAAGCTGCACAAGTTTTTCGATCAACCATAGTTAGTACATATTTTTATAAAATTGATGAATGATGGTAAAACCAAAAGAAGATGATCAGCCATTAGACAACCAAATGTTAACAAATAACACTGTTAGATATTATCTGCATAAATGAAGCAATATTGGCAAATTGGTTAGGTTACTTTATCGCTCAATGGTCATTTTTTTCACAGGACCTACAATTTAAAGTGGATTCTGAAACATTACTAACATCCAGGCCCAAGGGAATTCAAACCCATGAACTGCTGAACCAAAGGCAAGAATGCAACCATTCAGCTAGAAGCTCAACAAAATGTTGACATAAGAATGATTTGGTTGATAATCAAATAAAATGCAACACCTAGAAATAATGTAGAGTATATATTTCAATGGATACTATTGAGTAAGGAATTAGGAAGTAAACATGTCATTAATGGACCACTATATACAAGTAATGTTGTTAACAACAGCTACCCAAGGTCCAGGAACATCGTGAATGGACTACATATAAATAGGAGAGAGTTGCTTGATTGGATGAATTAACATTTATCATAGTCATAGTATTCCATCTTCCAAGTGAATAGTGACTTCACCAACATATAAGAGGTCTTATACAGGTCCATATCATGTTTGAGAGGCAATATGTTTTATGGTCCATATTAATATGAGAAATATGTGAGGGTGACATTCATATGAATATCAATGAGACACTTAAATGTAGTTTTCATCACAATCAAAGGTACCAAGTTATTTGCAAGTTTGCTTTGTTTGCTACTTTACAGTCACGTTTTGCACACAAGAGCTAATCTAACAAGAAACTATTGTTTAAAGTGGATACCACATTACTACAAACATCCACTAACAAGGAAGGAATCAAACTAATAAATAGTTGAATTGATAGTGAGAATGCTAGTCATTAAGCATCAAGCTTTGTAGACATTTACAAATTTCACTGCCTACTTTTAGACAATGAAATTTACAAACAGTTTCAATATTATTGTAGACATGACAGCTATCCTTCCTAATGTAAAAAGTGTTTCCCAGAAGGACAACATTCCATGAATTGAAATAAAGTAATTAGAGGAATAATGAAATTCAGTTAATATGCTCACTGCTAACTTATTATATCTTAATCAGAAAACATTTAAGCTGTTATAGAACAGGTACACTCAAAGCTCAAAACACCTATATCTTATAATATCCAGAATCTACCAAATCACTGCTTAGAAAACTACAATCTGTTTTTTGCTAACTATCAAGGACTTGTGGCATCAATGTTGCAGTTGGAGTTGTTTTACAGATTGATGATGATTTAAAGCACAAAAAAGTGGTCATAATATTTTACTCTTCAGTGTAAACTCAATGGTGTATAGACTAAAAATTGTAAGATATCATAAATAGAAGCAATTGTTAAGAGAAGCATTACAATAAAAAAATGTAATTGCACAATTGTAACATGAATAATATATAACAAAAACACTGTATACTAATATGTTCATTTACTTACGCTCAGCAACTGATCTTAACTCTTCTTCTGAAAATTCAGCTACATCAGGACCAGCTTCACTGTGATTCTCAAACAAACTCCCAGTATTTAAAGTTTGCTTAAGATTTTCACTCTTATGAAAAGTTTGAGTTTTTGATGAATCATGAATGATCTAGGAAAAAAAAAAGCTAAGTGAATAGATGTGCCATAAACAGTAATCTTTCTATAAAAAAATATAATCATTTGTATCATTTTAAATATAAAACTTATCAGCTTCCAACCTGGAACCAGGAGGTATGCGTACCCCTCTGGGGCTTGAGCTAGCCACCAGGCGCGTCGGCAGGTGGTGGATAACTGAACGTCCTGTAGCAATGACAGGATAGCCTTGAATATTGAATAAGAGGCCGCGAACCAGCTCCCGTAATCCCTGGTGTTATGCGTTCCGTGCCTAGGGCTAATTGGCACCGCGGTATTGGTGTCTTAACGGAGCCTCTAGATGCCTGGCGAATTTCTAGAGTAAATTGCCTTGCCCAGTAACTCAGGCAATGCTGGGTGGACTGTCATATTACCTGAGCTTATTAACTGTTATTATATGGCTGAAAAGACATTGAAAATAACAAACATTTCTGCTTTTGCAGGAGAAACTTCTGAAGCAGACCTTTCTGAAAAAGACAAGGGAACTCAGAGACAATCTAATGAAGGGGTAGCAATGAAACCTTCACAGGAGGTAGAAATGACCTCCAAACCATCTTCTTCTGGTGAGAGTCAGGAAGCTATCTCTAGCATGACTGACTCTCTGACCAGAATCAAGCTTAAAAAGAGAATATCTGGTGCCCAGAAAAAGAAGCTGGTGAAGGAGCGCAAAATCGCTGAGGGGACTTGGGTTGAAAAACCCAAGGCAACCAAAGGAGAGAAGCGTCCTGCCAACCGGATGAACCAGGGCAAGGTCGGAAAGGCTAACAAGAGAAACAAGAGAGAAGGACCTGAGGGATTTACTTACAGGGCGGCTCTCACGGCGATCAAGATGGCCGTGCTCTTAGAAGGTCATCCGAAGAAACGGTTAACAGAGAAACAGGAACTCTGTTTCTCTTGTTAGGAAGAGTGGAACTCTTGTTAACCAGGAAAATAGGAAGGAATGAGGAGGGCTTTACCCCAACCTTCCTATCCTGTAAACTTGAAAACGGGGCTCTCATTATCAATTGTGCAGATCTGGAGAGCTCAAAGTGGCTGGAACAGAATGTCAATGATATAAGCCCTTGGCAAGAACATAAACTCTTGGTGGGTGAGGCAAGGAAACTTGTCAGAATCACCAAGATAATTGCAAAACTGCTAAAAATCTGTAATGAACTGCAACCTAAAGAGCTCCTGAGAAAAATCGAGGCTCAGAACGGTGGGGTCACTCCATTGGAGTGGAACGTTCTTAACATTAAGAACGACCCATCTGGGCGGACCATCGTTCTTAGTGTGCCTGAATTAGATGCTGCCACACTTCGTGTAAGGGGATATAGGTTTCATATTGGACTTCACCAAGTGCAGGCTAAAGTACTTGATAAACCTGCTCCTGCTGATGGGGGCGAAGGTAGTTCAAGCCAACCTCCACCACAGTAGAAGTGGTACTACTAACCTCAGTAAGAAGTTTCTTGCTGGGGATATACACCTGGCCCTGATTCAAGAACCCTGGTTGGTTAGGGAGAGAATCAGTGGTCTCAAAGGAACTAAAGGTAAGCTTACCTACTGTACTAATGGTAACGCTAGAACTTGTATACTCTTACATAAAAACATTGAGGTTCTTCCCCTCTTTGAATTTATTCTTAGGGACCTGACAGCTGTGAAAGTCAGACTCAACATAGAGGGTAGGGACAGGGAAATTGTTTTTGGCACTGGATACCTGCCCTATGAAGAGAAGGCTCCACCTGACCATTCTCTGCCCAATCTCATGAACTTTTGCAGAGATAACAACTTAGAGGTAGTCCTAGGACTAGACTGTAATGCTCATCATGTTGTCTGGGGAAGTACGGACACAAATAAAAGAGGTGAGTACCTTTTGGAATTTATTCTAAACTACGGGTTAGATATTCTAAATGGGGGCAACGAAACAACTTTTATTACTTCCAATCGATCTGAAATAATTGACATTACTATAGCGACAACGCTGATTAGTAAAAATATCAAATACTGGAAAGTAGATGACAGACCTTCTGGTTCAGATCATCAAAACATCCATTTTGAAATTCAATCTAATGTGTGTCTGGATCGCATATTCAGAGACCCAGTTAGGACGGACTGGAAGAAATTCCAAGAAGAACTGACTGGGTTGATTGAGCTCGGGAACAGACCTATTAGAGACAACTACGATCTAGAAGTTACAGCAGATTTTCTGCAGAGAAGTATTCTAGATTCTTATCATAACAATTGCCCCATTCGCACTAGAAGAGCTAAACTCCAATGCCCTTGGTGGAATGACTCTCTAGCTGCCGAAAGAGCAAATGTTAGAAAACTTTTTAACAAAGCTAAGAAAAATGGTGAATGGGAGAACTATAAAATGGCCCTCACTATTTATAACAAACTTGTTAGAAAAAGCAAAATTAACTCCTGGAGGAAGTTCTGTGACGAGATAGATTCTATTTCTGAAGGAGCTAGACTCCAGAAACTCCTTAAAAGGGATGAACCTATTTTGGTTGGTACCCTAAAAGACGAGGAGGGTAATTTTGCTGCTTCCAGAAAAGGGGTTATGGAAATTATGACCAGGACCCACTTCCCGGGAGCTAGAGATATTTATAGCAACAAAGGGGAACATTGCATTGGCTCTTTGCAAAGAGTCAATAGCAATCAATGGACCATCGCTAAAAATATCATAAACTACAACATTGTTAAATGGGCAATTTTTGCCTTTAAACTTCTAACATGCCCTGGGCCTGATGGAATTATGCCCATCATGATCCAGAAGGCAGAGAAGGTTGTCATACCAATGTAAACTAGAATTTATAGAACTAGTTTGGCCCTGGGATATATACCAAAGACATGGCAAAAGACTAGGATTGTTTTCATTCCAAAACCTGGCAAGGACACTTATGACCAGGCCAAGTCATACAGACCAATCAGTCTTTCTTCATTCTTTCTTAAAATTATGGAGAAAATCATTGATCGGCATATTAGAGATTACTTGGGTAGAAATAGTCCCTTGCATGCTCTTCAATTTGCCTATCAACCCGGCAAATCTACTGAGACTGCTCTACATCAGCTAGTTTCCAAGATTGAAGCCACTCTGGATCAAAAGGATATTGCCTTGGCAACTTTCCTCGACATCCAGGGTGCTTTTGATAATACTTCCTATCCATCCATCCTCAATGCACTTAGAGGGGCAGGGATTAATCAGACCCTGTGTACTTGGATTGAGGCCTTAATTTCGGATAAGGTATATACAAATGAACATCTTCGGTGAATCATTTGAAAAAAAGACTACTAGAGGTTGTCCTCAAGGAGGTGTTCTGTCACCATTACTTTGGAACCTAGTTGTGAATAGCCTTATAAAACATCTAAATGATAGGGGCTATTATACGCAGGGATATGCTGATGACATTGTCATCCTTATCCTTGGTAAAGATTTTGACATAACTTGTCATCTCATGCAGGATGCTCTAAGTTATGTAGGTCAATGGTGCATGAATAGGGACCTGATGGTTAATCCTCAAAAAACCTACCTTGTACCTTTTACACGCAAAAAGAAACGGAAAGGTTTTTTCATACCAAGACTTTATGATGTTGAAATCAATGTGGCTTCAGAGGTGAAGTATCTGGGCATCTATTTAGACCAGAAATTCACCTGGAATAAGCACATTGATGATAGGATCAACCGAGCAAAGAAAAGCATTATGATTTGCAGGCGAATGCTTGGTAAAAACTGGGGTTTACAACCAAAACCGATGTTATGGATGTACACAGCTTTTGTCAGGCCCATTTTCACATATGCCTGTGTGATCTGGTGGCGTAAGGTGGAACAGAAGACTGTGATTGACAGACTGGGGGGTCTACAAAGACTAGCCTGTCTCTGCATCACAGGAGCAATTTCCACCACGCCAACCAGAGCATTGGAGGTTGTGTTGGATTTGACTCTCTTGGACATCTTCATCTGCAGCGTTGCAAGAGTGAATGCATACAGAATGAAGCTGCAAAATCACTGGTATGACCAGCCTGTTGCCAAAGGGCGCAAGGGCATCACCAGGAAAAATCAAGACCCTACTTTCATGATGCCATCTGACATCATGGAAAAAACATACATGTTTGATAGGACATTTGAAATAGTTTTTCCAACTAGAGACGAATGGGATAACAACATGTTTTAAACTAAAACAGGAGATCCAATTTGGTACACAGATGGATCACTGAAGAACAGCCTCTCAGGACTGGGAGTTTGTGGCGTGTCACCAAGAACCAGCTTGTCTGTAAGCCTTGGGAGATACGCTTCGGTCTTCCAGGCAGAAGTTTTGGCCATCAACCACTGTCTGCGACTGAATATGAAGAAGGGCAACTACGGTAAGCAGATTCTCATTTTCAGTGACAGTCAAGCCGCTTTAAAAGCGCTTAATTCCTTCGAAATCAAATCTAAAATGATTCTGGAGTGTAGAAACCTTCTTACAGAACTGGCAACTAGAAACAGGGTGATCCTTGTATGGGTGCCAGGGCACAAAGGTATCGAAGGTAAAGAAAGGGCTGATGAGCTTGCTAAACAAGGATCGTCTTTTGTTCCCATTGGTCCAGAACCTTTTTGTGGGATCAATTTGAAGACTGCAAAAACCAATGTTCTTAGATGGGAAAAACGGAAGATGTATGAAGCTTGGCTCAAATCTCCTGGTCAAACCCACGCTAAAAGTATGATCTGTAGATCATCAGCGAGGATTTCCTATGAAATTCTAAGATGCTCTAGGCAGAAGATACCTTTAATCGTAGGCTTCATAACTGGGCACTACTATTTCAGAAAACATCTCCATAAAATGGGACTGTTTCAGCAAGACCCTATCTGCAGGAAATGTCATATGCAAGAGGAAACAGCCAAGCATATCATTTATGAATGCGAGGCTCTTGCCCTCCCTAGATTAACCTCTTTAGGCATCATCCATACTAGAGAGTTACACCTAGACTCCATTAAAGGGTTATCAGACTTTATTAATAAAGTGGGTGACCCGAGCAACTGGAACTAGGAAACATTGGGTTTGGAGTTAACAGTACAAAATGCTGATAAAAGCAGAGGTGCTCAATGACATACAAACCCAACTCTAAGAAGAAGAAGAAGATCAGCTTCCAAAGAAATACATAGATTTTTCATTTAAAAATCTCTGTATTTTATTGTAATATTTTCCAATATTCAAAAATTTATGAGAACTCGTTCTGTAAAAGTGGTCAACTCACAATAAAAACAATACATAGAAATATTAACGGTGTGAAAGAAAAACTTCTAAATGTAACACAAAACTGTAGAATGAACTACTTCTGCTGTAAAATAATAAGAACACACCCAGGAATTTAACAAAGAAAACAAAAAAGTAAACAGGAAGAAAACTTTCTGACAAAAGATGTTTTATAAGTGTTTATCACATATCAGTTATAATATGCAATAGTAGAAAACTGTTTAATAGCTTACATGATATTTTTTCTTCCTATAGAAAATTTGTTGAATGAAAATTACCTTTTTAGTAATTAATAGAACTGTATTTTAAGTTTAGTTTTTCTAGTAAAAAGATTTGAATTCTGGCACCTTATTTTGGAAACTTATTTTGATAAATCAACTGGGAACAAGTAAACAAAATGTGGAAAAATACAGAAATCAGACTATCAAGCCTTAAAATTTCATGTACTCTATGCATGCAACAAAATTCAAAAACCAAGACAATGTCAAATTCATTAAATGCAAAAAGATTATTTTGATTATATATATATATATATATATATATATATATATATATATATATATATATATATATATATATATATATATATATATCAGCAATAAATCTGTGAATGTTAACAAAATTGGTGAACACGTGAAAAATTAGAAAATAGGTAAGTGAAAGTCAGGTAGTAATCAAAACAAGGTAGAAAAAATAAACTCCTTTTCTTTTGATAAAAATTTTCTTCTACATATATTTATTTCAATCATAGAATATGTTCTAAATGCTATATATTTTACAGAAATATGAAAAATGAAGATTAATAATTTCTACTGTAAATTTACTTAAACTGGAACTAGATCATAAGGAAAATTTAAGAACTACAAACAATTTTTTTATTGGTTGCTATTAATAAAATTAATCCTCCACAATTGTTACCCACTATCTGTTCAAATTTTCTCACAAGACCCTTAAAGATACCAGGCTCTTCAACAAATTTCCAAATTGCCATTACAATTGTCTATAGTGCCAAGTGACAGTTGAACAAGTTTTTATATTTATATATACAATGTGTTATATAAACAATACAGCTCTATTGATTTAAACTGTTCCACACCTAAAGCTTTGCAAATAACGTAACTTAACAGAGCTAATAAGATATTTCTAAAAGCATAAGGTTAGTTGGTTGGATTTTGAGGTGCAAGATCCAAAAAAGGATAAGCTGCACCAAAACTAAGATTTAAGTGTAAATTTATTTTAAAAAACCAAAACATTAAAAACATAAAAGAAGCATTTTTAAAACTTAGTAATCAAAGTTTTACATACAACATTTAACACATGAAAAAAAGAATCCATTAAAACTATTTCAAATATATACTGTTTATTAAGAAATATATTTAAAAATAGTCATGATTTACAAAACACTGAAAAAGATTTTTCAAACAGAATTTGATATGATGAAATATTAGTATAAATATACTAAAATTCAACATCAATAAAAAATTCACTATTTTTTTACTCATTTGGAAAAAGTTCATTTAAAATTAAGGGCTTTCAGATTTAAAGTACACATACAAAGCCAAATTTTTTCCAATTCATTTTCTTATTTATTAGTAATTAGAAAGACTATATTAATATGGGACATATTTTATTGTACTTAAAACTATACCTATGCCTAGTGATTATTTCTTCAGTTTATAGTTATTTGTTTTTTATTAATCATTATACCTACTGAGTAACTTTTTATAAAAATCGTTATAGATATTTTTCAATATGTTACAAACTTAATGATAAAAAATCTACTGATCAAACTGGGGAATTCAAGAATAATGTATCAATGCATATAAATTTTCATCAAGTTATCAAAAAATATTAAGCAAGAACAAAGAATGTAACACATTTTAGCTCAATAATAACAGTTGATCTGGATATAAGAAAAACTCTAGATATCTGAATATAAGAAAAACGTTTGATGAGTTTTTTTTTTTTTTTTTTTTTTTTTAATAATAAGTTCATTCACAAACAACAGACATTTATGCAATCAATTTATATCATAGTGAGCTACCTGGTTGATATCGTCACCATAAAATTCATTGTAAGTACAGTTTAAGAAACTACACACTATCACTTCTATTTACAGTAGAATTGTATATAATGGAATAAAAGACTGAAATCAATTTCAACTGACGCCTTTAATTGCTTTTCAGAAACAACTGTGTGAATCATAGTTGACTTCAAGGTTGTTATCTGAATGTGGTCTTACATTTTAAAGTATCTCCCATGCCCATATGGTGATGACCCATGGTAATATGTTGAAACCCATATTTTGAAAGTGGTGCAAACCCACTTTCAAATTTGAAGAGCAAATTAGAAGAGAAACAAGTTTGAAATGTTATACAATTACTATCATAAACCAATTTTAAATTAACTGAGGAGAGATTGGCTTATTTGAGATATTAAATATTAACTCAAAAATGAAATATTTACACTGAATTGAATAGAAATTACATGATATCACATTAAAAAATGGATTTGTATTATTTCTAAAACAAAATGTTTATCAGATACAACAATCAACTTTTGCAATTTATTAACGATAACTGTACATTCATCTACTTTTCCTACAGGCACATATGTTGTCCAGCATTTCATAGCTATCAGAAGATATTTTCCAAATGAATTATGCTCAACTACAAATTTAGAAGTCATGAGAAAAAATCAGAAATACTGTCACAATTATTCAGCTTCTTCATCAACTGACATTTAACACTTAACGTAAAATTGCTTAATACTTAATGTAGAGAGATTGGACAAAATAATTTTATCAGACAGGAAGTCTTATAGCATATATGACATAAGAAGCTGCATGACTAAAAAAATTATAAATAAATAAAACCATGCTTGCACGATTTATTATATTGAAGTTACCATATTTTTCTGTATAAAATCTATGGCAATTTTTTGGCCAAATAGTCAAAAACGTATACTGCTGATAATGAGCGGTGTCACATAAAATAAAAAATATACAGTATGATTAAAAATAAAATAAATTGTACAGAAAAAGCATTTATTATGAAAATGATCTATTTTAATCTTATTTGGATCCATCTCATCACAAAGTGCTATAAAACTGATATAAAAGTACTAGACGTATCAAAAGTGATAATTCCATGTGAAAATTCTAGAAAAATTTATCAATTTTTAGTTTTAGTATCTTTTAAAATGAAGTTAGTCATTTTTTAAAAATAATATATTTGTTTCATTAATAATTAAATAAAAGAAATGAATTATTTTTTAACTGTGCCTTGGATACATTTTTTCTTTTCTATTGGGCATACTTTGTTTTACACCTAACATTTGTCACCATTTTTTTTTACTTTCTTTCTCTTCCACATGATGATATACAAACCTGAATAAGTCAGAACGAAACAACTCCAATCGAGACAAAATTCGAGACGGTGATAGCCAAAAGCAATTTTAGTATCTTTCTAAGGAATCAAAATCATTCAAATCATGTAATTGCACAAAATTGATTATAACTGAAATAAATCAGCGAAGTCATGGCATCATCTGTAATATATACAGAGTTTCTTTCAAATTTTATTGTAAGTTTTCTGATGAAGAATGTTTTTATTAAATTATATGTAGCCTGGCATACATGCACAAAGAAATTCTAAACATTTTGTAACACATAATCCACAGATTACATGCAGGAAAATAAGTACCAATAAATAGAAATGTAATACTATGTATTTTCTTGTGAGATTTCCTACGATAAATTATCTTTTAGACATCTTTAAGTCAAGTATATGTACAGTAATATTATAACTACAGTCTTTAAATAGGTTTGTTCATCAATTTTACTGCAATATGATGTATTAAAGTACAAGTACAAAACTTAAGTATTTGTATTATTAATACAAAACTTCATATGTTTGTATAATTTCCACACAAAAATATAATTTATTTAACATTTTCAGTATTTCACAGTATACACGTTTTACTACATTTTTCTATTCCATTTTAATGAACAAAAATTATGTAGATTTATGAAACAGAAATATAGGAAAACTCATACAATACTTAATTTACTTAATACAACCAAAGAACTGGATTAATTTATACAAGATTTCAAACAGAATACATGACCAATTATACTTACATAATAAATAAATGCATTAACATATTATATTAAGTCGTTGAAGAAAACAGGGTTTAATTAACAAAAAACATGTCAAATGAAATGACCCCATCTTAAATGAAAAATGGTAAGTAACTTAAAATATATACTGATTTATACATAGCATTAAAAACGTTTTTTAGTGAAGAATCTCAACACTTTAAATTTAGCAGAAATACTTTTTAATGTTACTATAAGTCTATCAATTAAAAATTCACTATGTTTGATATGCGTACAAACAACTTTATAACTAAAAATCTGTTTTATATTATGAAGCAATTGAAAAAATAGACAAGAAATTTTTTTCTAATCAATTTTTACAAGTACATGGTTAATAGAAAAACGCTTGAGATTTTGCAAAATAATTTTGCTTATTATACTTTAAAAAATCAACTTTAATATCTAAATCAGTGGGCAAAATGTAACTCATAAACTGATAATTTGGGAGAAAATATTTCAGTAATGAAATATACATTGCACCTGAACTATAAGATTACTCACTTAAAAAATGAACATTATATAAATATATCTAGTTAATATTTCCTAAAGATTTATGGCTGTAGTCAGCAATTTAGGGATTGCACAATATTTTTGAAAACATTAAAAAGAACATAACTCATAGGATATTGCATAAATCTACACAAAAAATTTTTTAAGTAAATTTGACACAAATAGAATTTTTAGTGATTAAGACACAAATAAAGAAAAATATTTCTTATAAACTCACAATCCACTCCCATGAAAATACCTACATTATCATGTATCTTTAGTAAAAATGCTGCAGTTATAGATGTAGCAAGACTTTCGTATACTGGATACTGGCACTTTTACTGATTTTACGCAAAATACACTTGTTTTCAACTCGCCTATCCCATATTCTAGAAGTTAATTCTTTTCTTAAAATATTCATGTAGGATTTGCAGAGCGAAATTAATTTTCATAAGAGTTGCATCAAAATGCAGCAACAAAGTATATTAAGTCATAAAATTAAATAAAAATTTTAATCAAAGTAAAATAAATTTGACCATATTAACTTTTATGCTGAATGCCTAATTACATGAAAAAATCCCAATAAGAATGTGGGCTAAATCCTTTGAGCTTGTATGGGTGCCAAATGCAGCAAACCTGCAGATTATTGCGATGAAAAGAATTCTTACAATTTTATAACAGTACTAATGAGTGCATGCGTCAAACTTTCTGAAGTTATTGTAACACATCAGACTTTCTCTATGTATTTCATTTTTATTACATTTGTGATCGAAACGTTTGTGTTTGAAATTATAATATAAAAAAATGAAGTTTTATTTTAATGCAAAGAATAAAATTCAAACACTTAAATTTTTATATTTGTGTAAAGCTAGTGTTAAGTATGGATGTTGATAAATGGAATTTACGATGTGATAATGTTTCTTTTACGACTGTTGATTAAGCAAGTGCTTCTACTTTGCATTATTTGATTAAAATTGATAGTGTAAGTAATAATTTATGTAATTTTTAAGTGTGTAAAGAATATCTGACATATATACTTAGGTTTATTGAGAATTGTAATATTTGTTAATTAGAAATTGAGTTTTCATTAAAATGTACGTTATTTATGTTATTGATTTAGCTTTATTGCCTAACTGTCTCCCATACTAGATTGCATAACAACAAATGCTATTTTTAAGGTGGAGACCACTGCCTTGTTAATTAAAATCCGAGTTTTCCTAAAAATGTAAATTATGCTATTGATTTAGATTTATAGTGCGGTTAATAACTGCTTGATATTATAACATAAAATGTATTTTTGAAGTGTTTGTATTCTTTTGATTAATTAAGTAATTTAAAAAGACTTATCATGTATATTTTATTGTCCAAGTAGGAATAGTACCATTGATCTTTAGTTATTTTACATTTATTTTATAATATATAACCTGTGTAAAATTTGAAAAAGAAATATTATAAAGTTTCGATTTTTGAAATTTAAAAAAAATATAGATTGCAATATTCAAAGATCAAGATTGAGTGTGATCAGGATTTTGAAAACTGGATATTGCCTAAAGAATTATAATTTAGGTTTGCAAGATACTTGCACAGCACTTGGCATGAAAATTGGAAACATGCCAAACTTATATTGGCTTATAAACTAATTTGGAAACATGCCAAACTTTGTATAACTTAGTAAAAACAAAGACAAAATTTTTTTAAAAAAATCTAAATGCTTGCACTTTCCATTAAATTCCTATTTAGAATTAATTGTGATGATTAAACTAATTTTTTATGAATGTTTCATTCTATTACAAAATTATTTGTAACTTTCATAGTGCCAACTATAGGAAATAAAACAGCTTTGAATTATCAAAAATAACATTTTCATTCTTTGAACAAAACTCTTATAATTCTAAAATGAGAAAAATTTCCCCACTTAAAATTTTGGTAAATTTCACTGCAAAAGTGAAAAGTGGAGAAATTGAGAATTATAAGATAAAAAAATTTATGTTTCTACAATGAAAGACTTAATTTAGTAATATAACTGATAAATAATAAATCTACTAAAAATATAGGTACAAATTTATACTGCTTTCTTTTAGCATTGAATATAAAAGATTAAAAAATATTGTTTTAAAAGCTTGTTCTAATAATACTTTCTTACAAACTCATGTAGGATCATTGATTTTCTCACACCTTAAGAGATTCTGTTATGAATTCGTTGCAATTTATTTTAAAGTAAAACTGTCAGAAGCAATTTAAAATATATTTTTTGAATACTTGCAACTCAGAACTTTGAACTAGACATGGATTTTTTAATATTTTAATCTTCTGAACTGTAAATCGTCTATTTTAAAAACAAAATTATCTTTAAAGACAGGATTTCCTTATAACATCAAATACGTATAAATTTTTATTTTAAGTTTTATTTTAAATTTAACCATTAAAATATGAATTTCATATGTCAAGCTTTGAGTATGTATAGTGATATAAATAAAATCAAATGTTTAATTTCCTTCCAATAGTCAATCCTTGAAAAGCACTGAATTTGGTGAGAAGAGATTAAACATACCAAACAAGTAACATAATTTAAATGTCTTACACAATATTAAGAATTTTTTTGATTAAATATTTATTTGCTTTTTGTTTATATCATAAAACAATATCAAAAGGAAATTTACAATGCTTATGCAATTTAAGATGAATGCAAAGAAATTGCAAAAATAAACTATTAACAATTATAATTAGAAATCTTATATATCTAAAGAAAATGATTAGGAAAATAATGAATTGATGAGAATTTTAAAAAATTCTGATAATGTAAGGAAAAAAGAGGAAAAAAATTGCTTCCCCTAATAGGAAATTATAAGCTAGCTTAAAAAGTGGTCATTTTCTGCAAACTGGAAACTTTTACCTCTACCAACTTTTAAATAAATATCAATAAAAATATGTTCTAAATTTATTTGGCAGATTAACTGTTAACTAAATTAATATGCCCTCTTTAAAAACTAATAATTATATGGAAAGTTTTTAAAAATTAAACAGATCTTAAGATTTTAAGAATAATTTGTTTCAATGTATCAAACAAATTCTACGTGTTATTATAGAGATATCCCAGACAGATGGAAAGAATTAATAAAAAATTTGGAATTCCTTTATTGAATGCAATTTGAAACTAGCCAATTAAAATTAACAAATTAAATTTCTTTTGAACTGAAAGTCAAACCATTTTCATCAGAACACTAAAAATGCCACCTATAAGAATTAAAATAAAAATTTATTAAAAAAGTTTGACTTTCGTACACAGCTGGAAAACACATTTCTTGAGAATTATTTTATTTTACTGTCACTTAAAAAAAACTTGAGCTTCATCATCAAACAGAAAATTTAATCTGTTTCTTGTGAATCATTTTCAAATTTGCAATCTTGATTTCTAAAACATTTGTCATAAATTTATATTCTTGTGAATAGATATATTGGATAGATATATTTCTTATGTTTTAAGATTCCTAAATTTTACATTCCAAATATTCAAAAGAAAGGTCTACAAGAAATTATTACTGATTTTAATTAACACACAATGCAAGATAGAACTTTTGTATTTTTGAAGCAACTTAAGCTTTTGATATCATAAAACAAACACAGAAAAAATATACAAAGAAATTTCAAAAAACAAAACCTGAACTATGAAGATATTAAACATAAGAATTTTTTCCCTTTCCTAATTGCTCAAAAAATATGAAAAACATCATAAAAAATATAAAATCTATAAAAATACTAGTGTAGAAAATGAATGTATGCCTCTGAAATTTCATGAAGCATTCAGTTTAAAATCTACACAAAAATTAATATTGATTTAAAATCAAGAAGAAGAAATATGACTTGGTGAATATTAAAGTCTAGTAACATAAATTTCTCTGTACATACTTGCATGTACAGTCTGAATTTCATACAATTGAGACTGAACATACCAGTATTGGATTTAAAGAATTGAGAAATATTTTAATGTTAATTTAAAAAGAAAAATCAAAAAATAATATTTATAACAGAGTTAGTGAAAGAAAACCCTATGAATAAATAAAATTTAAAAACTAGAAATATTTTTTTTACTTATTTATAAGCAAAAACTTATACAATTTTAAAATTTACAAAATTTGCCATTAATTGATAAATGAGATACTTTGAGGAATCTGATTTTTGCATAATTTATATGGCAATAACTCAATTATTTTATGAAAATACTGAAATTTTCAAAAAAAAGGTTTTAGAAACATAAATTCCAAGCAATTATTTCGCAGTTTAGTTTGTTAATAGTTCAACAGCTGTGTTCAGCATATAATCAATAATTAGATTGGGAATAACAATTTAAAGTGGATTCTGAACCACTACAAACATCCATGCTAGAGGTGGAAATCAACTTTGAAACAGAAGACCAAAAAGCTTGTCATTTGGTTAGCAGTTTGCCCCTATTCTTCCAGAAATTATTTTATTAATAGTTTTACAAATGCAACCTATTGAATTATTTACAATGTCAAATAAACTACATTTATTTTTCACTAAGAAGCTTCTACTTTGTATTACAGATGACTCCTATAGAATGTTTTTAACCTACTTTACAAGTCATGAAATTTTATGGTCTTGAAATATACTTCAAAATACATTTTTTATTATCATAAAAACTACTAATACTGTATACTTATACATTAAATAAGAATTCAATGATCAATATCCAATTATTTTAATTTCAGAATAAAACATCAAAACTTTATATTAATGTACATACTTGACTTCTAATTCAAAAAATATTTATACATCAATTATCAAGTCAACAAGAAAGAAATTTATAGAGAAAAGGTAGTTTGTTGATAACTTACATAACAAAAAACTATTTCATAGTCAAATTCTTATATGAAAAAACTATAGTCCATACACATTTTCCATTCAAGCAATTGTTGTTCAGGCCAATGATATAAAACCCTGGCACGCGAGTCAATAAATTTTTGGAAAATTTGATTTATACCTATGTCGAAATTAAATTGTCTTCCCATTAAAAAAACCATCCAAATTCCAAAAGTGGTAGTCAGGGGTGGCAAGGTCTGGTGAGTGGATGAAATTCCAATTCCAATTCTTAGATTTACAAGTCATTTATACAATGTGTGGTCTAATTAAGCCACAGAAATCCATTTATTGACAAATTTAGATTGTTTTTCTTCCTTTTCCATTACTGTTTTTATCTTTATCAAAACAATTCTTATTTTAAACAAAAATTCTTGCATCATTTTATCCAGTTAATTGCAATGTACTTCAACTGTTGTAGAAGTGATCAATAAAGCAGATTTTATGAATCACACTTGCATTAGAACACTTAATACTAATCATTAGTTCAATTGATTTGTGAGACATCTAAAGTTACCAAAGAAAAATGATGAATAATTTTGATACTGCCACAGTACCAACATTACAGCCAAATATAAAATTAATGTTTCGCAAATTCTGCAATTCCATATAGTCCCAGAGTATAACTCTTATTTCAAAAAATTATTTCTGACTGTTTTATTTTCAATAAAATTTATTTTTAAAAGTCTTTAAAATTTTCTAGAACCTGTAATTATTATTTTAAACAAGCAAGATGTATAACTTAAAAAAAGAGTAACCCAATGTTATTAAGTCTTTATCCTAGCTGATTCATACACTAAATATCTTAATTTTATTCCTTTCTTCGATAACGTATTTCAAATTCCCATTTTGATGCTAAGTATTTCATTGAAACTTTCTTGATCAAGTTAAGTTCATTTCCATTTTCTCTTAATACTAAATATTTTATCTTTAAAAAAATTTTCCCTTGATTGCAATATATGGTCTTTTTTTAACTTTCAATTTTTAATACATAAAAATAGTGATTTCTGCATGCATAAAATTTTTTTCTTTTATCCTACGTCGAGACAGCGGCCTTATCGGCCACGAGTCCTCCGGCAGCCCAATAAAAATTAGCCTTATTGTGAAAGTTGTTGGGTAAACAGTTTAAAAAAGAAAGCGCAGGGCAGCTTGTCAAATGAATAAAATCCATAAAACCTCCTGAAGGACACAGGGTACAGTAGGGCGTGTTAACCATGCTGATACGGTAAAAATTATTAAAAAATTTAAATGATTTTTCATACACAAATGCGCTAAAACGTGTCTTAAGTGAAATATAGTAATAAATCTTACTTCTGTTACTTTTAATAATTTTTACTTGCACACAAATTTATGAAAAATAAAATATGTAATATTTTAAATTATGTACTCAAAATATTATGTAAATTTTTTATGCCCTCAACTTCTGCTACATCCAAGAATTTTTTATCAGAATAACTTCAAAAAAATTATTTGCATACAGATTTTTTTACCTTTCTCATTTTTACTGAAATTTAAAATTATAACACACATAAAATTGAGTATGTAGAATACATTATTTTAATTTCATGTTATATGCCTTTTATATGGATATGTATAGTGTAAAAAAGATGAGTGCGCAACATTTAAAGAACAATGAAAATATAATTTAGTGATTAATCATATACTTAGGCAATGCGTATAAATTTACTATAAAATGTTATCTTGAAAAACACAAAATGTTATGAGACTAAACATTCTCAGTTATATTTTGTTTTAACTTAGAACAGTTTAATAAAATTAATCCTGAACAAGAAATGGTAACTTATGGTAATTCTTATGTACCTCTTTCACTAGTGAAAAATAGGACACAACATACAGATATCAAATTAATCTCAAGGATTGTATATGTAGATTAAATATCCTCAAAATATATATAATCTTATTCACTTGCATAAATATATGTATGTGCATAATTTTAGAAAATAATTAAATAAGGAAAGAAACTAGACAATAAAATACAACTTTAAAATCAAATAAATTATTTGCTATGTCATTACAAATAAAAAATGAAACAAATGAAGCAGTATTACAATTAAAATTTTGATAGAAACCTCAAAGCCATTCAAGTCAAATATCCTAAGTCCACTTTTTTCATGAATGTTAATTATAAATTGGAATATTTCGTGAAAAATTTCTTTTTAAAATATTAAAATAATTATAAACCACAGAAATAAGAAAAAAACTTACTTCTGTTTTACTGTAATCAAGGATTGCTGCTGTTTGACATTCCTTACTTACATCATCTTGATAGAGTGTAGCAGCTGAAGGTAATGAGTTAGTTGGATTTATGTTAAAATCACCATTTAAACTATCAGAATTATCATTAACATTAATTTTGGAATTGCACAATAATGTGGAAGACATGCTTTTAGAACTATGATATGAGTTTTTTTGTATCAAAGATACACTTTCATTCAGATCAAAGCTTTTATAAGAGTTTGAAATATTTGTAGACGATTTTTTTAATTCAGTGAGCTTATGTATGATGGATACTGCATCTGAATTATAAATTACATTTTGATTATCTTCACTTTGAGATGAACATGAAACTAAATTAGAAGCATGTAATGAGTTTACATTTTCATCAAGTCCAAACATTACTCCCAGTTTTGTTGAAACATTATCTTCAGCCATCACATTAAATAACCCCTTTCCATTTCACTTGTTACAAACAATGGATTAAAGCATGAAGAAGAAGTTAAGGAAGAAAGTTTTCTCCTAAAATAAAGTTGCTCACTTAATAATACTTCAAAAATAAATAACTCCAATCAGCAGGCAACCTGGACTTGACAAAGCTAAAACAAAACAAACTTCATAAAAACCGAGAAAAATCTTGTTAAAGATAGCATAAAATTTAAAATAAAAATTAAAACCTATTAAAAGTTATTAATATTATAAAGCAAGAAGCAAAAATTAAAAGAAGCATGTTTAAGCAAAAATAAAATTAGCAGTTTGGCTACCAATATTATTCACTCCAATGATCATAAGAATCCTTATAATAATGAATGGATGATTTCAAGATGATCAAATACATAAAACCATTAATTTAAAAATTGCAGTAAGGAAATTATCAAAATATTTTCATTGAAATGTATTCTGTAAGCAGCACAAAATATTAGCAAATATATTTTTCCAATTTATAAGCAATTAATATAGAAAATTTAACAATAGCACTATCCTCTAAACATTAAATAATGAACATACCTAAGGGAAATTTGTTAAGTATTTTCAAATGCACATTTCCAATATTTCTTTACCAGGTAAAGATTTTTCAAAATATGAATGTCAATGTTGTAAAAAATCCTCCAAATGTATAATAAAAAATACAAATACATTTTTAAAATTTAATATGATTTTTAATTGGAAAGTAACAGTCAAATAATTTAATTTAAAAAAAGTAATGGCATATTTATTTGAATTGTTTTCAATTTTCTTTGAAAACATTTTCTGTCAATCATCTGCAAAACATTCACAACAATAATCTATCAACTTTTATATTTTATGTCTTTTACATATTTTTTCTCCATTTTTTCTTTTTACTAACATTTCTAAATTTTTCTTACACTGAATACAGGCATATAAAATATACAAACTAAAACAGGATTCCTAGTACTTTCAATTTTTATGGAAATGTTGAAAAAGCTAAATGTCGGATGATGGTAAATATGATCATTTTCAGCTTACAATGGCTTATATATTAAAAAATAGTGATTCTCACAAAAATTAAGAAATATTGAAGAAAATTATGGAATACACTGTGAGAAAATTACACTGTGACTTCTTGATAAAATTAATTTATTTATATATCCTTATATGTATATATATATTTATTTATATATCCTTATTTATATATATATATATATATATATATATATATATATATATATATATATATATATATATATATATATATATATTAAATTATTAAAAACATTTAAAAAAATTTCCACTGAAATTTCAAATGATTTTTTTTTACTTATTCAGTTCAAATTTAGTTAAACTTTATTTTAAAAATTTTAAATTTTTAAAATATTTCACAGCTTATAGAATTATTTACTTCAGAATTTATATCTACCACATTGAAAGTTTAGTTACAATTTATTTTATAAATGATACCATACACTAATATAATGCATAATTTAAATTGCACATTCAATAATACATAAGTGAAGAAAATTTATATCTTTTCAGTGAAAAATTATTGCTCTGCATAAACAGTAGAATATATCACAAATCTCATATGAAAGAAATATTAGCTGTTATATTGAAACTATAACTATTGAAAATAATTGAAATAAGGATAAATATTTATGATAAAACTTTAAAGAAATCATATAAGCAGAATACTATTAGGACTAAATAATAGAAATTTTGATGCAATGCCAAACAGAAATATGAAAAAAAGAATAAGATAGTTTTTGAAAATTAAATGGTCATTTAATGTAAGACAGTCATCCTTTGAGTAGAAGGAAATTTTTTTAATTTTATCCAAGCCTCAATCGATTCTAAAGAATCAAGCAAACAGACAATAAAGAATTAAATAATTAGTATTGTAGCAAACAGAGGACTATAATCATAATAGTGTTGCATTCTTAGATACTGTTATAAAGTGTTTTTACAGATATAGTATTTTTAATTAAATAACTTAATACTTTTTAATATTGTGTTGCATATTTATAATTTTGCTTTCTGGGTTTGAACCTAAAAATGGATGTAGAAACCTGCTTTGTATTTTTAATTAAAAAAGTATTGCTAATCTAATCAAATTACCAAGCCATTTACCTACATGCAAAATTTATTTACATAGATGAAATTTCAAATATTTAAAAATTACTGATTAACAACACAGTTAAGTACTCATAAGATATTCATAGTTTACACAAATTAATAACATAAGTGGTAAAACTTATAAAAAATTGTAGATTGATAAAATAATTTATTAAAAAATGACTCACGAAAGACAACTATGTTGCTAGGCCTGACTAAAATAATGACTTTGGAAATATGTTTTGCTCATTTTTTCACAATTATCTTCAAAATCGAGTTTCGTGTTACAGAAAAATGTTTCATCTTTTTTAGTCCAAAAGCTCATAGGATTCTATTAATTCAAAGATGTGATTTTGGTAGTCTCAAAGATTTAATAATCCCAAGTCATGCTTGAATATAGACCACTGTTTTTTATTAACAATGTGAACATCCTTTTTAGTCACTTTTTCTAAACCCCTGAACATTTACACATACCTCTGTTTTGAACCTGCAACTGTCCTCAATCTTGTTTCCTGCTTTATAGAACAGGTTTTCAGAAGTCCTGCACTAATATAGTCCACTTTGTAGAAGGAGTGGGGGAATGATGAGAGATAGAATTATGGAATAAGATACAGTAACGATTTCCAGACAGTGATAATATATAAATGGATAGTTTAATTAACATATTAAAGATATTCAGTCATTGAATACAATAGCATTATTGAAAAGTACAAAATTAATTTACATATACAAATAATGAATCAACAAAATATGTTCCCAATGCTAGTCATAAGCAAAATCTTGTAACATATACAATTTGTAATCCTTTAATATTTTTGAACAATCCTTATTTCTTCAGTAAAATTTTAGGTGGATAAAAATTTTAATTAAAAAAATTAAAAATAAATACTAAGAATCATTATGAAGCAAAATAGTTTCTCAAACAAATTACTGAAACGTTAGTTCAAAATAAAAAAATTCCAATTACATTATGTTCAAAATTATAAAATTATGAGGCTTTTTTAATGTTCTCCATGAAATAGCAATTACTGTAAATGTAACATATAACAGTTTCTGAATTATGTAAGGTAAAACAAATTGATATTGATTTTCAGCCTTTTCGCAGATGAGAAATCGATTTTCACCAATATTAGCAAAATCAAAATTTCTACTTAAAATTAGTATAAAAAACGTGTCTCTTGATCAATTTTCTAAAATATTGAAAAAAAAGAAAAAAATATTTAAGCTCTAAAATAAGAAAAAATATCAAGTTATTTTTAAAAAAAAAATTAGAACTCGCTTTTTTTCCACAAAACTTGCATTAACGTAGTTTGATGTGTAAGACCAGATAGAAATAAATATGCAATGAAACTTAGAGTTTTTATCCAAAAACATTTTACTACTTCAATAGAAAATTAATTAAAAATGATTCAGTGTGAATCACTTTTAAATATATATTAAATTTTGTAGTAAAATGCAATTAAAATAAAATTGAACATTTCAAAAATAAAACTATTAATTTAATATATTGCAAATGTAATAATTAAAATTTGTTTTTATATTTGTTTTTATCCCAACAATTTATAAACTTTAAATTATTCAAGTCCACCTCTAGTCTAGCATGAAATAAGAATGTTTGTTAAACTTTACTTTGTTCTAGTCAATATGCAAAAAAATATAGAATAAATTTGACAACACATCATCTGAATTAGCACACAATATCAGTTATAAGAAAAATAAAACTGTTTTAATCTTAAGGTGATTATTTTTTATAAACTGTGTATTTAAGAAAAAATTCAAAAATGGCAGTTACATTTTTTATATTCCATCCTTGTTTGGCTAACATATCATTTGAATTAAAGTGAACACTGTGATTGATCATCTAAATAGTATAATTTTTTATTTTCAGAAAAAAGTTGCTGTATTAAATTTTAAAATAAGAAGTTAATTTTAAAAATACCTAGGGGCAAATTTTACACATACTTTTGTGGGACCAAAATTCTAATCAAGTCAATTAGTTTAATGTAATCTTTCAGAATATTAGGATTAAACTTACATTTTATAATTGAAAACTTAAAAAATGTGATCCAACTTATACTAGTCCTCCTATTTTAATCAAAATAGTTTTCTTGATGAAACAATAGTTTTAATCAATTTTTTTTCTAAGTAATTGAATCTTGTTAATCAAATTTTAAAATACTTTTGAGAAAATTTCCCTTTAAGTAAAATTCAGTTGAATCTTTATTGAAAATGAAAAAGAGAACTCATATTAGTTAAGATATGGTTTCTTTGTTTGAAGCTTAATATCTTTTGCTGAAATTATAGCAAGATTAAACTACTTAAAAATAGAATTTGTATCATAGCAAACGATTAAACCCATGGAAGGAACAGATGAATTTTAAGCCCAAGATGGGATTTTTTAAGAATGTGAGATACACTTTCTTAAAAATTAACTCAAAACCAAAAGCATGACATTTTATTAAATTTTTATAAAATAGAGTTTGAATAAAAGCAAATAAAAACTATTTAAATTATCTGATTTAAAAAGTAATTTTAACAACAAAGCTTTTAAAACTATAATAAATGGATAAAAAAATTAAAGTTTCTTTGTTTTGAAATATACAGTGTTGGCCAAAATTATCAACATTTTTTTAAACTTTCATCTTTTTTAACATTACGTGCATGTAGAATATATTAATTTTCACTTAAATAACAATTGCTTTTTTTTTTATCCTACGCCCGACCCTGGTTTTCAACCATCAGTCTCTGTCGGGCAGCCCAATACAATTTTGAGGTGAATGAAAAGTCATCTTCTGCAGAATATCTAACTGCGATGTCCAAAAGTCCAGGGTAAGCATAAAGGTGGTCCCCAGTCAGGTCCTCTAGTCCACAAAAAGGGCAGATCCGAGAGTCCTTCAAACCCAAACGGTGAAGGTGTTTTTGCAGATAATCATGCCCAGTTTTAAGGCGAAAATTTGCCACACCCACAGCTCTGTGGAGGTTACATGGAATAGGCTTTGTTAGTAAGGAAGCCCATGCTTTCCCCTTTATGCACATCCTGTAAACTTTTCTACGATAGGAGGCTATATTTGACTTAATAAGCCTTTTAACAGTATGGTACTCCAAGGCTGGAGAAGGCTGTTATAGTTCTGAGCCAGTGTTTGCCAATTTGTCAGCTGCATAACAATTGTTAATACATCAAATAAAAGGAAATTTAATGTAGAATTTAATTCAAAATACAAAATTATAATGTTTATATTACAGAAAAAGTTATATTACAAATAATAAGATATTTCCTAAATTTCACTGCATTTTAAAGCTACGGTTACACAATCATTATTTAGTAGGATAATTGTTATATTTTAATAGAACTTCAAATAGTTTTTTTCATCAATCAAACTAATGTTTGGAGTTCATCCTTCTTAATCATATGATGCCAAGAAGAAATTATATCCTTCATAAGTTTTTTTATTTAATGGATGCCATTTCAAATGTCACCACAAATGTTCAATAAGATTAAGATCAGGCTTGTATACTAGCCAGGGTAATAAATTTGTGCCTTTAATTTTAAGACATTTCTACAATAGGACATTGAGCTGAGTTCTTCTAAAAGATAAGTGGTGCTTCATTTGGTAAGTGATTCCTAATGGGAAGTATCAATTTCGGTGTCAGAATAGTATAAAGTAATTTTAACGTTCAAAATGCAGTCAATCACTTGAATGTGCTTACACCTATCTGCAGACATGTATGTTCAAACAAGATCATTTGTAGCATTCTTTATATTCAATACACTCATGTGATGTAGTTCTTCCCCTACTCTACATCTCGTGTACTCTCATCTATCACTACGAAAGAGCTATGTTTTACTCTTTCATTGCTCTAGATTATTTGCTTCCACTGATTTTCAGACCGCTCAATTTATTTTAGTTTATTAAATTCGTTTTTCTTATTGCTTAAAATTTAAATATGATAATTTCCTTGGATTTCTACCTTTATGTTCAAAACCTGATAATTCTCTCCTCATTGTTCTTGAATTAACTGAAATACCTATTGCATTCATTTCATATCCAACATCTGACACGTTTTTCTATCTAAGGTATGTTCTTTAAATCATTATATTGTCAGTAGCACTTAGGCAATTTTTGGCCTGATCTTGCCTTATTTTATCACTGATTTCATTTTATCATAATGCAAGAACAATTTTCGTAAACCAGATGAAGTCACTGACCTACCATTTTGTTTTCAAATTTTAGCTTAAGAAAGAACCTTTTCTCTTGTTACAACAATTTTGCTTCTTTTTGCAGGCCCAATCAATTTTTGTTATTAGTGGCATTGTTATAAATTATTTGCATTAAGAAAAGGATTAAAAACATTAAAAAAATAATCTATTTAGTTAAACTAGTGAACATCCTACTGAAAAATAAATTCCAATAACATGGCTCTGTTTTAGAAAACAAAATATACTATAGTTTGGTTATAGATATTTGATTGGTCTCAAAACAGTAATTATGATTGGCTATAATGTGCATTTATTATATCACACTTCAATACTCATGACAAATTGTGTTTGCTTTTTAGACAAAAAAAGCATAACTAATTTAATAACATAGGCATTAGTGTTTTTATTAATTTATACATTAAATATTTTGTTTAATTTATGCATTAAACTTTTTATTTAATTAATTTATACATTAAACTTCTTTTAAATTGATACATCAATATTTGCATTTAAAATAAAATTAATATATCCTGTAAGCACACAAATTTGAAAATCATATA